>CM068370.1:65707337-66907337 GCA_034769895.1 Magicicada septendecula | reverse complement strand
CTCCGCAGCTGTAACAAAGTAAGGAGGACATTCACACCCGTACCAAGAATTGTAGCAGATGTGGCCGTATTACGTCAGTAGACGATAAGCGACAAAAACAAGTAATGCTCCATACTACAATGAAACGGAAACGCTGCACCTTAAGTAACAATACTGGAAGATAGGCTGACAAAAACTAAAGTCATGTTACACAGCTGGAGGTATCGTCTAATTGACAGACAAGAATTTACGAAGGGAAAGTTAGAGTGACTTCAACGACCAGCAGATGTTCGAAATTAGTAATAGCCAGAAAAAGGGGTAAGAGCATAGAACAATACGCCAGGAAGACTGTAAGTACAGATAATGGGAATCTATAGAAACGCAGAGTTTACTCAGACAATAGGCTGTTAGACAAATTGTTTATAGCCAGAGTTTCTTCGAAGCGGGTCAACGATCGTCTAGCTGGAGAGCAGGGAGACCTACGGACCTATCAGAGACCTTCAGCCAGCGAGAAATTTGATGGTGAGGGATGTTTCCATAGCAACTGAGACGAAGAACCTATCGAAAGAACTATGACGTCGGATTTTGACAGAGTGGGACAGTATATTCCGAGAAAATCAAAAACTGACCAATCTCGAAAAGAAGTGGGCGTGAAGCGCGCCAGAGACAAAATTTTGAGTAGGGACGAATTAATAAAACTAGATGTCCAGGAAGACGGAGCGTCAGTTACACTCAATTTTTAGGCAGTTAGTTGTACTCAATTTTTAGGCAGTCATACTCAAAATTTCGTCAGTTATACTAAAGTTTTTGCAGTTAGAATTTTCAGACAGTTTACATTTCAATTATTAAGTAGTTTAACTTCAAGTGCGAGAGACGGTACATCATAAACTTTCCATTGTTTATTCAAATCATTCGGAAGTTAGATAAATAACTAGGAACTTAAAACTTAATACATTCATATCGTGGTAGTGAACTTTACCGGAGTGCGCATTAACGGACTTAGTGAAATTTACGCCAAGTGAACAATCAGACCGTTACACTAACAGACAGCATCACTAAACGATAAACAAATTATTGGAACTTAATATTGTGTATCAACAACATAATGCACACGAAACATTAAACAAACTAACCAATTATAGGATCGTTTGTGGAAGCAACGACAACTGAAACGAGACCTGTTTATTGACTTAAAACGAACACACAGCAAACACAGTAAGATAGAACATTGATTGAACACTAAACTTCAATTACCCACACCTATACAACACCTACGCGAGTGGTCGGAAGAATAAAGTGATAAGTGGCAGTGATAAAACAACTAACGACGGAATGTATCTACGAGCCATCTCCATCACCAGAACGAGACTACGTCAACAACTAATGGATATTCACTAACCAAGTAACCATTATTATAATTACTTCTAATTTGTAACTTCTACTGACCTGGTTTCTTTCAAAGAATTCACACCTGAGAATTTATTAAGAAAAGTAATGAGTAAAATTGAAATAAGTAGTTAATGAACGTATAAACAAAAGCTTATTTGGGATTTAATGAACGCATTAAATAAGTAGAATATTGAATTGTAACATCATTTGATTTATATATGTATGTATGTTTTCTTTATTTCAGCATATATTGAGATATATCTTTGTTTATTATAAATATGTATGTATTTCAGGTACAGCGACGTATTCTATGTACTATTATAATATGTCATAAACGATAATTAAACTAGTATTTTAGTTAACCAGAAACATGCGTTCATTATTACCAATGCAACCCGAATATTGACTTAAAGTTTGAAAGAATGCAAATAGATTTTAAGAGTTTCTTATGTTCAATTAAATAAATGATATCACGTATGTGTTGATGAACGTAGATAGTTAGAATCATCATTAAGATTAAATTATACACATACTTGTCAGTGATCGATAATTTTATATATTTAATAATTAATTTATTGTGCTATCAATACGCATATTAAATGAATGTTATAAATGGCGTCCAACTTAAGGGCTAGATAAATTTAAGAAATTATTAAATTAACACATTAAGTAATTCAATCGCGATTAGCACAATAGATTTATAACTTATTGATGTTGTAGTATATTGTGTATTTATTGCATACACAAATACTACAAAAATTGTGTAACAAAAATGGACAAATACATGTTTGTCTAAATGGTCAAACATGTAAACAACTAAACAAAAAGTCACTGCCACTTGCTGCTGGCATGAACAGAGTACATTACTTCAATATACTAAACACTGAGCCTATAAGGCATAAATGCCAGTTGACATTAACGCTAAATGTCGACATGAACACAAATGATACAGATATTATACAGATGTTACAGTACAGATAATAGAGATAACACGTTATTCGTTGAGCCTAAAGGATAGGTCTAACAATTTGTGTCTTTTTAGTCTGTAAAAATCTTCACTATTATCCAGCAAATTAATTGCTAGAGGTTTAAGATGGTATTCTAATTTAGATATGTGTTTCCTGCAGAGGCGGGCAAATTTCTTCTCTTACAGTAGGAACTTTTAGGTCTCGGTGCATAGAATTGATGGAGACAAACTATGGAGCGTCGACTATTGATCTTAGAGTTTCGGACTGGAAGCGCTGTATAATCTCGATGTTACTCGCACTAGCAGTACACCAAAGTTGAACACCGTAAGTCCACACCGGTTTAAGAACTGCTTTATATATTAAAAGTTTGTTGACAACACTTAGCCACGATTTTCTGCATATCAGGCAGTAGATATTTCTGACCTCGAAATATCTTCTTGTAAGTCATCACATAAGTTCAGTCTTCTTGGAAGTTATGTGTTTCTTCCACGTCAGTGTCCAGGTGCATCCCAAGGTACTTTCACCATATTCTCAAAGTGTCTAAAGTTTCCTATATATAAGCAATTTACAGCATAGGCCTAATGGTTTATTCCATTCCATGCCTGCCACGACTAAAACAGTGGAATTTCTCTTCAGTGAATTAATTATCTCCTTCTACTGACCGACTAAACTAAAGATTGAAGTTACACAGGAATGAATATCGTATAGTTAGTCAATGTATTGCTCAAATAGAGAGACATTAACGAAACATTTGTTGTATTGGAGAGATAAATTAAAAAAGTAGGTCTTTAAATAAATAAAAGAAAAATAGACGAAGTACGTGATAGTAAGACTTAGACCAGGCGTTTGGCCCCAGGGAATTAGGTTAGGAGAGAGAAAGATGACATTATGAAACACGGGACAATTTTAAGTACTTGGGAGCTCTTACCGCAGACGATAACAAAATTTGTTACGAAACTGATGCTATAATATCAGCTGGCAACAGATGGTTTTATGCTTTGGGCAGTGTACTGAGGTGAAGAAATGCAAGTAGAAAGTTAAAAATTAAGATCTCTAAGACCATCTTAGGATCCGTTGTAATATACGGAAGTGAGACGTGGACGGTGACAGTTCGGGAAGAGAGTTGGCTTAAGCTATGAGAAAGAAAGATATTGTGAATGATTTATGGTGCCGGGAGGGATGGAGACAGATGGACAATTTTCGGAGAAGAGCTGGAGAAGATTTTTGAAGCGCTAGGTATAGTTACTGAAATTAAAAGAAATAGACTTTAGGTGGACAGGTCATGTACAGCGGATGATGTACATAAAGCTGTAAAAAAGTACACTTGCCGATGCCTGTACACTCATTGAGTAAAATCTGCAAAGATTTTGGATTACAGATCTCCACATTGAAGACTAAGGTGATGGATTTTCACAGGGCTAATCCCATACGACCGAAATTGTTATAGATGGCACTGTTCTGGAGCAGATCAGTAATACTGAATATTTGGGCTATAATGTGTCTTACATTACAAACAATGATGTGATAGACAAGTTCAACCGTATGTGCGGGGCTATCAGAAAAATTTTAAAATCAACTAGTAAAGAAACACGCCTGAAGTTCTATAAGGTTCTTCTCTGTGGGTATAAGGAATAAGGAACATTTCTCTGTGGGTCTTAGAATTGGACTTTAACGAAGTCCCAAGGCCAGTCGTATTCAAGCGTGCCAGTCGTACCCAAGCGTGTGGCAGGGTATAAGCTTCGCGATTACCAAAGAAATGTTGATGTAGGCAAGAGCTGAATATTATGAGTATACTTGACACAATTGCACAATATCGGCTAAAATGGTTGGAACGTCTTCACCGAATGGACGACCGCGGCATCACCAAAGAATTATGGAATTACAAGCCAAAAGGATAGAGAGATGTGAGGGGTCCGAAGAAGCGTTGGAGTGACCAGCTCTAGTCTATCTGCTTGGGACCGCAAGAAACCGACCATTTTTGGTGTAGTCCTTGTGAAGAAGAAGAAGAAGAAGAAGAAGAAGAAGAAGAAGAAGAAGAAGATGATGATGATGATGATGATGATGATGATGATGATGACTGTTAAGATAGCTCTCTCACAAAATAAACATATATAAATATAAGAAAAAAAAGAAGGTGGTCTCCCCTTTACCTTGAGCGCCCCTAGCTAACCCTGAGGTTAGCCTCTGTAACGATGTAAAGACTTTCATATTCTTTTCCGGTCACGGAAAGGAATATACGACAGTTGACTTTTCATTGCTAATTGCGTTTTTGATATTTTGACCATACTTTGTTTTCGTAAGGGTCCAGGTTTGTGCACTGAAAGAACGCCTTAACATACATTTTAGTTATAAGGTATAAATGTTAGCGGAAAGCTGAGAAATAGGTTTTTGGATCGCCCGATCGGGAGGATCGATAAACCTTATCAAGGTATCATTTACGTGTACAGAATGATAGTCATAAAAACAAATGTATTAAATTAATACAAATACCTTGTAGAGACGGTGTTGCATGAGTTCCATATTGTCTCTTATCGCTGCTTATCATTGCATGACTCACGCAAGACACGTGTCCACAACATTGAATGTTTTTGGATGTTTTTTTATTGTTTTTATCTTATACAAGAAAACTTTTTTAACGAAAATATATCATTCTGTAAATTAATTTAAAAATGTCATAATAGGATTTTAAAAATGTGAAATTAGTAAATGGAATGACGTTTCCTCGACTGTGAACCGAACAATTTATCTAAAATAAAAAAAAAAACTATAAAATTAAAATTCTTCTTCCTGTGATGCTAGAACGCGTTCTGACCCTTCTCCAACAGTACCGATCTATTGGCACTTTCTCATCCCAGTAGAGTCCCAGTGTCCTGCCAGCGGGTTCTTGGTCTCCCCTTTCGTCTGGTACCCAGCATTTGTGCTTTCATTATTACAGTGAGAACTTAATATACGGGACTACGGTGCCTCCTCGTACACCTCGTGCTCTAGGGTAGAAAACTGATTCAACGGGTCACGAAATAGATGAAACGAAAAAGCAGTGTTGACAGTTCATTTTTGGTTCGGTCTCCAAGTTGCGTGATTTAATAAATTATATAGATTGGTAATTACCTTTATCTAATTCCTTCCTTGCAACTTAATTATTTGCGTAACGACGCGTTTCAGGAACACAGTCCCATCATCAGGTTGTAAAATTAAATCATGCACTAGTCACTCGTCGTTGGATATAAATTTATTGTCATGTCATATATAAACACAGACCCAAAAAGAATCTAGGAACAAAGAAACCGAGACATGACAATAAATTTATATCCGTTGAGTACACTAACTTGATACCACAAATCATTAAAAATCAATTAAAAAAATATAACGTTACAGTAATTTTTAAAACAAACAATAATATTCAGAACGTATTACGAGCAAAAAGAAACAAAAATCCTGAAACATGTTCCGGCATATATAAAATTGTATGTGATGACTGCGATAAATTCTATATTGGACAAACAGGAAGAGGTTTTAAAGATAGATATATATATAGAACATCTGCCTAGGAAGAATGTCAATAATATAAAGTCCAGTTACGCCCAGCATTTAATGGAATACAACCATAATTATACCAGTTTTGTACAAAATTTGAAACCTCTACATTACTGTAAGAAAGGACGTTTCATGGATGCAATGGAAAAATTTATAATTTACAAAGCAAGTAAATTCCAGCGCGATGAGTTATTGAATGATATGTTGTCATTTAAATCCAACGTCTTCTTTGACACAGTAATACGCACACAACAAGAAGAAAGCAGACGACTGCCTGTGTAAGTTTGTGATAACAAATCAGTCGACTTTTAACTTTACGACGACGCGCACGTGAGTGAATACACATAGCTATGTGTTTGCGCGAATACGAATGTTGTGCAGTGGTTTTATTTTTAAAAATTAACGACAAGTGACTAGTGCATGGTTTAATTTTATAACCTGATGATGGGACTGTGTTCCTGAAACGCGTCGTTACGCAAATAATTAAGTTGCAAGCAAGGAATTAGATAAAGGTAATTACCAATCTATATAATTTAATAGTGTTGACAGTGCAATCAAACCTCTTTTCCTCAAATAGATTCCCGAATGCCACAGTATATATCCTTTAAGCAAAGCGTAATATTTTAAAGAATGTGAGCATATTTTTACATGTTTAAATATTATTATAACAATAACTTAAATATAAAAAGTAATTTTATTTATGATAAAAGAAAACGTACTCATGCCTGATAGAGCGAACTGAATACTTTTGAAATCCTTTTCTTGTACACAATTTATTATTAACCTAACATATTTCCACAAATTTCTAATTGTTTAATTTATAAAAACAATTTAAAATCAGTGACATCTATTTTTATCATAATACATATAGCATAGTCATTGAGAACCTTTGGTACATGTTTGAAACGTTAAAAGTCTATAATAAAAAGATACAGTATATCTTTGTTTACATTGTACGTTTTTAGTTGACACGTGAGTTCGATTCTGGTTTTTATATTGTATTTGCTGGAAGGTTTTTATGTTTCAAAATTCGATTTAGTAATTTAGCTACGTATTTTATATTTTGAAAAAATTGAATTATTATATGCGTATATTAATTATAATATAATAAATAATATAAATATTATAAATATATAATGTACATATAGGTCTATAAATACAATATAAATATGTAATAATTGTCACGTTCTACTTTTTAACTAAATCTTGCGTAAATAATATTTTTACACTGAAAAAATTAATGTTAACATATTGTTTGTAAATGTATGTAACCTATACTGAAAATAAAACGAGGAATTATATATTTCTATACGTTCATTGTAAATATAGATTTCTTATACTAAAATACATATAAATCCTACTATACCCTCGTCTTATTTAATAACGCGCTCACTCTTGTTTGAATCTTAATTCTTTATAGCAAAATCTCTCTTACTCCAAATCCGTACGAGCAACACTTACCCGTTGAACCAGTTCACTCGGCACTCTGCACTGAACTTCTCGCGTCTGACGTGTGTCCCGCGACCGCCCATGTTTATCGCCATCGGAACGTACTAAAAACATTTAATTACAGTGAAACAACCCATAATCTTATAGTACAAATAATGTAGGTGTGCTTGGAATATCAGAATTACCAACATAGGCCTACTTAATTGTACCGTCTTTTACCGTGACACCAAGGTATTTGTATGAATCGATTCCTTTCACAACTCACCGTGAAAGGAAAATTTATTAAAACTGAATTTTCACGAAAAACCGCACTGCCCTCTGTTCCCGAACCAACAGAAAAGTATTAAGCGATACAGTTAGCACAGACGAATCATACAACTAATATTACGACTAAACTAACACAAGGATAACATATGACAGATCTACTAGGCTTGAGTCGAATCCAAAACGCGCTCAAGACTTTACCTGTCTGCACGAAACAACACGTTGTGTTATACGCGACCACAAACTCGAATAACGCAAATCGATTCTACAACCGCATCACGTAATTACAAAAACGAACCCAAAGTCTATTCCGGTATACCCAAGAGTTAAAGTAACTGCTGTCTGTGATTAGTTGATATTTGTAATGTTAACATTTTCGTGACTGGCCTTTGCTGTTATTAGCCGACCAAGCAATTTATTTTTATGTTTGAAGACAACATCTGTTCTCAGCCAAAACTAATTTTTTTTGTCTGACTTTATTCAATATAATACCAATTTAGTACTTTATTAGTTTCCTAGCGATTTTTTGAAAGCCGTTCTTGCTTATCTTATTTTATTCTTTGATGCATGAATATATGCATAAATTTTGTAGGTCTTGTAGTACCGTTTATTACAATAAAGTGGCACAGGAATTTCTTTTTCCTCCCTTTTCAGTTATTATTTTAATTTTAAGCCGCCCGTTACTATCTCAGTAACTCATTTCCACGGGTTCAGTCGTCCTGGAGATTCAAAAACCCATCTTGATTTCATAGGTCGCCAAGGAATCGAATCCGAGACCTCTGGATCAGGTAGGCATGCACAATACTCGCTGGACTATTAGCTCCTATCTCTTCTTCTTCTCCTCAACTCAGAAGTTGGTAGGATTTTAATATCTTCCTTTCTGTAGACAGTCTCTTGATCACTACGTTCCTTCTTCCTTCATTTACCGCATCCATGTACTCCTGCCTGGGCCTTCCCCACCCACTAAGTGCTTCGATCAGGTTGGTAAACCAGTTTGAATGATGACCATACTACTTCTCCTTTCCACAATGGATCAAATCAGTGACCTTTTTTCACCCACTCTCTTCAAAATCTCATCATTAGGTACTCTTTCCATTCATGATATTTTTAAGGCTCTCTTGCAACACCACATCTATCATGAACAAAGAATCCAAACAGAAGAGACGAAGATGTTAAGGAGGATTGCAGGCTTGACTAGGAGAGATAGAATGAGGAAACAGATATAAGGGAACAATAACTAGTTGCCATCTCAAGTGACTAAATCAAAGAGTACAGAAGTAAACGGGGACAACGTTTGCAAAGAATGAACACCGAGAGGATGCCATTGAGTGTGTACAGATATCGACCGCAAGGGCAGCGATCCCTCGGAAGACCAAATTTGAGGTGAAATGATCAGGTCGCAACAGTCTATTAGCCTAATGCTTGGTTAGAAGAAGCGAAGATTATATCGATGTCTCCAGTTATTAATTTCATACAAGACCAAAGGCCTTTCGCAAAATTTTCCTTTCACACGTTCTTAACATTTGTTCGTATTTTTCGATCATTGCTGTATTTGCAATGTAGCCGTATTTGTATTTCTGAAGGCCTTGTTAATATTTTGCTGCTTCCTAGCATTCCTATATTTGCAATGTAGGCCATATTTCCTGTCTCTAGTCTTTCCACAAGTTTATGAATAGTTTATCGGTATAAACGATTTTACTCTGTACAAAAATTTCTAGTTTCAGCATCTGATATATTCCATCGCCGATAAAAGATCGATGAAATTGTTACACTGTAGGCTACGTCCTAAGAGTTAATGGTTGTTTATTGTGACAGAGAGAACGAAACGTAATTTTTGAAACAGCAATATGGTGTTATACACACGTGACTACAGGTTTTTCGTGACCGCAAAGCAATATTTTATGCCCGTTTATCGGTCCAGTGTGCGACAGACACACCGGAGTGCATTCGGTGAATTATGCCGTCTGAGAACCAGACCCTAGACATCTGCGTGAATTTTTGTATCGACGCAATCTAGGGCGCATCGTCTACGCGTGCAGGCGTCGCGGGAACGTTACTTACCAATCAATTATTACCGTACTGGCAAATTGTTAAATACATCGGTACTTTCCCAACAACCGCACCTTCACTCATTTTCGAAATTTCGATTATGCGATTATTAGCATCGATATGTTGTGAATATCGCAAATGATTTTTGTTAGATAGTAGAAATAGTGAAAATTTATTATATATGTTGCAAAATAGGTTGTTGATTATTGAAATCGTTTTTATTGTTATATTTTTTACGACAAATGTTCTAGAAACAATGTAGCTTTTATGCGTGGCTGTGGCGCCAAACGTTGACAATGTTAGGTTAACATGCAAAATTAAAGTACACATGATAACCAATATGCCTTTAAAACAGTACTCGCTTCTTGTGAAACCAAGTAAAAACAAAACTGGAGCTAATGCGGAGTAGCACGAGAACTACCCTTTGTCTGTAACTTTAATTAAGGTACGTCTCCCTTTCTTTGGTAGAACTCGTTTTCCACTAATACTTGGTTTTGTGCAGATCACTGGACAAGCAACCAACTTGAAGTAAGGCGGGGATGCTACACATGCGTCTCTTTTTTTGTGTTTCGCAAAAAATTCGCTTGTAGTAAAGTTTTCGAAATTTTGCTGAATAACAAAAAGGAATATTGACAGCCTAACGAATAACAAGTCTTGGTTTCACTTGTTATACGTTGTTATATGTTTGTCTTAATCTTACGTTGTTTTGTTACGTTACGTTTGTTAAAAGTTACGTTGTTTATTTTAAATGTTACTCTGTTATGAGCATTGTATATACACGTTAAACCTTATATTTTTTCTAACCATGGCTTTTAATTTTTTAAATAGTAAACTAAAACCAAAAAACATTGCTGCTTAACCTCACAAATGAAAACACTACGTATTTTCACTCTAAGAAACAGAATAATTTACAATATTAGTACACTTCTTCTTCTTCTTTTCTTCTTCTTCTTCTTCTTCTTCACATCGTGGTATCGCATACTCAAAACACTGAAAATGCACTGTGGCATGACCGGTTCCAGTAGAAGGCTGGAATGTTAAACGTGACAACGTTGTGTCTGAGGCCTATAAGCATAGTGTAATCAAATAGCTAAAGTCAACATGTTATATTCTGATTTAATTTCATAGCGTTACTAAAATCATGAGTGGGCCTATTCATAGCTAAATCTAAATTATAGGTCTGTGCGCACTTAGTACTACACGTTTAAGTTGATGAAATTAGTGAATTAGTGTTAAGCCTAATGAATTAATTTTGTTCGAATTGTTGAATTCGTATCATACGAATGAGTTAGTTAGTATATTTCTTAAATAATATAACAGTATTTTAAATAATCAATTTTTAATTTGCAAAAAAAGAAGAATTATAAAACTGCTCTTAACAGGCAGTTAAAAATAACGCGATTTGATTATTGAAATACGTAAATTAAGAGATCGTCTAGTCGGCCTCAAATATCAGCTGGTTCCAGTGTTACCAAGTTTGGTATTCCGGCCTTCTACTAGAGCCGGCCATGACTGTGGGAAAGTACCAATACATTTATTGTTGTCACGTAACAGGCGCCCTATTTGGGAGGTACTAGGCCTACTGTAATAAGGCTGACATGTATTAAGGCTGATAACTGTATGTGACTAGGCCGCTGACAGTCACCTACTCATGTGGAAATTTATGAAATGCGGTAAATGAAATAAATGAGTTAAGTAAAACGATAGAAAAGTGATTTTTCAACTTTCGTTTAACTGGCGACGACCGTGTCAGTAACCGAATCGTTTTGCACCTGAAGATGGCCTCCAGAGGTGGAACCGAAAGGTCTGTTCATAGCGGCAGGAGTGGACTACGGCCGAATAGCCCTGAGACAAGGCAGATTGTTGCCTGGAGACCTTTTTATTGTTTTTGAAAGTCTTGTCTCTATGTAGTGATTGATGTCAGTGCCGTAGTAATCGTACTGAGATACCAGTTGGAGCAAAACTATATTGTATCGTCAATGGCCGCGACAGCGCTTCGAATACACGCCTTAATTTCAACCAATGTCTGAGGACGTGTTTGGGGATACGCTTTTTGTTTGATAAGATTAACAGATAAACAAATTAAAACACGTATGGTAGGTTACAGAATCTACACGTTCAACGTGAAGGTTTTTTTGTTTGTTCACAGACCGTTACAGGTGAGATATTTAAAATTGTTCCTGACCTTCATTAGCTAACTCGAAACTTTTTCACTTGAGGGCCGAATTGAAAAATCTTGGAAGTCACGCGGGCCAACAACACACAATGGATTTCAAGTGTTCGTCTGACAAGTTAGCCATGCACCTTGATTTTTCAAAGTTCATTTTTGAAAACGTTTGTTCGCAGATATAGGTCGATCCAAACATCGAAAGCATTGCTCTTGCCGAGCGCACGGGGGGAATAGGAATCTTCGCTTTAGGTTGATGCGAGTGAAAAGCGTGATTCATTCAAGGCAGCCAGACGAACAAGCACATTAACCACGTAAATGTTTCAAACTTGTCCAAAATATTATAAAATTTTACTGAACTTATTTCTTGTTTAGTTATTTAGTAAAAAGTTATAATATTTGAATATTTTGACGATCTATTTAAAAACTGCACGCAGCATCGGACGGGTTGCCGCGGGCCGGATCCCTGAGCTAACCTCATGAAACGTCAAGCGCCACATGCATGAGCACAAACACTTGGAGAGATGACCACACGATGGCTCGATTGCCGGGGACCTCTATACTCAGTAACACAGAGGAAGAGGATTACATTATAATTTACGTTGACGCTGAACGTAAACTGAGTCTGCAGCAGGTGTTATTGGTCAGAATCGTCTATGCGGGCACCGTGTCCCGTTAGTTATGTGTAGGGCTGGTCTTGGACGTGAGAGTTGACGTAAGTAGGGACAGCGAACAAAACATTAGGAGCAGAACAAAACGGAAAAATAATAAGAGGAACTTTGAGTAACGGAATTCATACGCAAGCATCTCAATTTTTTTTTATGAATCGCGAACAGGTATACTAAACGCTGCGTGACTTTTTGGAGTCGTCGGGTGAGTCCCACGCTAACGACGGGGCGATGTTTCTCGGTGGTTTCGAGTCACCGTAGATAGACAGAAAAAGATGAGACGTACAGGTCTGGAATAGGACTTAGTCATCATAATCACGACACGCCACAGGCAAGGTGCAGCCTGTTCCGACTTCAGAAATACTCCAGTCATCTCTTCCTGGGTCTACCCGCACACCTGTATCCTATAGGTTTGTATTTCCAGACTTGTTTTGCCAGTCTGGAATCTGACATTCTTTCTAACTGTCCTTTGTTTGTAAACTTTTAATTTTTCATATAAGTAAAAATCTTGTAACTCTTCTCTTATGGCCTCAAGTCAAGCTTATTATACATAAGCTCTCTCACGCTAAAGTTTAGTGTGACGGAGGAAGAAAAGGACTACCGGTGATCAACGGTATAGTCCACAGCGACGTAACACGTTAGACAGGAACTCAAGGATTACGAAGATGTACCGAGGTTTTTGTTTACATCATCCCCGGCTCTACATTGAGTTCAGTAGCGTTCATAGAAATTTGGCCTGGGGGGAGGTCCGGTTGAGACGGCTTCATACAAAAGAAAAAAACAAGTTAAGACTAACGAACATTACTATCTTTAAAATGGTTGAAAAACGTATGATAACAACCTGAAATCAATCCTGCTAAAGCAAACGGCAACAACACAATACACATACGCGTTATTGAAACATTATTTAGAAGATACATACTGACTGAATTGATTCATATATTTCTTATTTCAAACGTATGCTGTGTAATAAACCTGATAATATATTTAAAAAAAAGTTACTACTATATTGGCGTACAAAGCTGAAAAAGTAATAACACTGCCAAAAAATTAAGAGATTAACAAAATTCATCATCTTTTTCGACCCTCTGGGGAGGGGGTTCAGTCACCCCCGTAAATACGCCCCTGAAGATATACCATGCTTTTGCTTATATCATCCCCAGCTCTTCGTTGAGTTATAGCCACGTCCATCGACGGAACTACCCGCAACACCCGCAGACCTTCCTTCCTCATAAACCGCCTCCTTATCATAGCCGATGAAACTCCTGCCAGAACTCCTCGCCGCCATCGTCATAGAAATAGAAACGCCTAACTCCCAACTTCAAACATACCCCACCTGTCATCCTTCCTGATCACATAAAAACTTAAATTTTCCCCAACTTTTTACCAAGTTTTTAGCCCTCTTCTTTGTGTTCCCCGCCTACCTTGACGCCTCTCTGTCGCTTCGTCCCAGCTTTGGCGACCTGCGCTATTCGTCCCTGTCTTGGCCGCCCTCATATATAAGCTAAACTTAATGGCACTTCCATCAGCCACTCCCTTTACCTATATGGCTACAAACTACATCTACACACACGCACTACTCTGCCTTCAATGTGCCTCCACTTTCTTCGCTTCCGGCCTGCACTAGCGTGTGCCTCTTCCCACATCCTACTATCTGGCTGAAGAGGACTTGCCTCCCAGATCAGCCCGAGGCTTGTCTTTCTGGACAAGTCTCAAACATAAAAAAGAAATTTGAGTTGAAGATGTTTTTTTTAAACGCTTACCGACAAACAAATGTAGGCAGTAGACATTGTTTTAACCCAGTAGACAAACAAGGAAACGTATGTAATTCGGAAAAACACGGTTTCAGGTTTTTAAGACCGTAGATTACGAATCTCGAACGATATTTTCTGACGCCGCGGCCGTGATTCCTTGCACGTGAGTCGGCCGCACCCCTCTGCAACACAGGACACGCCAAAGGGGAGTAACATTAATACTCACACGACATCACATCACAGACACGCACGCACACCCACACACACACACACACACCCACACACACACACACACACACACACACACACGACACGAAACACGACGCATGTCATGCAATGTCAATAATTAATCCAAGGGCATCACTGCCCACACACATTATTGACACCGGACACAGGTATTGTTGGACTACGTTGTTTAAAAAAAAAAAAAAATATATATATATATAAACAAAAGAGACGAGACACGCCACATGTGAATAAGTTCGCATGTCGTCAACGATGTGGTTTTGATTTTCGTGTCGAAACAAGAATCGATGCAACTGAATCGATACATAAATAAGTGAGCGAGAATCGAACATGAAACAGAATCAAAAATGAAACGGCTCACTTAAATTTTTATTTATAGCTACTGTCTGTTGATGCAAAAGTAACAAAGCTTGTAAGCTTTCCTACTTTACAATTTCGGGTTTTTAACATCTTCCTTCCTCTTCTTACGGTATCACAACCTTAGCCTGCTCAATGATTTTCTTCCATTCCGTCGTCCTCTCACCACACACACACACACACGCGCGCGCGCGCGCACACCCTTCTCCACCGTCTCGCATTCATACTTCTCAAATTATCCTCTACGTCATATATCCATCTTTTCCTAAAACTTCATCTAATTCTTCTGTACCTTCTGGTTTCCAGTCTACGATTCTTTTACTGTTCTGTTATCATCCATTCATCTTGCGTGAGCCACCCATTCTAATCTTCTACTCATTATGAACCGGACTATGTTAGCACCGTGTATTAATTGATTCAGATTTAATTTGTCTATCTCATTGGCGTGAGAATATGAATTAAACGTGATTTATGATTTACGTCATGGAACAGTGCTGTCCTTAACAGAAAAGAGATACATCGAAAACGTGTTTCAAAAAGTTATTAAAGCTATTTCGTTTTCTATCTTTCCCAATTTTGTACTTCGTCTTCTGTCACTTCCCATACGGTTTCGACTTATTTCAAGTTACCCTACATAATTAGTAACCCTCAGTTCTCCATTTGAAGGCAACAGGCGCGGATCCACTGGGTGGATGGGGGAAATCCTCCCCCCCAAATGGTCGCTTCAGACGAAATTTTTTTCGTCATCGTGTGATTGTAGAATGGTTTTGTGGCAGTGAATATGATACAAAATTTATATTACGTTAAGTAGGTTCGTGGATTTACTCTAAAATTACTTTAAATTGTACCTGCACTTTCTATCCATGTTAATTTTTGTTTGGTACATAACTTAAATGAGTAGTGTGTATTTTAATCTGTAAGTGAATCTTATTAAAAGAACAGTGAACTGACACTGACAAACACGGATATGATTTTATACTTATATTTTAATAAACTTTTAGCTTCACGCATTTCTACCATTTATGCTTTAGACCATTAACAAATGGTCCAACTTTTTATACCCCCCGTTAAAAAGTAAACTATTCCCCCCCTAAAGTTGCTTGCTGGGTCCGCACCTGGAAGACCTGGAAGACAGTAACAGTGGTGAACGCGGAAAAGGGAATTTCGGTACAGCGGAGCTGGCAACTCTGCTTTTAGAGCCAATATCGAAACTAAAGTATGGTGAATATTGTAAACATAACAAAAAAATCAGATATGTCAAACACCTTAAGATGGCAGTTCCATCGCCTAGCCAGAAGACGGTACCGTTTGCTAAGGAAGTCTCATAATTAAACTTAATTTTCTTGAAACGCCAAACGGATAATAACGAGCGCACACAGTTTCGTAAATAACCAACTAATACATTACACACCTCAATGGAAAAAACAGATATACGAGGCTTAGTAGAAGAGTTCGTGGAGCGGCTTCTACAGTATAGGGTATCAGTAGAACTATAAAATTTTTAATGCGTCGTAGGATTCATGTTTCACGTAAACTCCTGATAATTTCCAAATCCATCTCTTAGTTTATTCACTGTTTACCACCCATTCGAAATTTGTGTGTCAGCGTGAATCAAACGTCGTGCTGTGATTGAATTCTTTGTTAAAAAAAAGGTCTAGCGCCACTGCAAATTCAAAACGAAGTGGAAACTCTGCATCTTCAAAAACAATGACTTGCTAGTGAACACTCGAGTTTAAACGTGGTCGTATAAACACTGAAGATGATGCCCACAGTGTACACCCAAAAAGTGCAACAAATCCAATTGCCACACAAAGTTTGTCGTAACGTTGTTAAGTGAAAATAATATGATACATGCAGTAATGCGAGACACCTAAGATCTCAGCAATGTCGCCAACTTCCAATCGCCGGTGTCCCAATAGCGGGTATGAAATTTTTGTTTGATATACCTGAAGGTAGCCGTTTGGATCAGAGCCTCTACCTACTCAGGACCGTCATGCGTGGTGAAGATCCACACTCTTTTCGAGGTGGTCCTATATCAGAACACGACGGATCGATATCAGACCAGAGAAGATCGATAAAAAAATCTAGCCGGCCTAGGATCGGTTGCTCTATACGGTGGTCTCAATCAACAACTCACAATTCCAATAGTAGCGTCGGACACCAGGACAGATACATTTCAACTACCTTGGACGTGACATTACTTATGATCAATATAGAGATATAGAAAATAAAGTGACGAATTTCGCAAGAATGTGTGGAACGATTTGGAGAACGTTGGGAAATAAATGTAGCAAAGAAACCCAAATAACATTTTATAAAACAATGGCAACACCTACACTACTGTATGGTTCTGAAACTTGGGTCATAAAGAAAAAAGATGAACAGAAGATACAAACAGCAGAAATAGAATTTCTGAGATCAGTTAAAAGGTGTAATAGACAAGATCATATAAGAAATGAGGAGATAAAAAGTGATTTATATATTTTTGCAGTTTATGAAAGGATTAAAGAATACAAAAGAAAATGGATTCAACACATCAATAGAATGGAAGAAAATAGAATACCGAAGATGGCGAAAGATTACAACCGTTGTGGCAGAAGAAAAGTTGGTATACCTAAGAAAAGATGTACTATGGAATAGGAACAGTCCGCTAAAGCCTAAAACCGTTAAGAAGAAGATGATGATGATAATGAGTTGTTTACACATTTCCTAACACATTTATCATTTCGTTGTAAAATTCCATTGCCAATAGAATAAATTAAACAAGAATGAATTCGTTCTGAGTTCCACCACTCACAAAAATCTACACCAGCCTTATTACGTTAAAATACACACGAATTTCTTCCACTTGTATTTTTAAATTCGTTTTCATACTGTACAGAAACTTCTTAACTTGACGCGAGTTTTTTTTAGGTCACATCGAGCGACCTTCAGAAAGAGTGAAACTTTGTTGCCTGCCAGATGCAATCAATCTAGGGTTGTGTGCTCAGTGAACTGTCAGTGTACCAGATCAATAGGTACAGCAGTGTTTCTTGCAGAACAACTTATGAAAACATCGTCTTACAGTGTTATGAAGGAATCACATTACACTATGAAAATATATTATTTTATTATTTAGTTTACCCATGAAAAGGCACATAAAATTCTTCTTCTCTATATTTAGGAGTGTCTGCTGTTTATAACCAACTACATTATCCAATACGTGCAATCGTCCTATCCCATTCGTGGTCGTGGCAAGAATTTGTTTCTTGCCTTTGAATAATACAACAAGTAAAAGCTCTGATTTGACTATTATCTTAATACAGCAATCAGCTGTAAACAAAAATTGACGAAATTACGTTAGGACTTTAAAATGAAACATCAAGTGAGTTGAGCATCTTCTCAGCTGCGGTGACGCAGGGTGATATTTTAGGCTATATCTCTTTGCTGTATTGATAGATGCTATCATCAAACAGAGTTAACAAAGAAGTAAACAATTTAAGCTCGGGAACTAGAGATTACGACCTGTGTTGTTTACAAATCTCGTGTTTGCTGACAATATTGTTTAGATCGCTAGCTCAGAACAGAATCTGAAGCACAATCTGAATATGTGGGAAGAATGTGTGCATAAGAAAAACATGATCATGTGCTCCACAAGAGCATAAAACAATTGTAATAAGCAGACAATTGTAGCAAACATATTTAATAAATGCTTGTTACACGGTGATGATATCCCAGAAGACTGGAACATAGCATATATTAGCTCAATTTACAAAAAGGGCGATAAGAAGGCATGCCAAAATTATAGAGGCATAAGTGTGACAAGTGCAATGGGGAGGTTGTACGGCAGAATACTAAAACAGAATTGAAACGAATACACAAAACATAGAAGAGCAGTCTGGATTCCGTGCAGGACGATCATGTATTGACAACATATTTGTATTACAACAAACACTAGAAAAACGAAAGTCTCGCAATCTGTCTACGCACCTCGTATTTGTCGATTTAGAGAAAGCTTACGACACAGCACCCTTAAAAAGACTTTTTGAAACATTAACAAAGTTTAGCCTGAACAAAATTTATGTTCGCGCTGTCTGGAACATATATAAGGACTCAAAGAGTTTGGTGGGAGTGGAAAATGTTCTGTCAGAATTGTTTCTTACCACAAAAGAGCTTAAGCAGCTTGTCACCTACCCTGTTTAAAATATATATCCAAGAAGCCATCAGTAACTGTTGTAGAAAAACATCAGGAATGGGAATTCAAATGGATGAGCACTGCTTAACAACTCTCCTATTTCCCGACGATCAGGTAATTATAGCGTGTGACGAGGACGACATAAACTATATGTTTAGAAAATTGAAAGAGGAGTACGAGAAATGGGGTCTAAACATAAACACTACTAAAACAGAATATCTGAAAATAGGAGACATGCAAGAAGAAGACCCAGATATGCAAATCCATAGAATCGGAAAGTGTAGAGAATTCAAATATTTGGGAAGCATTATTTCAGAAGATGGAATAAAAAAGAATGACATCAAAAATAGGATACAACAGGGAAAAAACTATTCGTTTGCTAAACTCATTACTTTGGTCGAACAAAATGAAACTTCAAACTGAACTGACAATCTACACAACTATTGTGGAGGGCATTTTAACTTATGGCTGCGAATGCTGGCAACTTTCATATGAAGAGAAAAAAATGATAGAAACTGTGGAAATCGACTTCTTAAGAAGAGCGTGTAATATTTCTAGAAAGCAACATGTTTATATTATATTATAAAATATTATTTTATATTTACAACAGCCGAAAAAATATAAAATCCAGACAGTTACTATGGTATGGTCACGTAATGAGGATGGAGGAGAAGCGATGGGCAAAGAAAGCATTGACTTACACACCACAAAACAGGAGAAGAAAATGAAGACTGACAACACAATGGAGAAGAGGAATTAGGAAAAGCATGAGAGATCGAGCTATTGAAGACGATGACTGGAAAGATAGGGAGAAATGGCGATCGAAATGCAATATGCGGCATAGGCTGTTGGACCCCCGCTAATAATAAAATAATAATAAGCACACTAGCGAGATAACATAATACAGTTGTTTGCAACAATGAAATCAAGCAGGCGGACACCTTCATATATATTATAGACGAAGTGTTTAGTCAGGGTGGCAGGATTCGTACAGAATTGGACTGGACATCCGTATTTTGGCAGCCAGCAGACTGTACGGAGCCATAAAACAAAAGTTTCTTGGTAAAAAAGAAATCTGAAAGGGGACAAAAGTCGCAGTCTAAAAATCTGTTTATATTGCATTGCATTATGGATGCGGGGTGTCTTTGCACCCGTGGCTTATTTGTAGCATCTGGAACGTGTCCAATGGCTGGCAGAAGTAAACATAGTGCTGGTACATTTTCGACTGGTGACCTAAAACTGGGAAAGGAAACCGCCAACCAGTTAACTGTGAAGGCGGGGGAGTATAAACTTTATTTTGATTTGTGCACTGCCGCTGGTACCGATTCGAGCAACAGATGTTGCCCGTTTCAAGTCCAGTCAGCAGACGCCCTGAGAGCATCGGTCGCTCCCCGCGAGGCGGAGAGCCTCCGTGCCAGTGATTGATGACAGCGACAAGCAGCCGACTCAGCGTGCTAGGAGGTGGTCAGGAAGGAGAGAAGGACAGTTTAAGTGAAAAACTCTGGTCTGGGACTGATGATTACATTTTGTATTTTAATTTAAAGAGGATGGCGTTATGGCGGGTCATCAAGAAGCGCCCGAGGGCGCTTGACCCGAATGGGCGGTGGTGGTTCTGATGCACTGATGGTTCGTAGGTATGAGAAGGTGGAGGTCGAGGCTTTAGCGAAGAGAGTTAGAGCCAGCGACCGGACAAAGGTAGTCAAGGTAGGAACACGGAGACCCCTTCGAATCACGTCGTTCCTTACAAACCAAGGGGACCCCGTCAAGGATCGGAGGGTTCGGGACTGGAATGCTTCCAGCCTACATCTGTTGGTGGTGGATAAAAGAGGCCACCAGGCGGGAGCCGCATAGGTCAGTACAGACCTGAGAAAAAGCAGATAGATGGTAAACTTCGTGCGCATGGCAAGGCGGCTGCGACACGAGAGGAAAGGAGATAATTTGGCTCGGACGCCGCGAGCCTTGGCAAGGGTTTCCGTCACGTGGGCGTTGAAGCAAAGGCGACGATGTAGCCGAACGCCTAAATACTTCACCGATTCTTTGTAGGCGATGGGCCTCCCTTCTAGGGAGAGGGGCTGGCATCGGGAGATGGACTTACGGGTGAAGCAGATCGCCTTGGATTTCTCCGGGTTGATCGTCACCCGCCATTTCCGTAGCCAGTCCGGAAGCTGGTTCAACTGACGCTGCAGCTTTGTACTCGCAAAACGCGGTGACAGGGAGCTGCAGTGATACATAGCGTCGTCAGCGAACAAAGACAACGTGACTCCGGGCAATACAGGCAGGTCGTTCGTGTACACAAGGTACAGAACGGGGCCGAGGACAGATCCCTGTGGTACGCCGGCGGCGACGGGTCGAACTGTAGAACAGGACCCGTCGACGCTCACCCTGAAGGTTCGGTCGCTGAGATACGACCGGAGGAAAAACACTATGGCCGATGGTAGAGGGGAATTGGCAAGTTTGAAGAGAAAACCTTCGTGCCAGACTTTATCGAAGCCCTTGCTCACGTCCAACAGTACGGCGGCCGTAGCCGCTCGCCTGTTGGTGGCGTCTGACAAGTGCGTAACAACGCGGACCAATTGAAGCGTGGTCGAGTGCTCTCTGCGAAACCCGAACTGTTCGCTGCGGATGAAACCAGCTAGCAGCGGCGAGATGCGAGCCAGCAGGAGACGCTCGAACACCTTCGAGATGACTGGCAAGAGAGAGATTGGTCGATAGTTTTCAGGAAGCATGCGCGGCTTGCTAGGCTTCGGAATCATTACGATATTGGCTGTTAACCAGCTAACTACTGTAGCCGGAGACAGGAGTTAAACAGCTCAAGAACGAGGTCTACGTCTGAGGCCGGTAAATTTTATAGAGCAGCGGCCCCGATCCGGTCAGGACCGGGGGCGCGACGGCGATTTAGTCGGCAGATAGATGAAACTAGTTCATCCCTGTCGAACGGGAGGGCTGGGACATCGGGAGGGCGAGAAAAATGTCCAGATAGGAAGTCACGGACTTCTGTCGAGTGGGCAGGGTCCGAGACGCCTTGGTGAACAGTAAATTGCACCTCCATGCAGTCGGCGAAGACCTCGGCCTTGTCTTCTGACGAAGATACAACCCCGTTCGGAGTTTCAAGTGGGTTGCCAGTTCTCTTCTCACGGGTCAGTCTACTCGCCGCTCTCCAGACGGAGGCGTGGTCGACTTCAAGAGACTCAAGATATGAGTCCCATCGGTCAGAGTTTACGTCCCGCAGTAAGTGCTGGACGTAAAGAGACTGGGCCTGAAAGCGCCTTCTGACGCCGGGATCACGGGTTCTTTGCCATCTGCGGCGGAGCTTGCGCCGTAACCAGATGGCGTGGACAGTTTCCGGTGGTAGGGCCGAGCGTGGATGGTTCACCTCGAGAGCATAGGTGTGTCGATCCATGACACCTTGGACCAACTTCTGAAGATAAGTGGCTCGGAGATCCAAATCGTCACAAGTGACGATCGGGTCCGCGGGGAGTGATGGAAACCGCTGTGAGAGCTCGTCATGGTAGGAGCGCCAGTTGACTCTCCTAACAATCTGTGCGGGAGGTCGGGGTGAGGCCGACATCTCACGGGCAGTTATAAAAAGGGGATTGTGATCGGATGAGAGATCCGACACTGACGAGACCTGGATGTGATGGGTCACGTCCTTGGCTATGACAATGTCAAGGACGTCCGGTCGATGACCGGAAAAGGGGAAGTGAGTAGGGTCTTCTGGGCCGATGACTTGAAGATTTTCCGTAGGCGTTGGCTACTCTGCTGTTCCAAGAGGGATGGTTGGCATTTAAGTCGCCGGCTACAATGGTTGGTAGGGGATGATCGAGGAGAGCGTTCCACTCCTCGGGCGGTGGAGGTATCCGCAGGCCGGGCCGGAGATACGCCTCAACAACGCGTAACTCCGATCCGCCAGCGTCTATCGCCACCGTACAACCTTCAACAAGAGATGTATCTAAAGGGGGTAGTGGCCTGTGGGATATCCGCCTGTGGACTAAGACCCGAGGGGCGACAGCCAGGCCACTGGGGACGATCCTGACGAAAACAGATGTAAGATGGCAGGTTGAAGGTATGGTAGCGAGCCAGATGAGTCTCGCAAAGGAGGACGACATCAGCGTCGTACTCCGTTACGAAAGTCATCAGTTCAGATCGTCGAGGGACTACCCCATGGGCATTCCACGCAGTGCTCCTAAGACTCCTAGCCATTCAAAGGAAGAAGAGAAAAGAGGGTAGACAATGATTGAAACACCAGGGCGAGAACCGTGGTTGTATCTGGAGCAGACCTGATGTTATTTACCAAAGTTTCAGCCCAGGCAGTCAGGGGGTCCACCGGGGCCCGGGAAGATTCCCGAGATTCCGGAAGACGGACCTGGGTGGCCTCAGGGGGTGTCGTAGATGGCGCAGGGCTCGGGGACGGACGTGAGGTCTGCTCGGTTAGGAGCTTAGGTTGATGGCTGGGGGCGGGCGGGGCCCGCTGAGGCTTTACAGGCAAGGCCTGTGGAACTTGTCGCTGACGGCGACGAGTGCGCTTAGTTTTGGAGCTCCGAGGAGAGGAAGACGGGACAGATGTAGCGGCCACAGCCGCGTATGAAGGACCGGGCGGTCCGGCAGGCGCCCGGGACTGAGGGGACTGCAGGTGGCGCTGAAACGACGACTGCAGGCGGAACTGGGGCCCTGGGAACAGCCGGAACTGCTGCCAGGGCCTGAGATGATGCTCCGGAGAGAGGTGGGAAGGCCTCTCTGCGGTTAGGGAGGGAACCTGCAACACGGCCTGCCTCCGCGCCAGGGCGAGCAGGAGTCTGCTGCAGCTTCATGGCCGATATAAATTCTTTACATCCTCTATAACTAGCCGGATGGTCCCCGCCGCAGTTGCAGCAAATGGCCGTGAACCCCGTCTTGGGCTTATCACATCCACAATGAGGCTCAGTACATCGCACCGGAGGGTGGTTGCAGAACAAGCTAGAGTGGCCAAACCTCTGGCAGTTAAAACACTGCGAGGGGCCTGGCCGCGGGTCGAAGGTTCGGACTTGCATCCGAAGGTGCAGGAAGTTTTGGAGGCCATAGACCTCCTCGAATTGGCCTACTTTGAGTAATTTCACGAGGAAACTATTCACGGGTCGGCGATCTTCCCCCTTGCCAACATGCAGTACACTTACCACCGTCGGCGAATAGCCTAGGGCGACAAGCTCCTGCCTGATGGTATCGGGAGCGGTCCAGGAAGGAAGTCCTAAGAGAACTATTTTAATTTCACGCTCAGAAAGAAGCGCGAAAGTATGGAAGGAAATCTTCCTCTCGGTGAGAAACTGTTGTACCGATCGGAAGTCCGGGACTGTAGTGGCCGCAATTCGAAGCGAGGCGCCTTGGCACCTGGCCTGGAGTTTGGCCGAAGGAAGCAGATTCTGCAGGGAACGGAGAATTTCCCTATAATTACGATTGTCGGGAATGACAATCGGAGGAATTTTCGGTTTGGGCACAGATTTTTTTTTTCGCTCTGGGCTGTGCGGTTGTGCGTTGCAGAGACGAACCGCTCGGGATCTGAGTTCCGAGCTACCTTCTGGAGCTCCTGCCTCGTGGCCCTGCCCAAGTAGGGCGTGTGCTCTATAGCAGGCCGATTCTCGGCTGTTGTGCTAGCCTACACTAGCGCAGTATACACCGAGGGCGTTTCCACGAATCACCTGGACGTATACGGTACCTTCCCAGCCCAGTCACTAGAGGATTGTCTGGGAACCTCGCCGCACGTGAATAAAATTTGCGTGCAAGCCGCCTGAATGTGTCGTCTAAGGAGCGGAAGCCAAGTCCTCTCCTTAGAAGGCGAGATGAAAAGCGACGGGGGACTTTGGCCGCTAGCCGAAGACCCCTGTCGAGGACGCTTTGCAACTTCTTTCTATGCATTGCGGCGAGGTAACCCCAGACCGGACAGGCGTAGGTAATGACCGGCAGCAGATACGCGCCGACGATCATCCTGCCCAATTTCCTGGTCATGGCTGAGTTGATCAGGAGTGGAAACTGCGCACAGACGAGCGGATGCTCGCTAAAGAACTGTCTGTGCGTGGGTACGCCAGGTGAGCCGACGGTCGAGGTGTAATCCGAGGTACTTGACCTCTTTGGACCAGCGCAAGTACGTTCTGCCGATACGTAACTGCCTAACAGGGTTCTTCCGTCGCTTGGAGAATTCGACGGCTACACTCTTGGTAACGTTGAGTTGCACTCTCCAATTCTCAGTCCAGTCCACGAGCGTGTCGAGCTGGCGCTGCAGTCGTAAGACGGCCCTTTCTACATGACGATCGACCGTAAATACAGCCGTGTCGTCCGCGAAGAGGGCCATCTGGACTCCAGGCTGTCTCGGCACGTCGTTGACGTAGATCGAGAACAGAAGGGGGCCTAGAACACTACCTTGAGGGACGCCGGCTGTGATTCGTCTCTCGGAAGAGACTGAATCTCCAACTCTCACGCAGAAGGTCCTCTCCGTCAGAAAGCTAGCAACCAGATGGAGGTAGCAGTCCGGGAGCTGGACTTCCCTAAGCTTGAATAATAGGCCATCATGCCATACGCTGTCGAAGGCTTTTTCAACATCTAAGAAACAGCCAACGGTCCGTTCTCTCCGACACCCGGCTTCCGTGACGCTTTCCACCATTCTCATCAGTTGATGAGTGGTCGAATGCCCCACACGAAAGCCGAACTGTTCGGGGACCAGCACGTCAAAGTTGGTTAGATGTTCTCGTACACGACGCTGCACGAGGCGCTCAAAAACCTTGGACGTAGCGGAGAGTAGGCTGATAGCCCGGAGGTTTTCAGAGCGGGTGGTATCCTTTCCCTGCTTCGGGATCACGATGACCGTCGCCTTTCGCCATTTCTTGGGAAAGTAGGCCAGTCTGAGACACGCGTTGAACAAATCAGTCAAGAATTGAACTCCGGGCTGGGGAAGAAGTCGTAGAGCGGTGTTCGTAACACCGTCCGGGCCTGGAGCTTTTCTTGGCTGAAGTTCAGCGAGCCGATCTGCGACCTCTTCCAAAGAGATGGGTTCGGGATCCGCCGTGATCGGAAGAGACAGAAAGTCTTCCACAGCCATCTCGACTTGTTCGTCGAAGTCCCAGTCCATGGGCGGGTTGGGAGCGAACTGTCGCTCGAAAAACAAGCCCAAGTACTCGGCCTTCTCCTCCAGGCGACCCAGGAGTCGTCCGAACGGTCCAACAATGGCGGGGAGTGGAGGTCGTCGCCTCCGTCCCGTCAATGCGGTAGGTATTCTGTACGGGTGACTTTGCGGGTCCACATCCCCCGTTCGGGCCACAGCGAGTTCCCAACAGTTACGTCGGAACGCCTTCAGACTGCCACGCAGTCGTCCGGTGAGCCGATTGTATGCTGCCTTATCGGCTGGATCACGGGTCCTCTGCCAACGTTTCCGGAAGTAATTCCTCTCGCGAGCGAGAAGAGAGACTTCCTCAGGGATGCGTTGGTAGTCAGGCGTGAAACCAGCTCGCGTACGTGAAGACACGCCTATAGCCGAGACGATTGCCTCTTCGATTCCCGCTACTGCTTCGTCTAGGAGGCGAACGGAATCGAGTGGGGTCGCTGGCGGCAATCTACGGCACAAGGCCGGGCCGTAGCGATCCCAATCGATAACCTTCTTCTGGTCAGAACGTGCATAGGCGTGCTGGGTATCGACGTGGACCAAGATAGGGTTGTGGTCGGATGTCAACTCCGTAAGTGAGAATACCTCGATCGGACAGACAACTCCTTGGGTCACCGCAATATCCAGAACAACGGGAGCCACGTTAGGCAGTGTTGGAAAGAACGTGGGTTGCGGTGGACCAAATACCATCGCCCGGCGCGATTCAACAAAACTGAGCAAGCGCCTCCCGTTCGGAGTAGTCAAGCGACTATTCCAAACGCGATGCTTGCAATTCAGATCGCCGGCCAAAATTACCCTTCGGTGGGAATCGAACATGACGTCCAGGTCGCCGACAAGGAGTTCAGCTTGTGGGGGCTTGTATGCTGAAACCACGAGGACGCCGCCAAAAGCTCCGTGGACCTCAATGGCGGTGGCCTCTAGGTTGGTAAGCTGCGGCAAAACGACACGATGATGACTTTATGGAGGTCCTCACCGCGATCGCCGTGCCGCCTCCTCGTCGGCCAACTCGGTCATCCCGATAGACCACGTAATTTGGTAATCGAAACAGGTTCGCCGGGGTCAGGTGGGTTTCAGAGAGGAGAAGTACGTCGGGTTTGAACCGAGCCAGGAATTCTAGAAGGTCGGAATGCTTGGAACCGATAGAGTTAGCATTCCAGGCTATGAGCGAGAGATCTCGTCCAAGGGCTCGGTTCATAGAAGACCTATGACTTCGCAGGCTTCCACCAAGAGCATGAATCTCTCAGTTGGGTCAGCAGTTTCCAGGCGGTCTCGGATGGACCTGAAGGTGGATGCGACTTTCTTGAGGTCGTAGCCAGACAGAAAGTCGCGGACGAACTGTGCGTCATCGGAAATGACGGACTGGGCTGTTTTCCTGGAAACTGAGGCCGCATAAGAGCGACCAGGTTGTACGGCAGATCGGGTCGTGGTGGAAGCCACAGGACCAGGGGCAGACGGTTTTGAATTAGCGACAGGAAAAGTACGCTGTTGCGCTTCGTCGGACTTATACCGGGAAGCAGGACTTTTCTTGGGCTGTGGGCAGGCAGGAGCTCAGGGCCGAGCATCCGGTGTGGTTATCCCTTTGTTTTGACATGGAATCCATAGCTATGTAATGTCTTACTCGCACGTTTCGCGAAAATCGACCGTTATGTTTCAAATGTACTTTCGGCATACCACTATCTCACGAACAGCTCAACCAATCCCAGCAAACCAGGTGTCAGGTGATCGAGTCACTCGGCCCCCTTCCAACAATAGTACTGAGAATTTTGACAACTTACTTCAGTCGCCTCTAGGCTTTGTCTGCGTGAGGGTGTTTTTGCGCCGAAAATTTCTAAATTGCTCCACTAAAACTTAAATATCTCGGGAACTACAAGTCCGATCGCGAAAATACAAAGTGCGTTGTGATCCTCAGAACTAAATCTCTCCAATAACACCAATTCCGAGTACCAGAAGCACTCACAGAAAATAATAACAACATTTGAACTCAAAAATTTGAAATGCCTCGACCTAAAAATCGCGATAAAACTCGAACCAAAAATTTCAAACCGAAAACCGGCAAATCCTATGCAGAGCGTCAACAGGCCTATCGTTTGAGACTAAAATCAAAGAAATCGGCCGAGAACGTAGAAAATGGCAACCATTTGAAGATTGACGAAACCCCGTCAGCGCCCAAGCGGCCCGCATCTCCGATACCTGGATCATCCGGCGTGCCCCCAAAGCGACTCAGATCGAGCGTACGGCTAGCTAGCAAGAAAACAGACGATGAGAACATTAATAACTTGTGCTTCGACAACACTGGACCCTCGATGCTCTGCGCAGAACAGCCCGGTCCAAGTCGCCGCTTCAAAGGAGTCGACGAGGAATTCCCTAAGCACTTTATTAACAATTCGTTCGGCTCGGTGTGTGGGATCTGCGATCGCTTGTGGTTCAAGAGTGATCTAAGACCGTGCGTACCATCATACATAAGTCTCTTGGCCACAGTGTTCGGAGCGGACGAGTACTCAAGTGCGAGTAATATGGAAGGCGTGTGCTCTACGTGTGTTGCAAGTCTCAAACAAGGCAACGTACCGCCGCTGTGCAAATCATACGGCTTCCAATATCCACCGATCCCGCCAAACTTGCCGCCTCTGAATCCCGTTGAAGAGAGACTTATATGCCCGTGGTTACCGTTCATGCAGATTCGTCGGCTCCGCTATGTAGACGGTATGTATGGGATCGTGGGCCAAGTCATAAATGTGCCAGTGAAGGTAGACAACATGGTTAACGTGCTGCCTCGCACTCTCGAAGACGATTACGCCATCAACGTTAACATCAAGAGGCAGATAATTCACAAGTCCTCATATCTCTCCGGGACTGTGCGCAAGTCAGTACTGACTCCTTGATTGAAGTATCTAGTCGAGACACCGCTGTACAAGCGATATTTGGATTTAGTGATGCCTGCTCGCGGAAATCGCGGAGGTGGCAGTGGTGGCGAGGCTGCCTCTGGTTCAGAGGCGGGAGTTGGTGGTTCCGCGGAGGTGGAGGGTTGATTCTCCGGCTCCATAACCGAGATGGCGGCTAAAGGGCTAGTCTCTGCTACACAAGGCGACGCGGTACGTTTTTGTGCCTTTGTAGGGGCTGGAGGTGGAGTCGGAGAGGGCGCGCGCAGTGCCGGTTGTGCCTTAGGTTGCGGCCTAGCCTGTGTTTTAGGCTGCCTCTGTGGTTGGGGCTGCGAAACTGGCTGCCGTGGCTTCGGGAGGGGTCCCTGCGGCTTTTGCTTCCGCAGGAGCTCCGCCTTGTAGACCGGGCAGTTAATATTATTTGCTGCATGGCCTTGGCCACAATTTATGCAGCGAAAATTGGACTTGTCTGCCACAGTGCAGGCCTGCGTAGAATGTCCCAGAGAACAACGTAAACAGGCCGGGGCACTGCGACAGACGTCGGTATGATGACCGAACCTCTGGCACCGGTGGCACTGCGCGAGCTTGCCCGGGGGACGACTGGATTCCACCCTGACGCGGAAGCCAAACAGCCGCGTCAGTTGGAATATTTTATCTGCAGCCTCGCCCTTCTCGAGCTGAAGACGGACGAGTGGGAGAGGTACTCGGGTTTCTGAGTTGATGATCAGGCGAAAAATTGCCTGCACCGCGTACCCGAGTTCTCGGAGTTCCAAAAGAATCTCCTGGGGATCTGTATGCGCGTCAAGCCCACGCAGAATTACTGACAAGGGCTTGACTCGCTTGGGAGAAAAGGTATGGTATTTCAGGCTGTGCACCTGCAGAAAGGACTCGACCAAGTGATGGTCCGCGAGCTGACGGACGACAATCTTGACCGTATCACCGCCAAGTAGCTTCAGATGAAGCTTGTCGGCCGACAGGCCGTGGGCCGCGATCAGCCGCCTGCATAAGGCGGCGACATTTGACACCCCTTGAACGAACAGGGGCGGCGCGCGACCAACAGCGGCAGCAGCCGGAGCTGTTACCAAAGCAGTCGGAACCGCGGCCTGTTGGCCCTGAGAAGGTCCGATGTCCATGGCCGAGTTCCGAGAGGATGCGGATCCGGTAGAATGGGTCCTCTTCGGTTTCTTAGTCGGACGTCTACGCCGACCAACGGTCGCGAATTCGTCCGACTCGTCCACCGGGAGAGGGGGAAGCGGGTTCGGGAGAGGATCATCCGTCTTCATCGCCCGAGGCAATTCAGGCGAGTCGCCCTCGTGGGGCAAGGCAGAGCTGAGCGACTCGGCACTCGAGCCGTTGCCCGTAGTAGGCATGCTGGCCAGGTGCGGCTGCCGGGCAGAGACTGCTAGGCAGTCACCGCCAGACGCCAGGGATCTCGGGTCCGGCCGAAGCCGGGTTACCCGCGCGACGTCCCTGCTCACGACGATGCGGGAGGAGCTGGGCTAACGACCAGCTTCGTTGAATACCAGTCCTTACCAAGACTGGTGTCCACTGGTCCCTTTACCCCGGCGATATCCAAGCTCGCTTACCACTGGTGGGGGCTTGCAAGGATCGTCCGGGGCAGCGCTACCTAACAGTCGCGAGCAGGTTAGGGTTTACAGCACTGATAATCGGCACTCACCAGAGCCCAGAGCAGTCTTCTTCGAATCCTGTCCGGCAGATGGTATCCGGCGCAGGTGGCCCTAATAAGGTCTTCGGCCAGCTGCTTCTTCTACCAGCTACTTGGTTCACCGGCAGCAGCTGGCTTCGGAGTCTTCTTTCCCTGAAGAAAGCGGTAGTATTCCTCGTCCAACGGCTAGGTGGGCGAATGCAGCAAGGCTGAAGCAACGTCCAGAGTAGAGAGCTGGGCACAGATTGAGAGGTTGACTGAGTCGAATGGCTGGCGCAGTTACCAGGACTGAGTACCCGATGTGTTGGAGCGGCCGGTGGCGGGCTGGCTACTAATTTTCGCTTGCGTTTGGCAGACTTGCCCTCCACAAGCGAAAATTCACCGTCCCCCGTCACCACACTACACATGAGGCACAATCACTTTCACTAACTGTATGGGAAGGCAGCGGGGTGGATTGAGGACCGGTACCGCAGGTTTCCATTAAGGTTACCAGCGGTGCCGGCAAAGGAACGGGCGTTGCGTTCGATGCCATCTCGGGTGACCGAAATGAACGCCGAAGACGCAAAAAAGGGCTAGGAAAGAGTGACTTTCACCAGCACTGAATCACTACAATAGCAGACAAAGAACACGAACACCAGACGCGCACTGCCACGAATCACAAAAACACTCGCGCACGACACAATACACTGATAAACTGTAGCACAATGATGATGATGAACACTGATGATGATGTGGTGAAGAAATCACTTTGATAAATATTACAAATAACGGTTAATTCACAAAGCAAAAATGCCATACAAAGTAACGCAGCCTACCCGGGCAACAGCTCTAGGTCCTCCTTCTGTTTATATCCCAACAATGATCAGTGGTTGTGAGTTAAGGACCTTGAATGGAAGACACAAAAGCTAAATTCAGCTAATAGAAATGAGACTTCTTACAAGTCTAGAAAACGAAACAAGACGAAATATAATACGAAGTCTCACTATCTGCAGGAATATACCATAATTGATATGATATAAAGCTTAGAGTTGAGACGGTTTGGCCACGTCTGTAGAATGAAAGACCGAAGATACCATAGAAGAGCGTGGGAAGCAAAACCGAAATGTAAAATGAGAAAAGGAAGACCCAGATTGAAGTGGAAAGACTGTATTAAAGAAAGTGTAGAAAGGAGTGCAGCGATGTGGGATGGGCCCGGGATAAGACAAGATGGCGTGCTCTCTGTAAAACCTCTACACCTAATGGACAGAAGATGAGGATTGAGTAAGTATGTAAGTAATAACTACTAAACACGGTCATAAATTGGATGCATTCTACAACAGGCTAAACGAATATTGTGTTAGTTTAGTTCAATTGGCTTAATTTCGTACTGAACATAACTTTTTTGTATTAAGCATACAATAAGTATTGGAACGATAAGTGCAGTGTTTGCTAGAGAACACTACAGTATCCAGATTAGCAAGTTGATCGTACCGTATCTGTTCTCCGTTTTCCTTATTTTGAACCCTAAAATCACGACTTATTAAAACTACAAACATTACAAGCCTAAGGGAATGCGACGCGTAACTTAGGACTCCAGTGAAGAGAGGTCCCCTAGCCTCTCCATTCCAGCTCCACTCTCGTCTACACGATGTGGGTCTTGTTACGCCGAGTAACCCATTCCAAAGTTGGGCGGCCTGGAGGTAATCTTGGGTGCTGGCTTGGCAGGGCGGTGTGCATCGGCAGCAGACTGTACGCCTAGTTAGAGAGGGGATTGAAGAGCCAACAGTGTGTCAACGGCTGCGTTAGATAGCTTACTGCGATCGAGCACGGCATTCTCGTGAGCCAAGGTGATGGCAACTCCCTAAGGGAAGAACAGCCCGAAATCAAAGTTTCCGGCCTACCAGATTGCGGGTTGAGCGCAGGGCTGACAACCCTGTCTTGTAAAAATTCTACTGTTGCGAAGAATTCAATGGACATACCCGAACTGCCCTCATGGAACCGATCTGGACTAAAAAAAAAACAAGCTGTGCAGCCTGGACTGGTATTGCAATTAAAATAAATTAACGGTACACAATTCGGCTACAACAGTGGTTCCCAAACTTTTCAGTCCGCGGACCCCCCCAGTGAATCTTCCTCTTGTAGTGTAAGAGAGAGGTTAGTTGACAGCCCATCAGGAAATGGATTCCTTATCCACATGTCACTATCATCCGTTGCTGGAAAATATTACCTTAACTGCAAGTGCAGTTGCTCCAAATGAGACTTAAAACGTTGAGGATCTCCTTTGGAACATTACCTCGGGCTCCACGTGGACTCCCAACTCACCTGGCGAACCCATACACAATACATCCGTCAACCCGCTTCGGCGCAACTCAGTAGACTTTGGCCCGTGCTTTCTAATCCGGCAATGACCCCCCGGCTGGGTAAGCTCATCGTCAACTCGTACGTGTTGCCCGTGATTACCTATGCCTGTCCTGTTTGGGGATACCTTGCTTGATGTCGTAGATCAGCGATCCAGCGCGTTCTCGATCGGGGACTTAAGCTCGCGTGTACAGTCCCCCAGAGGTAATCTTCTCGTCTTTTGAGGAGAGGACTCGGTGTCCGCTCTTTTGATGACACCGTGAGACGCCTGGCGCGTAGATTCTGTGTTCGATCGGCACGTGTGACCCACAATTCCCTCATTGCCGGACTTGGTAAATATACACTCCGAGACCAGAGGAGTCTTGGAAGCGACCCCGTATAATAGCCCCGGTGGTATAATCCACCATCGAGGGTCGCTTCAGGCCCTCCATTAAATAGGTAACAAAATTAAACTGAACTCAATCCGACCCAGTGGCAGGAGTCCTAACTGAGACTCGGGACACTGCACAGCCGCGCAACCCCCAGTCGTGTGGAACATTTTCTCCTGACATCTGGACGAAATCTGCCATGAAATGGAATTGTTCGAAGATTTTAGAGTCTAATCTTTGAATTCACAGCTTTAATTTTTTATCATTCCCTGGGTTTTATCTCGAACCTGGAAAATAGTGATCCCTGCAAGATTAAAGTAAGTCCATTCAGATGACTGAAGATACCAACAAAGTATGATAGCTTCAAAATCCAGTTAAAATAATGAATCGTATCTTTAAGGATGAAGTTGGAATCAAATAAAAAGAGTTTTACTTTACCTCTTACTCAAAAAAAAAAAAAAAAAAAAATGGAATCTTCTACTAATTGTTTTAAGATTATGACATTTAGATTTTAGAGCACAAAAAGTCGGAGACAATTACGGTACATTCTATTTTTGTTTCTTAAAAATGTCTGCGGACCACCTAAAACATTGTCGCGGACCCCACTTTGGGAACCACTGGGTTTAGCTACGTTAGTTTAATAATAACGAACGTTAGTGTTTTGTTTGTTGTCACGTTGGCGGCAATTACAGCCTACACTATGTACAATGGAACAGCTGTTACTACGCCTTGCTAATTAAGCGTCACGCGATCCACCGGGCGGCAGGGAGAGTTTGCAACACATTCCCACTGCTAGTGTATGCTAATTTTATTACGCACAGTTTATTTATTACGCCATAATCGAGACGGCTATGTCTTGGTACAGTTCATAGTAATTTGGTAACTTGAAAAACTACGAAAGGGCTGCGGGGTGGAGGGGGGGGTCACAGAGATTAACGCGCTCGTTTCAAAACCAGGGCGTCGTGGTTTCGAATCCGTCTGCAAAATCCGTCTGCCTCTTTACTTCAGGTGCCACCACCGTCTCATCGGCCGGTCTGCGCTGGCGTGCGAACACAACCAACCAGCAATTCTACCCACACGGCTGAAAGGGACTTGCCCCAGAACAGCCTGAGCTTGGCCCTAACAAAGACCGGTCTCGAACAACTCGAAAAAAACTGCAAATTCAAATTTCAAAGTAATTAAGTTCATCTTCACTTAAACGAATTCAGATACAGACAAAAGAATCTTCATCTTCTTCTTCTTCTTCTTCTTCTTCTTCTTCTTCTTCTTCTTCTTCTTCTTCTTCTTCTTCTTCTTCTTCTTCTTCTTCTTCTTCTTCTTCCTCTTCTTCTTCTTCTTCTTCTTCTTCTTCTTCTTCTTCTTCTTCTTCTTCTTCCATTCTGGAGCAAGTGTTCCGGTGTCTTATATACATATACATTCTAATAAGCTTTCACGGCCGGCTTCAGCAGTGTTGAAATTATTATTATCAGCCGGGCTGTTAGGCCGTGGTCCACAGGTGTCGTTACTGACAAACGTTTAGGTTCCATCATCGTAGGCCATCATCAGCGTCTAGATTGGCACGGTGTCCGCCAGTTCACCTCAGACTGAGTCTCTACATCCGATGGGGGGGCCGAAACGTTTGTCAGTAACGACAACTGTGGACCACGGCCTAATAGCCCGGCTGATAATAATATTCATTTTGTTTTAATTGTCTCCAACTCACGTTACTAACTATTTAGAATTAATGTTAGGGAATTAACTTTATTAGCTTCCGTCTTGTGACTTATTTGGTTTTTTCTTAAAACGACGCATTTCGAGAATAAATTCTCATCATCAGGTTTCAATACTATAAAAACATCAAAATCACCCAAAAGGGGTCGTCAACTAGTTAAAACACACAAAAAACACCACACATAATTTAACACCGACACAGTCTCGGCACAGTCCGATGCGCATCGTCTCGTTGCCAACGACCAACTGTTGCACTTTGTCTTACATGACCGTTATCATTGCCCGCTGACCCATCGATATCGATGGCCGTGTTGTACAGCAGATTCGATCGGAACGAAACTTCGTCATTAAGTAGCTGATCCGTTTGTAACTTAGAAGCCTTGTATATCTCATATTCCTCCACAGCGTTCATGTATGCACCTTTTTTACAATTATGAAGCAGTTTAAAGTTTGTGTGGAAGTCTGAGTACTTATGATTATACAGCATTAAATGCTGAGTGTAACTGGATCTTGTTTTCGAGATATCACTTTTGGGCAGGTGTTCTTTAAAACGTTCGGCTGACGGCCTGCCCGTTTGTCCGTCCTATACAAAATTTGTCACAGTCATCGCATTCAAGCTTGTATACTCCAGTTTTCTCTTCAGCCGAAAAAATAAAATCAATCTGGATTAAGGAAGAGATCAAACGACTTTATATTTTAAAAAGTGGTCTAAATACTAAGCTTTATCTAGCCCACTTGGACATTTTAAACGAGTTTCATCCGGCAGTAATAAACGGCATTTTCGACATTGTCAATAGACAGATAAACAAATTCGTCAGTTCTCTTAAACGTAAACAGTTAAGAAAGTTTCAAAACCTGTATACAAAACAACACAATGACAATAATAATACAGTAGAACATAGCCACGTATTTCATCAGCGGGTTGCAAATTACACCGGAATTAAATTTGAACATAACGAAATGACATTATTGAACAAAGGTTTGATGTATAACATTCCCTCGTTTAATAAGAACTTTATGATCCGTGAAATAATATGCGCAGAAGCTGCCATAAAAACTATTGATAATATTTCGCATCAGGAGGAAACGCGTGCCATCATAAATAACAAAATAAATAAAGTTATTAAGAAGGATACCCACATCGCTAACCTGCAAAATAAATACAAAAGTGACGCGCGTATTGCACGGAATGTTTACGAAAAACTTCGACATGATAACGCTATCGTCACGAAAGCTGATAAGGATAATACGGTTGTTATTATTAACAAAAATATATATACCAATAAGGTACAGGAATTCATAAAAAACAATAATATTAAAAAACTACACAAGGATCCCACCAGCGCCTATGTCAAGGAATTAAACAACGCTATAAATAAATGCCCCGATCTCCTCAATGAAAGCACTAGACATTATTTAAAACCCATAAATGCCAGGGCCCCAGAACTTACGGGTTTACCCAAAATACATAAAAAAGATATGCCAATACGCCCGGTTGTAAACTACACGACTGCCTCTGGTTATAGGATGGCTAGAAGATTAGTAAAAATCATAAAAGAGAACATTGACATAGTAAACAACTACAGCATAAAAAACAGCATTATTAAATTAACAGCAGCAAAATTAAAACTATTAAATCAGCACCGCATTATAGGTTGGCTTCATTTGACGTAACTAATCTGTACACCAATGTGCCGGTAGATGAGACAATGACAATTCTCAGAAATAGCTTAATTAATACAAATAGGTTAGGTAGAAATGAAATTGATGAACTTGTGCAATTGCTTAAAACAATATTAAAACAAAATTATTTCTCTTATGATAATGAATATTTCATGCAGGAGGACGGTCTGGCAATGGGGTCACCTTTATCGGGAATTTTAGCGGACCTATACTTGAACCACTTTGAGAATACATTTTAATGTCTAGTCTTAATAAACAGCGAGATAAAATTAAATTTTACATACGCTACGTTGACGACACTTTTATGATATTCAATGGAACGAGTAGACAAGTAGAAAATTTGAAAGGATATATGAACAGCATAAACATGAAAATCCAATTTACCCTAGAAATGGAGAATAATAACTGCCTGAACTTTCTTGATTTCACTATCAGCAAATATAATGACCGTTTTAGATTCAAACTTTATAGAAAGCCCACCACCACGAATATTACTATTCATGCTGATTCGTAGCATCCATATTCCCAAAAAATGGCAGCCTTCAACGCGTTCGTTCATAGAATGCTTGCTATTCCCCTTGAGCAAAAAGCCAGAGTGGAAGAGACTAATATAATCAAAAGTATAGCTATCGCTAATGGGTATAACAGTGGAATCGTAGACAAGCTTATAAGAAAACACTCGGTAAAAATCAATAGTAAAAGCAGATTAACCAAAGAAGATACTAAGTTTATAGTAACTGAGTACACGAATGTACTACCAGTCATTGTAAAGAATGAGCTAAAAAAACGTAAAATAACAGTGGCCTTCAAAACCACAAATAACATCAAAAAACGTTTGGGACAAAGAACTCATATCCCGGCTGAAGAGAAAACTGGAGTATACAAGCTTGAATGCGATGACTGTGACAAATTTTGTATAGGACGGACAAACGGGCAGGCCGTCAGCCGAACGTTTTAAAGAACACCTGCCCAAAAGTGATATCTCGAAAACAAGATCCAGTTACGCTCAGCATTTAATGCTGTATAATCATAAGTACTCAGACTTCCACACAAACTTTAAACTGCTTCATAATTGTAAAAAAGGTGCATACATGAACGCTGTGGAGGAATATGAGATATACAAGGCTTCTAAGTTACAAACGGACCAGCTACTTAATGACGAAGTTTCGTTCCGATCGAATCTGCTGTACAACACGGCCATCGATATCGATGGGTCAGCGGGCAATGATAACGGTCATGTAAGACAAAGTGCAACAGTTGGTCGTTGGCAACGAGACGATGCGCATCGGACTGTGCCGAGACTGTGTCGGTGTTAAATTATGTGTGGTGTTTTTTGTGTGTTTTAACTAGTTGACGACCCCTTTTGGGTGATTTTGATGTTTTTATAGTATTGAAACCTGATGATGAGAATTTATTCTCGAAATGCGTCGTTTTAAGAAAAAACCAAATAAGTCACAAGACGGAAGTTAATACAGGTAATTACCTAACATTAATTCAAAATAGCTGATAATAATAATATCGACAATACAACGGACACTAAGAAACAAAACGAGAACTGATTCTAAAGTGAAGTTCTATAAAGTAATGGTGATACACCTGTTCTTGCATATTGTAACAGTAAAAACTGTTTCATACAAATAAATACCAAGAGAAGTAACAAGGTAGCTGAGGAGCAAGAATTGATGATAACAAGTAGTATATCTACAAACAGCATTCTATGACAACACACAATAAAATGACGAATAGACTGAGACGTTGACAAAGACCAGTTCCCCAATAGATTAGTTGAGTGAGAATAAATAACACATAGACCAAGTAAAACACATAAATAAATGAAAGGTAGAATAATTTATATTTAAAAATATATAGAGTAAAATAAACAGCATATTAGCTGAGCAATTGAAAAAGAATAGCTAGCATAAGAAATAAAATGAAGTATCATGTTGATAATAATAAACAGTAGATGAATTAATTGATAAGATATGATAATTGAACAAATAGAAAGAGATTAACAAAGTATAATCAACAATGTGATAACTCAACCTTGAAAGAGAGGTATGCTAAAGCATGATAATTAATGAATAAAGAAAAAATGCTGAAGGTATAAATTGTATATGTTCTAATTATAAATGATGTCTAATGAAACCAGTTATGTAAAGAACGTTATGTATTTAAAATGTTATAAGCCTGTTAACTTTGTAAAAAGATGTATTAGAATGTGAGGTGAACAAAACCTAATTATGAATTGTGAAGAGTAAGGGAATGACCTAAGACGTATTAAAGTAACTCAATGTATGACAAATAATGTAGTAAAAGATCAGAATAATGACTAGGGCCAATATGCCAATTAACAATATTATGGTATAATAACAAGCACATGATTTATAAGAAAATCATGACAAATGGCAAAATGTCTATACTAAATAAAGAAATAAAGACCTAATAAAGAAAATGACTCATAACAAACTATGCATAATGCATACAGATAGAACTGTTGCAATTAAACTTTGTAATTAGAATAAATGAGAAACTGATGAAAATGAGACAAAATTTGTGAATTTTGGAAATTGAGTGGGTATACTAACAACAACGAAAAAGCAGACGCTGGGAGCGATTATGTAAAAGTTATTTTTAGAATTACCGCATAATGACGTAATTTTGCACCGATCAGAAAATTAGATGCAAAAATTCATTGCCACGGCTGACCAGAATCTGAGAGCGACTATATAAGGAAAACGCGCAAGCCGCGAGACACACTTTTTCATTCAATCTCTACCGATACAACAGGAAGCTCCACATCAAAATTTTAAATAAAGTAATTATTGAATAATAAATAACAGAGCAGAACTTACCTACAATGTACAGTCAATAGTAATATCGTTTAATTGAATAACGATAAACAGTGAATTCATATAATATCAGTATTATTTAACTAGAAGTGAGAATCAGTCAGAACGAGGTTAGGAGTAGTTTCTAACCAAGATAAAAACATCAAGAAGTATTAATCGTTCTCCGCGAATAGTGAAAGTTTACGATCAGTGAATTAAGATCGAAAAGTGAATTAAAAATAATCAATAAAGATTATTAAACAGGGAGTACAGTGCAAAACATAATTGAACAGAGTTCGATTATTATATTATTATTATTAAATATAATTCAGAGTGTATAATATACTAATCACCATACAATAACACAATAACAAATAATCATTGTGAACACCTTTTAAAAAAGGAATTATTTAATTTACATTCAAGGAATGATGATATGCGCTAACCGTAAATAACCTCAAAATTCATAAAAGTCAAACGAACATTTTGTTATTAAGTCTAAGTTTCTAATGATGTCTAACCTACTAAGCAAATACTTGTAAATCATCGTAATTCGAGGCATGTTAGTTTTATTCTGTAGATCAAAAGGATTCACCCTTGAGATATAAAAAATTTGAAGAAAATACGTTTTTAATAAGAGTCAATATTGCCAACCTGCTTGGTTACCAGAGAAATAAGCAAGGTCAATTGTAATCAGAAAATAATTGTGTAGTTGTATTAATATAATTAGAAAAGCACAAAGTGAGTAATAAAACAATAATATATCAATTAAAAACCAGTGTACTAACTTATTGAAGTCATTTTTAATAATTTTGTCTTGTTTAAAAGAGTTGTATTTTCAAGCCACTCAAATAGTTACGTTGGCAGCATGGACGTGTGAAGGGCCAACCATTTAAATTTTCAAACCATAACAAGAGAATAATTATTGGATCAAATCAATTTAATAGTAAATTCAAGTGAATAATTCAGCAGTATTAACTAAAATTATTTCTTTTATTCATTTTAAAAATAATTTTATGGAATAACAACATAGATTCCATATGGCGCCCAAATAACCCTCAACTAAGCTCATTTAATTTTAAACAGTGCAAATCGACTGTTTTGAATTATCAATTGTTTTATGACGTACCACGACAAATTGTATAATAATTTCAGACAGATAGACGCTATCTACACCAAAGGTACGTGCAATTTGTGATTGTGTTATAAACTATTCAAAACAACATTATTACATTACAACGACAATTTAGATCGACGGAATTGCGACGGAACGTCAAGATTATTCCACAGTGCTACTGAAGAAATTAAAACAGATTAATAATTCACAGATTACAATTATTAAACACATTAATAAATTAATAATACAAATAACTTTTAAATATAAATTAAATAAAAATAACAAGATTATAAATAATAAGGGGGACGAAGCCGTTTACTAACAATATGCTAGTGAAACACGGACGATAACTGGGAAAGAAAAGCAGCATATACAAACCGCTGAAAGGAAATTTTTAAGGCACGTGAGCGGTTATCGTCTGAGGGATCGAATGCGTAATGAACATAAATGTGAGTCAGAACTGGGTATATTCTCCGTGAGTGATAAGATAGAAGAACGAAAGCAGCAGTGGATGGCGCACGTCTACAGAACGGACCACCAGAGGCTAGTAAAGAGCGTTGTAGATTACAAACCAGTTGGCACAAGATCTGTGGGTACACCCTGGAAAAGATGGCTACAGTGAAGACGGAACAGAAGTGGAACGGAAGGCGCTCGACTTGAAAATTTACTCGTCTAAAAATAAAATTGGTTAATTATAACTTTTAAACTTGTGAATAAGTTGCATAAGTTCAACCTTACGTGCGGGACCATTAGGCGAACCTTTAAGTAAAGGAACACGCCTAAAATTCTACAAGGTAATGGCTCTTCTCACACTTCTTTATGGGTCTGAGAATTGGACTTTAACGAAAGGCCAGGCCAGTCGTATCCAAGCGTGTAAAATGACATTTCTCAGGCACGTGGCAGGGTATACTCTCCATGATCATAGAAGAAACACAGATATAAGGCAGGAACTGAATATTATGAATATACTCGACAGGATCGCCCAGTATCGGCTGAATTGGTGGAAACATCTTTGCCGAATGGATGACTGCTGCCGCATCCCCAAACAACTCTGGAACTATAAGCCGAGGGGACGGAGAAGTGTGGGACTTCCGAGCAAGCGCTGGAGTGACCAGCTCTAATCTTTGCCTATTTGAGACCGGAACAAACCATCCTTGGTTTAATCCGTGAAGATGATGATAACTTTTAAACTTTTATATTATCAAAACCGTTATTCTCCACAGTTACACAAATTTTTACATTTATTTTACTACAAACAAAGCCGTAAAAATTATAAAACCAATAAATTGTACATTTCAACAATCTGGACTTTATAACATAACTCGTGGTATTTCCGTTGATAGTTGTCGTAAACGGCTCATTTTTACTTAAATGTTTGTAGCTTAAAGTGTCAGTAAGGCAAAGAAATAGTTGTTTTTCTGTATTTTCAAGTGTTTTAACAAAAAATTATTTATACCGTTTGGTTACTTTTTTTTTTTTTAATTACGACACGAAAAAGTTGGCCTGTGAGAAAATTTGTTGTTGTCACAGGTGGTGTCGGATTAAGGGGGGTAAATCCCCGGGCCCTTCTTGTCGGGGCCCCATGACCGACCATTTAAAAATTCTTATTTTCAATCGAATAAATAAAATTTTGCGAGCAAGGAAAATATTAAAAACCGCACTGACAAGGAGAGTACCTGAAGTGCGGTTCACGGATTTAAACGAAACTTGGGGACATGTTTAGGTACATAAGGTTATGGTAAAAGCCAAAACAGTAAAGTTTAACGCTCAAAATTTCCCCAGTATAAGTTATTCCTATAGCGAACTGCGAGGCTGAGAAATCATTTTCTACTCTTAAAAGAATCAAGAACATGTACCGATCAACAATGCTTGATAGCCGCTTAACTAATTTAGCAAGATTAACTATTGAAACAGAATTATTAAAAACATTGGATTTCGATGATTTGATAGCAGAGTTTGCAGAAAAGAAGAGAGAAAGAAATATTTCAATAAAATTATTTCGTATTCTCTAATTTATTTGTATTGTTGACTACTGTAAAAAGATCTGCGAAATAAAATAATAGTAAACAGTTTCAGCATCTATTAAATCAGTATACAATTTAAAAAATATGTGAGTAAAAATACGGTTTAAGAACAACATTTTGTTTATTATATTTATTAAATGATCGTCTGAATAAAGTAAAGTATTGTGCAAAACGCGAAAATTTCATACATGGGCCCCTGCTCTTAAATAGCCCCGTGCCCCCCACAGCCTTAATCCGGCCATGGTCACAGGTACTTAGTATAAGCAAATGAGATGATGAGAATCGATTAAGTTTAATTTTAATTTAATTTGCAAGTCTCAATCTTAATGCATTTAAAAGATATATAATTTTGTTTTGAACAGCAAGTACAATAACGCGCGGTTAGCGTTTGGCGCCTGATTTACTCAAACGCGACACAGTTTGTAACACTTGTACAGCAGTACACACTAAGTTACATTTTAATAACTTATAGAAGTTGTTAAAACCAGGTGATACTCCAGAAAAAGATGACGATGCAGGTGATACTGCAGAAGATGCTCTTTATTTACTCTATATAGCTACCACTTGAATCGTGTATGTGAGTAATAGTATGGATGATTCTGGAATTTCAGCGGGGTATAAATATAGGAATTCAGCGGCGCTTAGTTCAGTTTTAGTGGCGATTTATTCCAGTGCGGTTCGAAGTATTGTGGCGAAATGTTCTGTGTTTTATAATTGTGCAAGACTCGTTGACATTATTATTGCGTGTGAACAATTTTTATTTGATTTGTTGTAAGAGACGATCTTGTTGATTACAAACTGTTTAATTGTGATAATTAAAGCTGGTGACTAATGACTTAATTGGTGTCTTGTATTTTGTTTTCCACTGTACCATACGACGATTACCAGACCCTTGTAACAATAAAAAGACAATGATCTGGCCACCACCATCCGACTGCATAGGGCAGGACACATTATTAGGTGAAAGGCAACCGAATACCTAGGAAGGTACTACTTAGTCGAATCGAGGGTAGAATGGCTGTCGGTAAACCCAAGACACGCTGGATTGACGCTGTGGCGAGGGATGCTGATAATTTACTTAAATTAAAACGATGGACATCAATCGCCGAGGACAGTGAAAAATGGAAGCGGATGATTATGGGGGCTAAGGTTCGACTCCGAACTGTGACGTCATAGAAGGAGTATTTCTGTTGACGTTACAAGAAAATTTATCGGCATCTTCAGGACGTATTCAAAGAACTAATTATTCATGTGTGCCTGCATGTTACTGAGCGTGTCTGGATGCAATGACAATCTATAAAATGTAATATATATACCGCATTAATTACTGCATGTTTCTGTTGTACACAATGTAATACAATTTATTTGTTAACTTATCAGGACTTTATATACATTGGGATAATATAGTTTGTTTGTACAAGTATCAATTAAACTGGTTGTGTAGTTTTGTTTCAGTCATACTCTGTTCAGCAGCGATTGTAACATAGCAGTAATTAACTATAACATACAGTAACACAACATAAGGTATTACATGATATGAGTACAAGTTGTATTTGTTGACCTTGTAGAGGCCCTGACGATGGCAAACAACATTGTCATAACGTCAACATAAATAATTCACGTGGAACAGTATTGCTGAAATCTGTCCGTCGCTGAACTTTATAAAACGTTTCGGGTATTAATATCTGCTGTTGTTTTCAGGCTAACTTAAATTGTATCTAATGACTATGAGCCTTGCGGCCCATCTTCCTCTGTCCTCCCTATTCCATTGATCTTCCCAGTGCCAGAGAGTGAGTTCCCTGGCTTCATGCTTTGCAGCATCCCTTCCAATTTCGCCTCTTCTTTCGAATAAATGCTTCCGCTCTAGAGTCAACAGGTCTATGGGAATCCTCCCGCTATCACCAGGACTACTGGCTCTGGCACTGTCCGGTAAGAGGACGCTACTCTGAGGGCTCATCTTCTCTGTGCCGGCACCGATGCCATACGTTTCCTGTGTTTCTACATCTTTAGTGTATCGGCCCAGATTTCGCAACCGTACAGAAGGATGGACTCTGTGACCGCCATCAACAGTCGCCTCTTGCTTGGAGTAGGAACTCCTACATTGGCTGTAAGCCTTCTGAGCTTTGTTGTGATGTGAGCCGCCTCATCAGCTCTATAGGCTACTTGATTTGCTCCCAATAGGAGAGCTCTGAATCTAGCCTCACCCCTTGGTTGTTTAACTGCATTCTTTGTAAGTATAGCCTCAGCTTCCAGTTGCCGCGGTATGATTGTGGGGATCCATCGCCGAGTGACGATTTCTATCTCGGTCTTTTCGGTGGGTAGATCCAGGCAGGGATAATAATAATAATGGTAATAATAATAAATACCGTTGTCTTAAATGTGACATCAAGAACAACCTGCTGAAGAAGCTGGGTTATGTCAAACACTAGGGCAGCAAACACTAGGGTATTTAGAACAACCGCTCAGGCCCTGTATATTCGGCAACGGAATACGCCAGCCCAGTACGGTGCAGATCTGCCCGCAAATAAAAAAATTAGACACGAGCCAGAATGAAACTTGTAGAATTACGAGTATAACAGTTCGAAGTCGAAGTTAAACTTTATACACCATATATTTGAGAACATCTTTTTAAAACATACATACCACGTGTATATGCAGAGACGTAAAAAACAGTCCTGAACTAATAATAACCACGAAAGTGAAATAGGATATTATAAGGATTAAGGATTATAAGGACTGATCCACATTAGCGTCATCAAATATGCGGATGACGCGGTGCCGACGCTGGCGAAGAACAAAGAAACTATTCAAGCCATGATGGACAGACTAGTGGAAGCAGAAAGGAACTATAAACTTGAAGTCAAGATAGAGCAGTGAAAAACTATGTGAATATCGAGACAGCTGCAAGTTTACACTAATCATTATTTTAGTCGTTAATCATTAAGCTCCTGTCGTTAAGCTGAATTTTCCGTGTTTGGGAAAACATATTTTAATTACTATTCACTTTTTTATTTAAATAGCAAACTGAATAAAGCAGTTAAAGAATTTACAAAACGTAGAAAATTTAATTTTCTTTCAACAATTCAATAACGTAATACATTAATCTAATATTCGCAGATTACTCCCACTTTATTCTTTTAATTTCTTCATTATTTAATAATAAATAAGATCCTTAACAAACAAGAATATATTTTAATATTAGAATATGTATCGTATAATACTGCGTGTCTTCAGAAATACTGTCATAGCCATTTCTAGAAATTTTGGTAATAGTTCCCAGTTGAGTCAGAGCTATGGCAGCCAGAAAACTTGCAAAAATCGCGTTTTTGTGTTTCTACGTAAACTACAGGTCAAAACTAGGTGCGGACGGGACAAATTTTTTTGCAAGTTGCGAAAAAATCCATAATTACTTATGACGATACAGCATTGAAACACTACAGCATTGTTTCGAGTTGGTTGCTTTTCCAGTGATCTGCACAAAAACAGAGTATTATTGAAAAAATGAGAAGCCTACTAGTGAAATCGAGTTCTGTCACAAAAAGGGAGACATGTATACTAACAGGTGAGCTGCTTTTTTTATGTAAATTCCACAAAAAGCTAGAAAGGTTAGTAGTTAGGTTAACTTGCATGTTAACTACAACGTCAATTTTACCTTATTTACGTCAAAACACTTCCTTATTTACCGCGTACACAGCTAAATCAGACGTAGATGCCACGAATAAAATTTAAAAACCGCGTTTGGATCCCATAATTCTTACTTTGCAGATTTTTCGCGGACAAAATTTGTGCGAACTTTTTTTGACCTGTAGTTTACGAAGAAACACAAAAAATGCGGGTTTTGCAAGTTTGTAAACCGTAGAGCTCAGGTTGTCACTCGGAACTATTACCGAATTAATTTTTTTTTATTTCACTCTCTGATAAAAGGAGTATTTTTAAAAACTGTCGAAATTAGGTATTATACAATATATAGGTATTTGTTGAAAAAAAAATACTGTATTTATTATCCAGTGTTCTAATAATACTAATGCTTGATCTCTAATTATGTTGATTACCAGAATAAATCATTTTTAGGTTATCTTGCTTTCAATTTCCATTCGTTAAAGCTTAATTTGGTACATTACTAATAACTCCCGTTATTTAGGTGCCGGAATGCCGCATGTTTGATAATACCAACTCATCGTTGTCCCAATTATGTCGGATCATCGAGGTCGTGCTGTGTACACGTAACTGCCGAACACAAACATTACATAGACAACGTACAGTATATAGTAGACATACTGTCGAATGTAAACTAGAATTAACACGGATTATTACATCATTTATTGTGTAATACGTAATATATATTGTAGTGTTATATGTACGTATAAGATATGTAATAATTCACTTACGAAATTACGAAAAACGATAATGATATAAAGTCACAGTACGGCTAATACAAACAACACAACATAAACCATGGACGAGTCAAAAATTACCTGAAGGTGGTTGTAGTAACGAACCCGCGGCCGCTGCAAAACCGTGAAGGAATACGTTAAAATGTACACACAAATGTTGACTAAATTTTTTATTCACAAAAAATGCAAACGATACAAAATAATAGGAACTATATTTCAGACGTTGTTATAATATCGTCGATATACGTGTTAATTAAGTGAGAAGGGAAGATAAACCGTAATAATCACAGTATTGAATTAAAACAGCGGTTCCGTACGATCGCAGTCTGTTTACTGAATGAACAGACTGAACACGAGCGACCGGGTAACTCTTGTTTGTGGCCTTTGTCCTCTGACGTTACTCCAGAACAGCAAGCCCTGGTGTCTGTTTTGTTTGTCCACTGCTACTACTAGCCTACCATTTATTGGAATTGAGGATTGCATAGAAGAATTCTCAGTAATAGACAAATTCTTTGTTAAAGTTTATGTCACTACATAAATTAAATATTAATTTGTAAACACACATGCTCTCTCTTTCTCTGTCACACACGCGTGCGCGCGCCTGTGTCAGGCGGCGGATCCAGCAAACAGTTTTGGGCGAGGAAAGATTTTGAAATTTAGATCATTCTTTAAAGGTCTAAAGTATAAATTATAGTAATAAGTGAAGATAAACTACAGTTTGCTATTACCAACGTAATAGATTTATTACTGTACAAGTATTAATTCACATTTGTATTTGTTAGTGCATTGTGTTCTTTTAATAATATTTACGTACACCTTAAAATAGACACTGCTCGTTTAAGTTATATGTCAAACAAAAATTAAGCACGCTGGTAAGGTGCAGTCACAATTTAAAGTAATTTTAGATTAAAACCGTGAACCAACAGAATGTGATATGATTTTTGAATCATATTCACAATCACAAGACGACCAAAACTTTCCTGTGAAGTGACCATTTGGGGAGGGAAATTTCGCCCAATTTCCCCCTCCATGGATCCGCACCTGGCCTGTGTGTGTGTGTCTGTTCTAAAGATGACAGTTAAAATGCTGTTGAAATATTGTAGTTATATAAAAAATATATTCTTGTATATATTTTTTTTATAAAAAGGTAATAATTGGCAATAACAACCTGAGCTCTGGCAGGCACAAAACATGAACCACGTTTTTGTGTTTCTACGTAAACCATAGATCAATCAAAACTAGGTGCTGACGCGAAAAATTCGCACTTTTTATTTACATGTTACGAAAGAAATTAATAATTACATATTATTGAAACACAATGCTGCTTCGAGGTGGTTGATTTTCCAATGACCTGCACAAAAATCCGGTAGGCCTATTAGTGGAAAACGAGTTCTGTCACAAAAGGGGAGACATATAGGAATAGGCAAAGGGTGGATCTTGGCCTGTTCCGCCTTACTTCAAGTTTTTTTATGTGGATTTTACAAAAAGTGAGAAAGGTTTACGTCAAAAAAAAATACCTTATTTACCGCATACGCAGCTAAATTAGACGTGGATTCCACGTAGAAATTGGAAAAAAACGTGTTTTACATTTTTGGATCCCACAATTTGTTTTTTGCAAATTTTTCGCAAAAAAAGTTTTGAGAATTTTTCGCGTCCGCATTCAGTTTTGACCTGTAGTTTACGTAGAAACACAAAAAAAAGCGGTTTTTGCAAGTTTTGTGGCTGCCAGAGCTCAGGTTGTCACTACCGACTATTACCAAAAGAAGAAATGTTTATTATGTCTATATATACACGTGTGTATGTTTTAACAAGTAATAATTGCTTCTGCAAGTATATTTTATTTTTTATCCTTGCATTTCTACCTATTAAAATGTACTTGCAGATGTAATTATTATTTGTTTAAACACACACACACAAATCCTGCAAATCAACAGTTACTAAGAAAAGATGAATATATAAGTACACGTACACTTTCGTAATAGCTCGTTTCACGTATATAATTAACCAGTGCTGCAATTACAATCTGAATTACCAGGGGCAATCCACCCCCCCTTCCCAACTAATGTTTGCGGAGATGTTACGAAGATGAACAAAGACGATCTTCCCTATATAAATTTCGTATTTCTTAAAAATTACCAGGTCGTCGGACTTGGTCGGTTGTTAAAAATAGTCTCTTCGGTAGTAACGGCTCGAGAGGTCGTCATCGTCACAGTAGGGACAGACAGAAGCTGGTAAGTTCCCCGCAGTCTCCGGAGACGAACTTCTCTGTATATCCTTCGTAAACTGTAATCTTTGTTATCAGTTTTGGCTTTCTATGCGAGTTCTTAAGCTTTCATGGCAGGCCGGACTGTTAGGCCGCGGTCCATAGTTGTCGTTGATGACAAACGTTTCGGTCCTTTCCGTTAGCGGCAGCGTCCGGAAGACAGGCGCTGTTGTCGCTTGAGGCAGCCGGAGAAGTCTGCAGTGGCCCAGCGTACACTCTCAACTCTGATCATCGCGTTCTCTTTGACGGGACCAAGATCTTGTCCTCGGAGAAAGGCTACTACCCTAGGCACATAGAATCCGTGGAAATCTTCAAACATTGTTCCGTCGCGATGAATCTGGCTGGCTCTGGGTTGTGTGGTTGATGAATCGCATAGATATACCACAAAGGAATCTGAGTTCCGAGCTGCCTTCAGGAGATCCTGCCTCATGGCCCGGCCCAAGTAGGGCGACTTGCTCTGTACCATGCCGTATCTCGGCTAGTTTGCCAGCCTACCTAGCGCAGTATACACCCAGGGCGTTTCCACGAATCACCTGGACGTATACGGTACAGCCCAGTTACTAGAGGACTGTCTGAGAACCTCACCGTACGTGCATAAAATCTGCGTGCAAGCCGCCTGAAGGTGTCATCTAAGGAGGGACGCCAAGTCCTCTCCTTAGAAGGCGAGATGAGAATCGGCGGGGGACTTTGTCCGCTAGCCGAAGCCCCCTGTCGAGGACGCTTTGCAACTTCTTTTTATGCATGTTGGCGAGGTAACCCCAGACCGGGCAAGCGTATGTAATGACCGGCAACATACGCGCCGACGATCATCTTGCCCAATTTCCTGATCATGGCTGAGCTGATCAGAAGTGGAAACTGTAAGCTCAGACGAGCGGATGCTCGCTTAAGAACTGTCTGAGCGTGGGTACGCCAGATGCCTAAGAGGGTTCTTCCGTCGTTTAGAGAATAGGACGCCTACACTCTTGGTCGCGTTTGAGAGACACCCGACCAGTCATCAGTCCAGTCCCCGAGCGAGTCGAGCGTTCTGCGTTGCGATCGGCTGTAAATACAGTCGTATCGTCCGCAAAAGAGGGTCATCTGGACTCCAGGCTGTCTCGGCACGTACGATGAACGGAAGGGGAGCATGCCTGAACAGGTCTGGCATGCTGTGCTCCCAAGCCAATCAGACAATCAGATAGCAGTTGATGCTGCTTTCCAGCTTAGATCGTGCTGGCGTGAAAGTTTATAAAAATGGGCCTTCTCACGCAAAAGACATAGTCTCTATCTCATCTGTGAGGTGAACTGGCGGACACCGTGCCAATCTAGACACTGATGTTGGCCTCCGATGGTTGGGCCGAAACGTTTGTCAATAACGACCACGGCCCAACAGCCCGGCTGAGAATAATAATTTCAACTAAACCGCTTTCTATCTGTGACGATGACGACCGCTAGTGCCGTCGAAACGTTACTGTGTAAGGAAGACTGATTTTAACAACTGCCCAATACCGATGAACCGGAAAGTGTTAATAAATAGCATGGTTTGAATGGGTCCGACAAAGCATGAGGGCGTTGTAAGATTCGTAAAGGCTCAAAACGAATCCAATGGCTAGGTCGCCTAGAGAGCGGTTGGGTGACAAACACGTATGCCAAAGAATATCCTGAGGACACAGGTATATAAAAGCAGAAACAGAGGTCGACCTAGGATAAGATGCTTAGATGATGTGGTGGAATATTTCAAAAGAATGGATGTGACGGGCACATCCATCAATACGCTGAGGTGCAATGGATAGGAGACATTGGAGAAGATTGGTGTTGGAAGCCAGGGCTCACGTTGGGCTGTAGTGCTAAAGAAGAAGAGAACTGGGCCGCAAAAGCCTATGTTATATTTCTGCTTCTTATGTTGAAGCTTTTATTGACCTTACTTATCGACAAAGCTTACAATTTTGCCTGCCTTAAAATCCTCTTAAACCGCCTGATAATGGGGGAGGAAGTCTTCTTAGATTGAGAACATATGGCTAAATCTGTGGATATAAGTTTTTAATAGTATCACAGGCCTAAATTCAACTCTCTGTCAACATTCTATACTAGACAAGCCCAGAGTAGTTTTGAGGAGAAGGGCGATTTTACCGCCACCTCCCCTTCAGTTCTACTCATAACCAACTGATTTCTGTTTTTCTTTTTTTTAAGATTAGTAGAGTACAGTATAATCTTCATTTTTAGTTCGACATCTTCTAAGTAAATGTAAACAATTTTAAATTATTTTATTGATTTTTAATAACTAAATCAGCCATTCGCACGTATCCGTTTTTCTTAGAGTGCATCGGATTTTGCATTACGCTGGGGAAACTCCCTGAGCTGTTGAACTCGTTCGCCATATAGACGCCTAGTTCATTCAGTATGGGAAAAAACTTCAAATTGGCACTCCCTTTGAATAGCATTTCTACTGTAATCGTTCTTATTTAAACAAAATGCACACATTAAAGTCTTACAACGGTCTACCTGATCGTCGTAGGGTACAGTGGAAAACAAAATACAAGACACCACTGAAGTCACCAATCACCAGCTTTAATTATCACATTAACAGTTTATAATCAACATGTACAATAATGCAAGTAGAATTTGTCCACATGCAATAATAATGTTAACTAATAGAGTCCCGCACAATTTTAACACTTCGCCACAATGCTCTGAACCTCACTTGAATAAATCGCCACTTAACCTGACTGAGTAATCGCCCCAAATAAACTGAACTCCGTCGCTGGATGCTTATATTTATACCCCGCTGAGATGCCAGAATAATCTGTCACTTTTGGATGACATGTTAAACAATTGCCTCTTACGGGCGCTCTCAAATCCACTAAAAACAGTGTCGCGTCTGGCCTCGAACACAGTGTGCGCGGACCGGTGAAGTCTAGAACAGCCTCGCTTGTTGACGCAATTGCAACAGTATCACGCAATTGCCTTTCATCTCAAAGTAGCAGCAATATGTACGCACACACACATTACAGCTGGGCTCTGCTGGGCTAGTCGAGATACTTGTAGAACGTTCCGTATTACGTAACAATAGATTTGTATGAAACTGGACCTCGAAACTCAAGCTAGCTTGAGAGAAGAAAAGATCTTAGAAAAGGTGTGCATGTGTGGGGGGGGGAAGAGGCAGGAAAGAGAAGAGGCTGAGGAACGTCAGAAAGCATTAATGCTAGAGACAGAGGAACGACGACGACAGGAGGCAGAGGAACGGAAGCGTGAAACAGAAGACATCGAAGCATTAATACAGGAGCAGAAACAGATGCAAGAACATAGTACAGTAGAATTGGGTCTCCTACGTGGTGAGCTTAACAATCAAATTACCAGAATATCTGACGTAGAAGAATCCATGTCAAATAAACTAGCTGACGTAGAAAAATCTGTCTTGAGTGTGGAAAAAGCTATGTCAACAAAAATAGAAGACTCGATTACAAATATAAAAGAGCAGTTTAAAAATGAAGTCGAGCAGTGCCTGAAGTTACAACCAAAACAACTTTGTGAACAGACTGTACCAATGATAAAGACAGAAAAAGCCGCAGAAAATAAGTTAATAGAGAAAGTCACTTTGCCTGGAGTAGGGACAGTTCATGTCAAAGTTCCAACCTTTGACGGAAGCAGTCACTGGGCAACGTACCTCCGCCAATTTGAAGCTGCTGCGTGCGCAAATAATTGGACACAGAAAGACAAGGCAGTATCACTCGTCCTCTCATTAAAAGAACCCGCGGCAGAACTACTACAGAAAGTGCCACCTGACAGCCAAAACACTTATGCCGAATTGATAAAAGCTCTGAAATTACGGTATGGTGATAAACATTTGCGAGATGTGTACTGCACCCAGTTGAGAGCAAGGCGACAGCATTCCGGGGAGAGCCTTCAAGAGTTTGAAGCAAGTATCGACAGACTAATTAGACTGGGCTATCCTGAAGCGCCAGAAGATTTTCGAACGAGTTTTGCGATGCAGACATTTACTGCCGGAGTCCGAGATAACGAACTACAGCAAGTGTTACGAATGGCAAGACACCAGAACAGTGCGGACGCCATGGTACGTACATGCTTTGCAATCTGAGGCCGTCAAATCAGCGCCTGGTTGGACAAGTCATAAAGTGCGCGCGCTAAAAGATCGCGACTGCACAGACGATGAGGAAGAAGAACAAGGAACAGAGACTCGACGGTCGGCGCCACAGAATAAAATAAGAAAGGATGGAAGACCGAAGTGTTACAGATGTGGGAAACGTGGACATCTACAACGAGATTGTCGGGTTAGAATTCAGCAGCAGGGAAACGAGCAATAGTCGGTACAACGGGGCGTGTGCTGACTAACTGGAGGAACGAAGCCCCTAGACAATACGCAATTTCTACACTTCAGAAAAACAGCGGGAGCTTAGTAGTTACCGGATTTATTCAAGACATGCCAACCTCGATTTCAGTTGACACAGGCGCAACAGTTTCTATTGTGCGCCCTGACGTAGTGAAAGATCTCAAGCCAATCTGGTACTCTTGCAGCTTGCGAACAGCTACTGGACGGCCTGTAAAAGTGTTTGGAAAAGTGGAGATACAACTACGCCTCGGGCGACTTGAGTTTAATCATCAAGTACTTGTTGCAGACATTGTGGATGAAGCAATTCTTTGTGTGGACGTTATGAACACATACGGATTTATAGTCGACTTCAAAAACAATGTTTTGTGAATCGTATGCTATCAACAATCGTATGTGAAGAGGTAATGCTATCAACAATGACGACAGCAGAAAAATCGATGGACGTCATAAACCAAGTGGCCGTAACTGTTCCGCCAAGCTCCGAAAAGATCATCATGGTTAGAACTGATGTAGATACTAGGGGCAACCAGTGCTCTATATTCGAACCCCAGGTAGGCAGCACACCGGGCATACTAATTGCCAGAAGTTTACTAAAACCAGACGAAACCGGAAATGTACGTATTAGAGTGGTGAATATTTTGGATCTAGCTATCACTTTACAAAGCAATACGCTCCTAGGCAAATTGATTCCTGTGGCCTGGGTAGCCGGAATAACTCAACGAAGATCCAGTGGTTCGGATAATTCCAAATTACCAGAGGAACTGAAAGAATTATTGAACAGATCTTCTAACGACCTCTCAAGTGGTGAGGTAAAAGAACTCAGACAGTTTTTACACGAATTCAAAGATTGTTTTGCAGTTCGGGGACAGTCACTGGTAAGAACCTCTCTTGTGCAACATCGCATCAATACCGGGGACACAACACCGATACGCCAACCTCCTCGAAGGCCTCCATTATCTAAACAAGAGGAAATGTCTCGGTTAGTACAGGACATGTTGACAGAGGGAGTAATCGAACCTTCGTCAAGTGCTTGGTCTTCTCCTGTAGTGCTGGTAGCGAAGAAGGATGGTGGATTGTGTTTCTGCGTAGACTACCGGAGGTTAAATGACGTTACAAAGAAAGACTGCTATCCATTACCTCGCGTTGACGATACACTCGACACGTTGTCCGGAGCAAAGTGGTTTTCCACATTGGACCTTAAGAGTGGATATTGGCAAACGGGTCTTCATCAAGAAGTCAAGGAAAATACCGCTTTCTCGACCCCAAGTGGCTTATTCCAATTTAACGTCATGCCATTTGGACTCTGTAATGCACCGGCAACATTTGAGAGATTGATGGACCTGATACTCCGAGGCCTGACGTGGAAAACTTGCCTTGTTTACTTAGAGGATGTCATAGTGATCGGGAAGACTTTCGAAGATCATTTGGAAAACCTTCAGGAAGTTCTAACTAGAATTCACGGTGCACAACTGAAGCTGAACCCGAAGAAGTGTTCTCTATTCCAGAAGGAAGTACAGTATCTGGGCCATCTGGTTTCGGCATCGGGTGTTAGCATGGATCCTAATAAAGTAGACACCGTAAGAGACTGGCCAGTTCCGAAGAGTAAACACGAAGTTCGGAGTTTCCTGGGGTTATGCTCATATTACCGACGTTTTGTGAATGGGTTCGCTACTGTTGCTAAACCACTACATGAGCTAACGGAAAATAAGCGAAACTTCCAGTGGTAGAGAGAATGTGACCAAGCATTTAGGACTTTGAAGATTGCATTATGTTCGCAACCAATTCTCGTTTTCCAGCTTCCGAAGGGAAGTACATCGTAGACACAGACGCAAGCAATCTGGTCTAGGAGCAGTTTTGTCTCAAGTGCAGAACGGTGAAGAACGAGTAATAGCATATTACAGCAAGACGCTTTCTAAACCAGAGAGAAATTATTGTGTTACAAGGAGAGAGTTGTTGGCAATTGTCAGAGCTCTGGAGCACTTCCCTAAATACCTCTATGGGAGAGAGTTTTCACTACGTACCGACCATGCCGCGCTTGCATGGCTCTTGAGATTTAAAAATCCGGAAGGACAGTTGGCAAGGTGGCTCGAACGTCTGCAAGAGTACAACTTCAAGGTACAACATCGGCGGGGGCGCCTGCATGGTAATGCAGATGGCTTATCACGAAGACCGTGCCCGGAAGACTGCCGACATTGCCACAAAAAGGAAGAACAAAACTCAAGCGAACATGTTCAAGCCATCACTGTAGATTTCCTGGCAGACGGCTGGAGAACACAAGACTGTCGACAAGAACAGATGACTGATGAAGACATCGGACCGATCTTGACAGCAAAAGAGGAAGGTCGCCGCCCGGATTGCAAGATATCTGCCATGGTTCCGAAGTGCTACTGGGCACAATGGGAATCTCTCACCTTAGAAAACGGATTGCTGAAATGTGCTTGGGAAAGTGCAGATGGACGAGACGTGGTCATGCAGCTGATAGTTCCCCGAAGTAATGTGCAGTCTGTTTTGAAGGAGATGCATGATGGAACATCTGGAAGCCATCTTGGCGTTAAGAAGCGACGTCGTATTTTGGCGTATTTTGTCGTCAGTACATGACACAACCGGCATGACTCCAGCAAAATTGGTGTTTGGGCGGGAGATTCGTCTTCCTGGAGACTTGATGTTTGGATCACCTGAGACTCAGTCCCAAGAGCCAAAGAACTATTCCTCGCAATTAGAAAACCAACTGCGAGAAATGAATCGCTTGGTAAGAGGACGGCTGAAGATTGCCAGTGATAAAATGAAAACTCGGTATGACATTCGCAGCAATAGTGTGGGTTTCCAAGAAGGAGATCAGGTCTGGTTGTTCAATCCAAAGCGCCGTCGTGGTCGCTCACCTAAGCTTCAGTCTAACTGGGAAGGACCCTACACTGTGGAAAAAAGAATTAACGATGTTGTTTATCGGATTCAATAGGAAGGACAGCGAAAGTTCAAGGTCGTCCACCTAGATCGCCTGGCTAAGTACTACTTTGGAGACGGTTTGCCAGTTCGGGACGAACAGGCTTAAGGAGGGGGCTGTGTTACGACATCACAGAACAATCTACGTGTTTGTCGAATGTGCCAGAAGAATCTCGCTCTACTGTGTGTGGCGTACGTGTTTCTAGAAGCATTTGCGAGAGTCTTCTCGATGCCGCCAGCCGTGCGGTCTGTGTCGAGGCCGCAGTTGATTACGTAGTTCATACGGACGCTAAGACGCAATTAGGAATCGTCTAGATTTTCGGCGGCTATAAACACAATTACTCAGGGACGCTCAAGTCAGTATAGCAGCGATATATTTACAGTTCTGTTCGAGAGTTATTATCGGGCGACATTACTGTGTACGTTCAAGTGGTTATTAATGAAGTGTTGCGTTTTATAATCGGGCGGTATAATTGTAATACAATTAATTGTGTTTAATATTAGTGACATTTTATTGCGTGTGAACAATTTATATTTGATTTGTTGTAGTAGACTGTGTTGTTAATTACGAACTGTTTAACTGTAAAAATTAAAGCTGGTGATTAGTGACTTAATTGGCGTCTTGTACTTATTTTGTTTTCCACTGTACCTACGACGATCGAGTAGACCGTCGTAACAATATATATAATAGGGTTGCTACAGCTAGTGCTGTCCCCCTTCCTTCAACCTGGCTTTCCAATACTCCCGATATTCCCATTGTCCTTCCTCAAGTCCTATACGTTGCATAGATTCATCCACTTCGTCCCTCCAAGATCTTCTCGGTCTTTCACCTTTTTCTCCTTCCTAACGGACTCCATTCTGTCACTTTGTTGATCCACCTATTTTGAGCTCTCCAGACATGACCGTACCACACCAATCTTTTTTCTTCGATGTAGTCAATTACACTTCTTTCCGTGTCCATTCTTCTTCTGATCTCCTCGTTTGTTATTCGGTCTGCTCTCGTTATTCCACAGCACCTCCTCCAATATTCCATCTCTGTTGCAAGAATCTTTCTTTCATTCTTTTTGTTAATAACACATACTTCTGCTGCATACGTCATAATGCTTTGGACTATAGTCTGATATATCATTTTTTTGGTGCTTTTTCTAATATTTTTATCCCATATAACACTGTGTAATTGTCTAATCCCTGTTCTAGTCTGCCCTAATCTACTTTTTATTTCTTCTTCCGTTGTGCCTTGTCATTTGATTTTATTTGTTCATTTTTTCTTTCAGTTAATTATTTTAAATGAATTTCAGCAATCGATTCTATGGTTATTGGTAACAGTGGAGCGGTCGATTTCTTTATTTATGTGATTTTGCAGGCCCTCTGTGTTAAACTGATGTCTTAGGCTTTCATGGCTGTCGTCAACTCTGTTAAAGTTATGACTCATTGCGGGGTTGTAGACCACGGATTAATAGTCCGGCAATGAGTCATAACTTTAACTCTGTGTTAAACTTATTTCTTAGGCTTTCATGGCCGGCGTCAACTCTGTTAAAGTTATGACTCATTGCGGGGTTGTAGACCACGGATTGATAGTCCGGCAATGAGTCATAACTTTAACTCTGTGTTAAAGTTAGGTTATTTTAGTATTGTAATTTTTTTAGATTTTCTGTTTTCTCGGCATGTAAAAACATTCAAATGATATTTCTTTTACACTATTAAAACGTTTAAAATTACAAGAACCTCGTATTATTATTCTGTCGTAAATGGTGCATGCAAATAAAATACCTGCTACCCCTATATAGTCTGATTAATAATTTATTTTATTTTCAACCGTCCCGATAGTGTAGGCCTATAACGTTTATTTGTCGAAAGTCACTGAATACTGAACACAGCAATAGTAAAAAGTTTTGAGAAGTTTCATCCCCAAATTATTAGAGTGTCCTTGTACGGCCCACACACGCTACTAAATCACAGAAGCATGCAATGCCTACAGGGTCTCGGTTCCGCGTACTTTTGCTTCGCAAAACTTTGCAACAACGCACAGAGATCGTTTATTTCTTCTTCCGTTTTCTTTTTCTTTTCTAGTCTGCACAACAAACAAAATTCTTATTCTTTCCCGTGTACATGTGTTGTACGTGCGTTCGTGACGTTTTAAGTTGGGGTACAGAGATCGGAATGTCGTAAATCTCGAGTATCTAGTAAAAATTATATGCCGGCTACTCGGCTTGTATTCTTCTTTACGTTTATTTGCACTTTCCCGTTCCCTTTGTGTTTGCCCATCAAATAAATTCAATACTGTATGCTCGAATTTGTACCTGTACGTATTATTGATGACTTTTATGAATGGCGAATTTTTGGATTTTCTTGTCCATGACATGACCGTTGATTAACTAAATATAAGTATATTACTACCGATTCGGAACAAAAAGTTTTTTATTTGTAAAAACGTAAAAGTTTTACCTTATAGGCTGAACCAGTTTTCGCTTATTATAAGCTTCGTCAGAGGCTACCACTGGGAGCACTGTCCGTCTTGTTCTGGCGACGGTGTCGACTTTTGAAGGATCGATGTTGTGTGTGTGGGGTGTGATATGTTCGAATAATGCGTGTGATTTGAATTGTGTTTGTTCGTTTAGGATGTCGTTTTTACATGTTTTTGTGTGTTTGTATATTTCCAATTGTTCAAGAGTGTCTAGTTTTTGGCCTTTTCTGTGTACGTGTAGAATATCCATGTTATTTTCGATGTTTTTGTATGTGTGGTTTGCAAAGGTGGATTCGGTAGTGGAGTGTAGTGCCTTTGTGTGTTCAATGTATCTTTGTTTGAAGCAACGTCCTGTCTGGCTTATGTAGAATTTGTTGCAATCTGAGCAATTTAGTTTGTAAACAGTTCTTTGTGTGTGTGTTTTGATAGTGTGTTCTGTTTTGTTTGTACACACATAACTCAAACATCTAAACAACATGGACATTCTACACGTACACACGAAAGGCCGAAAACTAGACACTCTTGAACAATTGGAAATATACAAACACACAAAAACACATAAAAACGACATCCTAAACGAACAGACACAATTCAAATCACATATATTATTCGAACATATCACACCCCAAACACACAACATCGATCCTTCAAAAATCGGCGCCTTCGCCAAGAACAAGACGGACAGTGCTCCCAGTGGCAGCCTCTGACGAAGCTTATAATAAACGAAAACTGGTTCAGGTTATAAGATAAAACTTTTACGTTTTTACGAATAAAAAGCTTTGTGTTCCGAGTCGGTAGTGATATAGTTACATTTATGTCGAATTTCTTTTGTGAGTACTTGTCTGTTAACGAAACTCCACAGAAACATACAAATTATATTGTATCGATACACATTTAGATATAAAGACTTCTTGGATAAGCCACACTAGAAATGACATCGTGCTTAACAGAATGGAACCTGAGTCCCAAGTACTTGTCTGTTAACGAAACTCCACAGAAACATACAAATTATATTGTATCGATACACATTTAGATATAAAGACTTCTTGGATAAGCCACGCTAGAAATGACATCGTACTTAACAGAATGGAACCTGAATCCCAATTACTTGCGACTATCAAAAAATGAAAATTTGCATACTCGCAAAGAGGACCCTGATTTGCACTACTAAGATTTGCTGTAACTGGAAAAACAGAAGGTAAAAAATTGATAGGTTGGAAAAAACTGTCTTGGCTCAGTAACCTCCGACAGTGGTCAGCCAAATCCTGCAGAACTATTGCATTCTGCACTAGACCGAGAAAAATATAAAGACATGAATGAAATGGGAGTCGTCACCTCTTGATTAAGCAGGACACTAAAACAAGAAGAAAACAGTAGTGTGAGTACTTTTTGTACGCTTGGTTAGGTAACCAGAGATATTTTTTACATAGCATTAAGTCAGGTTTACGTCGTGTTCCGGTGTTATCCAATATTACACAAAATACAGCTGGCATTAGTCTCGCAATCAAACGCTCTTAGCACTCCGAGACAGCGCCGATGATAATGGACTACTTCTCCGAAAGAGAGTAATGGAAGACACTAGTCTCCCGAACCAATATTTCGAGGGCCGCTATGTTTCGAATATGTACCAAAACGCTTTACTAAATGTGGTCGTGGGTTTGGGTGTCATGGAAAATGATAGTCGAAGTCGACCGACAGAATTCTATTAACAGCTCAGACACAACTCAGAATCCTCTGTAACATGTAAAGAGGACGACAGTTGACTTAATCTTTCGAACATCTGCAGTCCATTCATATAAGTTGTTTTTAACGTCATTGACGTTCTAAATTAAGTAATAATTTAGTATACTGGTTTAATATTGCCTTAATATTTGTTGATGTTACAGTCTGGCCAGTTATTGACGTTAAGTTGGGTAGTAAATTCCAGATGATCTGTAGGACAATCAACCGTATTTTTAGAAACAAGGTACGTCGAGAAAATCTCTCAATTTTGAGACAAAATCACGATCGTAAAATCTCCATTATAAAAACAAAGGTAATTGCATTTCGAGGCACGGAGCCAATAAAAACAAAAATAATGATTAGTGATCAAAGACTAGAACAGTTAAACCACTGTAATTATTTTGGAAATGATATTGGCCTTCCCGCTTCAAAGTTCCTCCAGCCATTCTCTTCCTGGGTTATACCCACACATCTGAGTCCTATAGGTTTGTATTTCCAAACTTGTTTTGCCAGTCTAGAATCTAAGTGTTCTTTTTAAGTGTTCTGTCCACCGTTATATTACAAAATATATGGTCCTTAATTGGCCAAACATGAATAAAGTCTTTCGTCTCCTAAATATATAACATCAAATCAATTAGTTATCGTAAGCAAATAAACAAATTGGATGGTCTGAAAACGTAATCAGAGCACACCCTAAGTAATATATATTAAACTTACTGAGAATTACAAATAAAATTAAAACACAGACACATACAAATTAGTGTAGAAAAAATTTAATGTTATTCTGAGTATATTGATCAGGTCGTGACTCTCGCTAATGTCTGCAGATTTCACGACAAAACGTACATTTTTATTTTTATATTTAAATCAAACTCCTCCTAGTAGGGGGTTGTGCAGCAGGCCAACAACCTGTTCATGTAAAACTTTGATATACTGTACTTGTAGTATCCAAAGCAGCCTCGGACTAAGGACTGGAAACTGTGGCAATAGGACCCTAGCAAAGAATAAGGAGCTTAGAAATAAAACAAAACGCAACACAAGGATTAAATTTTGTAAGACAATTGCAATACGATGATTTATGTAAGTGAGGCGTGGGTCATGACAAAAAAGGAAAGCGGGAAGATTCAGAGTGCTGAAATGCAGTTTCTTCGAAATACTTTAAATTATACATTGCAAGATAAAAATAAGGAATGAAGATATCAGAGCAGAACTCGTCGTAAAGGACATAAATGAAATTATTGCAATCTACAGAAGACATTGGGTGGGAATTATCTGCAAAGGATGACAAAGGATCGATTGCCGAAAGCGGCATTGAACTATAAAGCCATTGGTAGAAGAGACGTGGGTCGTAACCTAACCATTTAAGAAGAAGAAGAAGAAGAAGAAGAAGAAGAAGAAGAAGAAGAAGAAGAAGAAGAAGAAGAAGAGAAGGTTTAAATCAAACTGTCACGTCGGTCGAGCCACTGAGGATACCTCATCTTAGAACGGACTAAAAGTTTGGTATTGTGTACCTAAAGTTTGGTATTGTGTACCTAAAGTTTGGTATTGTGTACCTAAAGTTTGGTATTGTGAACCTAAAGTTTGGTATTGTGTACCTAAAGTTTGGTATTGTGAACCTAAAGTTTGGTATTGTGAACCTAAAGTTTGGTATTGTGTACCTAAAGTTTGGTATTGTGTACCTAAAACTTTCACGGCCGGCGTCAACAGTGTTGGAAACAAACTGATTAAAGTCCGGGCTATTGGGCGGCCGTGGTCCACTCCTTTTGTTACTAACGGACGTTTCGCCCTCTCCGCTGGAGGCCATCTTCAGTGTATAAAAACGATTCACCAACATACACGGTCTTCGTCAGCTCACAATAGTACCGTGGCAAAACAAAGATTCTTTAACTGACGGAGACCGTGTCAGTTGGTGAATCGTTTTATACACTGAAGATGGCCTCCAGCCGAGAGGCCGAAACTTCTGTTAGTAACAACAGGAGTGGACCACGGCCCAATAGCCCGGAGTTTAACTAGTTCGTTCCAAACGTTTGGTGTTAACAAAGAAAGCAAAACTTAGTGTTTGCTAGTAACTTTTTTTACAGCTTTGAGAGTCCAAATAAAACAAAAAAAGGAACTGAAATTTTCATATACAGACTTCCTAAATGTCAGTAATAAGAGACTGATGGAAATTGAATTACCAGTTAAGCAGGTGACTAAGGATCACAGCGAAATTACTCTTCGATATTCTAAAAAAAAGTCCCCAAAAGTACTGGAGTGGATGAGTATTGCCTTATGGTCTCATACCTTGACGAAGGGAAATATCCAGCCGCACCTCCAAGTGGTGGGGGATGGGCAACACCTATAGGTGCCTAACGCGGCTTAGGAGACCGAGGGGGAGCCGGTATAAGCTGTCCCTCCTCTACTTGTAATTTTCAAGTATTGGTTAGGGCACCGTCTTGTCCTTGGAGTGAGAAATTGCCCCTAAAAACGGATTACCTTCCATTGGTCAACGACATAGGATGTAGGAGGCAAGGAGAAACCACCACATTACAGATCCTTATGGATATTCAACAGGGAAAACTGGTCTCTTTAATCTGGTAAGACAGCCAGTTTTTGGGAGAACACCCAGACAGAAAATCGGGCTGGGCGTTAAGCCTGAAGGTGGCAGCCCCACCCGTCTTATCCTGCGATATGGTAGTAACATATCCAGGGGACATACTCGCTACTAAATTCCCTCAAACAAGGACTAGGCAGACGGATCTTTGCCTGTTTGAGACCGTAACAAACCATCCTTGTTTTAATCCTTGAAGAAGAAGAAGAAGAAGAAGAAGAAGAAGAAGAAGAAGAAGAAGAAGAAGAAGATGATGATGATATTCTAAAAAAATACCCGATTTCGCCCGAAAAATGCCCGCCGCACGTGTACCGATCACAAACGTTGTTAACTTTCAAGAACTAATAGAAAACAAACTATTTCACGTGCACTTATTCACACACCATACAATGGATAACAGACACTACCACATACAAAGTAACATATGATTGTGGGACCTAAAACTACACTCAATTACGCATGTTAATTCCACTCAAGCGTGGCTTTCGTTGAACAAAAATGTAAACAACCCTTTCTCATAGTTGGAAACATTATTGGCCGGGATGTTAGGCCGTGGTCTAAAGTCTATGCTGATATACGTTTCGGCCTCACCATCGGACGTCATCGTCAGTGTCGCTAACAACTACCCAGTCTCTACCTCATCACTAGGGTGAGTTGGCGGACACCGTGCCAACTCAGCATTCCACGTCGATTTCATACGTAATCAAAACACGAAGTGTGGTTTTAACAGTGATTAAAAAGTTAAAGAATTCAGTGACAAGTATATTAAAAAATTGAATGCAACGAGTTAGAAACGAAGATATAAGAAGGAAAACAGGGCGCGTATTTACAACAGCAGAAAGAATAGAATCCAGACAGTTGCTATGGTATGGTCACGTAATGAGGATGGAGGAGAATCGATGGCCAAAGAAAGCATTGACTTACACACCACAAAACAGGAGAAGAAAAGGAAGACTGACAACACAATGGAGAACAGAAATTAGGAAAAGCATGAGAGATTGAGCTACTGAAGATAATGACTGGAAGGATAGGGAGAATTGGCGATCGAAATGCGGGATGCGGCATAGACTGTACGACCCCCGCTAATGAAAATAATAATAATAATAATAGATAATTAAAAATGTTTACTCATGGACCGCCTCCCGCCAGTAAATAGGCATATATATATATATATATATATATATATATATATATATACATATATATATTTTTTTAATACAACCACTGGAATTCCAAAAGCTCACGCCATTCAATTAACCCCACTCCAAATACGCACTGGTCACAAAAAATACCGGAAAATCGGTTAATTACTCTGCAATCGGCAACAGTGCCAAGGAGGTGGAACCAAGAAACGGAGGTTAAGGCTTGAATTAACAAAAGTTTATGCAGTCAAGGGCCACTTAAATTGTAACTTATATGGAACAAACGATATGTTTAGTTTCTTTGATTATTTCGAAAATTTTATCTCTTAATCTAGATACATTTATCTCAGGAACTACTAAAGACAATTTCTTGAAACTGTCATAGTAAATCCGAAAAAACGTTTATTGAGAGACTATATCAAAAGTTTTGTAACGACATATATATAAACAGTTTATCAAGAAAATATCACAATATTTTAATTTTATAGATATTTTAACCATTCTATAAAGTTAAAGAAGTGGTCTATAATCAATTATTGTCAATACTATATATAGTCAATAATCATTTAATGACCCTAATACTAGGGTTCCCTGAGAAAATTACGTCTAAAAGGCTACTAATTTAACTTGAGCACCATCGGAATTCTAGCTCCCCTGAAACCTTGTTTACTACGTACGGTCATTGTAATGGAAAATATATAATATATTTCAATAATATAACACTGAATAAATATTATAAAAATATAGAGAATAAAATAATAACAAACCTATTAGTAGTTCACTTGATACAATGTCAACACACAATATTTTCACTTAAATCGTTTTTTAGTTTTAAGAACAATAGTTCACGATAACCAGAACAAACAGAATCACACTGCTGACATCAATACCGGGACTCAGCACGAGCAGCGACGCTCCGACACTGGTACTAACCAAAGTTTGTGTATGGCATCGCTCCCGCGCCGCGCGCTACGACGTCAACGAAAACTCATTTCCCTTGTCGATTATTGATTGAAACGTTGTTGTTGTTGCGAGCAAGCAAAGCAATCGAACTCACAAACTTATGTCTATCCCGTGCCCGCGGCGCGCTTACTTCGCGATGACACGTCGTTATCGACTGTTGACTATTTAATTTCGATACATGCCTATTTTAGTAACAACAAAATGTTTACAAACATCTGTTGTTCGTTTGGCTGACATGAAGGATTTCTTTCGCTTCGAAATATTCTTGTGCGATAACTTTGTAATTATAGCCTATAATATGTAGAATACTGCTTTTGCGATACTGTCTTGGTCATTTAAAATACCGTTTAAAATTACCAAAAAATTAAATATTGATCCATATTTTGAAAATATTGTAAATAAGTACCATTTAAAATTATCAAATGTTAGGAGTGGCTAGATAACACGAAGGAATGTCTGTAGTAAAGATAAGTTCTTGAAGTTTTCATAGTAAATCCGAATAACTATGATCTAGGTATTGCACTAATATTGAATAAATTGCTGCCATAGTTTATAAATTGGAACTAAAAGTTTTGTAACACATCCGACGCTGAAAGGCAGAAGTATTAAAAAAAAGGAAAGAAGATAAGTTTCGCAATAGAATTTTTAAATATAGCCCTATTTGTTAATAATGTGTAATTGCATAATATAATTTAATAATAATCAAATAGTTTAATAAAAATTATTTATTAATAAACTTTAAATTTTATTTGTACGTGTTACAATAAATCTATGCAAGAAACAAGACATCTTGTATCTTGTAAAGCATTGTCTGTAATGTATAATATATACAAGATATACTATACAATATACTGCTCTGTAGTAAGTAGTAATTTTGAAGCAGTAGTCTACAAGCAATCACTGAAAATTAAATCACTCTAACATAATGGCTTTATGAGAAAAGTGAACCTAAAACCTCCAGTACACATAGGATTAAATTGTCGGGCGTTTAGACCAATGAGGTCTGTCTACACCAAAAAATTATCGCACACAACGCTCAGTGGTGGAGAACCATAAATAGAGCCCTGTGAAAGGGGGCAAAGAGGGCTATGGGCTCGAGCGCTACAATTGAGGGCGCCGAAATTGGAGGTCAAATACATTATTTTGTATACAATGTTACTCTGAATAACTTTAATGCGAAAATTGGACTGTTCGTGTTAAAGCTAACATATGTATGTTTCATTTATTTATATCATGTATTCAAGATAATAAAATACAAATATCGGTATGGAGAACCATACATGACTTCCATATTCTAAGATTTATATTTAAAATCATTTTCGAAATGAAATATTACCATAGAAACTACTTCTTTCTACTTACTGCTTCAGCCTTAACCACAGTACTGTGGTCACTAACGTATACCACCTCACGTTATCGCACTCGATTTTCACTGATGATGGAAGTCGATGGCATTGCCGAAACATCTGGTTTTGTAGAAAACATTGGACTACGGCCAAATATCCCGGGAAGGAATTTTAACAAAAACTACTTCTTTGTTGCCGATAACGTTGTACACATATATATAAAATATATGCATAAAATTAATGGCTTGTATAAGTTAATGATTGATCTCAGTGGCGGCGATAAGGCCCCCGCAGACCCCGGGGCGCGGGGGGCCCCGACCTTCATGGGGGGCCCCAGTTGGCCCAGTCATGGGACATAACTTGTAACATGAAAAATAAGCGTAAACGAGTTGTAAAACGCTTCTTTGTTGAATTATCAGTTGACCACAGAATTGACGACCCAGTGAAATCATTTGAAGTAAAAGTTTTCAATGCAACACTAGATATTGTAATAGCTCAGCTACAAATGAGATTCGAAGGATTGCGTTGCATTGATGATAGGTTTTCATTCCTGACGCCTCAGAATTTAGTAAACTTCTCACAAGAGACAATAGTGGAGAAAAGTAAGGCTCTGGTAAATGTGTATCCTGGTGACCTTTCCACATCACTGACCAAGAAATATCCTTCAAAGCTGATGGCCAAAGGAACTGTACACAAGAAAAGAATTCGAGAAATGATGAATTTACTGGTTGAAGAAAACAGCTGCCTTATGAGTTGCCTCTCAGACTTAACTACAGCTTTGCAGCTTTATTTAACCATACCTGTCACAACAGCTACAGCGGAAAGAAGCTTTTCAAAACTTAAATTAATTAAGTCATACTTAAGAAGTACCATGGCCAAACTCGGTTGAGTGACTTGGCACTGTCAAGCATTGAGCATGAAGAGACACAGAAAACTAATATCAACGAAGTGGTTGAAAAGTTCTTAGCTATTAAAAAAAGAAGACTAGGCTTAGGAAAACAGTGAACTTTGGTTGATCCTCATCTGTAAATATTGTACATTACTTGAGTTCAAGTGTTATTGAATTGGATTAGACTTAAAGAGAACTTGTATAGAGTATATTCAAGAATTTTACAAATTCAGTTACAAACTAATTTAAATGTTTGAAAAAAGCTAGAATGTTGCTTTGATATTCGTTTTTAAATAATAAATTTTTAACACTCTCTGAGCGGTACTGTTTCATAGTCTGAATTTAGATCTTTGACGTAAAAATAAATCATTCTTTTTATTTTGGTTTTTTTATAGTTTGTATAGAACTTTGTCTGTTTAGCAACAATGAATTTTAAGAGTTTGTACACGTGTAAAACGTCCTTTGCAAATTGCAAACGCTTTGTGATAGACGAGAAAGTATTCACAAACCATTGTTGTGAAACACACGTAAATAGAAACTCATTTGAGTGTTTTCCCCTATTACGTATACAAAATTTAACCGTTTTTATAGGGCCCCCTAATTAGTTTCGCGGGGGGGGCCCGTTTCGTTAGCGCCGCCACTGATTGATCTCCATTAAGTAGTGCTCAAGTTTCCAAAGTTTTAATATTATGATGTCCGTAATTAAAACATCAGAGCAGGTGTAGTGTGAATGAGGGTACAGTGTGGACAAAAATTTTCAACATTTCCTATTGAGCGTTGCTTAGAGTAAAGCTGCGAATCTACAGTGTACGTTTCACAGAACAAACACGCGGAAAAGAATGAGCGCTCCGAAGTCACTCATGGACCCTCAGCATCTTGCAGAGGGTTCATTCCCTAAAGACGAAAAGTCTGTCTATGAATCATTCCTCTGTAAACACGTGCAGTTACATTGCCCAGCGATCCACAGGAAGCAAATTGATGTCCATTTTTTCGGCTTGCACGCGTTATGTTGGTGTGGGTTTCGGCACTTTCCATTTAAAAAGCGTGCAAATGTAAGAAAATAAACATGAGTGAGGCCAGAAATAACGTGAATTGTGTGTGTGTGTGTGTGTGTGTGTGTGTGTGTGTGTGTCTTACCTGCCTTTTTATTGCTGTAGGCATAATAATAAAATGGAAACGTAAACATTACATAACTGAGATATGCTTACCTGCCACGAACGATATATTATTTTATACATGGAGGAGTTCAGTGACATACACACGTACAGAAGTCATCTTCAAAAATACTAGAAGTCGTCCACGCTTTTATGTTGGCAGTGTAACTTACAGGAAGTTTTTTGATGTTTTTAAAACATCTAGGATGCAAACTTTTCCCGATAACTAAAAGTTTCCTTTTTTCGGTTCCCGTCATGTTCGCACAAACAAAAACTGTAACTCTTTGTTTAGAGAGCTTCCCACTAACGCACTTTTCATTTTTAAATTTGAAAGTCTTATCTGGAGTTAATTTATAAAAAATTCCGGCTTCATGTCCATTAAAGATGTCTTCATCTTTATATGATCGTCTAATTTCTGGCCAAGTGTTACGCACCCAATCGCCTGTAACGTTCAGATCTACGCATTTTGCCTCACCACTAATTTTTGCAAAGGAAATCGAGTGTCGGGCCTTAAATCGATCTAGCCATCCGTTGGAGCACGTAAAATGGCTGGCGCCGGCAGTCCTGTTACAGTGCTTATCGCTTGCATACAATGTATGTCTGTAGCCATGGGCTAGCGCGCGCGCACATATATACGTTTATATGAAATTTAGAGTAAAATATCTGAGAAATATTTGACGCTATAACAGAGTAGTACAATATTTAGTGACGTTAAAACCGGGAATTTTTATAATGTTAAAGATATCAGTTTGACTGGACTTACGACAAAATAACGCTACACCCGAGTTGACGTAACAGCCGAGGCCGTAATAACCAAGTTCCACTGTATATATAAAGATATTAACTCAAACATAATTTACATTAAAATGAAAAAATTATAATTTTATTGCCTGGCAACAAAATTATTTTATTTTTAACAATTACCATTGTTTCAAAAAGTTTAAATAAATTTTCAAGTACTTTACTCTTGTTAAAACGCAAAAGGTTGCAGGTAAACTACCCCTTCCCCTTAACCGATCTTCACCAAAATCGAAAGTCCTTGAGGCCTCTACAATTCAGGGACGTATGCAAACAATTATTTGATTCTGTTTGAATTTGCGGCAGTTATCGTTTGCCATAGAAAAACAAAATGTTGCAGGTAAACTACCCCTTCCCCTCAACCGATCTTCACAGAAAACAATAGGTCTTGAGTACTCTACTAATCAGGGCTGCATGCAGAAAATTATTTGATTCTGTTTGAATTTGCGGCTGTTATCGTTTGCCATAGAAAATGCCCTTGTTAAAAAAACGTTGTAGGTAAACTACCCCTTTACCTTAACCGATCTTCACCAAAAACAATAGGTCTTGAGAACTCTACAATTCAGGGCAGTATGCAAAACATTATTTGATTCTGTTTGAATTTGCGGCTGTTATCGTTTGCCATAGAAAATACCCTTGTTAAAACATAAAACGTTGCAGGTAAACTACCCCTTCCCCTTAACCGAGCTTTACCAAAATCAACAGATCTTGAGAACTCTACAATTCAGGGCCGTATGCGAAACATTATTTGATTCTGTTTGAATTTGCGGCTGTTATAGTTTGCCAAAAAAAAAAATTACCCTTGATAAAAAAAACGTTGCAGGTAAACTACCCCTTTCCCTCAACCGATCTTCACCAAAAACAATAGGTCGCGAGTACTCTACAAATCAGAGCTGTATGCAAAAAATTATTTGATTCTGTTTGAATTTGCGGCAGTTATCGTTTGCCATAGAAAAAAAATCTACAGACAGACACACAGACAGACACACACACACGGACACTTTTCGGAAAACGACTTTTTTCATGTTTTGAGTGTAGTAGAATCAAAATCTGCAATAATCTCGAACACGATTTTTTTTGCCATCACCATACTTCCATTCCTTAAGGAATATGGAAGTAAAATCGGTATGGAGAACCATATATGACTTCCATGTTATAAGATTTATATTTAAAATCATTTACTTGAATTCAGTTCGATAATTTCTTAAAAAAAAATCTCCCACCCTCAAAATATTTGTACTATTTATAGATATTTTTGTTATTATGTGGTAGTCGTTTAATATAATGTTATTTTCGAGTCACTTTATCCATAAAAATTAGATACTTTATTTTATAAAGAAACTGAACTACGCAGATAATCACGCATTAATTACATATTTATATAATTATGTGGCCACAAACTAGGTTATTTTGTGGCCTGCTGGGCCGTGGTTGCGGGTCTTCACGCATAGATGATTTAAATTAAAATGAAAAAAATTTAATTTTATTGGGTGGCAACAAAATTATTTAATTTTTAACAATTACCATTGTTTGAAAAAGATTAAATGAATTTTATTTAATTTCGTCAAACTCATTAAATCAATACCAGACGTGTGAAAAAAAAAATTACCCCCCCCCCCTTTTAACTAGCCTTTTCATCTACCTTTAATTAGATATTTCATCTACCTTTCTACAGTGGATTATTATGACCTTCTTTTCAGTATACTCTATTTATCAAAATTAACTACTTTACTCTTGTTAAAACGTAAAACGTTGCAGGTAAACTACCCCTCTTACTTAACCGATCTTCACCAGAATCAATAGGCTTGAGTCCTCTATAACTCAGACACAAACTGCAAAAAATTATTTGATTCTGTTTGAATTTGCGGCTGTTATCGTTCGCCATAGAAAAAGTTCACTTCGCCACACACAGACACAGACACTTTTCGGAAAATGACATTTCTTCATGTTTTGAGGGTAGTACAATCAGGATCTGCCATTATCTCGAACACGATTTTTTTTCGCGATCACCTTACGAAACATGGAAGTAATAATATGGTGGCCATAGTAGGTGGGAATAGTAATAATAAACTTGTATGCTTCCTGAGGTGCAGAACTGGCTCGTTATTTTGAAAGAAGTGAATTTATCGTTGGATAAATTTTGATATTTGGTAATTTTTCAATTATCCTTAATCCCGATCACCCTACTATTCTTTGTTTACTAAGGTAACAATTGTAGAGTAACCATACAATGAACGTTAAAGACTTTAAACAATCGGATTTGTGTAAAAATTCTCTTTAGTCCGACACCCGGTTGGATTTTTGTAATTTTTCAAATCTTTGATTCCAATTTTTGGCTCTGGAGTCAAAAAATTTTTTGGAATTTCCAGAACTATACATTATATTCATATTTTGATTAAAATTCTCTTTAATTTAATACGCCACATGGAATTTGATATTTTGTCAAACGTTTTCCCTACTTTCTGAGCCTGGCGTCCCGAAATTTTAAAATCTACAAGAATTATAACTACATTTAGATTTTAGTTAAGATTCTCTTTAGTTTAATACGCCACATGAATTTTTGTGATTGTTTCAAAATGTTCACCCACTTTTTGGCCCCCGGCGTTCCAAAATTTCCAAAAATTAAGCTAAATTTAAATATTTTTGTAAAAATTTCCTTTAATCTGAGATGCATGGACTTTTGCGGTTTTTCAAAATGTTAACCCCCTCACATAACACGATGATGACACAAACGTTATCTTTAGAAGAAATAAAACTTACTTAATTTTTCATTACTTTTCGCAATACAGTGAAAGTCGCAAATAACGAGCTCGTTTATAACGAGAAGTCGGATGTAACGAGCAAAAGTACGAGATTTTGTTTGGTTTTGTATCTTAGTAATGATAATTAAACTCTCTTTTAACGAGTAGGAACGCATTAGAGACTTGGTTATAACGAACATTTTATCACAGGCTCGTTCATGGGTTAAAGTCTAAAGAAGTTCGTTACAATACAGCATTTTAAACATTCGTTTAAAATCATTAACGCAATTTAGTGAAACTAATAATGTAAGAGATTAATTCGTGGAATATTTAAATAAATTACAAAACTGTTTTGATATCTACAGATACAAAATTACTAAACAAACAAAAATAGATTAATTATGTTCTGTGTGCGAAATATAATTTTGACGATTCCATTTAGAACGAAGAACAAAAAGACAAATAAATTAGAGTGTATTTTCTTGTATTTTAAAAATAAATATTGGTACATGTGGCATGGAAAGTTTTGCGTTTTTTGCCAGATGGCCGGCTGATTTTTGGTAAGTTTTTAGTACACAGTTACTTTTACTACATCTCGTGAATAAACTATACGTCAATATTCAGCAAAGAATGTTAGCGTCTAAAGAACGTTTAAATCTAAATTTCATTTTTAAGCGGAGAATGTAAGACATGCCAAAATTTTGTTGTGCAAAGCCTCTTCTATAGTAGACTTTTTTTTGTTGTGTGTTCGATAATCACGGTATAAAAATGTAGTCTTGCGAGTCGACAACTTGGATGTAACGAGCACCTGGTTTTAACGAGCACATTTGTCCGGCCCCTTGAATCACTTTAGAAGCAAGTTCCACTGTATACAAGAATATTTAAAACGTCTGTTACCTTAAAATTGGTGTTAGTATGCATAACACGTAAGCCTACATTAGAATAAATAACATTATAAATCAAACACGTTACAAAACGTGTCGTTCTTGAGCGGACAGTGGGGTACGTAGACCACTGGAGGTGCGGGGCGGATTTCTTTCTGAGGCCCCCCTCCCTTAAGACGTGTGTTTATAATCCAATTTATCTTTAAGCAATACATAAAAAAAACCTCTTTACAGTTATATATTTATTGCCTAATTACTGTATTGATACATCTTGTTGGACATGTTTGTGAATTCGTTCGTTCGAGTAACTGACCCGATTTCCGCACTCCGAATTATCCACTGTTCGGCAAAAATTCTGATGAGAGATTTAAAATAAATTGTTGGTGTCTTGAACTGTTAAATATTGTTCACTGGTGTAATCTCATTTAGCATAGACCTACATGTTATCGCCCGCTGTTTCACTCCGCCGTTTACGTTTTCGTACCGAGGCACGGCTTTTTGAGTCGCTGCGTCCGTGCCGTTTGGGGTTCAATTTGCGACTTCCGAATACATGGTGAGGCATTGACGCCAGATACAACTGACTCTTTTTTTACTTGAATATATTTCTAATAATAAACTTAACTTTATAAGTTTTTTTTAACATCTGTAAACACTTTATGTGGTAGGGTTGTACCTAAGGTAGATTTCAAAATAATATGAAAAACATAACACTACTCCACAACATACAAAAAGGTAAAAAAATGGATTTGTTAGAAATTATAGAAATTTAAAAGCAATAAAAATTAACAAAAATTTAACAAATAAACAAAGTGAATTCTGTGTATCCCCTTTATTAAAAGCTGTTATTAATTTAGTTATATTTTGCATTCAGATTATATTTAGTTTTTACAGACACTTGAGCTTCCCTTAGCTCCTGTAACCCCCTCTCCATCTTCACACCTCACACATGTTCCGATACACGCCCTAAACAGATGTCCACCACCCTTACATCCTCTGTTTAGTGTTCATTCATCTCTTTGACAATGGCTTAAGAAGTCGAAACTTAAATAAAAACTTAAAAAGTCAGAGTTAAATAAAAACTGTGAAACGTACCAAGTGTTTATATATTTTAAAAACCTTTGTAATCTGAAAAAATCTTTGGAACCGATCTATTAAATCCTGGACAACTCCTAGTGTTGCGTTTCACGATGTGACAGTAGAACATTTGCAAATAAATTAAAAAATTTACCAACAAACTTTATTTTCCAAATTTGGAGGCCCCCTACTAAGTGGGGCCCGGGGCGGTCCGCCTCCGAAGCCCTCCCTTTGGTCCGCTATTGGTTGCGGAAAATCTTCTTGGTAATCTGTACAAAGGAATATGTCACTTGTCTCAGTTATAAGTCTAGAAATAGGAGCCTCAGAAATAGGACAGACTTTTTATATGTGCGGAACAATAGGCCAATGTCTGAAAACTAAAACAGGAAAACAGACCATATGCTGAAACATTATAAATGCTAGCAGCGCCCAGGCTTGTGTACAGCAGTGAAATCTGGGTTAAAACAAAAGCACAAGAGATGAAGTTTCTTAGAAGAATCAACGGATGTAATCGGAGACATATCGTAATGAACATTTGGAACGGATGGAAGAAAATAGATTACATTATAAGGTGTTGCAAACCGTAAGGTACCTAAAGGATTAGAAGAGCCTAACTCTCTCACGCGCACTCACAAACGGCCCGGCCCGGCCAGGCACGGTCCGGACGGTTCAGTTATAAGTATACGGTCCAATTCAAAATCATAAAATTTTTAATTTAATATACACTTCATGCTACGAAAAATTGATGAAGAATATAAGAACTGTGGACTGACTGTAATCTATGTAAGATGGAATACCTAGTTGCAGGAACAATTTATAGAGAGTTCCAAACCGGGTGGTACCTAAGGGATTAGAAGACACTTACTCTCGCACGCGCACTCACAAACGGCCCGACCCGGTCGGTTTAGGTATAAATAACGGTCCAATCAGAACCATAAAATTTTTAATTTAGCTTATAATCCAAATTAAACTATAATTTTTGTAATCTCCATGAAATTGTGAGAAAATTGAGTCCAAACAACACATAAATGCAATAAATATGAGTATTTTAGGGATTTCTAAAGCAAACGCAGAATAAATTGGAGTACTTAATAAAGATTTTATTATAAAGTAGTTAGTATGTTGCTGATATCTTGATGATTATAAACAAAAATGTATTTACAATTTACACTCATGGTGCAAAATTACGTCGGTAATATGAAAATTTGTATTTTTTCTACAGTAACAAATGCTATCTACAGTTGCAAAATACTAATTTCTAAAGCCAAAATGAATATTAAATTAGACTTAGTCGTACATCTAAAGTATATCACAACCATGTTGTGTTTGGTGTCATTTTCTTTAAAATGTTATGGAGATTACAAATATGCTAAGCTCGTTTGTTAAAAAATTCATATGATAAAAGTTGCAGTTACGTAGTGGACGCCTCAGTAGATGATTTGTGTGTGCAGGCCAGCTGCGTTTGTGTGTGGGTGTTAGTAAACATCTCCTAATCCCTCAGGTGCCATGCGATTTGGAATGGCGTATAAAAGCAAGAATATATATTAAGAATATATATAAATTAAGGGGAGATCCGCACTTTTTTTGTCCAATGCAATTTAATGGGCGAACAGGGGTTTAGTTAGGTACCACTAATTAATTATCTATTAAAGCTATGTATTTGAAATTTCTACCATCCCTTAACAGATATATTTGAAGCATAATGTACTACTTTGAAATAAATTAAAAACATGTCAATATAAAAAATTAATTACATTTTTAAATTTGTTGAAAATATGTTTTATTTAAAAATTTTTTACAAAATTAATTTTTTAAAGGAAGAGATAAATTCTAGTACATTTTGATTGTCACATTGTACTGTTGAACCACAAAAAATCGGAACTCAATACCACTTATAGTTTTTGAGAAAAGTGTACCTAATTGTTGAACTCCATAGTAACTGAAAACGCGCGTAAAGCTAAACAATGGCAGCCGGAAAACTATGTGTAACACGTTTTATTTTATTTTTGTACGGTCACATTAATGTAGACGACCTCACAAAAGTATATGTTTTCTTAATCAAGATTAAATGGAGAATTTTTGGAGATAATAAGAAAAATTGTTTTTTTTTTACCGAGAAACTGTTGATCACCCCTTAAAAGGAAGAAAAAAAAAAGGTCGGCGGAGAGAAAGGTGGGAACCGTAAGGGACAACCACGCCTAAAACTCGTAGCGGAGATGATTAACGATAACGGTGAACAAAAAGGAAAACAACAACAGTGAAAACAATACGTACCTGTTATTGTTGCAGAGCTCTTCTCTAATATTGCAGTCTCGCTCGTCTGTCTGCTCGAATACCTTTCACACGAATGAAGTGGCGGCGTAAATATACGTCATTACTTGACCGAATATTACGTCATTTGCCCGGTAAACACGTCATTTCGGGTGTCCACTAAACACAATCAATTGTGTACGGTTATTTCCGAGCCGCCGTGCACTGTGTATAACACGCCCACTCTGAGACTAGACAATAGACCCGGCTTTGTTCTGCAGAGTTTCCGCCCACACCTGTCTGTCAACGGGTTTCACAAACTTTGGCGGTGCGGTATTTAAATATTAATATCACGCTTCGGTGAGTGTTTGTATATTGAAGACTTTGTCCAGTTTCCTTTGTTCCCGCGTCCTTGGCAATGATATAACAAGAGGAAAAGCGAACCGAGCGACGTCCAATTCTTGTCTATTCTTGGACAGCGTGGGTAGTAGTTGTAGGCTCTGATAAGTATACATTAGTGTACATTAAATTTTGTATAAACGATTAAACTAGAAATAGCTTACTTATAACAAAAAAAAAGTATTGACCATACCGAAATAAATTTTTGTTTGAGAATTCTACCATACTAGTAAGCCTCCTGACCTGCAAAACTCGCTCACACTTTTACAATTTTTTCAAAATTTTGACTTCCAATTTTGGCTTGTGATGCCCCTAAAAACAAAAATATTTAGAGCAAACACTACATTCAGATTTGGGTTAACACAGCTTCCTTTTAATCTGAATTTCCTATTTGGTATGAACTTTTCCAATTTTTCCAAAATTTTAATACTTTTTGCACTCGTGTCCAAATTTTTAAAATTTTCAACTCTGAACACTACATTCAGATTGTGCATAGAATTCTGTTTAAATTGACACCCCACATGGATTTTCTAACACTTTGATGCACTTTTCAGGCCCTAATGCCCTAAAATTATGAAATTTTCAAATTTGGACATTATATTCAGATTGTGGTTGAAATACCTCACAAGATCGTGTTGGGATTTTTTCACAATTTTGCCTCCCGCCCTTCTATTTTGGGGAGGGGGATCAATCTTAAAAAAATACTTACTTACTAGCCAACGCCCACCCTTGGCTGTTGAGCCATTAGGCGACGCGCTGACCAGTAGCGTCGGGCTTCGGCGATCTCGGTGTCCTCGTTGGACGGGGTGTGGTCTAAGGCCGGGCAGTCTCTCAGATGGTCGGCGTCCATCGTCGCGTGGCCGCACAGCTGGCACTCAGGGGTTGGCAGAGCGTGGAGGCGGTGCAGATGTGAAGCGAGATAGTCGTGTCCGGTTTCTAGTCGGAAGTTGGCGACACACACTGCACGAGGGAGGTTGGGGTTGATTGGACCCTCGGTGACGAGGCTTTCCCATTTTTTTACCGGCGGCCGCCTCAGACAGTCTTCGCTTATTCCATATGCTGACGGCGGAGTTTATTTGAGCTTTGGAAGATTGTAGGGACTGCGGGCAGGTAGGCTGGGGTAGGGTTGTGCCTTGCTTGGCCAGTTTATCGGCCTCCTCGTTGCCCCAGATATTGAAGTCATTGTACTGGTATCCGCGTCACAATTATTATAATTAAATTTTTAAAAATTTTACCTTAATCCGTCTATGTGACCGCTTGGTTTCTGTCTTCTTACGCGTTTCGGATTAATTTAATCCATCATCAGAGAGTAAAAATTCGTCGGTTATGACTTCGTTAAAACATTAAAAGTGACACTAAAATACATTTATGTATATGTTCTACAAACACAGCGACGTACGCGGATGTAGTGCGCACTCGACACCGGTTGACGACGTACTGCACAGTTTATTTAAGTTATCATGTTATCTATTGTTGTGTTGGGGCGTGTACTCTATGGTTATGTTATCTATAATCTTATCATATAGTGTATGTGATTTAAATGCCAATTGTTCGTTTAGTATATTATTAGGATTATTTCTGAAGGCCCGGTAAATTTCGAACTCTTCTACTGCATCCATATATCTTCCCTTTTTGCAAATGTGTAAGGGTTTGTAATTTGCCTCAAAATTTGTGTAATTATGATTTAATGAAACGAGATGTTTAGCGTAATTTGATTTATTTACATTTGAAATACTCGTGGGTAAGTGTTCTTTATATCTTTCGAAAAAACCCCTGCCAGTCTGACCAATGTAATGCATGTCGCAGTCATCACATATCATCTTGTATACGCCCGTTCTTTTTTCAATTGATGTTCGTGTGGCATTATTTAACATTTTTTGGATATTGTTATTTGTTCTAACATCACCAAAAACATACAGTTCACGCTCGAAATAGAGTCAAACAACGCAATACATTTTTTGGATTTAACTTTTATGAAACACAATAATAAATTTCAATACAGGATATACAGAAAACCCACCACAACAATAGATTTTCAAATGCCACACGAACATCAATTGAAAAAAGAACGGGCGTATACAAGATGATATGTGACGACTGCGACATGCATTACATTGGTCAGACTGGCAGGGGTTTTTTCGAAAGATATAAAGAACACTTACCCACGAGCATTTCAAATGTAAATAAATCAAATTACGCTAAACATCTCGTTTCATTAAATCATAATTACACAAATTTTGAGGCAAATTGCAAACCCTTACACATTTGCAAAAAGGGAAGATATATGGATGCAGTAGAAGAGTTCGAAATTTACCGGGCCTTCAGAAATAATCCTAATAATATACTAAACGAACAATTGGCATTTAAATCACATACACTATATGATAAGATTATAGATAACATAACCATAGAGTACACGCCCCAACACAACAATAGATAACATGATAACTTAAATAAACTGTGCAGTACGTCGTCAACCGGTGTCGAGTGCGCACTACATCCGCGTACGTCGCTGTGTTTGTAGAACATATACATAAATGTATTTTAGTGTCACTTTTAATGTTTTAACGAAGTCATAACCGACGAATTTTTACTCTCTGATGATGGATTAAATTAATCCGAAACGCGTAAGAAGACAGAAACCAAGCGGTCACATAGACGGATTAAGGTAAAATTTTTTAAAATTTAATTATACCCAGATGTTGACATGACTGGGTATCCATTGGAGTTTTAGGATCCACCCTCGACTCGCCAGGGTCTCCAGTTTCCTTCTACAGTCGATAGTTCTTTGGCAGTCGGTTTGAGAGTTCCGTGATAGACTGCGTATTGCGGCCTGCGAGTCGACTAGGAGCACGGCTTTTGAAGGGGGAGTGATTTTTTCCAGTTCATCAACGGCAGCGTGAACTGCTTCGATTTCCCCATCGTAGTTACTAAGGGGGCTGCCCACGGTATGTGTTCTTGGAAAAGGCGGCTATAGTACCCAGCTCCTGTTTTTCCATTGCCCGGAATTGATGAGCCGTCAGTGTAGATATGGATCCACTCTTGCTCGGGATAATCTTCGTGGATGGTTTGCAAAGCTGATTGCTTTAGTCCTAAATCTGTGGATGCATGTTTAGGTGCTGAGTGGTTCTTAAGATGGTAGCTGGCTTGGGGTAAGAGACTGAAGAAGTCCTGATGGGTATTCAGCGGCGCTGTTTCTGTGAGGGCAATATCGTATTTTTCGGCGATGTTTTTGTACATGGTTAATGGGGTTATTTGTGTCTTTAGCCTGGGAGTAGGTTGTCGGTAGTCGTTCCATAGACGCTTGTAGACACGCCTGGAGCGCTCCCAGAATCGCAGTGCTGACCTTTCTCTATATGACTGTAATGGTTCAATCTGGGTTTGTGCCTCTATGGCCTCGATGGGAGTGGATTTTGCAGCGCCTGTTATTACTCTAGGGCTGTATTTTGTGCGAGATCGAGTTTGTTTTGTACGCTGGCGCTTGCTGTGACGGTGACTTCGCTTCCATATTCTAGCATGGGTCTAATATATTCTTTATAGGTAGTCTTTAGGACATCTTGGTTAGCTCCCCACTTAGTGGCTGTCAATCTCTTTAGTAGTCGTGTTCTTTTTAAAGCCCTTTCCGCGCTTTGGTCCACATGAGGTTTCCACGTTAAGCGCCTATCCAATTGTACTCCCAGGTATTTAGAAATGGCGCTTTCTTCCAGCGCTGTCCCGCTGTAAAATAGGCTAATTGGCGGTACTTTTGTAGAGAGTGAGAACAGTTGAAAGGTGGTTTTGCCAGAATTTACTGTCATTGCGTTTCGCTTTGCCCACATCTCGAGTTTTATTAAGGCCTCGTTCAGGCACGCCTCAAGTGACAGTGTGTTTCCACTGGTTGCCCAGATGAGAAAGTCGTCCGCATAGAGGAGCGCTTTGACGCCTGGCACACTTCTTACTGCTTCGAGAATGTCATCGATCATGATATTAAACAGCGAGCAGCTCAGCACTGCTCCTTAGGCTAGTCCTTGCTGTTGGATGCGAAATTTCGATGTGCAATTTGAATATTGGACTCGGATTTGTCTTTGGGACAAAAACGACTTAATCCATTTGAATAGTTTGCCAGATATTCCGTGTATGGCCAGCTTATGGATGAGCATGGGTTTCCATACCGTATCATATGCAGCTTTTATATCGACTAGCACTGCTAACGTTGACATTTTCCTGTGGAACCCGTCTTTGACGTGTTGTGTGAAATTAAAAAAATAAAATCCAGTCAAAAGAGTAGAAGTATGAACACGCATGTCAATTATTGCGAAAATCGGCTGATGCGTTCAAAAGTTATCGTAAGATATACCCCAAACAGATACGTAGACACAGGGCCGCCGCTCGTGTGCAGTTATCGTAAGATATACCCCAAACAGATACGTAGACACAGGGCCGCCGCTCGTGTGCAGTTATCGTAAGATATACCCCAAACAGATACGTAGACACAGGGCCGCCGCTCGTGTGCAGTTATCGTAAGATATACCCCAAACAGATACGTAGACACAGGGCCGCCGCTCGTGTGCAGTTTTACCTGTGCCGCCCACCAGAATATACTTTTCATATCCCGACTTTGCCACACTATTTAATATTATTTTCATTAATGTATTTAATAATTATAATTTCTTTACATCAAGATGTTTTCCCCTTATTTGGAACATGTTTCGGGAATCCTATTGTTCCCATCCTAAGCATTCTTAATTTTGTATCTTCTTGAGTACTTGAGTTTTGGTTTCCTGTTGGTTTTTGGTATTTTAAACTGGTATTATTGTGTGTGATTGTGGTGTATATATTAACTTTTTGTGTATTTTCGATGTTAAGTGCTTTGAAATTTGTGTCATGTTTTGTATTGATTTGTATTTGTTCAGGTATTAGTTTGTTTTGTGTTTGTATATTTGTAAATTTTCCCATATATTCATTATGGTGCCTTTGTGTGGTATGTGTTTTATTAGTGTCATGTGGTTATTTCTGGGAATTCATGGTGTGTGTTTATTTTATGTGTGCCCAAATTATATCTATACATTTCTGTTTTTTATGGGTTTAGATGTTCAATATACGTTTTACAGTATCAATAATTAAAATAGTATTTTAATTAATATTGATACAGACATAAATAGTAAAATTGACAAAAAAATAATTATATTTTTCAAAAACTTATTTAGCTGAGTACTTACATGATATAAGTGGAAGATGTGCTCGTAGAAGTGTTGAATACATTTTCAAAAATTAATCAAACAATACATTTCAATAGCAAAATTTATCAACAACAAGAAGGATTGGCAATGGGATCTCCATTATGTAGCATAATAGCAGAAATATTCTTACAACATATAGACACCAAAATACAAAATATTATAAATTCCTTTGATCAAATGGCATTTGGATAAGATATGTAGATGATGGGCCTATATGTATCAAGTAACAAAAACACAAATGCAGATAACATACTAAAACAAATCAATAACATACATCCAAAAATACAATTCACAGAAGAAAAAGAAAATCATAACAAAATCAACTATTTAGACATAACCATCACAAGATACAATATGCAATATACAGAAAACCAACTTCCACTAACATCATTATACCTAACCATTCTGACCACCCACCACAACATAAAATGGCAGCATTCTATTCACTGTTTAACAGAATGTACAAAATACCCCTAAACAAACAAGAAACAGACAAAGAAAGGAAAGAAATATAATTTACCAAATTGCTTATGAAAATGGATATAATAAAAATACTGTAAATAAAAAATAAAATAAAATCAAATATAAAATAAAACTGAACAATTAAGAGTTAATCAAAATGATCAAAACAAAAATAATAAAAACAATAAAAAATGGGCCACATTCACACACATAAATAATAAAAGGACAAAGCTAACAAAACTGTTTAAAAACACAGACATTAAAATAACATACGAAACTAACAAAAATTATCTACAAAAACTAAATAACCCACACAAAAAAGATAATACAAGAACCAATGGTATATACAAAATTGAATGCCACGATTGCAATAAATGTTACATAGGACAAACAAAAAAACAACTGAAAAAACGTTATTTTGAACACCCAAACGCATACAAAAAACAGAAATATACAAATCTATTTTGGCCACACATGCAATAAACACTGGACATGAATTCCCAGACATAACCAACATGACACTAATAAAACACATACCACACAAAGGAACCATAATGAAAATTTGGGAAAATTTACAAATATACAAACATAAAACACAAAACAAACTAATACCTGAACAAATAAAAATCAATACAAACGACACAATTTTCAAAGCACTCAACATCGAAAATACACAAAATACTAATACATATACCACAATCACACACAATAATACTACCACTTTAAAGTACCAGAGACCAACAAGAAACTACAATAACGACAAGCCAACACACAAGTACTTCACCAGACGCAAAATCACGAAGGCTGAGGACGAGAACACAATGGTTCTCGAACATGTTCCTAATAAGAAAAAAAAATATCTTGAGGTAATTTCTTTATAAAAATTAAATATATTTTCAAAAATATAATAGTTTATTTGCGCGGTCGTCTTTTCAGTTTTTTATAACACCATAGTTAATTAAAAGAGCGGTTTTCGCGCTTTTGTCTCAGAAAATGTTTTAATAACATTGCTCAAATACACTACTTCCCTACTTCCCCCCCCTTTGGTATTGCCGCCCGTGTGTGGTGCACATTCGCACATATGGTAGCGGCGGCCCTGGGTACAGACAGATGCCAAACGGTCAAGTTAAAACTAAGACTGGGTTCGTTCGTTCAATAAACACCGTCGAAATAAGTTTTTGTTTGAGAATTCTTCCATATTACCGGTATATCTACACTGTGTAACGGTAACACTGCCAGGACAGGAGAAATAAAGAAAAAAGTTGAAAGGAACAACGCAAGGAAACTTGTGTGTAAGTTTCTTTTTATTACTTTAAAGTGATCAGTAAGCTGCAGAACTCGATCTGGCTTTTACAACTTTTGCAGAATTTTGACTTCCATTTTTGGCTCGTAAATTTTCATCTTACGAGCCAAAAATAAAATCTCTATAAAAATTTACGAGCCCATACGGATTTTTAAAATTGTTGGTACAGTTTGTATAGCCTGGTGACCCACAATTCTTAAATTTCCGAAACTAAACACTACATTTTGACTGTGGTTATAAAATTATGTTTAATTTGATACCTTACACGGTCATATTGCAAATTTCTCAAAATCTAACCCCTCACACTTTTGCCCCCTAACCTAATTTTGGGGGGGGGGAACAATCTAAAAAACAATAGGATTCTGTATGGATACGCACGCCACATTTTACGAAAATCGGTTAATGTGGATTCACAAGTTACCGTGAGACACACCCCAAACAGAAAGACAGATCCCAAACGGTCCGGTTAGAACTGAGAACTCCAATCGCTCGTTCAATTATATGTCACAGTGTAACGGAAATACATGCAGCACATTTTAAATTGGAGGAAATAAAGACAAATTTTGAAAAGAACAATCCATGGAAAATTGGGTTCAAGTTTCTCTTTGTTCCTTACCAGTTCCACATCTTTGCGAAATGTAGCCCTTAAGCGTTCCAATTCCGTAAACACAATCTGACCAAGTCGCGCCACGTCTTCCACCACTCTGTCCATCCATTTTGCTCTTTTGAAGTTTTGTGGGATTACAAAAATCTCCCAGATTTATAATGCGCTAATTACATCAGCGCATAATTAGGGAAATTGGAGTCAGCGCTGTTGACTTAAGGCCATCCAGATTAACTATATACAATACTACTGACTCGGAATACAAATTGTTATTGATAAAAATGATAAATTTTTACCTAATGGCCTAAACTAGTTTTCGCTCCGTCAGAGGTTGCCGCTAGGAGCGCTGTCCGTCCTGCTTTTGGTGACGGCGCCGTCCTTCAAAAGATCATTGTTGTGTGTGTTTGTTGTATAATATGTTCAAATAGTATGTATGAATTAAATTGTGCCTGTTCGTTTAGGATGTTGTTTGTGTGAACGTGTAGAATTTCCATGTTGCTTTTAAGTTTGCGCATGTGTGGTCTGGCTCAATGAGATAGTTTGCAAAAGTGGACTAGGTGGTGGAGTGGAGGGCGGTGGTGGAGACCAAAAGGTGGATTCAGTGGTGGAGTGGAGGACGGTGGTGGAGACCAAAAGGTGGATTCGGTGGTGAAGACCAGAAGCAGGACGGACAACAGCGCTCCTAGCGGCAGCCTCTGACGAAGCTCTAACGAGCGAAAGCTAGTTTAGGCCATAAGGTAAACATTTATCATTTTTATCAATAACAATTTGTGTTCCAAGTCAGCAGTATTCTATATAGTTAATAAATAACAACGGACACGTCACAGGCAACAAAATCCAGAAATCAATATTATAGTATCTCTATAGAAGGGATGATTAATCTCCTTTCATGTTGCCTCGGAGATGCGTCTAAACATTAGTATCCTCGCTGCCTCTTCCTCATACAACGTCCGTCTCGGTCTTCACACTTAACCCTGTGTAAGGGGTCTTTCTACCTGGTGCTACAGCCATCTAATTTGGATCTCGAGGCTAAAGACACTAAGCCATTCTTAATTAACCTTAGACCTTAGTTGGTATCACTGAGTTTCCATGAAAAGAAGAACAAAAGAGATGGAATAGTAGAGACTAGTTCATTGTATTAAAATTCGGCTGTTTTAATCAGTACCTGGAGCAGACCTACGACAGAACTCTTGATGTGAGAAATCATAAAAAAAGAAGAAAATTAAAGTTATTCTAATTTGTTTTTAGATTGTTACATTATGATCAAAAATGTACCTTTGGGTACTGTACCTTTATCCGTTCCTCCAGTCATTTTCGATATTTCGATTATGCGATTGTTTGGCTTCGACCTTTAGTGAATATCGCATATAATTTTATGTATGTGAAAGAATTATACAAATTTAATTTCGTGTGTTGAAAAATAGTTGGCTGGCGATTGCAGTTGGTGTTGTTAGTTTTTTTAATGAAAAATGATTGTAGCAGTAGTATATCACAGTTGCGTACCTATGACGCCAAAAGTTAATATTGTTAGATTAACATGAGAACTTAAATTACGCATGGAAAGCGATACGCGTGTAATGTAAAACTTGTTTTTTTTTGCGGAAACGAAAAACCCCAAATCGAAAGTAAGGCGATTTGCCTATTAGCCTACTATACGTGTCTCCTTTTTCGGCACAACTCGGTTTTCAGTAGTACTCGTTGCTTCATTAATACTCGTTCTGTGAATAGATCACTGAAAACCTACCGAACTCGAAAGTAAGGCGGGGTGGGCTATTACATGTCACTTTTTTTGTGGCAGAACTCGTTTATTCCGGTAATATTCGTTTTCCAACAAGTACTCGTTTTGTGGCTAACCAAAAAAGGAACGTTCATTATGTACAGCGTTTGTCATTCCTTAATACATCGTTTCTGTGTTTTCCATTAACCATAAATATTTGTATTTTTCAGTTTACATTTGCTGTTGTAGTTTTGTTACTTTGTCAACTCAAAAACGTTAGGTTCTTTATTTTAAGCATTACTGTGTTATAAAGCATTCTATAACACTACTCTATAACGTACATTAAACGTTATGTTTTCCTCAACCATGGCTTTTATTTATTTCAACAGTAAGCTAAAAACCAAAAACCATTGTCACCCCTATAAAGGTGTGTTTTGCTCGGAGCGGCTGTTGCAATCATCGCTCAGCGATCGTCGCCATCTACTGCTCTAAAGCTTAGTTTTGCTCGGAGCGGCTGTTGCGTTCATCGCCATCTACTGCTCTAACCAGGTTCTCATAGTTCCGTTTTCCTCCAAGCGTCTGTCGCTAGAGGCGCTAGCGTCTCCAGCGTCAGACGCAGACCTGACCGCTCCAGGAGCAGTTAGAGACGCAGTCGCGAGCGATTATTGCGTTGTGTAGTACGTGCTGTAGATGTTGGCCATAGACAGTCTAAAAAACTCTAAGAACTTATTTTCGTCCTTGCGTAAATGGTTCATGATCAAGTTTTTAAAGTATCCTTCAACAGTTCTGTTACTAAATACGGGATGTATCACTTGTCTTGGTTTTATTAAAGTTTCAATAATACCGTCGTCTTCCATTTCTTCCACTATTAGCCACTTCAGTATGCATTTTCTTTTCCTACAATTCGTCGCAACACTTGACACCAACCAACCTCACCCAACTGACAAAACCCCAGAACTCACCCAGCTGACAAAAAGAGTTCAGTCACTTCGAGGAAAACAGCCCAGAGTAGCGATGATCGCTGAGCGACTATCTCTCAGTGATGATCGCTGAGCGATTATCGCAACAGACGCTCCGAGCAAAACAGAGCTTAACCAGGTTCTCGTAGTTCCGTTTTCCTCCAAGCGTCTGTCGCTAGAGGCGCTAGCGTCTCCAGCGTCAGACGCAGACCTGACCGCTCCAGGACCAGTTGGAGACGCAGTCGCGAGCGATTATTGCGTTGTGTAGCACGTGCTGTATTTAAAAAATGAGTACTCCCAAAATCTACGCGTACACCAACCAACTTCAGTTGCACTCCATCGCCTGCACCGTCTGGCTCTTCAGTTAGCGCGCACTGAGGTTTTTGCACCAGTGACGGTAGATCCCATGGAAAACCAGAGTTTGTACTTTGCAATACCAACTGGAAACATATACGACCAACAACGTGAAGATAACCATCAGCTCCCATGTTAAAAACTCTTTCATTGTGAAGTGCATTGTCTAAAATTGTAAAATTACTTTTATTACAATTACTACTTTTATTAGAATTATTTACTTTTATTAGAATTACTACTTTTATTAGAATTACTTACTTTTATTAGAATTAATACTTTTGACAGAATGTCCCTGTTATTGTTGTGGTTTCTTACTACCTTTATTTTGTTTGTGTGTAATAAAACATAAGTTCGAAAATAATTTCATCACTGTGATTGTTGTAATTCCACATTCCAGGTTTTGCAAACACATCCCTTGATATAATTGGGAAACACGTATGATTACCTGCCTAAATAAATATTTTGTGGTTGTAGTGTAGTGGAAGGGAGAGTAGAGCAGCGGTATCTGAATTAGATTTTTTATTTTTCTGTGATAGCCTGTATCACACTACAGGTAGATGATAGTGTTATTTAAAAGTACTTACCTCAAGGTTAGTGCTAGTTTCTCTTCTGATGATACGGGATAAAGATTTCTATTGTAAGACACCTTTTTAAAGTCCTCTGCTATCAAACTTAATAAGAAATCAAACGGGGCCATAGACAGTCTGAAAAACTCTAAGAACTTATTTTCGTCCTTGCGTAAATGGTTCATGATCAAGTTTTTAAAGTATCCTTCAACACTTCTGTTACTAAATACGGGATGTATCACTTGTCTTGGTTTTATTAAAGTTTCAATAATACCGTCGTCTTCCATTTCTTCCACTATTAGCCACTTCAGTATGCATTTTCTTTTCCAACAACTCATCGCAACACTTGACACCAACCAATCTCACCCAACTGACAAAACCCCAGAACTCAACCCAACCTCAGAACTCACCCAACTGACAAAAATACGCTAGCGTTAAGTCACTTCGAAGAAAACAGCCCAGGGTAGCGATCATCGCTGAGCGACTATCGCTCAGCGATGATCGCAACAGCCGCTCCGAGCAAAACACACCTTAATAGAGGCCGCACACTGCGACAAAACTGTTCCGGAACTGTTTCGTCTCTGTTTCTCGCCCACGCAACAAAACTGTTTTGTCTCTATACCTGCGCACACTGAGACGAAACAGTTGCTCGTCCACTTAATTCGTTCCTTACTTCTTTAGTTTTTTCATTCGCTCAAGATGTCTTTCGAAGACGCTGTCGCTGTTTGTGTTTTAGTTATTCGCTATAGGAAAAGAAAACGAAGCAAAAATTGTTGGGTTCATCCGCTTCATTGTGAAAGGCCAATAAAAGGAAAATTTGTTACATTGTATAGCCAGTTGCGTGAATTTCCTTCTAAATTTTTTTCATATATGAGAATGAATATCAGCAGTTTCGATGAACTATTAAGTCTTCTGAAACCTAGCATCACTCATCAGAATACGACTTTTAGGAATTCGATATCACCAGAAGAAAGGCTGACTATAACTCTGAGGTAAGTACGTTATTAATTAATTGAGTATTAATTGTTATTAGTTGAGTAGTGATTAATTAGTTAAGCAGTATCTATAAATATTAAATTAATAAAGTTGTGTTAGTTGTTATAATCATAAACAGAAATAACTCTGTTGGACACCACTATAGAAACATTATTCCGATTAGCGCTTTCAAGTCTCAGAGCTCATCATCAGATCGAAAGTATACAATAATGGAACTTTAATTAAGACTTTAATAACAATAATAGGACTACAAACGTCTTTATACAAACTTAAGAATAATCGAATTGAACCAACTATTAACAAACACACTCAAAGCGCTGGCAGAACGACTGTTGAGTACCGTGGTGATGGAGCGGCACCTACCCCCACCACGATACAGTTTCAAGACTGTTTAGTTGCAGTGTGCGGACTTCCATAAGAAACAGTAGGACTAGCACGTTTTCGCGACTATTCTGTTTCCGTGCTGTTTCCACCGTAGGAGACAGTTTTGTTTCTGTTGCTGTAGTGTGCGCACCCCCTATATAAATACATGAGTTCTAAAGAGCCCCCGCACACTGGGACGAAACAGTTCCGCAACTGTTTCTTATGTCTTAAAATCTCATGTATATAGGGGGTGCGCACACTACAGCAACAGAAACAAAACTGTCTCCTACGGTGGAAACAGCACGAAGACAGAATAGTCGCGAAAACGTGCTAGTCCTACTGTTTCTTATGGAAGTCCGCACACTGCAACTAAACAGTCTCGAAACTGTATCGTGGTGGAGGTAGGTGCCGCTCCATCACCACGGTACTCAACAGTCGTTCTGCCAGCGCTTTGAGTGTGTTTATTAATAGTTGGTTCAATTCGATTATTCTTAAGTTTGTAGTCCTATTATTGTTATTAAAGTCTTAATTAAAGTTCCATTATTGTATACTTCCGATCTGATGATGAGCTCTGAGGCTTGAAAGCGCTAATCGGAATAATGTTTCTATAGTGGTGTGCAACAGACTTATTTCTGTTTGTGATTGATTTGGAAGTGTCTATCTTGCACATATGACTTCAACAGTAAATATAGTTGATCAGGAAGTTGTTTCATCAGCTTGTACAGAAGGCCCTCATGCCAGACTTTATCAAAATTCTCATATATGAAAAAAATTTAGAAGGAAATTCACGCAACTGGCTATACAATGTAACAAATTTTCCATTTATTGGCCTTTCACAATGAAGCGGATGAACCCAACAATTTTTGCTTTGTTTACTTTTCCTATAGCGAATAACTAAAGCACAAACAGCGACAGCGTCTTCGAAATACATCTTGAGCGAACGAAAAAACTAAAGAAGTAAGGAACGAATTAAGTGGACGAGCAACTGTTTCGTCTCAGTGTGCGCAGGTATAGAGACAAAACAGTTTTGTTGCGTGGGCGAGAAACAGAGACGAAACAGTTTTGTCGCAGTGTGCGGCCTCTCTAACGTCACAAATGAAAACAACACGTATTTTCGCTTTGCATTAAGAAATATGACAATTTACAATTAGTACACTTCTTTTTTTCCACATCGTAATATATCGATACAATCGCATATTAAAAACATCGAAAATGTACTGCAGGAACGGATAAAAGTACAGTTTCAAATTTTGAAATAAAAACTTGCTGCATTAAAAAAAGTTTTATTATTTAAAAACTAAATTATTTTTCTGAAATGTAACATGTGAAGATGACTTTGAATTTTGCGGCGTGTAAAGGTGACTGTAAAAATCGAGCCGTGCGTCGCATGGCGAAAGCCGACGGCAAGAGAAGGCACAGAAAGCCAGAATAACTTTCATGTTTATCAAACATCATATTACAAATTTTATTAAAGCCATTAAGAGAAAAGAGACGGAGAGAGAGAGAGAGAGAGAGAGAGATGAACAGTGGGTGGAAATCTCTCCCGTTACATCGGTTTTAGTTTGCATGCCAACGGAACATTCCAAATAGACCGTTCAAGTTTATTCAGTACTCTAGTCAACTAATACAGAAACACATTAATGCCCGGCATTAATCCGTCCGTCCAATAAATATGTACAGCGGTGCATGATCATCGTCCGTCGGGGGTGCATTCTCATGCTAGGGCACGGTACTACGGAACCCGATGCAACAAATAATAATAAAATAATTGTTATAACGATTTACATGAAGCAAGGTAGAAATTAACTCGGTCTGAAATTTCAACGTTACGGTTTGTCGTGCGCTATGTAGACACGGGCACCTGCGCCGCCGAGAATAAACCAGTTGACGTATCAAAACTTATGCGTTATCTTCTGTCACACGCAAATGAGCACTGCCAGTGTGACTACATGGCATTCATATGACATTTTTAACGAGCGGCAAACAAGGTCACCGGCAGATTTGTATGAGCAGTACGCGCATTGGCATCATCATCTACGAGTTTTCTTTACGATTGCCGCCGGCTGTCGCATCATATCTTCCAACGCATGAGACTCGTTCTTTCGCCATACATCAACCTTCTATTTTCTAAAGCGATGTTCACTTCTCTGTTACAACCCTTCTTCGGCCTGCCTCTTTCCCTTCTGTGCAGATAAAGGAGTCAATTCGATTATTCGTTTAACCTATTTTTCGTCGTTCATCCTCTGTAGATGGCCATACCACCTCAATCTCTTGCAGTCGACAATTTGAAGAATATCAATTTCGATTCGCATCTTCTTTTTCGTCAGCACTGCAGCCCAACGTGAGCTCTGGCTTCCAACACCAACCCTGACCAATGTCACCTATCCGTTCACGTCTCAGAGTAACCTCTCACATCGACTCGTCTGAGGTCCTCCAGAACATCATCCAACCGTCTTATCCTAGATCTGCTTTTACACACCTGCACCTTCGGAGGATTTTCTCTGGCATGCGCTGATCGTGCATCCGCTCTACTCTAAGTGACCTAGCCGTTGCATTCATTGAGCCTTTACAATGTCCTCATGCTCCAATAGCTCATCTCTCTCCTGGTTATTTCTTATTCTCCATTCATCGTTTTCCTTAACCGGGCCATAAACACGTCGTGCAATCTTTCCTTCAAACCTTCTCAGTGTTTCTTGTTCCTCTTTTGCTAATTCCCATGCGCCTTTTTATTTCTTAATCCCTTAGTCTGTCAGTTCTCATCAACTGGCAGCATCTACGTAAGTGGTTCATTCCCATTGCTTGTATTTTAGATGCATATTTTTTTATAATTACCCACAATTCAGTACCTTATGTTGTAACACCATCTATGATGGTTTTGTAAAACCTAATCTTGGTGTCCCCCTCACATTTCTTTACTCCTGACTTTCTAGTTTTGGAGTGATCGATTCGAAAAACAATAGAGTTCTGTACATAAAAGATATAATGATTAGACATAGGCCTACACAAACAGATAGTCAAGCAGACAGGTAGACAAGACCCATCAACCTTGCAAACGGTCGAATTAAAACTGAGAACTCACTTCGCTCGGTCAATTAATTTTTATTATTATTTTAGAAGGTTATATTGTGTGACTACACTCGCATTGATTTTTGCCGTTATTTTTTACATTTCCCTCTGCAGAGGTGCCTATTCTCGCCCCCCAAGTATTCTGAAATCCCCCAAATTTGATTTCGAGAGTACGGGGGATCACAATGCGAGAGTATGGAATGACGCCCCAGTTAACAGTGGATCTGGGGGCTTTATCCAAAACTTTTGAAAAACTAAAGCCATTTAAGCAATTATTGGAACAAAAAAATTAATGTTATTCTTTTTATCGTTACCAAAAGATTTTCTAGAATGCCTAATCATTAACTAAATTATGAGAAATGTAAAAGACTGGTAAAACCTGGCCTAACATAATTAATCCAATGCCTATCTTCCAACTTACCAAGATAATTGCCATTAGGCCTTATCAAGATAATTTAACTTGATTTTGTAATTGCATTCTTTTTCTTCACTGATTAGTTTGATTTACAACACATGTAAGAGGGTAAATGAGCCCCTGGATAGGCTTATTAATGACAGGGAAGGTTTAGTAATAAAATAAAAAATCTACTAAATTTTGAACCACAATTTATCTTTTTGCATATATACAGTAAGATGTATATGAACAAAATTAGTACTTTTAACCGTATTTGCGGAACTATCAGTCGATACCTGAAAAATAAAACCAGGAAAGAGACAATGTTGAAATTTTATACAACAATGGCTGTCCCCGCACTTATATATGGGAGCAAAACATGGGTAACGACAAAGGCACAAGAAAATCGAATTCAGGCACAGGAAACGAGATTCTTAAGACGAGTTAAGGGCTGTAGTCGAATAGACAGAATAAGAAATGAAACGATTAGATAAGAACTTCAGGTATTCAGCTTAAATGAAACGATAAAATTTAATAGAAACAAGTGGCAAGAACATTTAGAAAGAATGCAACAATACAGGATTCCAGTAAAAGCTAGAAAATACAAAGCCAGAGGAAGAAGAAATTTAGGTAGACCAAGGATAAGGTGGGAACCATAACAGGCAGAATGCCTAAAACATGAAGTGAAGAAGAAGAAGAAGATTTATATGAACAATGATTTAGTTTACACTGGTTCTATAGTCTGTTATTCAGCAACAGAGATTGTCCATTTTTGGTTGTTTTCGCTGAAAATCCCACCCGAAAAAAATTCCAGTGGTGCTGTGGGCACCATTGTTCCTCTGAGTACACACATTATTTGTCTGTTCATTTTATAGGACGCGTTAGGTTTAATTAAACCATTTTCAGTCAACAGCATTTGGTAATTGTCTGTGGAATGTTTAGATAACAAATAAACTAGTAAGCTCCCTGAGTTGCAAAACTCACTCAAGTTTATATAATTTCTTTTTTCAAATTTTGACTTGCGTTGTTTGGCTCTGGTGCCCCTAAAGACAAATTTTTTCAAAGCAAACACTCCACTAGGATTTGTGTTAACATCATTTCATTTAGTCATATGTTCACCATGAATTTCTTTGAGTAATTTTAATACATATTAGGGGCACTAAAATGTTTATATTTTAAAACCTACACACTTTTTTGAACCTGAGTTAAAATTGTCTTTAATTTCATACTGTATTTGGTTTTTTGAGATTTTTTCTAAATTTTGGTATATTTCTTAGGTCCTGATGCCTCACAATTTAAAATTCTCAAAGCTGAACACTATATTCAGATTATGGATAAAATTCTCTTTAATTTGACACCCAGATGAACATACTGTGATTTTTTTTTCAAAATGTTAGCATCTCACATTTTAGCCCCCTCCCACCCTTTTTTTTGGGAGAATCAATCTCAGAAACAATAGGGCTCTGTAGGTTAAAGGTACAGATACAAACGCCAAGTTTCCCGAAATCAGTTCATGCCTTTAAACATTATCATGAGATATACCCCAAACAGAGAGACAGACATACAATTGCCAAATGGTCAAGTTAAAACTGAGAGCTCACTTCCCTCATTCAATAAAAAAAAATATAGATAAATTTCTATGCATTTATTCATAAAAGGTATTAAAAAATGTGTAACAACAAATATAAATTAGTTTATATTTTATTTTTTCGATTTTTTTGCTGTAATTTACCGTATTTGAATACTTATAATTTTACATACAGCAGAGAAAAGATTTTCCAGGTGAATAATAGAAAAAACCCTTGAGATCACATTAGAAATGAGATGATCCGATGTAATTTGTGAGTAAGAACCATGTTGCTTTTCACGTGTGCCTGTGACGTCATGGAATGTAGAAACACTTTCACTGTACAAATCATTCTTCAGTGACAGATGCAGGAGCTTCACTCAAGAAAACCTCAGGAAGACTTTCCTTATATACTGTAACAGCCATGAATAAGGTAGGATTTCTATGAAATTAATTATTTATTTTATTTTAATGTATTTGTTTTTGCTTATTTTTTATTTTTTGTACATATTTGCACGCTTTTACTGTTTGACTGAGCTTATAAATCTGGGCTCTACTTATCAGAATGTGTACAGTAAAGATGTTAGTACAGACTGTGTGAATTGGCATTTCATTCAAGATGCACAGAACAGAGTGAGTGAGGTAGGTGATGGACTGATGGCAAATTAGTCCAGTCACAGCATGCCAATAGATGGCAGCCTCCTTTCATTTATAAGAGTAGACATAGAAAGGGAACTAATAACTATTAACCAATATTTACACATCCGAGACATCACTGATACCACCCACTCCTCAATTCTGGTGGCTTAATCTACTGCACACCCACGGCTAACTGCAATGTAGGGATTCCGTTTGAGTATATACATTATTACATAATTAAATAGTACACATGTCCAGTCGACATGCATATTATGCATAATTTATAACATGCACATCGATATGTGTACTGTACATGTTACATACTCATATATGTAGAAGAGTAGTATATAAATTTAAATAGATTGAGACATATGCTGCTGCTTCCATGACCTTCGCCAGGCAACATAGGTTCTATATTTGCCCGACATAATGTACAGTTCACTATTGCGTGCACTTTGTGTGCAACTAATAAATTTATTAATTGCAAACATTAGCATCAAGGCTACGATTGATCATCTATATCTATATAAGCCAAATACCACTGACTGACTCACTGATCACGATATCTCTGAAACCACTGAATGGATATCAATGAAACTTTGAACATACCTGCATCATAGGTCTTAGGTGCTCACAAAGAAACGGTTTTAAAAACTTTCACTCCTCAGGGGCAAACCCCCCCTCCCAATTGTATGTATGTATCTATGTATGCATGTTCCACATCTCCTCCTAAACTACTGGACCGATTTCAACCAAACTTGGCACAAATATTTTACGCAACGGGAGAACCAACATAGGATAGGTGTTTTTTTTTCTATGGGGTCCTTTGGGGTCTTCCACATCTCCTCCTAAACCACTGGACCGATTTCAACCAAACTTGGCACAAATATTTTACGCAGCGGGAGAACCAACATAGGATATGTGTTTTCTTCGATGGGGTCCTTTGGGGTCTTCCACATCTCCTCCTAAACCACTGGACCGACTTCAACCAAACTTGGCACAAATATTTTACGCAACGGGAGAACCAACACAAGATAGGTGTTTTTTCGATACGATCCTTCGGGGGGTCCTTTGGGGTCTTCCACATCTCCTCCTAAACCACTAGACCGATTTCAACCAAACTTGGCACAAATATTTTACGCAATGGGAGAACCAACATAGGACAAGTGTTTTTTCGATACGATCCTTCGGGGGGTCCTTTGGGGTCTTCCACATCTCCTTCTGAACCACTGGACCGATTTCAACCAAACTTGGCACAAATATTTTACGCAACGGGAGAACCAACATAGGACAGGTGTTTTTTTTTTTTATACGATCCTCTGGGGGGGTCCTTTGGGTCTTAAACAACTATTAGATCTGGTTACTATGGCAACCCAATAGAATAGATTCTTGTTACCATAGCATCGGTGGAAGTCTCCCGCGTAGGAAATAGCGCGGGAGTCGTCCGACGGGCCTTCCCCAGAGTTCATCCACGGAATCCGGGGAGTCTTAGGTCGGATCCCGCGAAAGACGGCGGGGCCAGAGTCCACGGTTCTTATAAATAAAGATATAGGTTATGATATCAAAGGTGGTGTATGCATCTTAAGAAACTTCTTAATAGTGTGTGAATTCAGAGTTGTTTCAGTTTGAATTTAAAAGTGGATACGTTAAGATCGAAGTAAGTTATAAGCGAGTATAAAAAACAAAGTTTTGATAGCGAATGTATTCAGATCATAGTGTTCAGACAATATAAATGCACTTGCTTCAGTTTGAATTTAAAAATGGATAAGCTGAAATCTGTAGAGGTATTGTATTGTTAGAATAAGTTTAGGAGACACTAATTTAACAAATGCCTTATTTCAACATTAACACAATGAATTATAAAACGACAGTGAAATACGCAGTGCGTGCAAGTACTGTAGACATTTTATTGAAAACTAATTTAGCTGTTCGCCCTCTCCCAGAGTTAGAAATCGAGCAGGAGCATCACGTGCAACAGAATTCTTCTCCAGATATAAGAATACAGTTTATGACATGTTCTTAAACAGGTGCGCTACAGAGTATTCCTCCAGTGAGAATGCGAACGTAACAATATAAGGAAGATGATACAGTATACAAGTAATATAACGTTAGAACAAGAATAGGTGCCTATGAGCCTATGAATAAATTATGAACCCGAGCAACGCTGGGTAAATCGGCTAGATATAGATATCTATATAAGCCAAATACCACTGACTGACTCACTGATCACGATATCTCTGACCACTGAATGGATATCAATGAAACTTTGAACATAGCTTCATCATAGGTCTTAGGTGCTCACTAAGAAACGGTTTTAAAAACTTTCACTCCTAAGGGGCAAAAAACCAAATACTGAAATTTATAGCGGGAATTGCATACTTGGTAAATGAAGTGGTTGACATCTCAGTTTACTGGAAACCCCAAATACATTTAGTCCTGAGTTTTTAATCATTGTTTTAAATTGAAAAAAACTTCGTTGTTTGTAGGTTCTTATAGTCGAGAAAATTTCGAAGTTCAATTAATTAATAAACGTATGTCCTTTTTTTCTCGGAAACGGCTCTAACGATTTTCTCGAAATAAATAATAAATAGCTGTTGCTATGAATGTAAATAGACAAACTAAGAGTTGAGAATTTGTACAATCTATCTAATCATATACAATCTATCTAATATTAAGCGAGCAATAATTGTACAATTACGTACAACGTGAAACTCCGTAGCGAAGCACGGGTATTTTGCTAGTACTAATATAATAGGTACTTATTATAATACACAAGTACCTGATAGTTTCACAATAGAATTCTTTCAACATATAACTATCGTAAAGTCTTAAAACAAGAGTTATATTTAACATATAGCACAGTGACTTCCAACTGGTGGCCCACAACCTTACTCTTGTCAGATGCTTTTCGACACTAAGAAAATCTAAACGTTTCTAAGAAACTCTATGGGTGATGTGAGGCAGAATGCGCTGGCTATGTTACTACAGAAAAGCGTTATACACAGAATTTATCAGACTAGTGCTTCATCAGCTTTTCAAACAATATGATATTAAAATCTCCACTACAAAAACAAAGGTAGAGGCGAGGAACCAATAAGAACAAAAATAATAATTAAGGATCAAATTTTAGAACAGGTGAGCCATTTAACCATTTGAGAAATGAGTTTGGCTATGATAAGAATTATGATATTGATTTAAGTTGGATAAGTTCCAGATGATCTGTGGGACAATCAACTGTATTTTTAGAAACAAGGTGTGTCGAGATACAAAATTTACATAGTTAAAGTTTTACATAGTTGTGGCGGTCCCTGTACTGTCCTATGGGTGTGAATTATGGACAACAACCAAGAAAGAAGAAAGCAAAATACAGTTCTGTGAAATGGCATACTCAAGAGGAGTTAAAAGATTTTTAAACTTGACCGTGTAAAGTACGAGGCCATAAGAGAAGAATTACAAGTTTTTAACTTTAATGAAAGACTAAAAGATTATAAACAACAGCAGTGGCAGCTGGTAGTTCCAAATTTTAGTGGTTGCAGTAGTACGTTGAGTGGATGGGAGATCAGTTAAAAGACATTAAACTATCATAATCAGAGTTATACAAAATTATTACTATAATTTTATAACCTCAAACAACGGATAACGTTTACCTTGAACAAACGTAAACACTAAACCTGACATAACTTATAAATCAAAAAGGCTGTGGTGATTTCATCACACAAAGTTGCGCTACTAGTGGAGCGTTGCAGCAGAAACTTTGCAACCGCCTAGCTAACATTGGGAACAAAGAGTAGTGCAAAGTGCAAAGAGTAGTGCATGTCTTCTCATACGTTTGTGTAGTAAGCACTGCCATGTACTGTTGAAGTTGCAAACGGCCTACAACCATCAGCCTGCGCGCCACTTTTGAATTGTAAACGAACATTACTGTGTAGGATCTAATACGCTCTCCATTGAAATTTATGATACTTTAAGCTGCTAAATGTTTTTGTATATTATTTTGTAGTTTAGTTATTATATATTGGTGGTTGTGCAATGCACTAGCCGCCACTGAACAACAGTGAAAAGAACACTTATAGAAAGAATGTCAGATTCAAGACTGTCCAAACACGTCTGTAAATACTGTATAACCCTATAGGACACAGTTGTTCAATAACCCTATAGAAATGACAATTCAATAAACTGGGTTTCTGGTTTTCTAGTTAATGAACATACAAACCTGTGTGGAGGGGGGGGGCTATCTACTCACATGGTTAGGATAGATCAGTGTCTGAATGCATTCAGTCTCTCTCTCTCTCCCCCCTCTCTCTCTCTATTTCTAATACCAATCACTTGGTTGGTATTAATGGCCATGACATCGAAACGCACAACATGTAACAAGGTACCCTCAACCTCAACTAACCGCTGAACTGTCGTTTCATTGAATAACACACACTCAACACTTCGACACAGTATTATACACTAACAGTGATAAATTATATCCTGGAACAATGAGTCCATACTACTTTTACTTGTGTATTAAGCAGTGGCGGCTCGTCAGAGGAGGCAACGGAGGCCTGGCCTCCCCAGTAACTGAATAACTCCCAGCAAACTAAAAAATATATAAATAATAATATAATTTAACCTATATTTGCAAAAGGGCACTACAGGCAGGGCCGTATTTAGGCATGTGCAACATGTGCAGGTGCACAGGGCGGCAAAATATAGCTGGTTAAAAAAAAACATCGCTTCATATCATTATAAAGCCCGAAGTAGATTAGCGTTCTGGCTCTGGCATTAAAGTAGTATGGTACTATTAGTGCACCACTTCTCTTCGAGATGGCAGCACCTATATTGAAATTACTCTGGCTAGACGCTCGTGGCTCTATATGCAGTAGTGAGCATATTCTTTGATGTGTATGTTGCTATTAGTTCAGAGTTAAGTTGGTGTTTCATCGTTCCACGTGGTTCCAACTTGTTATTAACTTTCAAAATCAAGGCATTTTATACGATACGCCGAGTATTTTAACTGTTGACAGTGAATTATTCAGTTTTAAATGTTCTACAAAACAGTATTTCTGTAGGGTTTTCCGTTAAGATATAATAGCTTAGGGACGGTATGGATGGGCGATCTAGGTTAAGTGGTGCTGCATATCAGAAGAAAGCTGAGGAAAAAAGACAAAGGGAGAGTAAAATTTTGCAGAAAATACCTCAACTGGACTAATATTTCAGTGGTGAAAACAAAAGTGAACAGTGTAGGCCTGAAAATTCTGGTGAAATTATAGTGGAAACAGTAAGACAATGTGGAAGTCGAAAATCTCGAAGTACAGGAACAAGCTACGCTCTCTACAGAAGTGGATTTTGCAGTGTCTATTCCTAGTAATGATCCATTCTATTGGGAAAACACTGACCACACTTGGGATTATTTGATAAAAAATGGTATTAATCAAAACAAAGACGCTGACTTTTCACAGTCCTCGTGGCGATATGCTGATGGAACACAACGGTTTTGCAGCAAGAAACTATTTCATAGGATTTTAGTAAATGGGGAAATTATGAACCGTGAATATCTTGTTTATTCTCCCAGCCAAGGATCACTGTTCTGTGCCCCATGCAAATTATTCGGTGGTACATCTCAGTTTGCAACATCTGGTTTCAATGATTGGAGCCATGCTGGCATAAGAATAGCCGAACATGAAAATTCTGCTTCTCACAGAGACTGTTGTTAAAATTGTAAAGTAGAGGAAATGAGATGAACAGAATTGACAAAAGATTGCTCAGCCAGCATGAACATGAAGTTACATATTGGAGAAATGTACTAAAAAGAGTTGTTTCTGTAGTTAAAAAACTAGCTTCTAGGGGTTTAGCATTTCGTGGAGACGAAGAGAAGTTTGGCTCTGTGAAAAATGGAAATTTCATGATGTGTTTGGAATTAATTGCAGTGTATGATTCTTTTCTGGCTGACCATATTGCACGGTTCGGTAATCCTGGAAAAGGATCTACATCATACTTGTCACCAGCAACTTATGAAGAATTAATGCATCTTATGGGAAAGTCAGTGAGTGAAAAAATAGGCAATGAAGTTATTTCTTCTAAATATTTTTCAGTCATAGTAGATTCTACGCCAGATTTATCTCATAATGACCAGTTAAGTGTAGTTGTTAGATATGTAACTGATTGTGGGCTCTCAGTTGAAAGATTTCTGTGTTTTATGAAAAATACAGGCCATATTGGAGAAAAGCTTTTTGAACCACTAATGAATTCTTTAGAACAACATGGTGTGAAAGTTGATAACTGTAGAGGTCAATCATATGACAATGTGGCCAACATGTCTGGAATATATTCTGGCTTGCAAGCAAGACTCAAGGAAAGAAATCCTCTTGTTTTCTTCATTCCATGTGCAGCTCACTCACTGAATCTAGTTGGTTCACAAGCAGAATGCTGTATTGCTGCAGTACGGTTTTTTGAGTTATTGCAAAGTTTATATAATTACTTCGCAGATTCTACAGGGGAGATGGAATATCTTGGAAACATTTTTTGATTCTGTAACCATGACATTGAAATCACTGTCAACAACTCGATGGTGTGCACGTGAGGATGCTTGCAAGAGCTTGGATGCAGATTGGAAAGCAGTGGTTTCTGCATTAAGAACTATTTCAGAAAATGAAACGGGTAAAGGTAGATGTCAAGCTGAGGGTCTTCTTAGGAAATTAAATAGCATTGAGGTAGCATTCATGACATCAGTGTGGGGTTCTATTCTTCAACAATTTGGCAAAGTCATGAAAAAATTGCAAGCTCAGGAAATGGACATTTCCACTGTTATTGAAATGTACGACTCTCTTACAGTATATTTAACTGAGCTTCAGACCTGTTTCCCCAATCACAGAGATTCCGCTGAAAAGAAACTTAATCAAATCAGGAGTCTGGAATCAGTTCCTTCTTCTTCAGCTGTTAAGATTTCAAGACCAAAACGTCAAATTAAACGTAGGCGATTTTTTGATGAATCATCTGAATCAGAAGCGGAACCAGAAAGTCCTGAAGAAGAACTACGATCAGATGACTTGGAACATGACAAGATCTGGAGACAAATGGAAATTTCATATTCCAAGATCATACAAACTCTCCAGACTGAGTTACAGAAGAGACTTAATGTCTACAAAGAATATAATTTAATATTTTCATTTCTCTCAAATATCACCAAACTAGAAGCTCCTCAAATTTATGATGCTGCAGAGAAACTTCGAGCCATTTATGATTCCGACATAGAAAGCAGCTTTGGTGAAGAATGCATCCATTTGAAAAGCTATCTGTTATCTATGAAGACAGAAGATCAGAAGATGGTAACAAATTATCGTCTCTTCCATTTCTCTGCAGAATGTTGGCTTCAAAGAAAATTAGTGATGTCTACCCAAATGTGTACACTGCACTCAAGATCTACAACTGTACTCCAGCAACAAACTGTTCTGCTGAAAGGTCATTTTCAGTTTTAAAACGAATCAAGAACTATCTATGGACAGCACAGAATCAAGAACGACTGGTCAGTCTTGGAGTGCTCGCCATAGAATCAGACATCACTGTCAGTCTGGATTTTGAGGAAGTGATGAATGCATTTGCAAATGCAAAAGTCAGAAGAAAGTCATTTCTCTAAGTTCGGTAAGTTTCACAAAATGGTTAGTATCAAATTGCAGTGTTTCTACCATATACGTTTGACTGACCAAATTGGATGTTTCAGTGATATTTTTAACTGAGGTTATTAAACTGTAGTGATTATTTTCTATGTGTTTACCATATATCGTCTTCAGAATAATGTACAAATGTTTAACTTGCACCTTTGTTTCATATATTGTGTATTCAGTTAAGTTTAAATACTATCTATAATACAGTTTAAAATTGAAGTAAGTAATTAAACAATTTATTGTCCATAGTCTGTAAACGAATAGCGACACTGAAGTTTAGCTCAGGGAATGCAGCACAGGGGCGTTAAAATTAATGACTGCACAGGGGCGTTATACATCCAAAATACGGGCCTGACTACAGGTTCACGCATTATCTTAGAAAAAAACATTTAAAATAAAGTGTATCACATGCACACATTAGCAGTGGAATGCACCAATAATAAAAATGTGTCGGAGGCCGAATATTTGCTGGCCGCCCGCCATAGCCATGCAATACCGTATAAACTTGGTCAGACGCGCGTGGTGGGGGACCGCGCAGTGTTTTATACAGTGCTTGAGGCCAACGAAGCATTGGCCTCTCGCACTCGTTACAGTACAGAGCGCGCCAGATTTTGTCGCTTCGCGTGCGTTTCAATCACGTGTGTCCTGTGTTTGTGCTATTTTGGATTACCGCCTGACCTCTGTGACATGGATTTACAGCAGACGAGTAGTAGTTCTTTAACAAACAATGACATTTTAGTATCTTTACTTAATGTCCCGTTTTCAAGACGTAGTGATATTGAAAGGAACGAAATACTGAAACGTGGACAACCCACACCAAAGTTATCTATTTTAAAAAAGTATAAAGACCGCAGTAGATCTTTTCAGTCATCATGGTATGACCAACATAAATGGCTATGTAGTAATGGGGAAAAGTCAAAATTATTTTGTTGGCCTTGTTTATTGCTGAGCACAAAGAAGACTGTATGGTCTGCTGAAGGGTTTGATGACTTAAAAAATTTATCTAGAGCTTTGGTGAGGCATGCATCCTCTAAGGATCATTTACATGCACACCTATCATTAAATAACCTTTCAAATCAAGTTTTCAAAATATCTGAACTGTTAAATGAACATAGCAGATTGCAAAAAATAAAATATAACGAGGAAGTTAAAAAAAAACCGTGAGGTTTTTAAGATTTTAGTTGATGTCACTAGTTTAATATGTAAACAGGAGCTTGCTTTCAGAGGGAAGATTCACTTAATCGTGGGAATTTTAAAGCTATTTTCAACCTTGTAATAAGCAGGAATCCAGAGTTAAAACAACACTGGGATAACATGGGATTTTTTAGAGGATTGTCTAAAACCATACAAAATGAACTAATTGAATGCTTTCAAGATGAGTTAAAAAAATTTATTGAAAGTGACATCAATCTAGCTCCATTCTTTGTGTGCATGGTAGATGAAACTACAGACATTTCTGAGAAAACGCAGTTCTCCATAGTTGTAAGGTTAGTGGATTCTAACGGTGAAATTCAAGAGTACTTTTGGGGATTTTATGGTGTTAATGAAGACAGAACGGCAGATGGTTTGTGTAATGTTTTGTGTAAGGCTCTTGAAAAATTCAATATAAAACACAAGTTAGTTGCTCAAACTTATGATGGATGTAGTGTTATGTCAGGTGAATTAAATGGTTTACAGGCTAAAGTTCGGGAAATCACACCTCAATCTATATTTACTCATTGCTTTGCACACTGCCTAAATCTTGTTTTACAGCAGAGTTGCTCTAAAATAAAACCTGTTAGGGTGTTTTTTTCTACCCTTCAAGGAATACCTTGCATATTTTCATCGTTCGTCGAAGCAAATAGCAGTTTTAGATAGAGTTTTGGGCAAACGTGTCCAACAAATAGTGAGGTTCGTTGGAATTCTAATTCCAAAATTATCATTGCAGTTCATACAAATAGACTGACATTGATTGAGGTTTTCAGAGAGTTATTAGAATCATCAGATGCTGTAACTGTTAGAGAGGCACAAGGATACTTAAATAATTTAGAAGATTTCACATTTGTTTTTCTGCTGTCGGTATTTCAAAGGTTTTTTGAAAGAACCGATTTACTATTTAAAACCCTTCAAAAAATTTCAAATGACACACAATTCTGTAATAATTCATTTGTGGAATGTATTTCTTATATGAGAAAACTGAGGGATGATAAGAAATATGACGAGTTCATCCAGCTGACTGAGTCTGCTACTGGCTCCAGATCATCAGTTATGAAACGTCACCAGTTCGTAAATAAGGACGTCGCTTCCTCAAATTACTACAAACAAATTTATTTTGAAGTGTTAGACAACATTATAACACAGCTAGAGGTACGATTTTCAAGACGTGAGGAATTAACATTTCTTAAGTTGGGTGAGACAAAAAACTTTGCACAGTATGATAAAGAATTCCCAAGTGATGCTTTGACTTCCTTAATAAACACATATGGTGAGCATTTCAACAAAGAAAAATTAAGAACAGAACTAGAAACTATTTTTTCCTTTAAACACAAAGATAAATTTCACAGTTTAAGACTCAATAAATTGATAAAACAGATGACTAATGATGACACAAAAGAAATCCTTCTGGAAGCATTCAAATTATTCACCCTTATAGCAACAATACCTGCGTCTAGTTCTTCAGTAGAAAAGAAGTTTTTCATGTCTTAAAAGAACTAAATCCTACTTAAGGAACACTATGACTCAAGACCACCTCAGTGCTTTAGCTTTAGTTTCAGTTGAAAAGGAAACCCTGCAAAAATTGGAACGCAGACCTTCGTGGTACGATGATGTAATCGATTGTTTCACAAAGAAGAAGGAGCACTGAGTGAATTTATTGTATAAATAAGTTCAGACAATCAAACTGTATCGAGTGTGCGTCACTGTTTTGCAGCTGTTCACAAAAACTATAAATACAAGTAAGTTTTAGTTTAAGACGCTATTAGTTATTACCGACACAAGGCCTGTATTTTGAGTTATGTGGACGGACAAGGCGTAGAAGAGAAAGAAAGACAGCGCGAAGCTCACAAATTTTCTATGCCCAGTACTCTTTTACGCCATGTTTACTAACAGTTCAAGCGAGTGAAAGTTTATAACTATTAATTGCTTCATCGCACGTTCTGTTGATATTTTCTTTGTGCAGGCATTTCTCAAATTTGTGTCGACATCGATGTGTGCCTTGGGGTCTCGTGTAGTTTGTTGTCTCTCGCCTCTAGGCCTGAAGGTCTCTACGCTTTGACTCTCACTGTAGATACTTTCCCCGAACAAAACATTCAGCTTCACATCATTATTTTGAAAGTTAAAAATTGGTTTTGAAATTTTCTAACAAAAACTACTCTATTCTTTGTTTATTTAAATATACCTAAAATTAATACCATTTCATTTTAAACCAACTTTAACATCAGATCAACAATACAAAACCAATAACTCTGCTAGGAAAAGTAAGCTTCCAAGAAATTGGGCAGCGTGTGCGTATTTATAGGTGAGAGGACAAGGGGGAAGGGGGAGAACGCTTCCGTTCGTCGAACTGATAACATTCTTGGGACAGTCCCGGCCTCCCCTCCCCCATGACTCACGAGCCGCCACTGGTATTAGGGATGAACACCAATGGCTGAGGTTCGATATTTTTTCTGTTGACAGTACCGTACCAATGTTTCCTTGCCACTGGTGGTTACCTTCATTGGTTTGGAATCAATATTATTCTTTTAAATTTATATTCATAATAAATCAATTATTCACTGTTTTAACAGTTTCTATTTCTTTACTGTCATCTTTAGAAATTATATATATGAATATTTAATAAATATTAAACAATTCCTAGTGTGGGCCTATCAATGATGTAGTATGACAAGGGTGCCCTTTATCACGTTCTCTTTTTAGCCCAGTTATTTAAGGAAGAAACTGCCAAAAAAATCCTACTGATCTCAATTTTTGTATACAGCTTTATTACGACGTCCTGAATAACGTGTGAAAAGTCACAATGCCAATCGTGAACGTGTCTTGAGTTATTAAAGGTCAAAGGTCACAAAAAATGTTTTTTTGCAAATATCTCGCTTCCTATTGGTTGGACGGCAATAGAGGTGAATATAATAATTGTTGTTTCCACAAAATAATGCAGAGAAAATTTCAAAGCCACAATGCATTAATTTCCGTACTACCTTAGAGGTAGAATGCAAGGTGAGTTTTTTTTTACATGGTTTCCCCAGTAGGTCAAATCCATGTTATGCAGGGTTATGACATTACTAATTAAAAACAAATTTTAGTGGATTAATAATATAATTATTTAATTAATTAATATTATTAATTCATTTTCGTTTTCGTCTTCATTGTGCATGTCCTTAAAATCATCAATGTTGGTCTCAAGCTCGTCGTCATTTTCTTCTAATTCTGTCAAGTTTGCGGATAAAATGTCTATTGGATATATGGGATGCACGCAATGAATGTTGTTTGTGATGAAATAGAAAGATTTAGTAATGTATCATTAAACTCCATGGAGCAACATGTTGACTCAAGAGATAATGCACATGTTGCACATTAACAGAGATAATGCCGACGTAAAAAAAACTCATTAAATGGTGCACACTGCACTATCCTTTTTCTACTAACAATCAAATTGTGTCAATATCAATCGGAGTTATGGGCAATGAAAAGATAAACTGTCACAATCAAGGATTTACGAGTGGTTTTCTCGTTTTAAAAGTGGTCAAATGTCAATTGAAGACGAAGCACGACCGGGATGTCCCTCGACTTCCAAAATGGACGAAAACATTGAAAAAATCCGTGTTGCGATCATGTTTGATCGTCGTAGAACAATCGATGAATTGGAGGAAATGACTGGAATATCCTGGAGTTCATGCCAACAAATTTTGACTGAAGATCTGAAGATGAAACGTGTTGCAGCAAAATTCGTTCCGCGTGTGCTTACTTGTCAGCTCAAAATCCTTGCCTGGCTCAAAGCTTCCTCCCAATAAGCCATCCGAAGCATGCGAAAGTTTCTGCTGCTGATTTCCCTAACAGGAAACAGAACCTGATGTTAGCACGTTGGTATTTAATGTCTGCCATTGACAAATCGCCGAAAACGTGAAACAGCGCTTACAAAAAATAGTCACACTGACCATGCTAATGTTTCCACAACAATGCCGCTAGGGCAACTGATACAAAATGGTGTCTAGTGAAGGCACCTAGCGGGAGAAGTTGGAACTAGCGTCCTACCAACTGCCAGAGAAAAATTCTCGTTACTTTTGGGTCCCCCCTCGTATATACGGGTTCCAGCGGGATATTTTTTGTTGTGGTTTAGGACTTGAAAATGGTGGAAACACTGAAAGGCCTTGTCCGCAATATGACAAGTAGCAGTTTAGCAAGTACACATAACAAAGTTGGAATTACAAAGAATGCTAATTCAAATAACAAGATGAAAAAAATGGAGAGATGTTGTTCACGAGGGGATAAAGTTAAATGATGATGTTTTTGTGAATATTATGCTCTTCACATATGATAAAGTTACTCTGGAAGAAACAGAAGATGAATTACAGCATATCACATTTTTTAACCTCACTGAATAAGCCAGGAGTATAACATGAGAATTTTCTTACTGGAAACCAAAGTGATGGCATTCTGTGGTTGTCTTCCAGTGCAGACAAAAGTTGTGGTAGACAACTAGTGTTTGGAGCACAGATTTGAGAAGTAAAATTTCATGGGATCTACACAAAGATGTAGAGAACAAGTTGAGTAAAGTCAAATCCATATGTGGGACAATTTAAAACACATTAAAAAATAATGTTATATCATAAACTAAAATCAAATTTTATAAGGTTATGGTGGTACCAACTCTGTATGGTGCAGAGTCAAAGTCTCTGAAAAAGAAGGTGGATGTAAATAAAATCACTCCAGCAGAAATTAGGTTTTTAAGAACAGCCAAAGGATTAGATATGCTTTGCAATTAGGACATATGGAAATAGCTTAAGGTCTCCAGTGGTTGAAAAAGTTTATGAATATAAGAACATATAAAGTGAACATGTTCTTGGCATGGAAAACAACTCTATACTAAAGGCCACATATTTGTATGATCCACAGCGTAGTCATAATTAGGAATACCCACAAAATGTTGTTATGATTTTTAACTGAACTTGAAATTTTTGTAAATAATAACAACTTACAATGTACATTGTAAGCACATTGTACATAAGGCTTCTGAAGCCAGAACAGATGTCTACTTTTTTAATAATTACAAATCCATAGAGGTTTGATGCATGCTGAGCTTAAAGGATATATCCTAGAGAAAATTTAAAAAAACACACACATCAACAGAAAAATAACATTTGTTTTACAATTAAATACAATCACTTAAGAAAAAAAACATTTAAAGATTAAACTATTAAAGTACAATCTGCCTTTTACACAAACACATCATTACAAAAATATGACTTTTATTATACAATATTGAGAAACAAAAAGTAAGAAAAAGAAGCAGCTACAACAATATGATACATAACACAAGTCACAGGTACAGTTCCTTACATATGAGTATTGAAGCAATTTTCACAATAGTATTGCAACTACCAGTTTTATTTTTTTTATTTTAACAAAAGGCATCTTACAAGCTACCTACTACACTTGACAGACAGATTGAAAACACTTTCTCAAGAGTAATTGACTTAATATTTATTGCTAACGTATTATTAATCTTAACATTATTGCTTTCCTCATTAAATGAGGCAGTTCTTTTTCAGTCTTGATTGTAGTTAGTTTTATAAAAAATAATGGAAATAATTGACTCATTTATTTAAGTTGTCAATTCATATAAGCTTATAACCTTTAGCCACCTAAGTAAATTTATTTTTTTTTCTAATTTTATAAAAGCACTATAAAAATGCAATATCCTTATCACACACACACACACACACACACACACACACACACACACACACACACACACACACACACACACACACAATAGGAATAATTTATCTACTCTTAAATTACAAGAATTTTCTATAGCCAGATTTTATACGTACATACATATAAAACTACTAATGTCAATTAAAATATATTTTACAAGATATCAGATTTTATTACTCATATTATAATGCTTTACAAAAAATTTAGAATTATTTGTTTAATAACTAATGCTGCCTGCACTCTGGTGCTCAGTATAGTAACTAATATTGCACAAAAATTCAATCACGCATACAGATATCTTAAAAACACAAACATGCATGTTCAAATATCAAAATCTAGAGTATATTGAACATATTCGATATATACAAATTTTCGTACATTGAGTAGTATGTCAATTTCGAAAAAGTCCATTTTGTGATTGTAATCTTAAATGAGAGAATAACATTTTATATTCATGAATTTAAAACTTGTAAAACTTTAAAATTTGTACATAACACCATATATTACCTCATATGGAATACATATCTATCAGACAGATCAGATAATTTTTCACACATGAAACATGATTTTTCAAAGACGCATTTACACTCACACCTTAGAACCATGTAACGATATATATATATATATGGGTCAATGTGGAAGACATAAAGTTGAGAATCAAAGTGGATGAAGGCACTAAATATTGTTAACTCGATGTCAGTTTTGTGTATTGTATTTATGAATTTCAATACGAAACAGGATGTATGACATCTTGGGTAGTTCCTCAGACATCTTCAGACTTCAACTGACTGAAGATGAACCCAAAATAAATGTGTCAAAAATAAGTTACCAGTATTCTGGGTTATCAGTTCTTATAAGAAAGGACCCTATACTTTATTAACTATGAAGGATCCGTATAAAATGAACATAGTTCAGCAAAGTGTGTAATACTGCTATTAAATGCATGGAAATTATAGTAGAGAGTTAGTGATTTGAAATAACTGGAATCAGAGCTACTCTGAATAACTGATTTGTTCAAATCTAGAAACATAAAGTATTATAATAATAGTTTATAAAAACTGGTTATCAAACTTAAGAGATGCAAGGCTTTTTTGAGATTAAATTATTGTTAACTCATCCTAAAGGAATTCTAGGGAAAACAATTATATTGACTAAAAAGCAATCAATATAATGATTTTTTTTCCTAAAGACCTAAAATTTAACCTGCCTTTTGAGTAACAGTATTAAAAATTAAAGTGTATAAAAACCACATTCAGCCTGCAGTAATATTTATGATAGTAAAGCCTGGACTATAACAAATGCTGATGATCACTTGCTGAAAATATTTGAACGGAAAATACATGGGCCAATTTGAGAAGCTACTGCTTCTTGGAGAATGGTGTGGACTATGAACTGGAGCAGATTACAGGGAACAAGGACATCATATAATTATTACAGACTGAAGACTCACCTGGTTGAAGGCAAGGAAGACTAAGAGAAAAGTGGACCAATGATATGCAGGATAACCTGAGAGTGATGGTGATAAGGAACTGGAAGAGACTGGTATGGAAGAGAACAAAGTGGAAAAAAGTCTAAGGGAAGCCAAAACACATTTCAGATTGAGCACAAGAATGGAACGGAATTTATTTTAATCATTATCATTATTTTCAACATAGTAACAAAATAGTTACCATCACATATCACAAAATATCAATGCACATGCATGTGCTACTGTAGCTGCTAACTAACTTCGTAGAAGCAGCTTCTTGTTGCAACCTCATGTATTGAGGTTTTGCGACCAAAGGCTGCTAAAGGAATTGGCCTTTCCAATGTTTCTTTATGGAAAAGAAAAGTGAACCATTAGGACAGATGGCTGCAAAAGAGTAGATGCTTTTGACATTTGAGCAAGCAGGATGATACTGTGAGTATCACGGATATAGAAAAGAACCAATGTATCCATTATAAAAAACTCAACATGAATAAGAGATTATCCACCATATGCTACCAGAATAGTGGCAGCTAGCGTTATGGTTGCTGCATTGCACAACCACCAATATAGAATAACTAAATTATAAAATAGCATACGAAAGCATTAAGCAGTTAAAAGTGTCATCAATTTCATTGGAAAGAGTATTAGATTCTATGCGACAATGTTTTGCATACAATTCAAATGTGACACACAGGCCGGTGGATGTAGGCCGCTTGGAACTTCAACAGTAAATGGCAGAGCTTCCTATACAAACATAAGGGAGGATGTGTGTTACTCTTCACAACTGTCATATGTTCCATATGGAAGCTTGGTGGTTGGAAAGCTTCTGCAACGCTCCACTAGTAGCATTGTAGAGCATCGTTACTTGTGTTATGAAATCAGCACAGCCTTCTTCATTTGTAAGTTGTGTCAGGTTTAGTGATTACGTTGGTTCAATGCAAACATTATCCATTGTTTGAGGTTACAAAATTATAGTAATCATTTTGTATAACTGTGATTATGGTAGTTTAACGTATGTGAGTATGTGAAGTATAACACTGAACTGCATGGAATGTGTGCGCTTGACTTGGGGGTGGCAAAATGCATGTTGCCTAAAGCACGTATGTGGCCAAAGTGAAATTTCACATTCTCATGAGTGGCATTGCAGACAAATTAGGGCTGCAGGTGTTCTACAATATTATGCTGTAAACTGAAAAAAAAACCACCTATCATTAGGTCCAAGGTGTGGGATGCCAAAAGTTAAAACAGGAGTCGCTGTTCGACCATCAGACAAGGCAGGTCGTAATTCTGCCAGCTCACAGTGCAGACCTCGTCCATACATCCTGGTGGCTGTTGGTGCATGCTATGGATATTCAACATTGGGTAACAACCAAATATACATAGAACAGACAGATAAGTTCCTACCATCTTGTATTCTATGATCACTGCATTTACCTGAATAGATCTTGGGGAATTAAGGGAGAAAATTTGTGTATAATGGGGACAGTGATACAGGGTCCCACATATTTGCTTTACAAATGTGGACAGTGATGCTGGGCTCTTGTTTTTATGGCAGCTTTGTATGGTAGCTTGCATGGATTTATATACATCCTAACCATTACACAGCAACATGTGGGCTGAGTAATGCTAAGGAAGAAGCATAATACAGAACTTCACAAATCTGGAGACTGAAGAAAAACTACAAATGAAGACATTGTGATGTATATCAAAACACAGAGGTTAAGGCAGTTCAGACACATAAGCAGGCAAGACAAGGAATCTAACTTCAAGATGAAAGTACAAGAGAAGAGTCCTACAGGAAAAGAACCAGGAACCGACGTCAAAGAAGAAGGCCAAGGATGATATGAAAAAATCAAGGACTTTCTGAATTAAACAAGCCTATTAAATGAAGTGACACCTAAGCGTGCAGTGAACTGCATAGTCCATCATTTATTATGTTACCTATGATAAACGCTTTCTGTAAGGGGGTAAAAAAAGAGCTGAAAATAAACAAAAACATCAAAACGTTTTTTCAGTATTTAGAGTCTCCATTATTTTCTGGGTAATTTGTTATATAATATGAACATATAGCTTTTATTTTAATACCTGAAATATACACAAATATATGATTCTACATCAAGCGAATATTTTTAGAAGATACAAGTCTGGCCTAAGACTCTGCCATATCAACTGAGTGTATTCTAGCTAATTTAAATTTACCTGCTGTGCTTTATTTGTACAGTTAATACTCTTATTACTGTACGAAATGAAGCAGTATAATGAAAAACAGAGAAGCATGTGCATGACAAAATCCTGAACCCAAATGAGAGTTTTAATAGTCGTGTACAGGAAAGCAGTCTCAGTCAGTTGCGATGAAACAATGTTTTTACCTAGTCTTACGCAGTCAATTGCACCCGCAATTTCACTTACTGACCAAATCTGTCATTTAGAAACCTTGCTATTCTGAATTTCGATGAAATTTCAATTATGCAACTTTTTATTTGTGCGAGTAACCTCTTCCTTCCAATATTTTTGTTACGTTAGGTTAGGTTAGGTCAGGTCAGGTTAGTTTAGATTAGGTTAGGTTAGGCTAGGAATGAATAGAATTATAATGGTAATTTCTGTATTATTATAACAATAACATGAAAATGCAGTTGATCGCAATTGACTCGGTTCAAATTTCTACCTCGGTCACAACTGACCGGATTTTATACGATTGTGTTGCAACTGACTACGCTCCAAGGAAAGTATACTGAAGACTATTAAAAATAACGGGGGTAATGGATGCAGTTTTGATATACAATGATGGAAATATAAATAAAGTCAATGTTTTAGACACAAAATATGTTGCAAAACACAAAAAAACAACTGTGGGATAGAAAAGAATTTATAAAGTAAGGATTACGAAAGCAGAAAGGGTGCCAGAAAAGTTTTCCAGAGAAAGCCAAAAAAGAAAAAGAAGTGACAAAAAAGTATACTGGATAAAGAGAACAATTAAGTGATGGAGGGAATGGTGCTGGTCTTTATTAGTGAAGTATGTTATAATTCATGTACGTATCATAAAATGTTTAATTTTTAGTAGTCCAAAAATTACAATGAAACTCATTCTGAAGCCTTTTGGTACCAGTTTCTCATAGACTATACAAGATATTAGATTAAACTTTTTGACGTTATTTTCATTACTTGCAGAACAAAAGAACAAATTGATTTTAAATATATTTATCATTAAATTAGATAGCAGCCCAAATGTTCCAAAATTTAGAAACATTTTTTATGCACTAATGTCAAGTTTCATAAAGAAATAGAAAAAAATAGTTGCATGGGTGTCAATGGGGGGGGGGGGGTTGTTTCAATTGCAGAATGCGTCATTGAAATTTGCAGCGGGGTTGACAAAAAAACTTTGGGAAAGTATGAAAAATTATAACTATGTTGCAATAAAACATTGAATGTTTATAAAAGTTCATGGTTTGTTAGTGAAGAATGGAAATAAATATAGCATTTTAATGCAACAATTAGTTTAGGAATTCAAATATTCAGAGAAGGAGTCATGGTTACTAATTTATTTGCTTAATTTCAAATGAGAATTTATTTGCAAACTGTACTATTTTCAGCGTTAGCTTATTTCTAATAAAATTGCAATAACATTTTCTTTTAATTTTAAATACCTTTCCTAGCGAGGGGGTTATTCATCAAGTTTGGGGAGTGAGTCATCAAGATTAGGGTGTGTCATTCTCCCTAAACTTGAATAATTTGTTTTTTTGTTTGAAAGTTCTATCTCTGAGAAAACTGTCTACCTAAAGAGTATAAATTTACCATGGAAAGTGTACAAACATCCTTACCCCCCCCCCACCCCATAACACTGCATTTTTATTAAAACGTTGTGAAATACATTGCACAACATAATTGGAAGACTTATGGAACTAATGTTATTATGCTTTAACAAATTCCAGTTGCTTAAACATATTGGTTTTTCAAACTACAAGTTTTTGTCTAAAAATTGTGGAGTTTTTCTTAAAAATGTATAAACCTTCATACAAATTCATTTGTATGTATATATTTATTTTTGCAACTAGTTTTCTGTAAAATCAACCTAAAATCATAGATGAGGCTGATTTCTTTACTATTTGCTTACAACTAACAACACCAGCCTTACCTAACCTCTGTTTTCTCTATACATTGCACCTCTTGAAAAAAAGGAAGTATTACATATGAAAACTGTTAGTTAACGTGAACTACTAACATGATTTTGGTATACTTTAAAACAAGCAAGAAGTTACTATTTCTTTTATGAATTTGCTAACTGCTATAATTTTTATTGTTCGACTAAGCTTTCGTCATCACTGACATCTTCTAGCTTCACTGATGACGAAAAGCTTAGTCGAACAATAAAAATTATAGCAGTTAGCAAATTCATAAAAGAAATAGTAAGCATGGCTGCTAATTTAAACAATACGAAGAATAAAAGCAAGAAGTTGTTCACTCGTGCATTTTGTTTGGGTCTGTCGCAGATGGTGGAATGGAAAAAACATGGTTACTTCTATAGCACATATCACGGTGGCTGCCAGGAACCGGAAGACATATAACCTCACTTCTTGAGGACCCTTTTTCAATTAAAAAATCTTTCAGTTGCTATTGATGAAACATATAAACCATAGTAAATAATTTATTTAGAATTAAAATTAAATTACTAATTATTCCCAAACATAACAAAAAGACTAATACTAATTAATATTCATAATACAGGTGGACCATAAGTCACTTGACAAAAATGTATTTTTTAAAACTTCTAGTAATAAAAGATTCTGTGAGATTTTGTTGTTGATTTCGTGCAATTTTAATACATTTCAAGAAGAAAATTTATTGTCCTGATCAGGACCTGTTACATGCAATAAAAACTTTAATACACATAAAATGAACTTTAATGTACACGAATATTGTAAGTATGTCTATGTATAATTAATACAAGAACAAAATATGTATGTAGTAGTTATTACTGAACCAGAAAGTGAGTTCTCAGTTTTAACTTGACTGTTTGGCATTTGTCTGTCTAGCTATTTCTTGTATGCCATATGATAACTTTTGAACCAATTTTTATAAAATGTGACATATTTTTTACCCTGCATAACCCTATTCTATTTTTAATTGATCCCCAAAATTGGGGGGGAGAGGCAAAAAAGTGAGGGGCCAAAATTGTGAAAATTGTGAGGGTTTAAAAGTAGACCAAAATTTTGATAAAGTCACAAAAACCATGTGGAATATAAAATTAAGCGGAATTTTAGTATTCAGTTTTGGAAAATTAAGAATTTTGGGACATCACACCGAAAAAAGGGATAAAAAAATGTTAAAGAATGGTAAAAATCCGTGCCGGGTGCCAGAATAAAGGAAAGTTTAAACCAGATCTGGATGCTGCATTTATTATAAAAATTTTTAATTTAGGAGAACCACACACCACAAATAAACTTTTTTTTTTTTAATGTAAAAGCCTATGTGGGGTATCACATTATGAGGAACTTTATGCAAAATACAAACTCAGTATCTTTAATAATTTGAAATATTAATATCTCTCAATAATCAATTATCTAATATTAAAATTCACCCAGTAACAAACATTCTAATTCCTAATAACAAACATAGTAAGCAAGTTCTGCAGCTTAGGGACTTTACTAGTTATTCTTTAAGTAGTAAAGATGGAGAAGGTACTGCAGGAAACTATATTCTGATGGGAATGGGAAACTTGGTCATGAAAAAGTTCCAGATGAGACAGAACCAAATATCTTCATTGGAGAAGTCAGAAAGAAAAGTTATAGAATAACAACACTCCTGGAGCAGATGTGATGACCACAGAAATGCAAATAAAAAGCCGCTGGAAAGTTAGATATAAAGGTCATATAAGAGAATCCATAAGAAACTGTGGAGTATGGACAGATGATTGGACCATGTCAGTGTTCATTCCATTCCATAAAAAGAGAGAGACACAATGGTGCAAGAATTATAGAACTATCTCATTAGTACCACACACAGGTAAAATCTTTCAAAACATCATCCATGAATGCTGAGGTAGTACCTGGTTGAGGAAAAACCACCAGAACAAGCAGGCTTTGTGAGAAAAAAGGAAACACGTGAGCAGGTACTCAATATAAGACAGCTATCTGAGAAATGCAGAGAATTTAATATCCCTCTGCATTAAATTGTATGCTGAGTGTAGAGCAGTGGTTAGGCTAGATGGCACAATGTCCACCCCTTTTGAATGTTCAAAAGGAGGCAGGCAGGGATGCATTCTATTGTCAGCTCCATTTAATATCTATGGAGATCATATAATAAGGAAAAGGTTGGATGGTTGGAGAGATCAGCAGCATAGTGGGATGACGAAGAATCAGGAATCTGAGATTTGCTGACAGCACTACACTTTGTGCTGACTCCTCAGAAACTGAAATGAAAGAACGGCTGGAGAGAGTTGAAAGCTAATGAATGGCATTTGGTTTGTCAGTAAGCAAAGATAAGACAAAACTTGTGATAATAGATCATGCTAATTTTCTACCACAGACAGATATACCAGCAGGTTATGTAAAGCTAGAACAGTTTGTCTATTTGGACTCTACCACCCTTTGTCAGGGGTGGTTCCACCAAAGAAATGCAGTGAAGGATAGTGCTTACTAGAAAAGCTGTGTCAAACTGAATGCCATATGAAAGTATCACTCCAGACCAGAACCACCACTATGTCTTACTAGAACCACAAAATTACGACTCCTAAAGCCACAGGCCTTCCCACTGTTTCTTTATGGAGCAGAAATATCAACCATCATGGCAGACGACTACAAAAGAATAGATAATACCAAGAGAGGGAGGTAAAGGAGACAATCTGAAAGAATCCAGCATCCTAGAAAAAAAAGGGGACAATGATCTTGTGGAAAATGTTTGAGATGGTGGCTGGACCAAGTAGAGGAAATAACAGTCTATATGAAACAACTGACTTATAAAGTACATCAGAACTGGTGGAAATAGATTGTGTAGAATCTAAGTGTCACCAACTTTCAACTATGAAAGACAGATTAATGAATTAAATGTACCACATAGACACAAAGTCACACAAAACACTAAAATATGTGTAGGCCTACTGATTATTGCAAATGAACTCCAAGAGTGAATCTCAGCAGCAGCAAATAAATACTACATTAGACTGGTGAGTAGAGTAATATCAACACCAACAAAACGTAGCCTCTATAAAACTTTAATATGGTCAGTCTTGACATATGAAGCAGAAACACGGACCATCACCAAAGTAAACGTAAGTCATCTTTTAACTTTATAAGAAAGATATTACGGAAATTTATGGTCCAGTTTCTGAAACGGGCGTATGGTGGATACATTATAATCAAGAATTGTAAGCACACTTTACGGATGTAGACATTACAAAATATATTAAATTATCAAGGTTGAGGTGGGTCGGGCATTTGATGAGGATGATAGAGAATGAATACCAAACAAAGTGATGCAGCTGGATGGAAGAAGAAAGAGATGCAGGTCAAAGCTGCGATGGATTAACCGTGTAAGCGAAGATGCCAAACTAATTGGATTGAAGGACTTGAGACACTTCCTGTCAGATTGGGACCATTGGAGAAAGCTTCTGGAGGAGGCCAAGACTCAAAAATAATTTGTAGCACTAATTATGATGATGATGATGATGATGATGATGATGATGATGATGACGACGGTGACGATGATGATGAAGATGGTGGTGGTGATGTTGGTTGTGGTATTAATTATTTCTCCTCCATATTGTTTGTGTACAAGTGCTGATAATGACAATAAATTTTGTCAAAATATTGACATAAATTTTTAAAATTGTGTTACTTAATAACTGTACTTTATAAAACTTTACACCACTTATTAATTCACAATTACTAAACACTAAGAATAATTTCTAGAGTCAAATGACTTATGGCTCTTGATATATTAATATGTTAATTTTAAAAAAACACAAATATTTTTCATTTTGATTGTCAATTATATTTTGTGGCTGGTACTTCCTTTATGTATGCCTGTAATAAACTTGAGGTATAGCAAAATTGAAAGTTAAGGGCATGGAAATGTGCGAAACACTTATGGTCAGAGGGGAAAGGTGATGTGGACGGAGTCGCTGTGAGATGTGAGAAGAGAATTGTTGTTATCAGCAACAGTACAGCAAACCTATGAATGTTATTTCTAATAGTAACAACAACTCGCGACTGTTAAGGTTTGTTTGTAAGTGTGTGTGCGTGTGTGCACGCCTCTTTGTTGCTGTTACATATCAGAATGTTTTATAAACATATCTGAGTGTTGTTTGGTTCTGCCATTGTGTACTGCTGAAACATAAAAAACTACACGCATTCCTGACCGTCCTTATCGCAATGGAATTTGCAAACTGTACACTTCCGCTCCTTAATTACACTCGACTATCTCTCCAGTGTATCATTACATAAAGGAATGTGTTCATCATATTAATTTAACTGCAAGAACCTTTTTAATCCTGGACAACAAAAAACTGTTTCTAGAAGAAGTAAAAACCAAGTAATTTCAATAACACTAAAAGTGTTACAACCGGTAAAAAAACATGAATGAGAAAGGAGATAATACGTAATTACAGAAAAAAACTACCAATAGAAATTAACTAAAAAATTAAATAACTAATAAAAATGAGTGACTGTAAAACAAGGATACAATTAATAATAAATTGAGATAATAATAAAAATGCAAGACTGAGACAGCACGTAACAGAGTAACTAACAATGTACGGGTAACTAAAACATCACACGTAAGTTGGCAACATCGTCACTTGCACAGCAGCTAATTCTCCATTACCCTCCCACCATTCACAATTTTAAAGTGGACTCATCCAGCCCTTAACTTTCAATTTTGCTGTACATGTTGTGCCGTACTTTGTTCGGCGCTCCGTTATAAAATGCTAAGTTCAGTGGTAGGCGCATATATCATTCCACTTTTTAAAACTCGCGCGTAGTGCACTGCCATGTGAGGTGCATCGTTCCCGTGTGTTGCGTGCTACGTCTGTTTGCGATGACGAAAATTATGTTGGCCATGCGCCAGCTGGTTTTGCTGTAACCTGAAAATAAGAAGCGAGTTTACGTGGGCACAATTTGCCATAGATTCTGTCTCATTTCTCTATCGGCCTTCCCAGAGAAATCTTCTCTGGTTACTACTGACGGCCCCTGCATCATTCTGCCTGATTGAAGCTGTACTATGGAAAAATAATTTAAAGCCAGCTCCAGGTGCTCGGCCAATGGCGAGATGGGTGTCGGGGTTGGCCTAAGATCTGCCAACCCCTGGTGCAGAGAAACTACTCAAGCCTCGAGACGCCATCAGTCGGGACAGAGATGTCAACTCTTACAGAAATTCTGCCCCCAGAAATCATTCGTTGCGACTACTGCTCAACCTAGACTTGGCCTCCTACTACATTGGACAATTCAGGTGTGATCCATCTCAATTTATTTAACACCATCATCTACCACAACATGGTGCATCTGCAGACACACTCAAAAACAGACTTATAAAATCCGCTCAGAACTTGTTTAAAATCTGCAAACACATGTTAAGGTTTCGTGCCTGCATGCTCGGACACTGTACATAGATAAACACCTTATGTATATTTAAAAAACTCTCATACTATGTAAGGGATTACACATATACAAGTACTTAGATGAAAAGCTCTGAGTTCCCTTATTTATTGTGTTCAATGTATCAGAGTGTTGGTTGTGGCCTGCTTAATCATGTACTTCCATGTGGGCATAATGTAGGACTGGGGTGTTTGAATTTCGTGCCATTATTGAGGCCTTAATAGTAATTATGGCTATTTCCCTGAGTTGTTGATCCAGACTGCACGAATCGTGTATTAAAATTACAAATTAAGTTATCTCGTAATGTGGGGGCAAATCAGCTGCTTTGGGTTGTATGAATTTTCATTTTTATGGTGACACAAGTTTCTAAATTGTACGTTGGGTATAGTTGTAAAGTCTATTATATGATGGGTTATAGCGAGAAGGTTGATGTGGGAATTGGGGTGTGTGTTATATGTGTGTGTAGTACGTGTTTATGTGTAATTCTTAATATAAAAAAAGAGAATAATCTAATGTTAATGATACCAGGACTGTCGACAGAACTAGTAATTCTAGGCTACATGGAATCAAATACTACGGTATATATTGAATCAAATAGCATGTATCAGAGATCAAATATCCAGTGTTTTACATTAACTATCATATATTGAATTTCATAGATCGAATAATATATATATACATATCAAATACCTTTTATCAATTATCGAATATCGAATGTTAGATGTTAATATCAAATTTCTATCCTTGAGTTGCATTTATTTTTTTTTACTAGCCACTGCATTAAGCATTCATGCCTAAACCTATGGTGTTTTACAATAATTGTGTAGGCATAATGATTTTATATATATATATATATATATATATATATATATATATATATATATCTACATACATAACTTCTAATAGTGATGACTGTCATATGCAGAGCAATAAATTTTGGTGATTAAAAAAAAATTCTTCCTTACATTCACATGATGCTTAGGATATCCTTGTATCAAGGATATACATATATATTTGTAATTTAATAGTACTCAGTGGCATTTATAGAATTGTACCTTATTCACGCTTATTATATTATATACAGACTGAACATCAAATAAATATAAATTTGTTACTGTTAATAGAGTTGCTTATTTGCAAGTCCTGACATCCAACCAGTGGACATGTCTTAAATTGTGGCTTGGGTCTTTGCACACTTTAAGCTTCCTCTAGGTTCTTACCTAGTTTTAAATATTATGTCTCTCCCCTTTACAAAAAAATAAAAATAAAAATAAAGTAAAATAAAAGAAAAAAAAATTCATAAAATACTTAATAAAAATAAAGGGGGGTTTCAATGTTAAGTTAAAATATCTTCATTGAAACAAACAAATTTTTACAACTTTGTCGTATTTTGTTGCTTCTCTGGTATGTACAATTTTCCCTCGAACGAGGCCTTTCGGTTTTGCAATCATTATCAAGTTCTTACTACAACAACATTAAAATACCTACTTCCCTTATATATATATATATATATATATATATATATATATATATATATATATATAGTCACTTTTTGCTACAGTCCGTTTCTTGATATATATAATACATTTAATATTTATAATTAAATTTACCTCAAGATGTTATTTGTTATCAAATAACATCTTGAGGTAAATTTAATTATAAATATTAAATGTAATATATATATATATATATATATATATATTATAACGATTCATATTAGCATCCTATCTGAGCGTTATATGAAAGTGTTAGACTGTACGAGTATAGCAGCGTAAGCAAGAGAGAGAGCGTACAATCGCAGCCATCTCACTCTAACCTTGTAACAGCGACGTCCGCTACCGGTGCAAACATGAAACTTTACTCAATTCAAATTATCAGTTCAACCTGCAATAACTTAAAAACTAATAAATATACGGCAATTCTGAAAACAGCATTGTGTTCAGCAAGTAAATCTTTATAAGTAGCCGCAATCTCAGTTAATATAATTAACAACTGAAGAAGTTATATGGAAGACAAACGCCAAAAGGAATAACAAGAGAATTATGCTATGTAGGAATTAGGTGTTTTTCACACACACACACACACACACACACACACACACACACACACACCACACACACACACAGATAAAGACCTAAGCAACAATATTCTGTGGTCAGATCTTTGAAAACACGTTTGCAAATACCTGTACTCAATCAATTTGCAAACACAGGAAGTACGATTTTGACTAGAAATTCTCTGCCGTTTCAAACCTGTCAAGGGTGTTTGCTCGACCTGTTAGAGATTGTCGAGACTGGAAAAACGTATGATTTGAACAACCAATCAGAAGCCCGTATTTAAAACAGACGCCAACTCAAACCGAGGGGTAGCGTTACTCTTCGTTCGGATCTTCAATGCACTAGTCGTGTATAAATTACGTGCAGAAATTTTTCAATCACACAAAGTTGTATTTAAGAAAGAAATTCGAGAAGTAGTCCGCAGTAGAGGAACCAACCGTTCAACAACACTCGCTGTGTAAAACAACACATTAATTAATTAAATTATTAATTAATTAATTTATAATCAGCCGTGAAGTGACCTGAGCAACAGAGAGCTACAGCATCTGAAATTGCCAGAGCATCTTTCTTCCGGATTGGTCAACATCATTTCTTCTGTGATAAACCATCAAAAGGAGGACCTCTACGGATTCCTATCTTCGGTCGACGCATCGAACAGTAAGAAATAGATACATTGATCAATGAAATAAGTACTAAACAAATAATAAAAAGCAATAAACAATTTTTAAAAGACACTAAGAATCGCACATTTTTGTATTTAATGTGTAAGATTAGTCATAACATAGAATAGGAGTGTTGAATGGAAAGTGAGGTGTAGTATTGGACGTGCAAATTATTGCAGACCTGTTCTTTAGCACTGGTTTGGGAGATATCAATCTCTTAATTAAACCAGATAAGAGTAATAGGTTGTTTGAACGTCTTAATCTTTACTTTTCACACACACTCGTTAATTATAAGAGTTAGAGTAGCAATAAGTCCTACGATTACCATTTTCAAGAAGTTTAAAAATAATTAAAACGTTAATTAAACATACTCAAGAAAATTTTAAAGTGTTATTTGTAACGATTGCCCTTGAATCCACAATCACTGAACGAATCCTGAGTAATTGTGTCTCTATGCTCTGAGCTAAGCTGGAACCGTGTCATTAGTATCTGGGATTTGTTCTGGCGCCCAGGTAAAGTAATATCACGGGTAAGTAATGTTTTATCTATCATTCAAAATATTAGATAAGAGTGTTAGATGAAAAGGAGCGTTGTAATATATATACTAACCCTCCCACGCATAACCGGTTACATTCAACCAATAGGAGGCATTACTTACCGCCCAGTCCTTGTTAGCCCCGCCCCTTACTTAGTCAACTTGACCTCGTCACATACATTACCCTCCAGAAATCTCCTACAGCTTTTAATCTTGAAATTTTTTTATTACAAATTGTTTCTTGTTGACTCATACTTGTTTCCAAATGCTTTTGATAATAAAAAAATAAATAGTAGGCCTATAAAAGTCACCTTGTGTCATAATTGACTTCTATCTTCTTAAGGGCACTTGGAGAATAGTTGTCCCACGTCCAAACCTGTGTGGGACTCATTGAACACTTGGCGGCTTTCAGCGTTTGGCCCACGTTAAGATCTTGTGCATCCAAGCACAACTCGCTGGCATCATTTCGCAGTTGCCCATACTGAAACACATGCACACATACAACAATATTATTTAATAAAATTGTTTTCTGGGCTGTTGGGTCATGTTTCTCTTCTGGTAGATCCAAACATTGATCACTTTTTGTTGAACAGCAGAACAGAAGATCACTGAAGATGACTGCCGCAGCTGTAATGGAAACGTTTGGATCTACAAAAAGAGGACCACATAATGCCAGCCATGAAAGCTTTAATGTTTTGTTGAATATTGTTTAAATTATGTTACACACATTTTTAATACTTTGAGTATTATTACCATAATATTATAGTGTGGTTTAACTTGGTATTTTGACAGATAGTGAAATGTTATGCCACTGTGTTTACAATGCATTCAAATGCTTCATGTCTGTATACTTTTGACCTTATGGTCATACAATTTATGAGCGTGTCACTTTGCTCAAAAAACCTGACACCTATAAATTCTACATTTTTCACTTTGCATGCACATAACAGCATTATAGTATGGGACTTACCATAATAAGCTTCAAGGTTACACAATAGTAACAGCTCTTCCCCACCCCTCGCCCTCCAGTGTTGTCGCACGTTACACTTGGTTATGCGTAGGCAAAGGCGGGGAGGGGAGGTCTGTTGCAAACACTGGCAATACCACAGTAGCCTCAAATCTTATTATGTACATCTCACATATAATACAGTAGTATGAAATGTTTATGGGTTTCTTTTTGTGTGTGTGTGCATGTGTGTGTATGGACTTGACTTTGAAGTTGACCACTGAATACACAGATAAAAGTACCATATCAGATTTCTGTCCTGTGATGAAGATTTCATTGAACTCTGCAATGAAGCATCATCAAACACACACAAACACATGATGCCTTACTGTTGCGTGTTTCCCAGTGTTATTTACTTCCAGAGAGGATCCTCTTTATTTTCTTCCAGCAAGGAAGGATTCCTCCTGTGGTTGCAAATGGTGAGTACAGTTTTATTACTATTATTATTTTTTTTAGCAATATATTTGTTTAAATAAGATTTGGAGTTTTGATGATATCTATTTGTTAGTGATAGGTTTATTTTTTTATTAATTTTTTGTTCGCCTGAAGACGACCTCTGATTCTATAGAGGTCGAAACGTCATGTTTCTTAATTTTAACTCACGACTGCTAATGTCCGAAACCTTATAATTTGTAATGAGTACATTGTGCCATCGATTAATAATAATTTTAAGAAGGGTATACACAATCTGCATACCAATAGTGCACACATTCCTAACAGAACTTCTGAACCATATGGGTTAGAAACGACCGTGCAGAGAACAAAAACAGGTTCAATGTTTTACAAAAAGGAAAAGACTGTAAGAATGAAAAAATTAAAGCAACAACTGCACGCAGGGTCAGCATTCTCAGACAACTGACAGTCTGTAGGTTAACCGTAATGAATAAAACAGTAAAACTTCAAATAAGTAAGTTCACTGTTAAAAAAAAAAAAAAACAAAAACAAAAACAAAGTAACTAACCTAACAGTACTCTGTAAAGTTAGGGTGTATATTGCTAAAAGTTTTAGATACTAACATAAGAAAAACCAGCACATTATAAATCGTAGTTTCAGAGAAAGTGCAAATCATAACAAAAGAAGCCTAAGAAAGAGGAGAAATGTAATAATAAAAATTCTGTAGATATTTACGCGATAACAAAAAATATGCTCCCAACTCATAGAATTTTTTTTACAGTTCAAATTATTATCGCCCACCATTTAAATGAGTTATGTTATCCACAACTAATTATTGCTGATAAAAAAATCATTTACGCGATACACATAAATAAATTTTAAATGAGCCATATAAAGCAGATGTGTGAAATTTGTTTATGTGTCACTGCTAAAATGCTATGCAATGTAGTAGCCGGCAACACAGTAGGGTGTGGGGCGTAGAGGAGTCAGGGAGAAGCCGTGAAAGTGATTGACCCTGATGGCAGCTATAGACAATTAACAATTAGCCGTAGTAAATGTCAAAGTTTCTTTCATGGAGTTTGTGTGAATCTGTCAGCAGAAGACATAAGTTATTTTCTAATCAAAAATGAAGTACGAGGATGAGAAGTGTGTACTGAAGCAAGTATGAAGTATGCAGTTCAAAGCTTCCTCATCAATACAGGAAGCAAATTCTAAAGACATTACGGCATTAGTACGCGAGATAGAGAGAAATTCAGGGCTAAAACAAAAAGTCTGTGAAACAAACTTGGTAGGTGTGAAGCAATGTGTCACAATAAAATTTGTGATTTAACAAAAATGATACAGAATCAGTCTGAATCTTTGGAAAACCTAGAGACAAATTTTAATAATATTATGCAAGTAAATATACATTTAATGGAAAATAATTTAGATCTGTGACTGCCTAGACAATGCTGAACAATACAGTGAAGTTAATACCTGGAAATGAATGGGTTTTTGGAAGTTGAGAATGAAAATGTGGACACTGTAAAAAGATGTAGACAAAAGTCTGGGACTCTCTATTCATGATAACATGATCAATTCCTGTCACCACATGGATAAAATTAAGAAGCTCTGTAAAAGGGAGCTGTAGCAAAAAGGAAAGTGAAGAGTTACCTCAATACCAAGGGCATAAGTACAACAGAAAGGGTGTCCATTATCACCTTCTCTTTTTAACTTATATATTGACGATGTCATAGAAAACTGGTAGATATGTCTTCCGGAGCAATTTATGATTGGCCACTCGGCAATCGATACTTTGTTGTTTGCGGATGATCAGCCTATTCTGTCAGACTAAAAAACAGGTTAGAGATGGGTATAATTTTCAATATCTGGGCTACAGTGTGTCTTATAATACAAGCAATGACGTTGTGAATAAGTTGCATAAGTTCAATCTTATGTGTGGGACCATCAGGCAAACTCTTAAGTCAGTAAGTAAAGAAACTTGTATAAAACCTACAAGGTGATGGTCCTTCCCACACTTCTTTATGGGTCTGAGAATTGGACTTTAACAAAAGGACTTTAACAATCATATCCAAGCAGCTGAAATGAGATTTTTCAGACACATGGCAGGGTATACTCTCCATGATCGTAGAAAAAAACACAGATATACGGCAGGAACTCAATATTATGAGTATACTCGACAGGATTGCCCAGCATCGGCTGAATTGGTGGGAACATCTTTGCCAAATGGACTGCTGCATCCCCAAACAACTATGGAACTGTAAGTCGAAGGGATGGAGATATCCGAGGAAGCGCTGGAGTGACCAGCTGTAGACTTTTTCTGTTTGAGACCAGAACAAAAACCACCCTTGGTCTAATACTTACCAATGATGATGATGAGTACAATGGATAGATCTGCTATTATACTCCTAAACTAACGAGAGCCTAAGCCAGGGAAGATGGAAAGTTTTTAACATAGTATAAACCATCAGAAAAGAAAAGGGGTTTCGGTTTCTGTGGATTCAGAACAGGAAAATTCTGTCATCTGTAAATGAAGTTTAACCAGACTGACTGGCTAAGTTGCACAACACAGCACAAATAACTGGGTCCTCTGCTGTTGAGTAAATGATATGTACTCATAAAATAAATAACTATTTCACAAGAGTCATATAATTACACAGAGTGTTCCAGGAGGAAAGAGAACTAACTCATGAGGTGGTTCTGCAGCTGAAAAATATGGAAAAAATGTCATAGAAACAGACATAGGTTCAGAAATGTTTTGTTAATGAGTTGTGACCTATTGACAAATTTTGCCAATGTAAAGGAGTAAATAAGTACCTGAGTCATTTTCCATATTTGTGAGTCTGCCACAAAGCACCTTTCCATTCTAATCTCATAGTTACTCGAAACAGTGGCGCACACTTCTTCTCTTCTGATTTCACCCTCATCGGTTAGAGAAAACAACTAAAACATAATAAATATTAAAACAATCAATAATACAGTAGAACCCCCATTCAAGATATTGGCTATTAGAGGAATTATGATATTGGTGTTAAGTTAGGTAAGTTCCAGACGATCTGTGGGACATTCAACTGTATTTTTAGAAACAGGGTATGTCAAGATACAAAATTAAAGCTCTACAAAGTTATGGCAGTCCCTGTACTGTCCTATGGGTGTGAATTTTGGACAGCAACCAAGAAACAAGATAGTAAAATACAGGCCTCGGAAATGGTGTTCTTATGAGGAGTTAAAAGGTGTTCTAAACTAGACCATATCAAGAATGAGGCCATAAGAAAAGAGTTACATGTTTTTTAATTTAAATGAAAAATCAAGAGATTACAAACAACGGTGGGAAAAAACACTTAGAAAGAATGTCAGATTCCAGACTGGCCAAACAAGTCTGGAAATACAAACCTATAGGACACAGATGTGTGGGTAGGCCTAGGAAAAGATGGCTGGAGAATCTTTGAAGGTAGAACAGGGAGCATCTTGCCTATCCCGTGTTGTGAAGATGATGATGATGATAATGAAACTATGGACAGAAAATGTTTACTATGGACTGCTTTACGGTCTACATTTTAAGAATGTTTTCTCACCACACAAACTGAGTTTGAATATCATTTACTGGTTGTCAGGCCGTGGTCAAAAATCATTAGAATACACTGTTATTATTGTAACTATACATAATGTAAAATAACAATGATCAATAAACTTCAAAACTTGACAATTAACACAACAACAAACAGCAGACGTTTCGGCCGTGCCCACGATGGTGGGGGAAAGAGTTAACAAGTCCTGTGCCACTTGGGAAGGCTGTTGTAGGCACAGTCAAATTGTATTGTCAGGTGCTTGTTATTGTGTTAATTGTTGAGTTTTAAAGTTTATTGACCATTGTTATTTTACGTTATGTACAGTTACAATAATAACACCATATTTTTAATGATTTTAGACCACAGACTAAAAGTCTGGTAAATCATATTTAATCAGATTCTTGCCACGAAAGCCTCCATTCTTTACACCAGCTTTACACCATTTTTTTTTTTTTTTTTTTTTTTTTAATTGATTATAGACAAAAATCTGTTCTACATTACATTCTCTGGGGATGCCAAGCAAAAACTAATAACACACCTAACATTGTCAAGATTTTTGATCCCTTTCACAAAGTACATATCTCGAACCATTTTCACTTTAATCTAATTTTTTATTCTACAAATAAAAAATCAATTTTACCAATGTTTAAAATGCTCACCAAACACCTCATCTTTGTTTATTTGTCAGATTTGGTACAACTGTCTTCACAAAAATGTAACTACTTTGCAGACCTTCTAATTCAATACCGTCACTAAAAAACTAGTATTTATTGTTATCAATATAGCAAGTTTTATGGAAGTACTTTTTCGTTTTTGTTATTTTACATGGAAATACAAACCTGACTGCTGAAGAGATTCTTATGGCAGATGTAAACGCCGAGATTGTAATCGGAATCTTCACCGTGCTGAAGCGTATCAAAGCACATATCTGTGGCCATATTCCTAGCCTAAAAAGAATCAAATATATTTAATAAGATAACAGATATATGTACATAGACAAAATTTACTGTGTTGAGGGGAATGGCTTGTAGTATGTGCTGCATATTAAGATCAGATTGGGATATCAGAAATTAAAAAACCATCAAGTGGTTGTCATGAAAAAATTCTGAGATGTACGCTGGCAACTAAAGATGCATGGAATGCAGTGTGTGCAATTGTGATTACGGAGCCTCACCATTTGGAAAGCAACTAAGAAGTACCTAGCAGAGACAGCACAGATAACAATGACATGACTACACATCATTCTTAAAAATCCCATCAAAACAGAGTAAGAACTTCAGCTGAGTTTTGCACTCCCGCATAGTAATGTCTAGGGGTAGTCTCGTGGAGGTTAGCATAATTAGGGTATGTGGTTAAGGATGACGTTTATAGTGGATAAGCCAACACTACGGGCCTCCTTGGCATATATAAATCATTTATTTAAGAGACAACAGAAAATTTCTCAGGTATGTACACGGTGTAATACAACAATTGTGATAAGTTATACATTGGACAAACTAGTAGAAAATTCATTGATATATTTAAAGTACATCTCCCTAAAAAAGAATATTAGTTCAGTCAAATCCAATTTTGCATTGCACGTGACAGATGAAAATCATAAGTTCTGCCAGACTTGCAGAGAATATGAAGCCCCTGCACTTCTGCAGTAAAGATCAATACACGGATGTCTTAGAGGAGTTCAAAATATACAAGGTAATGACAAGCTTGATAAAGAACAACTGCTTAAAACCATCAGTTATCATTTCATTCAAATATTCTGTATGATGCTGCATTGCATAAGACTGACATATCAGTGAGGTACGTCGACACCGAACGGTTCAACAGTTAATGTTGTTATGATGAGTACTGTGCACTGTTTTGTAGTGTTGTGTATGTTATGTGCCATATGTATTTATTCAATAGTTTGTATACTGACTGTTTTGAATTTCACTGATGCGTCCTCATGACAGGATAAGGATTTTTAGCACCTGATGATGGGAACTTGTTCCCAAAACATGTTGTGTTTAACTAGGGCTACCATACATCTCATTTGTCCCATACACTATCTTAGGTTTTAGGCCATGTCTGGGCGCAGTTTGGTCAAGACGTGATTTTATCCTTGTTTTTGCCACAGGCAGTGTCAATTTCACTTCCTAATTAATCGAGTTTTCAAATTATTTGTTTCAACACATCAATTGTAAGACCAGAATAAACCTACATACACATGATAAACCCATAATCATGCATGATCGATACATGACTTCGATATTGGAAGTACAGTAAAATTGAAAGTTAAGAGCATATGCGCAGAACCCAACTTATGGATGGATGAGTCCACTTTGAAATATGGAATGGCGGGAGGGTATCGGAGAGTCAGCTGGTATTGCAAGTGATAGTGTCGCCAACTTTGCGTGTGATGTTTTAGTTACCCGTACATTGTTAGTTATTGTGTGACTACTATCTCAGTTGTGCATTTGTTATTATTATTTCAATTTATTATTAATTATATCGTTGTTTTACAGTCACTCATTTTTATTAGTTATTTAATTTTTTAGTTAATTTGTGTTGGTAGTTTTTATTCTGTAATTATGTATTATTGTAATTATTTGTGTTATCATCAAGTAACAAGATTTGTTAAATGGATACTTTTCCTTCAATTAGCAAAGACATGAAAGTTATTCATAGTTAAGCACAGGAAGTAATAAGACACAGTTTTTTGTTGTCCGGGATTAAAAAGATTCTTGCAATTAAATTAATACGAAGAACGCGTTCCTTTATGTAATGAGATACTGTAGACATAGTCGCGTGTAATTAAGGAGTGTAAGTGTATAGTTTGCAAATTCCATTGCGATAAGAACGGTCAGAAAGGCTGTAGCTTTTTACGTCTCAGCAGTACACAATGACAGACCAAACAATGCTCAGATATGTTTATAAAACATTCTGATATGTACCAGCAACACATTCCGATACGTGTGAACAGTACATATCATTTGCTTGATCTGTATAGTAATATAATTACAATATTATTATTATTATTAATATTTTATTTATGTCAGAAACAGTAAACGTATAATTCTTTTTTTAAAGCCAGCTGTGTGACTGTAGGCGTGTGCACACACACACAGATAGAGATTCGTGGTGACACATTTACAAACAAACCTTAACAGTTGTGAGTTTTTGTTACTGTTAGAAATGATATTCATAGGTTGGCAACACCGTTGCTAATAACTACAATTCTCTTCTCACATCTTACAGCGACTCCGTCCACATCACCTTTCCCCTCTGACCGTAAGCGTGTCGCGTATTTCCATGCCCTAAACTTTCAATCTTGCTATACATATTGTAATATCACAAAATAATATATATTAATTTTCAAATGTCAGTGGTATTTTTTAGAGCCCCAAGTTGTTGGTGCCAATTATGTTAAGTTCAATATATAACTCACTAATAAAAATTATTTACTTAGGCCTCACGTTGTAAGCACCAAATGTTTGTTTGTTTACTGATTGCTAATTGTTAATGAGTATAGATGTTCAAATAATCTCAGCAATATTCTGAGTTGTATGTTTAATAATATTTATTTATAAATGAGAACACACTTCTTTTGCTGCTCTGAATCATTCAATTTTTATTCCTTAATTCTCTTATTATAATAATTTTCTTTTCTTCTATTAATTAATAACAACTTTTCCTTTTTTTAAGGTTCCTGCTCCATCTAGCCCTCGGGTGCATGAAAAAATTTTTTATCTCAGGGTTATAACCAAATTAATAATCATCTTCAGTAAAATTATAAATTCATACAACAAGTTTTATATTAATAACATACGTGAAGAACAAATTTTAATGTGTAGTGATTAATTGTTGTTTGTGTATGATTGTTTGGACGTGAGTTCTTATGATTATACAAAAGAAATCAATTCAGATAATTTTACAAACTTAATATTACACATTACAAATATAAAACTAATAAAACAATGAAAATAATTAATAATTAGACATTAGAAACACAATTGACAAGAGAAAAAAAAATATAAAAAAATTGTCTATTCTATAGCTCAGAGTTAATTAATTCTTAACATGGCGCGCTGCTGTACCCCTTCAACAACATTGAAAGAAAGCAAGAGATGCCATTTTCCTTGAGTGGTACACACACTACTGAATGTTTAATAAAAATTATATGAGCTCTACACTTTTGTTGGTTCAAAATAAGTTGGTGTCACTCACTTCGTATATCATAGATTATGTTTATAAATGTAGTCACACTAAATGTGTTTGTTATTTAGTTTGTATTGAAGTGTTGTGTAAAACATGGATAGTTGTCAAGATGGGTATAATATTAAAACGATCTCACCAAATTCAAGATGTAGTACTCCATTTTAGGATATTATTTTCAACTTTTCTTCTTCAGGTTGGTCGAATATAAATTGTTCGTTAGTTTACTGATATCTCCTATAACTTTACTTGTCTTTTTACTATAACTTTCTTCTCTAATATTAGTTGGATTGTCAACTGATTCTGTTTGTTCTTTCTGCATCGAACGCCCAAACTAGACAAAAAAACTTTTCTTCCTTGTAAAACCAGCTTTAGATTCATCTATAAGAGGCCTTGGTTTGTTTGGTGTATTTTTTGGTCTCAAGGCTGTTTTGTCCGCCTCCAGTAAATATAAGTTTTTAATATAACCTTACTTTTCCTACTTATTTTTACATAATCCCGTTTATGTTTTTATTTCACTTAATTTTATATTGTCACTCACACTAATGAAGTTGTTTTTATTGTTATTTGGTCACTTTATATAAAATACATGCCATTCTCACCTTCTGGCTATACTAGGTTCACCACACTTTATATTTTTATCATTGTTTACACTGTGTCATTTGCACGGTTTCATTATTATTATTATTTATCACTTTTCTATTCACTTATCTCACCTTGTATGTTTTTCGAATAAACACAATTATGAAAATAATTACCTGGTCTTTGCCATAACACTATATGAACTAATTACAAATCCAGTCTTAGGTTAAAGACCTAGCTTGACTTTTAGGCTTGTGTTATACAAATGATTTTGCTTAACTCTAAATACATTTTTTACTTACATACTACAACATTATTATTTACAATATTATAATAAAATATACAAAATAACTTCCCTAATTTATTGGGTAATTAGTATGTCAAAGACACAGTCCAGTCTAGTCCTTTATTATGTCTGTTTGTAAAGTTATTTACTATGTTTTGTAATGGGACAAAATTTGTATAACCATTTTCTATAACAATTTTCTAAAATACTTATTGTAATAAAACATATCTGGTTAGAAGTATAGCAGTGGGGGGTATGTGAGGACCAAATAAGGTAACGAAATGAAGCATATGTGATTCATATTGTGCAGTGCGAGGTGGACAGACGATGGCCATATAAGGCAAAGAATGCAGCAAATTGAATTCAAAGTAACTAGTGAATCACCGGTTAGTCATTTGTGTATGACAAACAGCCAGTCACCAGGGCAGGACGTTGGTGGAATACCGCATGAAACCAGTTTCAAAGGTGCAATTAAAACGGAAATCTGGCGTGGTTACGCCAGCGAAGTCTCCAGTCGAGAACTCACCATCGGACCGTACGGTCATATTATAACAATAGCCTCGGGCATGTACGGTAGGCCGAAGCAGGCATGGTAGGCCTACCGAAAGTTGTGTTTGAAAATATAATGAAGCAGTAAAAACTTTTTAAAATAACCAGTCAGTGGAAGTGACTATGATCTAAATGTTTCGGATCTAAATATTTTGGCGTTTTATCGAAAAAAGTGTCATGCGACAGGTGGTGCAACAACTCAGAGACCATGCGTCAGATAAGTAACTGTGAAACATAACTGTAACACAAATAATTGGCCAAAATTACTTATAATTGTATAGCAATAGATATTTTATGTTTTAAACAAAATGTATCAAACTAAAATGAGAGCTCAATAAAAGGGGGTAAATAGAGAGAGAGAGGGGGTGGGGAGTACTGATTTGCATATTGCATATTTTCTTTGTGTCTTATAATTTTTGTGTGTAAGATTTTTTTTGTATTACAACAGTAAAAGGAAAGTAATTGATTTTGTTTATATAAAATATGGTTGTGTAACACTAATTATGTGTTAGTTAATTAATACGCCATTTTACCTTAACATATCTTCTGTATCAAGAGTTCGTCTACACGACCCTGGAGCTTTTAAATAAGGGAATTTGGTATTAATTATTTCTTTCGGGTAAGTTGGAATAGGTTTCCATATTTACTCCTCAAAATATGGTGGCGACCTTGGGAACTTTGGGGATTTTCTGTTTTAAAGGTAAGTTGGAAATCGTATTAATCTGGGCATAGTGTCTTCTTGTGTTTTTTGTACAGTTACAGTTTGTTTACAAAGCTAATTCCTGTTTTTAATTTATTCATGCATTTGTAAAATACTTATTTTTTATTCATTGTTGATTGTTTTATTTATTATAATTCTTCCTTATATAATTATTTTTGGTTGTTCTCATTTGATTACTCATTCTTTATTGCATTCCTCATTCGGTTACATAGTATTTATCTATTTGATTAGTTTTACTATAAATTTTGATGATTAAATTGAGTTTCTTTGTTTGTATTATCTCGTGATGCTACAATATGTATGTCTAATGAAATAGTGTTGCTGCCTTTGTTATGTTAGGTCACTGAATCTTCGCTTATGGTATTCGTGTTAATTGAGTTATGTTAGTAAAAAATTTGTAAATGTAATTTCATTGTAATTATTTAATTCTTCATAATTCTGAAAGGAAAATGTGCATTCAGCCATCGTTTAAAAGAACAGTATCCGTTTATAGACAAGTTAGTTTATAGGCAGCAGTTAAATAGGCCTATGCTAATAAATTAATATGTAAAGTGTAATTCAATTTATAATTTAATGTTTTATACTTATAACTAAAAAGTGAAGTAACGACAGATTGGTTTTACTCAGAACGTTCACAAATAATACCCTCCCCCCCCCATCAGTCAACATCAAGAATTTTACTAAGGTGTCCTCAAATGTCCTTGTTCAATACCACTAATTTTACCAAGGTGTCCTTGTTTTGGATTTGAAAAATATGGTAGCCCTAGTTTAGGAAACTACTAAGTTCCAAGACGATTTTTAATTTATGTAACTAATGAAAATTTATTATCTGCTTTGATAACACACACACACACACACACACACACACACACACACACACACACACACACACCGACAGGTATAATACAATGTTTACATACCATTCCATAAGCTTGAACTTTCTCGTTTAAAATGAATTTGTCAGCATAAATGTTCTCCAGATACCATTTGAACGATTTACACTTCAAATTTTCTCTCAGCTTTTTCCTTTCAGTCAAGTCACCGATTTCCAGTTGCTGCAACCAATAAACACACACATGTGTACATTAGTTGTGGCTCTGTAACTCTATACAGTCAAATCAAAATTTATTTGATTTTCTGCTTTTAAGCATTTTGTTGTGCAGCGTCAGCCACTTTGCACATACGTAATTTTACTTTCGACTAAGCTCATACTGAGTTTTTAATGTACGCTGTTTGATACAAACACATATATAAGAGGATATAAACACGCTGTTGGACACTAAAAATTATTATCCTTAAAATAAAGTGACTGTAAAGTAATAAATGTTGATAGATTATAATTTATAAAAACTATATATTTATGTGATTTCAAATATATAACTGAAATAGTTGCACTATATATTTAAAATAACAATTTTTCTATGTAAATCTGAAAATTTAATGTATTTGCAAAAAGGAAAATGTTGAAATCTTATTAAAATTGCACAATTTTTAAACAATATTACTTTATAAAACCTATCGAGGGGTCAGTGGTAAAACTACTCAAGTTCAATGAAGTTTCAAAAATGACATTTTATTTTAGTTATTATAATTAAATCTTTCTCTGCTTTTAATGTTTTGTTAATTTTTGTTTTGTAAATAAAGATCACTTGTCACACGTTGTTCACTCTGAGTTTAAATTAACACTGGTTCGTTAAATATGTTTGTTAATTAATAATTAATTATTTATTTGGTTCAAATTAATTATCTTGTTTAAATAATTATTATGTATTCCCTTTTGAGTAATTATTTGGTTGTAATCCCCGTATGTTCTGAATTTAAACAGTTTTGAAGACCTCTTGAAGTTCATTCGCACTCCCGTTGAATTATGTCGTCTGTGTATGTTAGTGTCTAGTTTAGACAAAGTTATGTACATAATTCAAACCTTCACGTACCTTTGATGTTGTACTAGAAGTTCAGTCGGTCTCGGTTGATTAATAAACTCTCAAGTTTTTCTATAAAACAGTATAATAGTGCTGTTAGTGTTCAAGTGAGCACTTATGAATTTTACTTGGGTGCCATATGGAATTTCGTGAGAAATATTCCATAAAAAGAAATCTTTGGATTAATCGAATGATTATTTTTAATTGATTATAAGTTAATAATTGATTGAGTGGTTGAATCAATATCAGGAATTAATTTCCTTTTTTATCTGTTTAATAGATTTTAACTGTTGACAGTTAAATTGTCTGAATTGTAGCCAACTTTACTGATTGCTTGCCTTGAAATCGTAATTCATTAACTATTAAAAAAGATGTAATTACTTATTTAAATAATTGCTGACACTATTTGTTAATTCACAACTCATTGGTTTATTGTTCACTCTATACTTGGTTTAGTTAAATACATTCAGTTTAATACAACACGCGGATTACAAGTCATCTGGCTTTCAATTTTCTTAACTCGGTCTATTGGCTATGACGACTCTAACCCTAATCGAATGATTATTTATAAATATTGGCTATCTCAAGGGTGACTTCTTTGAATTTACAGAATAAAACGCCACTGCTCCACTTTACAATGCTATTACAAAATACTAGATTATTAGGTTAGACACCTTTAGTTATTGAAAGTAATTAACGAAAAGTTAGTTTAGTCTGGACAAATTTTAGGTTATTTAGGATAATGTTATTACATGAAATCTTATATCGGAATATTATAATTCCTCTAAATAAGTTTAAAACAGTGTTTAGTACTTATTGTATTATTGTTTCTTGCATCAGTATACAGGTGTATTATATGATACTGCTAACAGCTTAGTTGTAAACAATGTAAATATGTGCACAGTACTCCCTGATTAATAATCTCAATGATTATTTATTAACACTCCTCACGATCTGGTACACTGATCGGGGTTACACTTCACTTAATTTCACACATGAACGATTTTATTTTCTTCTTGAATGACTATTTAAATGGTTATGTATGATACTTAACCTCGTTCTCTAACACGCACTTCTGGTAAAAGTATCACTACTGTTATCAATGCACAGTTATTTAATTACACTTCTTACTTCTGGTTGATTATAAAATTTTGATGAGAATTTGGCCTGGATTAGTTGTTGTTGATTGAGTGGAAAGAGACAAAATGCTTATTTGTTTACAATTGCGATCGTATATCTACTTTCCTTAGAAGGCCGCTAGGCAGTGTTGGCGGGTTTCTGAAGTCGTTCGCGATTGGTAGAAAATGATGTCATGATGACATAATTCTATTTATAGCCATTACATAATTGTATTGGAACCATCAATGTCGGTTTTGTTATTATTTCATTGTAATTATTCGAAATTCACCAAATTTATGATGCTAACGTTAATATCTCAGTTATTATAATTACAATTCAGGTTCTATTATTAGCATTGTAAAGCTTGTTTATTTCCCTTTATTTTAACATGTCTTGGTGACAGTTTGGTCATAGCTTTCATTAACAATTCTTTATTCTAAACTAAATAATGCATGGTTTACAGGCATCGTCTGCTAAATGTTGCAGATCCGACTATTAACTTTTTTCTTATTCTTCGTTTAATTACTCTTAATTTCTAATTTGAACATGATTATTTAGATGAAAAGAACACATTATTATACTTAAATGCTGTATCCAGCTGAACAATATTAATTATTAGTATATAACCTCTTCTTTAGAGTTATAATGGAGGGAACCCAAAATAATTGGTTCTGCCAATTATTTCAGGCTGCCTTATTCGAGACGAGCTGAAATTTAAATCAGAACAACACACAGTAAGACATACAAGGAATCAGGGAAGGTGAAACTGTTGATTTATATACTCAGTATATGTGTGTAACAAGAAGACTTGCTTTATTAAACATTTGAAATATAACATTTACTCCAAAGAACAGGTCCCATGACGTTATTAATTAAATTAGTAAAATTAAGTGAAATGCTTTATTTAGAATATGGGATCACAACAAATTTATCTAGCTATACCCCCGGATCCGGGTAACCATTGGTATTTAGTCTCTAATCTTTTAATTATATTTAATTCAAAATTGTTATCTTGCAAGACTTTTACCTTTTTGCTTCATATATCTTCCATTAGAAGAATGGTATTAATAACACTACGTTACGTTAATATCTAAAATGTTACAATTGAATGATATTGAATAGTTACAATTAAGTTCTCAAATTTAAGTTTTTATATTCTTATAAAATCAATCGTCTCTGTAAGTCTCTTAAATAGAGTATTGTGTTACAAAAAATATTATCATTATTCCTCGATAGACGTGCTATCGAGTCACCTCTATTTTTTTTGGATGTAGTAATCGCCTCCATGTGGTTCCGTCTTGGGAGTCCTAAAACGTCGTCCTCGTCTTGGTCTGGTCTCTGTTGTTCATGGCTTAATATGTCTGCAGGATAGGTAGAGTCTTCTACACAGATACTCGTTGATTCTCAGATGTCTCGAACTGCATCATCGGTAGGGTATACTAGAGTTCTCATTTAGATGGTCCATGACCACAGGTCAGAGGTTGAAAAGATTCGTCCATCGGTGAAGATTGCAGTCATCGTTTTTTCTTTATTAACACTCGTCGTTTGTAGTTACATCTTTCTTCTTGTTACAAAGTTTTTGGAATTTTCTTTTTGTTAACGTTACATGTTACACTTTTTGTAACGGTTAGTAAAATACAAAATAATAATTAATTAATCCACACTAACAACAAATTGTATAACTTTTGAACAGAGCATTTTGCTCGTGCGTCTGCACAGCTGGGCGTCGTCATCGCAAGAGAGCGATTTTTCGTCCGCTACCCTCGTACATGACGAGAGAGAGAGTGGGGTGTTTATTCCACGAGCATATATAGTTCCTGTTTTCTCTTTAAATAAACTTTTTATTTATACAAACTATCGCTAGATAAAAATACATCATTTAAATTAATTGTTTTAGTTACTATCTGTGTCTACAGATACTTTAATTATTAACATTAGTTTACTCTATTATTTTTAATTACAGTAGACTCGGAAAACATGTCGAGTCAGGTATCAACAGGTAGGCACTTGATAGCAAGCAAAGGGTTAAATACGAACGTAATAATTATTTACAATATGCCTTTTCTTTATGGATACTTTGCCCTTATTAATTACTTCTTCCATTCACACTTAGTACCTACATGTTTTTATTATTATTATTATTGTGAGATTTAAATGGTTAATTGTACGCAACCTTAATTAATTAAATTTTTTTTTATTCTGTAAATGTCACAATTTAAATCGTCACATACTCCGCCTCCTTACCAACACAGACTCCTAAAATTTTGGTCAGCTATGTACCGAGAGTATGCTTGGGGAGTACTATATGAAATTTCTTATTATTATTATTATTTATTATTATTCTCTTTTATTATTATTATTGCACGGTTTATTTGTTTTAAATTCTCTTTAAATGATCTTAATTCTCATTTAAATGTTCCTTCTCCATGAAATTCCCTTTTTCTCATTAAATACAGTACTTACTCCTAATACTAATTTCCCTAATTTCAGCAACTCACAATATCGTGGCCCGACTGACATCAGCTTACTCTAACCCTACACGTTAGCTTTCAGCATTCAAAAATGATCTCGTGGCTCTTTTGGCTCATCATTACCCTTTTCAGTTGGCGCCGTTGTGACTCGTTACTTCACATGTATGATCACTTCTGGATTATATATCATAAACTTATTTCTAATGTAATCTAAAGAGGATCCCATACTCCACTTTAGATCACTGGTTTGAGAGAAGCGGAATTTCACGAAGGTACTTTTCATTTAACTCTTGTAAAGAATTTTTCAGTGCGGCGCCATTGTGACTGAGTTATGTTCCTTATATTTATTTCGCTTACTTGTACTTAAGATAATCTAAAGTTGATCCCATACTCAACCCTAGATTATTTATTTAATTCTAGTTGCTTACTTTACTGAGATAAGCGGAATGTCACGAAGGGGAATCTTTATTCACTTCTAAGCAATTAACTGTAACACACTAAGCGAGAGGGGACAAACACTTTCCTTTCAACGATCAGCTGTTACGCTGGAATGTAGGTCAAACTAGTTTTCTACAATGGCCTCGTTTATGAGTACAAAGGGGAGAAGTCGACTCGAGGGTGGATAGATCTCTATGGTTCTCATTTAACAATAGCTGGCGGCTAGGGACTTATTTTCAAGCAGGACACAACTTATTTATTATTATTCATGTCTTTTTACTTATCTCACTAATACACTTTTATAATTATAATTATACTAACGTGTTATAATAATTTAAGATCTTATTAAACTTTTTTATTTTAAATGACTTACTATTTATTATTATTACTTTGGTCTGATTTACGAGACGGTTTCTTTTTATTTCGAACTAGTTTATTTACTTAGGGAAACATCATTCCATTAATTTAATTAGTACACTTGTTTTATTTAATTCAATTTAATTTTCAACAAAGGGGAGATACATGGTACTAGGCACAAGACGACACACAGGAAAGGACACGCTTCTTATAACAATAGGGCAAACAAAGAGGGTGAAGTGATTGTTTCATTCCGCGATAGGGGAGTACACAATGACAAAATACACACTAACAGAAACAGACAAGAATTCAACCGGTCTGGTATTGTTTACAAACAGACGTGTTGTTGAATGAACTTTTGACAAGCTCCTACATGGTTCGTTTACATGTGGATTATATGTTAATCTTACTTTACACATATTATGTTATATTACTATAATATTAATTATTATTTTTATCTTATTTAAATTTCTGACACATATTAAAATACACGAGTAAATAAATCAACAGCTTATGAATAGGGACACAATTACTGTTTAACAACACAAGTCATAAAAGTGCGCATCTTATTTGTGACACTCGGTACACAATTAATTAAGCAATTAAGCAACCAAGCAGTGTGCCGCATCTTACTTGCGTCACGATGCTTACAATTATTCTCAATTACACAACAGCACAATACACAATTAATTATTATTTACACCATAGCACATTTATCATTAATTAGCAGTTAATTATTAATTAAGCAGAGTGGCGCATCTTATAACCTCTTCTTTAGAGTTATAACGGAGGGAACCCAAAATAATTGGTTCTGCCAATTATTTCAGGCTGCCTTATTCGAGACGAGCTGAAATTTAAATCAGAACAACACACAGTAAGACATACAAGGAATCAGGGAAGGTGAAACTGTTGATTTATATACTCAGTATATGTGTGTAACAAGAAGACTTGCTTTATTAAACATTTGAAATATAACATTTACTCCAAAGAATTGGTCCCATGACGTTATTAATTAAATTAGTAAAATTAAGTGAAATGCTTTATTTAGAATATGGGATCACAACAAATTTATCTAGCTATACCCCCGGATCCGGGTAACCATTGGTATTTAGTCTCTAATCTTTTAATTATATTTAATTCAAAATTGTTATCTTGCAAGACTTTTACCTTTTTGCTTCATATATCTTCCATTAGAAGAATGGTATTAATAACACTACGTTACGTTAATATCTAAAATGTTACAATTGAATGATATTGAATAGTTACAATTAAGTTCTCAAATTTAAGTTTTTATATTCTTATAAAATCAATCGTCTCTGTAAGTCTCTTAAATAGAGTATTGTGTTACAAAAAATATTATCATTATTCCTCGATAGACGTGCTATCGAGTCACCTCTATTTTTTTTGGATGTAGTAATCGCCTCCATGTGGTTCCGTCTTGGGAGTCCTAAAACGTCGTCCTCGTCTTGGTCTGGTCTCTGTTGTTCATGGCTTAATACGTCTGCAGGATAGGTAGAGTCTTCTACACAGATACTCGTTGATTCTCAGATGTCTCGAACTGCATCATCGGTAGGGTATACTAGAGTTCTCATTTAGATGGTCCATGACCACAGGTCAGAGGTTGAAAAGATTCGTCCATCGGTGAAGATTGCAGTCATCGTTTTTTCTTTATTAACACTCGTCGTTTGTAGTTACATCTTTCTTCTTGTTACAAAGTTTTTGGAATTTTCTTTTTGTTAACGTTACATGTTACACTTTTTGTAACGGTTAGTAAAATACAAAATAATAATTAATTAATCCACACTAACAACAAATTGTATAACTTTTGAACAGAGCATTTTGCTCGTGCGTCTGCACAGCTGGGCGTCGTCATCGCAAGAGAGCGATTTTTCGTCCGCTACCCTCGTACATGACGAGAGAGAGAGTGGGGTGTTTATTCCGCGAGCATATATAGTTCCTGTTTTCTCTTTAAATAAACTTTTTATTTATACAAACTATCGCTAGATAAAAATACATCATTTAAATTAATTGTTTTAGTTACTATCTGTGTCTACAGATACTTTAATTATTAACATTAGTTTACTCTATTATTTTTAATTACAGTAGACTCGGAAAACATGTCGAGTCCGGTATCAACAGGTAGGCGCTTGATAGCAAGCAAAGGGTTAAATACGAACATAATAATTATTTACAATATGCCTTTTCTTTATGGATACTTTGCCCTTATTAATTACTTCTTCCATTCACACTTAGTACCTACATGTTTTTATTATTATTATTATTGTGAGATTTAAATGGTTAATTGTACGCAACCTTAATTAATTAAATTTTTTTTTATTCTGTAAATGTCACAATTTAAATCGTCACAAGTATACATTTGTTGATTTTTTAACATAAACTTCCATATTTAGCTATTCCTACTTCAATAGGTCTTTCTTATTTCTTATTTTTATAACATCACTCAAGTAGTGGTGCTTTAGATTCTTTTTGTCATTATCATTATTCTACTTCCCTATGCTTATTAGGGTCTCTACCTGATTCTTACTTTTATGACTTAATTGTGTCATGTTAGGTTTGTTATCATTCCTTTACAATGTTTTGTTACTTGACTAATATTACTTTTCTTTACATATTTTATCTACTTCTAATGTTACCTGAATACATTCAGTGATTACATTTATTGTTACCTTTAATTCATAATAACATATATCATTGGTTTTCTTATTATCTTTTACTGTTTATGACTAATCATAGGATCGTTCTTTATATTTGTCCTTTTAAATCAGTACTTTGATATGGGTCAGCTAATGTGCTGTTTCTATTTACAATACATGATGCAAATATCATTCGTGACATCTTTTATCTTACTTATTTTATTTGACTTTATTCGTCAAAAGTTTTATTAAGCTCACTTAACAGTTTATGTGGGAAACTTGTCTTGTCAATTCGTCTTTGTCATTCTGTTTGTTTATGTTGTAGTGTCTTATTATGCAGATAGTGGATTTACCACTGTTCACTTGAATTTCTTCTCTCCTTTTATTCTTTAATGGTTCATAATATTTTCTGTTACATTCTTCCTGGTTACTCATTTATAGTTATCTTAGTATCATTTACCATTCTGGTGTTCATTATTATTATGGAACGTTTTGTGACGTTACACTATTAATTTTTCATTTTCCTTTCCATTTTCTAAAAGATATGCAATTAAAAAAAAAACTATTTATAATAAAAATTAACCTTGAAAATCAGTTTTATAATATTATACTTTATCACTACACTTGAAAACCTTTAATTTCAGTTTTCCATAAATTCACCTATGATGAATACTACCTATGGTTGGGTACTTTACCAATAACCCCATGATATCTCCTAAGGTCAAAAAATGAACGTTTTGGAAAATTTGGAAATATTAAAACATAAAATAAATAATAAATTAATACCCGAACAAATCCAAATTAATACAAATGAAAACTGTATTTTCAAAATTACAAATTTAATAAAATAATAAATATTTATATAATAATTCTCTATTCATTTATATAACATATTTTAAATACATATAAAGCATAATTAAAATCTAAGGCTTACACAGCCCTTGTCGATACTATTAAAACAGTTAAATGCCAGGCTATTAGGCCCATGGTCTTATGATTTGCGAATCATATATTTCCGCCTCACCAACGGAAGCCATATTTGGTAAAACTGTACTTGGCAGATGTTTGCCATAAATATCCCAGAAACATTATATATGTAACAGTACGTTTAATGTGTTTATAAGAAATAATAATAACACTGTGATTTTTTAATAATTACATGTGTCTCGGCCAATTTTGTATTTTTCCCAAAATATAAACTTTTTGAGAAACAATTACAGGTTACATAGAGACCAAAATCATATACAGCACACCGCAACATTAAACAGAACATTTAGATACAGATTAGATATTTTTACTGTATGGTGTAGAAGCTACAACATTTTAAATGAATGCAAAAAAGGCTTAGCATGGGCGAAGGTCAACCATTTTAAGGTTGTGGCATCAAAGTGTTAATTTTGACAAGGTCAGTGTATTATAGTTATTTTGGCATAACATTACCAAAAAAATTGTCAATCCTTATTAAAACAGCTGGAATCACCTAATTCCAAGATGGAAGAAGACACACAACCAATAGACATGAACAACCCTAATGAGAATTCATAAAGTTATTCACTGTGTTATTAAGTTTTAAAAGTATATTAATCCTGCTGCTTTAGTTCAAAACGCTTTAGTTTTTGGTTAGTCCGAAATGAACAGTGAAGTCAAACACTTACCTTGAGATCCGGTCTATGCATATAAAACAGTTTCTTGTAGTCATCCATCCAGACTTCGACAGTACGGGCTGTGTTAATGCCATGTGTGTCTTTGTGGTTAGGGAAACTGTACGGATGGAATGACCGGAATATGTGACCGACTCGAGAGCAGGGAATCGTTTCCACTGTGCCTCCACACATCCATACCTGACAACAAAATTAACACTACACTACGTCTTATTTCTACTGTCTGTTTAATTTTACTAACGTCTAGTAATATATATTAAAATGTACTATACATAACAACACAAAGTTGTGCAAGCCTGTGTACTAACTTGGATAGCAGGCAGTTCCATGAGTATTACATAATTTTTTGTCATAAGTGATAGACTGTAACTACAGAATGAGATAAAAATTGCTTTCCCCCCAAAATTTATGTTACTTTGAAACCTGCCTTTGGCCCATAGTGACAGAACTGGCAAATAAAATATGCGTGTAACAATAACAAATTTCCATCTTTATTGGTGTTTCTCTTTTACAATATTTCTCTTTTAACATTGGTATTATATACTGTATAACAATTCAGACCCATCAAATCATTGTTCTTGATATGTCTTAAGTTTTGAACATTTAACAAAAATTACTAGATTATTTAATATTCCCATATATATATATATATATATATATATATATATATATATAGCTGTACAGCAATTCTTATTCTTAACCTTTTGGGAAATACACATATACATACATATATTTACACATCTACATACACGTACATACACACAATTATTTCATTTCGAGTGAAAAACAATCCGCATGACTAGCAACCACCAAATCAATGGCTCCCTAAGTGGTAACCTCTAACATGAACCTCGATTCATTAAAATATAAAATTGCAAAGGGTATTCAAAGTTAACGGTTACCATTATGAAACACCACTCCAGTATATGCACTTACTCTGGTTAGCATAACCAAACCCAACAGGAACAATTTACTAAAACAATCTGAACATTGAATGATTTCACCCAATTGACAATATAGAACATCATGCATAAGTTTTTTAAAGGGACTTGTTCTAACCGATCATATCCTGTTATAATGTAATCTACCTTCATTTAAATTTGTTTTATAACCTATATATATTATAACGATTCATATAGTCGACCTATCAGATCGTTATATGAAAGTGTCAAACTGTGCTAGTCTAGTGGCGTAAGCAAGAGAGAGAGGGAATAATCACAGCCATCTCTGTCTAACCTCGCCACTGCTACTACTGACGCGTGCACAGACATGAAATTTTATTCAATTAATTTTATTTATTAAAACTGCAATATCTTCAAAACTAATAAATATACGGCAATTCTGAAACCTGCATAGTGTTCAGCAATTAAAGCTCTATAAGTAGCCAAAATATCAACTAATATAATTAACATTTAAAGAAGTTATACAGAAGAAGAACACCAAGAGATATAACTAGAGAATTAGGCTAGGTACGAATTAGGTGTTTTCACACACATACAGAGAAAGACCAAAGCAATAATATTCTGTGGTCAGATCTTTGAAAACACGTTTGCAAATACCTGTAATCAAATGATTTGCAAACAGCGGAAGTATGAAATTAGCCAGAAATTCTCTACCATCTCAAACTTGTTAAGGAGAGTTTGACCGACCAGTTTGATATTGTTTCAAATGGAAAACACATGATTTATTTGGAACAACCAATCACAACCCTGTATTAAGAGTAGACGCTAACTCAGAATGAGGGAATTGATCACTCTTCGTTCGGGCATTAAATAAGCAAGACGTGTGTTAAATACGATCTCAATTGCACAAACAACGCAAAGTATTTATTTAAATAAACAGTTCGCGAAGTGGTCCGCAGTAGTAGAGGAACTAGTAAAGTCCAATAAATAAACTCGCTGTGTAATAACTAATTAATTAATTAAATAATTAATTAATAAATAATTAATTAACAGTGAAGTGACCTGTGCACCAGAATAGTTACAGCATCTGTAATTGTCCAGGATCATCAGTCAACGTTATTGGTCAACATCATTTCTTCTGAGCTGAACCATCAAAAGGAGTATCTCTACTGATTACTATCTACGGTCGACGCATCAATCAGATAAGAAATATATTCATTGATCAATGAACACAAATAACAAAATAAATAATTAAATCAATAAACATTTTTAAAAGACACTATATAAATTCAAATTTTGTATTTAATTATTAAGATTAGATATAAAGTAATATAGGAGTGCTGACTGGAGAGTGAGGTGTAGTATTGAACGTGCAAATTATTGGAGACCCGTTCTTTAGCACTGGTTTGGTCGTTTGGATGTTTTAATCTTCACTTTTCAGGCACACTCATTAACCAATAAGATTTATGTTAGCAATAAGTCATTAAATTAATTTTTAAAGAAATTAATTCAATAACAAAGTCATTAATTAAACAAATTTCAACATTATTTAAGAGTTATTTGTAACGATTTCCCATAAATATTCCACTCACTGAACGAATCCTGAGATAGTGTGTCTCTGTGCTCTGAGCTAAGCTCAATCCGTGTCATTTGTATCTGAGATTTGTTCTGGCACCCAGGTAAAGTAAAAAGTCTCGGGTAAGTAAGATTTGATCTATCATTGTATACAGAAAATAGATAGATAGACAAAAGGTCTTTATAATATATTAATATATATATAAATTATAGTAAAAAATAAAACCATAAAATAGTTTTAGTGATTTTCACTCGTCAATTTATTAAAATTATAAATCCATGACAGCTGTTTCGGCAGCACAGTGCCTTCATCAGATGGTGTAAGCTGACTAATTTTCGTACAAACAATTCAGAATATAAAATATAATACAAGTGCTGTAGAATAGAGAGCAATAGTAATCTCGTGTCAATAAGATTTAATACACATTACACAAACATATAACATAACATAAACCAAGTCTATTTATACAAATTAAGCAGAGGCGAGCTATTTAGATCTAACTGATCATTTAATAATACATTTAAACATTTGTGTTTATTAATTTCAAGGGTTTCTAATAAATCAAGCTTTGGACCCTTATCAGATAAATGTAAAATTTCAAAATTGTCATTATAACTATGGTCTTTTTCTAACAAGTGATTTGCATAATTTGATTTGCCATCATTATATCTAAAACTATAATTGTGACCATACATTCTTTTTTCGAAAGATCTACCTGTCTGTCCGATATAAACTTTATTACAAGACCCACAGGATAATTTGTATACACCAGACTTTTGCAGTTTATCTGTTTTACTCTTATTATTTTTAATATATTTTCCCAAAGAAGACTGCGTCTTAAAAGCTATATTTACATTCCTTTGTGTGAAATATTTACCAATATTATCAGAAGCAGAACCGATGTAAGTGAGAGTGTGATATCTTTTAATCTGTGTTGAGGGAGGGTAAACTAGTTTTAAAGCTTGTGAATAAAATTTTTTGTTTAACAAGTGATCTATGAGGCTAGGTTGGTAACCATTGTTGACAGCTATTTGTTTAATAATGTTAAGTTCTAATTGGAAATTTGAGTCTGATAACGGAATACTAACTAGTCTGTGGATAAAACTGTGAAAAGCAGCCAATTTATGTGAGTATGGATGTGTGGAAGTAATGTGTATTGTCATATCTGTATGTGTAGGCTTATGAAAAATACCGAAGTCTAATTTATTATTGCATTTTGTTATTGTAAGGTCTAAAAAATTGATACTATTGTTATCTTCTAATTCTAAGGTAAAGCTAATATTTTTGTGTAAATTGTTAATAAAATTAAGAAAGATCTGTAATTGTCTACGTGTACCTAGAAAAATTGCTAAAATATCGTCCACATATCTATACCAAACATATTTCACATATAAATACCACATATAAATACACATATTTCACACAAAGGAATGTAAATATAGCTTTTAAGACGCAGTCTTCTTTTGGAAAATATATTAAAAATAATAAGAGTAAAACAGATAAACTGCAAAAGTCTGGTGTATATAAATTATCCTGTGGGTCTTGTAATAAAGTTTATATCGGACAGACAGGTAGATCTTTCGAAAAAAGAATGTATGGTCACAATTATAGTTTTAGATATAATGATGGCAAATCAAATTATGCAAATCACTTGTTAGAAAAAGACCATAATTATAATGACAATTTTGAAATTTTACATTTATCTGATAAGGGTCCAAAGCTTGATTTATTAGAAACCCTTGAAATTAATAAACACAAATATTTAAATGTATTATTAAATGATCAGTTAGATCTAAATAGCTCGCCTCTGCTTAATTTGTATAAATAGACTTGGTTTATGTTATGTTATATGTTTGTGTAATGTGTATTAAATCTTATTGACACGAGATTACTATCGCTCTCTATACTACAGCACTTGTATCATATTTTATATTCTGTATTGTTTGTACAAAAATTAGTCAGCTTACACCATCTGATGAAGGCACTGTGCTGCCGAAACAGCTGTCATGGCTTTATAATTTTAATAAATTGACGAGTGAAAATCACTAAAACTATTTTATGGTTTTATTTTTTACTATAATTTACAATGGATTTTCACCAAGTAAAGGCATCAAGCATTAATTATTTGAAAGATGCTACAACTAGCATGTTGGCCTTGTGGTATTTTAAAGTGTTACTCCGTACAAAAATTACATCGCAGAATATTTGGTTCTTCAAAAAATGCTTAACGGACAACTTAACACCACATTACATGAGTTTGAAGACGAACAACAAAAGTTTATCAGCGATAAAAGGGGTTGAAGCTGGCATTAGAAGATGGCTGTTATACGACATGAAGATTGAATACAATAAAAGAGACGTTTGTAATATTTACCTTAAGTTTATACATACAGAATTATTACGTAGAGTGCATAATATAGAATTTGACTTGCTAGACCTTAAAGTGCGAAATGATGTTCAAAGAATTATTCATAATAAATACTTAAATCAGTTACGTAAGTTAAACAAGTTGAAAATGTTTAAGGTTAGTAATAGCGGTAATTATTATAATAATAGACAATGCGGGCGTAATAACAAATTTTCTAACCATATATTTTATCAACGTTTTATGAATTTGACCAACGTAACCTTTAATAGTTTTGAAACTAAACTGATCGAAAAGGGTTTCAAATATAATATACAACCGTCAAATTATAAAAAGGAGTTTGAAATTTTAGGTGTGGATTGTGAGTTAGCTTGTAATAAGTACAATAAATTTCATAAAAATTCCGAATCAATACCATTGAACAAATACATTGTAGCGGATAAATTAACTTCTCTTTATGCTAAACAAATTAAGACTCTACCATTTAACAATAAAAATAGACTAGCTATCAATTCAATTAAGAGAAAATCTGTAGTTAATAATATAATATTTACCCGCGCTGACAAGGGCAATACTGTTATTGCTATCGACAAAGGTGAATATGTAAACAAGACACTTGAATGTTTGAACTCTTTTGAACCCATTGATATTAACCCGACTTTTAAATTTCAAATAGATGTTAAACAGGCTATAAAGAATTGTTCTTTCTTTGAAAATCGAGATTTGGATTTTTTATCAGTAATGAATCCTCAGCCACCAAAGCTTTACTCTTTAATTAAATTGCATAAGGATAACCATCCAATTAGACCAGTGGTATCATATGTAACTGCTCCTTCTGTTAAATTATCTAAAAGACTAATTAAGATTATACAAACACAATGCAAATTTCAATCAACATATAGTATTAAAAATTCACTAGACTTAATTAACAGAATTAAAGATTCACATATCCCAGACAAAGCTATTTTATTATCATTTGACGTGAGGAATTTGTTTCCGAGTATTCCACCGACTGATGTAATAGATATTGTAGAAAAATTATTAATTGAAAATTGTAATAACCCCTTTATGAGAGAGGATATCTTGAATTTACTGAAGGTTTGCCTTAATCAAAACTACTTTGAATTTAATGGAAAGATCTACATTGGCAAAGAAGGGCTTGCAATGGGAAATCCACTTAGCCCTTTGGCAGCTGAAATCTTTATGGACTACATAGAAACTAAAATTAGAGCACACCCTTATTTCAAATTGTTTATTTTTTGGTATAGATATGTGGACGATATTTTAGCAATTTTTCTAGGTACGCGTAGACAATTACAGATCTTTCTTAATTTTATTAACAATTTAAACAAAAATATTAGCTTTACCTTAGAATTAGAAGATAACAATAGTATCAATTTTTTAGACCTTACAATAACAAAATGCAATAATAAATTAGACTTCGGTATTTTTTCATAAGCCTACACATACAGATATGACAATACACATTACTTCCACACATCCATACTCACATAAATTGGCTCCTTTTCACAGTTTTATCCACAGACTAGTTAGTATTCCGTTATCAGACTCAAATTTCCAATTAGAACTTAACATTATTAAACAAATAGCTGTCAACAATGGTTACCAACCTAGCCTCATAGATCACTTGTTAAACAAAAAATTTTATTCACAAGCTTTAAAACTAGTTTACCCTCCCTCAACAAAGATTAAAAGATATCACACTCTCACTTACATCGGTTCTGCTTCTGATAATATTGGTAAATATTTCATACAAAGGAATGTAAATATAGCTTTTAAGACGCAGTCTTCTTTGGGAAAATATATTAAAAATAATAAGAGTAAAACAGGTAAACTGCAAAAGTCTGGTGTATACAAATTATCCTGTGGGTCTTGTAATAAAGTTTATATCGGACAGACAGGTAGATCTTTCGAAAAAAGAATGTATGGTCACAATTATAGTTTTAGATATATGATGGCAAATCAAATTATGCAAATCACTTGTTAGAAAAAGACCATAGTTATAATGACAATTTTGAAATTTTACATTTATCTGATAAGGGTCCAAAGCTTGATTTATTAGAAACCCTTGAAATTAATAAACACAAATGTTTAAATGTATTATTAAATGATCAGTTAGATCTAAATAGCTCGCCTCTGCTTAATTTGTATAAATAGACTTGGTTTATGTTATGTTATATGTTTGTGTAATGTGTATTAAATCTTATTGACACGAGATTACTATCGCTCTCTATACTACAGTACTTGTATTATATTTTATATTCTGTATTGTTTGTACGAAAATTAGTCAGCTTACACCATCTGATGAAGGCACTGTGCTGCCGAAACAGCTGTCATGGATTTATAATTTTAATAAATTGACGAGTGAAAATCACTAAAACTATTTTATGGTTATATTTTTTACTATAATTAACAATGGATTTTCACCAAGTAAAGGCATCAAGCATTAATTATATATATATATATATATATATATATATATATATATATATTGCAACAATACATATATTTGCATATTTTCCTAGGGTGATATGTTTAATATTTAATTAGCATAGAAAGTCTAAGGAACAGTTTTATACAGTTTTGTGCAAGAAAATGTAGGCTGGAGCCTGTCAAAAGTAACACCTGCTGTGCCAGTGTAAGATACGGCGTGTGTGTGTGACCAGCTGCAACACGATAATGGGATGACACGTACGAATTGTTTGTTCCAATTATTCAGGTCTTAACAGGATTATAATAACTAATTACTTGTGTTAAACCTGTTAGCAAAGACTTATGCCAATTATAAAAACACCATTGCATTAATGAATTCTTAACGAATGCAGTGATGTAAAATTTATTTCCAGAGATGCAATATTAAAGATGCTAACTAATTAATATTAATTACTAGTGTAATTAAAGAGTAATTAATAAGTGTCGTATATGTGAGTGACCAGAGAAAAATTATGCAAACAATGAGATCGCTCATGTGACGAATATGGTCATACGTTCACGATAATTAACCAAAAAGTGAGTATAATAAAAATGACACTCTGGAGCGAACTGACCATCTCTAATCTGTCGAAAGCAGGAATGTTCCTGTCAAATCGCCACCAGTATAAATACCACTGGCAATTATGGGCGATCAGACACTCAGACTCAAGAAATCTACAGGACGTTACGCTTCCCATTTGCCGATCGACTTCTGGACACACGCATACTACCACACTCACACCAAGACGTAAGGGGGGAATTCTGAAGCATCACCAACAACAACACTTAGAGACAACGACCACAGCAGCAGAATAACCATCATCAACATCATCATACTCTCAGGATTCTGGACACACACACACACACACAAAACGGTAACGGCGATATACGCAGGTGATACAAAAACAGTTTTATTTTACTAAATATCACTATAGTATTGACGACTCGGAACACTAAGTTTTTAATAAGTAAAAACGTAAAGTTTTACCTTACACGTCATGGACAACGATATCCAAGAGTTTTATTTTATTGTGAAGAGAGCTCTCGAAAAGAACTTAAATATGAATATAATAATTAGAGTTTTAAGATTAAATAATACTTAGATAAGAGAGTAAGTTAACAAGCAAATCTAGTAAAGAAATAATAATCTTTAGTCGTATTTTTGGGTGTGTCAGTATAAGTCCATAATTGATTGGAAGTAAATGGTAGATTATTTTATTTTTGTTTATAGCAACAATAAATTCATTCTTGAAACTTAATATTATTTTGTTTGTAACTGAGTTGCTATCAGTATTTAAAAGTTGAGTTAATGTCAGACACACAGAAATAAAGAAGAATTTAAATAACTTGTTTGACATGTTTGTGTAGTGAGTAAGATTATATGGGTGTTTATTTGTGTGGTTTGTTATGAATAGCATTGCAGGTTACAGTATATGTGTAAAACTTATAAAGGTAAATATTTATGTGTCTAATGTTGGAAATTTTAATATTGAAATATTTTTTTCTGTTAATTAATAAATCTTAGAATGATTATTTGAAACGATTTTAAATGATATATTTCATGTCAACAACATCTCACTCCTCTTTAAAAAGTATTTAATTATTGTGCAACCACATATACTTGACGCAACGAGAAACAAAATCCTCCGACCTGGCCGGTGAAGTACATATTATAATTGCATTGTGTACATGGTAATATATTTGTATAATTGTTGTAACGTTGCAATATATATATATATATATATATATATTCCTTTACATGAGAATGTCAAAACTAGAAAACTATTTCAATAATGTACATTAACTGGCATATCAGAATGGGATCCCCCTTTACACAGTGAAAATGAACCAGTCTTACACATCCATTGTGCATGTTCTCACCAAAATTTACAAGTTTACAGATTTAAAGTTTTACCAATTCACAAGTTTGCGTGCACCTACTTTCCTGCTTAGAACTGAAGAAATGCTGAAGGTGTCGAAAGTTAATAATAATAGAAAGATCCCACCTGTGTTTCCAAGACTGGAGGTTTGAGTTTGGGCCTGTGGTTAAGATGGTCAGCAGTGGTGCCGGTAATGATGAGTAGATGTTCTTTCTAAATCAGTGTTATCAATATGCTGGAGCCTGTGCGCGCCTGGTGGCATGGAGAAGCATTTACAGCTTGTTCTCTGCTGATGATGACGGATAGGCAGTCATCATCACGTTGACACCCCATCCCTCGGCTGTCCGAGAACCCTGAGACACTTTAACTTATTCGTGCATGGCAGATGAAGATACTGAGCACATAACCAGGCCGCCAGTCCACGAACGGATCACTCGAAATGCAGAGAAAGAAAATGAGAGAGAAAAATGGTCTCGGCTAAGCCACAAGGGTTCAAAAAACATGTCGCGAATCGCTGAAGCCAACTGTTCATATGCCTGCCACACCAATATCATTGGCGATCAAGGTCACTGCAGACTGGTTTACTTTATATATCAACAACGCTCACTGCCGCGACGCAGCGATCAAGTTCACCTATCTCGCTCAGTTAACATACAATTCCGAAAGCCATGGCCTTCGCGTGACTTATTAACTGGCTGGGAGGTTCGAATTTCGAATTTCAAAATTGCTTCGGCACAACTTGTGGTTGGCAAGAGTTCCAACCAACAATTGTTACTGTGTGTTTTAACTTCAACTTGCATTCTCTCAAGTCCTTTGTCTTTCATGAAGAAGTTGTAATGATACTGAATTACAAATTAATGAAAGAAGAATGTTTTGTTGTGTTACAGTGTTCATGGAAACTTCACCTTCTTCTTTTTTCTTCCACTGGCTTTACAGTTCCTGGTGAGCCTTGGCCTCCACAAAACAATCTTCCTCCATCATTCACCACAGAGTGCTCCCAAGCCAATCAGATAGCACTTGATGCTGATTGGTTGATACCACTTTCCAGTTTAGATCACGCTGCCACAATAGTTTATATAAGTGGACCTTCTCAGGAAAAATACGTGGTTTCTACCTCATCGCTGGAGTCAATTGGCGGACACTGTGCCAATCTGTGATGGACTCTGATGGTGGGGCCAAAACGTTTATCAACAGCAACAACTGTCGACTACGGCCTAACAGCCCAGGTAATAATAGTAATTTCAACGATGCTGAAGCTGGCCATTAAAGCTTAAGAACGTGTATATTTCTAACATTATTATTTAAAGACAAACTTAATTTACTGCACACATAGAGCACAAACTTAGAACAAATCACGTTAATTCATGTTTGATTTATCAGTCTGATAGCTGAAACAGTAATGATATATACTGAATAACAAATAAACTTACCCGAAATGACATCTCTAAGTTTTCCCCTCCCCAGAGGTCCATTTCAGGATCATATGAACCAATTTCCCAAAAGTATTCTCTGTCGATAGCAAACAGACCCCCAGCCATTGTTGGGGACCTAAAAATAACAATAATAAACCAGTCAGATTGCCATAGTCAGAACATTTGCAAACATTTCCGATCCCTCAACTACTAGCGTGACACACCTTAAACTTATCAATCAACCCTCATATAATATAAGCTCATCGAATTACCATGTTGGTGCTATAACAGATCCTCTCCTTTTGAGCTCATGTTCGGGTATATCATGCCACGTGAAGTGACCGCTCCATGAGAAACCTCCGATCTGAAACAACAGCGACCCTTCGTTGTGCATGTACTCCAACGTCTTGTCGTCGATAACATCGATAATTGGCACAATCACTGCACTTCTCTGGTCCTGTATGCGCATCAACAGTGGTTCCAGCCTGAAAACAAGAAAGCATAAATAAACACGTGAATTAACAAATAAAACTAATTAATGAATACATAAATAAAAATTAATCTTTGCTCATTTTTATAAATAACTTGACTCATCTTATTTTTAAAAATCCTAATTAATCAATTAGAAAGGAAACACACTTTAGATTTATGAGGACTGGAATAAATATTTAAATTAATATATTTTTACAAAGATATCATGTGTTGTAATCATATAATGGCATACAGGGAAGGTAGTGTGGGCAGCATTATGCTTCAATCATCCATTATTACCACTGGGATTTTACCAAAGTTGATCTGGTGTCTAACAATGCACCGTGATTTTAGGAACACACAGGAATTGAGAGCCAGGGGGATCTTTAGGTTAGTAGCCAATCATTATGCCCAGTGGTCTACTAAACTCCTTAATTCATTATTCGATTATTGTTAATTCATTTACAAACCTCTGATGACACTTATGTGTTTCGGTGAAACATACGTCATGTAATTGAAACGACAATAACGTAGTACACTACTTACAGAAGAAACTGTATTTAATAATATATTTTAGCTTGTGTATATATATTAGCTTTTAGAGTATTTTCGATGTTGAATGCTTTGAAAATTGTGTCATGCTTTGCATTGATTTGTATTTGATCAGGAATTAGTCTGTTTGTGTTTTGTGTTTGTATATTTGTAAATTTTCCCATATGTTTCATTATGGTGCCTTTGTGTGGTATTGAGGATTATATACCAGTAATAAAAATTACCAGAAATATACATATCTAATTTGCCCACACATGCAATAAACACAGGACATGATTCCCAGGCATAGCCAACATGACACTAATAAAACACATACCAGATATATATAAGACATATATACACCACAATCACACACAATAACACCAGCATAAAATACCAAAAACCAACAGGAAACCATAACAACAACCAACCAAAACACAAATACTCCACAAGATATAAAATCAGGAAGGCTGAGGATGCGAACAATACGCTTCCCAAAACATGTACCAAACAAGGGAATAAAATATCTTGAGGTAAAGAACTTATAAATATTAAATAAATTATAACACACACACACACACAATTTAAAAAAAGTGTTATTATTAATAGTAATAAACAATACACAAGAATAATGTGAGCAGATATGAATAAACTCTTAATTGTGATAATCCTGATTACCATCTTTCCATTATAATTACTTTAAACCTGAATACATTTTTTTATTGTTTAATGTAACCTGTCTAAAGCTAAAAGAAATACATTATTATTATTATATTATTTTGTTTATACAATATGGCGTAATAATAACTACTATGAGTAACAACTACAAGAAGAGACACACAGACTCACATGCATACAAGCAATATCAACTTATGCTTTTGAGAATAACATTTTTTTTTCTCTTCACTTACTAACATACAACATTCACCTGTATGGAATAATCTATATTTCTACTAGATAAGACTGAAACACAATCACGTGTTCACTTGTACAGTCTATTTATAGCTGCCTGTTGATTGTTCTGTGTTCATTATTCTCAGTTCACAATAGTTTATAGTTTTACAACAATATGAACTGTAATTTCTTTTTTTCTTTCTTTCATATCATATTAATAAGAGATCAATTACCAGATTGACGCAAATAACAACAGCTCTGATCACGCTAAATCCATTCAACTGCTTCATACAAGGGAACTATATGTTTATAAGCTTTAGAGTGATTCAGTCAATCCTGTATCTAACTGCCGTTTGCCCCATTCTTCTATAAGTAATAATTTTCAAAATGTATATGGGGTTGCCTCTCTTAACTTTCTTCTTAAACACTGCAGTTCTTGAACAGGTTACCACAGACATCCATGTTAACGAAGGACACGTAATGCAGAAAAGCCTCTGGCCATGGCTGGTTCTAGTAATAGACCGCAATACTACATATGGCAACACTGGAACCAGCTGATATTTGAGGCCGACTAGACGATCTCTTAATTTATGTATTTCAATAATCAATCAAATCACATCATTTTTAACTGCCGGTTAACAGCAGTTTTATAGTTCATTTTTTGCAAATTAAAAGTTTATTTATGCTACACTCACTTGTTGCACACACCACTAGTCACTATGACACCGATTAGCGCTTTCGAACGTTACCAGTATATAATCTATCGGTAGAGGCAGGTATATAAGGGGGTGGAGTTAGGGACGGATGTGGCAGTTACGATCTGATGATGAACGGGTAACGTTCGAAAGTGCTAATCGGTGTCACTGTGACTAGTGGTGTGTGCAACAAGTGAGTTTAGCATAAATTATTTAACCACTAATAAAATTTGTAGTTTAAAAGTTTATTATGTAAAATACTGTTATATTATTTAAGAAATATAATAATTAACTCATTCATATGATACGAATTCAATAATTCGAACAAAATGAATTCATTAATTTCTTCAACATAAACGTATAGTACAAAGTGTGCACAGACCTTTAATTTAGATTTAGGTATAAATAGGCCTACTCATGATTTTAGTAATGCTATGAAATTAAATCAAAATATAATATGTTTACTTTAACTATTTTATTACACTATGCTTATAGGCCTCAGACACAACGTTGCCACGTTTAATATTCCGGCCTTCTACTAGAGCCAGTGAGCCGAGTGAAAGAGAACTAAAGACGTTGAGCATTTTGAGTATTTAGGGATACGAGTGACGATATATAAGTGTGGAAGATATTGAGGCAACATTTTGAGCAAAGCGAATGGGTGTACTGGGAAGATTAATCATTTACTAACGGCAAGGTAGTTTATACAAGTGAAAAATTAGGACTTTATAAAACTACACACAATCCAACAGAGCTATGTGGATATGAATCATGGGTTAAGAATAAAATGCACTTCCTCTTGTTTTATATACAGTAATCATCTGTTTTACTTAATGCATAAAGGGGATTCACTAGAGGTTAATCCACGACCCCCAGGATTCAGTTTTCCCAATGGTCTAGAATCTCATACTGTTTTTATTAATCTGTCGTTGCTTGCCCTGTCAGCATGGTCATTTCATTCTCTTTATCACCTTCTGACATATTTGACTACATCCTCTATTTGGAACTGCTGTCTTATGTCACTGTTTTGTATTCTAAAATGTCTCACTTTTCCAACAATTGTCCTGAGTGTATTCATTTCTATCATCCTTAACGGTCGTTTTGTTCTACTAATGGCAACCCGCATGTTAGGTCCGTAAGTCAGTACTGGTTATACCATCATCTTGAATATCTTCACTTTCTCTTCAAGTGTGAGCAGGGGCGGTTCGTTCTTAGGCCGCTAAGGTGCGCGCCCCCCAGATTAAATATCATTAAATAACCCACTATCACTACTTGTGAAAAGTCATTACATATTTCTTTAATAGTTCGGACAAGAAAATGTTTTTGTATTACGTATAGCAGAAATATTTTCGGAACAGCATACATTACAGCGGTCTGACAATCGCGCCCATTTCTCAATTCCCCCACTCTATCCAAAATTGAATGAAGTTGTAAGCTTAAATATGGGATTTACACTGTCGCTCGGCGTGCCAGCTCTCGCACCACGTTTAACAGAACGTGGCGTGATTCACTCAGTACAACTAATCGCAGACTATTGATAATAATATGAGATTTGCTCTTTTTAGTGTTAATAGTTTCTCTGGCGTGGTTAATTCAGTGCGGGCATTTGTTTAGGTTTAGGTTTTGAGTTTGTGTTTTTTTTAATAGCTTCACGAATAATTTAGGGAAATATTGTAGTGTCGAATTATTAGGTTTTGTTTTAACATTTAATCCAACACGGATAATTCAGTGCAGCCCCTTAAAGCAATAACTTTTGCAAGATCAAAAAATTGAGCTAAAGTCATTAGGTAGGCCAACTCCTGAATTCTGCATAATGCAAACAGAAAATAAGAAAAGTGGAAATCGTGTTTTCAGATGGCAACTGCTTTCGAAAGATGCATACCAAAAAAGTGACTGAATCTGGGTGGCTGCGACGTTCAGAAATCTTTGTTGTTTTCCATGGATTTTATTGTCTCCCAGAGACAATGGTGATCCAATAATGTTGGATGCACCACTAAAATTGGGGGATGGAAAAGAAATATATGACATCATTATAACTCACGTAAAAGATAGATTTACTTACACGGGTCACCTAGAAGCAGCTTCATTGATGTCCAATGACTTATTTCCACTTTTTTCTACAAACTTTCCGGAAAAAAATTCAGCTAGTGATTCGGCACTAACCTTTCTTACAAGAAAACAAACTCTGGAGTGAATTGTAACTGTTATACAGACGGCATGATTATAATATTAAAGGCGTAATAAAACGTCTTAACTTTATAGAAGCAAACAATCTTATGTCAGTTTTCAAAGAAGTGTTGATACTTCTGAAAATTGTCATAACTACCCCCATGACAACTGCTGAACCTCAGCGCTGCTTTTCGACTCTGAAAAGACTAAAGACTTTCTTGAGAAATACAATGAAAAATGATAGACTGAATGCCCTTGCGATGTTATCTATCAACAAAGAACTTGTTAAAGAAATGAAGGATTTTGATGCTAGAAAAATTAATTAATTTAAAGGAAATGCGAATGGACTCTGTATATAAATAAATGGTGTGTTTAAAGTATAGGTATCTTAAAAATAATATAATGTAAATATAGTGTATTACTGTTTTTGTGGAAACAGCATAGACATTTTTGTGGACACTTTCGACAGTTTGTGGTTATGTTTATTAATAAAGCTGCTGACTCTTTACAACAGCTCACAATATTTGAGGTGAGATCAAATTTTTAAATAAACGTTGCATACTGCACGTGTTACAATTTTATTTTATTAATGAATTATGTGATCAAATATTGGCGACATTTCCATTGTGCGTTAACTTCAATATTGATAAATAATTAAGAAGCCTAAAAGCCGCACCCTCCAGCCTCTCAAGTCACGAGGCGCCACTGAGTCTGAGGTATTTATTTTTCCATGATACATCCCTCAAATATCCAGAAACACAAGCTTCTTTCATTGCGTGTCTTCTTCCTTCCTCATAGGTATTTTGATCACTAGAGACATTTGTCCCTAAATACTGTAAGTCCATGACCTGCTCTATAACTTTCCTTCCAATTTCCAGCCTACATTAGATGGGATCTTTTGAAATTACCATTGACTTGGTCTTGCCTGTTGAGATTGTTTGTTATATTTTGTTGGTGTTATTATTAATTTATGAAGAAGTCTTTAAATTATCTTCTGAATCCACTATAAGTACTGCGTCATTGGCATAGCACATGATACATATCTGCCTATTATTCATTTTCTACCCACTTATTGTCTCGGTGGAGTCCACAAGTTTATTCTTTATTAGATTAAGCATAGCTGGGCTGAGTGAGTCCCCTTGTCGTATTCTACCTAGACACTTGATTTTAGTTGTTACCTTATTGCCTGCTTGCACTTCTATAGTGTATCTTTATATAAATCATTTATGGTGTTTAATAATTTTGCCAGCACTTTCTTGTCCGCTAAAATTTTAATAGAAGCAGGGAAACTGAGAACGGTTCCTACAGCTAGCCTGATCAATTGTAGAGTACAACAAGGATGTCCATTATCACCTTCTCCTTTAATTTATATATTGACGATGTCATACAAAATTGGGAGATGTGTCTTCCAGAACATTTTGTGATTGTTCACTCTACAATTGACACTTTGTTGTTTGCGGACAATCAGGTTATTCTTTCAGACTCGGAAAACAGATTCCAGATGGGGATACATTTGTTAAATCGAATCTGCAAAGACTCTGGATTGCAGACATTCACACGTAAGACTAAGGTGATGGCTTTTCGTGGAACTGATCCTGTACAGGCAAAAATTGTTATAGATGGTACTGTCCTGGAACAAGTTAGCAATTTTGAATACCTGGGCTACAGTGAGTCTTATAATGCATGCAACACGTTGTAAATAAGTTGCATAAATTCAATCTTATGTGCGGGACCATTAGGCGAATCCTTAAGTCAGCAAGTAAAGGGATACGCCTAAAGTTCTACAAGGTTATGAGTTCTACACTATTTTATGAGTCTGAGAATTAGACTTTAACAAAGGGCCAGGCCAGTCGCATCCAAGCGGCTGAAATGAGATTTCTCAGGCACGTGGCAGGGTATACTCTAATAGGGTATAATCATAGAAGAAACACAGACATACGGCAGGAACTGAATATTATGAGTATACTCGACAGGATCGCCCAGGATCGGCTGAATTGGTGGGAACATCTTTGCCGAATGGATGACTGCCACATCCCCAAACAACTCTAGAACTAAAAGACGAGGGAACGGAGAGGTATGGGGCGTCCGAGGAAGCGCTGGAGTGACCAGCTCTAATCTTTGCCTATTTGAGACCAGAACAAACCATCCTTGGTTTATTCCGTGAAGATGATGATGACTTTCTTCTCCATACCAGGATGTTTATAACATCAGATAGTTTAACTCAATCAAATGCCTTTTAAAGGTCATGAAACACATAAAGGCTGGCTTGTTATAGTCAACGCTTTTTCAGCTTTCTGACGAACCATGAATGATTGAACCACGAATCATCCACGGATGATTGATTTTGAGAGAACAAATAACACCATACAATGTAATGTGTTCGTGCCCCTGAAAGGGCTGTTGGGTAAGGATGCTAGTTGCGGCTGCGGCAGCAGCAAGCATTCCGCACAAGCTGCAGGATGATGTGCAGCGGCTGCTCTCACTATTGGTAGTGGGATGTAGAGCCTGCTGCTGTCCCTGTCGATGGGCTTCGCTTCTTTCTCATCCATTTTCTGCTCTTCCATTCTTCCTTCTCCAATCATGCTTTCTTTGCATCATCCAACGGGTTTAAAATAAACATATTTATTATAAAGATTGAAAATTAACACTTTTTTTGTATTGGCCATCTAAGGACCACATGCCAATTTCAATTCTTTACTGTCTGTTCTTTTCTTTTTCTACAGTTCTTTCATCTTTTCACTGTGTCTCTTCTTCCTGTCTTCAGTCCACTTTGAATCTGCGTTTTTCTCTTCCTACCATGGACTCCTTCCATTTTTAACACTTTTGCCCCAAAAACTTCTCTTTCGATTGCTTCTTCTGCTTGTATATAATTTTTTTCTAAATCCTTTTGGACTTGTTTAATCCAACTTGATGTTGACTTCTTCCCCCACAGACATTTGAAGATTTATTTTGCCAACCTACTGTCGTCCATTCTATATAAATGTCCAAAAAATAATAGTCCTCTTTTTCTCATTGTTTCTGTTATATTTTCTATACTTTGATATATTTCATCATTACTTCTTAATTTCCAACCTTCAGAAGTTTTTTGTGGGCCTAATATTTTCTTAACAATTCGTCTTTTCACTATTTCTAGTTTGTCTAAATTATAATTCAATGCTAGACATTCACTTGCATATAGGCATTCTGGCTTCACTACTGTACCATAATGCCTTATTTTCCCATTTTTAGATATGCACTTTTTATTGTAAATATCTTTAGTTATACCATATCCCCTTTCCATCTTATGAATCCTAAAATAAACACTTTATTATAAGTAACTTTTTTATGCGAAAAGTTGTCACAAGTGTACTCAGTACATGAAGCCATTAATAAAAAGATTAAGTATTCACAGATTTACAGTCATAAGTATTAATAAGTTGAGGAGTTGCATGCAATAAGAGCCTCTACGAGACTAGGCCCTTTTTGCGTTCAATGGTTCATTTAATTCTCCATTTCTTAGTACGCCTACAAAGTTTAATGTCAATACTCCATCATGAGAGTTCAGGGCAGGCAACAATGTGTTTGCCTTCAAGCAGTTTTTGGTTAACTAAAACCTCAGGCAAAATCCTTTACTTTCAAAATTCAATCATATGCCAGATTAATGTAGACAACCAGTGGCGGCTCGTGAGTAATGAAATGGGAGGGGCACACAGTGGGGAGGATCTAAGGTGGGCCACCATTCGCGGTAATTAGTACTTATGTAAAAAATATAGAATGTCTTACCTGGTATTTCACTTTTTGTATAACAATTCCATTCTCCTGTTTTTAGATGTAGCGAATTCCTCTATCACTTGTTTGTTGAAATCTTGAATTCCATGAATCATTTTTTTTTCTGTGGATAGCATAGCCAATCCATTCAGTCTATCAGTGCCCATGGAATTTCTTAAAAATGTTTTTATCCTTTCCAATGTAGAAAAGCACCTTTCACTTTCAACAGTTGTCATCGGTATGGTAACAATTATCTTTAAAATAGTCACACACTCTGAGAAGGTACGAAACATGTTATTATCAAGGAAAAACTGTAATAAGGGTGTTGCACCAGAAGCAATACATAAATCTTCACGACTGTATAACACTTCTAGTTCGGTTCTCAGTTTCAGACCATTTATTGTTGGATAAAATTTAATTGTAGTCTGAAAATCATTTTCCGGAAACTCAACACAGTACTGTGGGAACTTTTCAACTAAAAACAATTTGGAAACACATAAATGATCTGAAAATTGAAATCTTTCATTAATATTGTTCACAATCATATCACATACTTCCAAAGCGGCCACACGGTTGCTCCTATTACTTAACTGTTCAACACACTGTCTCTTAGTCACAGGCTCAATTACAGACACTTCACTGTCTTCATAGGTCTTACGAATATTAACCACTGCACTCACAAAATGTTTAACAAATGTTCTCATTTTTATTGCATCAATGTTTCTTTGTTGAATGCAATAAAAGAAAATCGCCACATGAGGCATAATTTTATGGAAAAAAGTCAACCAGAAAATGAACTGAGGATCCCTCAAAGTTCATACAAATCCTGCAGCCTGGCTAGAAGCACTTTTGTCAGAAATCTCTATGTCCCTAATGTGTTCAAAACATTTTATTAGATTATCTTTATGTTCAAACACAGTATTAACAGCCCTGTGTTGAAAGTACCATCTTGTAGGAGGCACAGACCCAATTTTTTTTTTACAATTTCTACTAAATAATCCATCCTCTTTGGAGATCTTGAAAAATATGGTCCTATTCCTTGCAGGTCTTGAAAAAATATTCTGCTCTGGGAGGCAGACGATGTTGAGTTTTGAAGAATCAGATTCCCTTGATGGGCATAACAATGAATAAAATTTGCATTTGGATACTTCTCTTTAACCAAACACTGGACCCCTCCTTTCTGACCACTCATAACAGATGCATCATCGTAAGTCTGACAAATTAGTTTTTCCGGGGACTTGTATATTCCTATTTCTTCCAACTATCCTAAAATTGTCGAGGCTAAACTTCGAGCACTTTTATCAAAAGGGACTTCAAAAAAAACCCCAAAACCTTTCAATTATTCTCCCTTCAATGAGATATCTCAAAATCAGTGCCATCTGTGTTTTGCAGGAACTGTCAGTTGGTTCATCAGCCTGAAGTGATATGAAGTCTATCGTAGAAATTTCAGTCACAATATTTTTTCGACACACTGACAAAATGGCATCTAAAAGTTCGTTCTGAATTGTTTTCGAGGTTCCTTTAAACACTGTTGAATTTTATAAATGATCTTTCAAAACACTGTCAAGTTCTGCAGTATAATTGATTAGTCCTTTAAAAATCCCTGGGTTGTTGTTTGCTTCTTCCGTTTCATCGTGGCCACGTAAAGCTAATTCAAATTCCCCACAAAATTTAATCGCATCAATTATTCGAGACAAGATATCTGTTCTTGTCTACAAGTTCGTTATGTTTACGAACAGAAATTCTGTAACCATCTTCGAGTTGCAACCTAATATTTACAATACCTAGCACGGCTAAACTCATTTCATTGTCTAAATGACATTTAGACAGTGAATGCTTCTTACTCTTTTCTGGTAAATGTTTTAGATCTTTAACGCCCGACTTAGTCCACGTGTCTTCACCGCCAAACAGAAGACAAGCAAAGCAAAATAAAGCATTGATTGTGGGGCATCCGCACATCCATTCCCATTTTTCATACACTGTGGTATTGAAAGTTCTATTATAGGTTCTGTTTTTGTCCTTAAACACTTGGTTGATAGACAACTGCGGTCTTGGTGGACCCAATTGTTTTGCTATTAACCTATCTTCATAGCACAAAGTTTTACTCTGTAAATACTTGACATCATTCATTTTGTCTCAGAGATTTACACAAGCACACAAAATACCGACACTTGAATATTTTCAACACCGTTATTTACACGCGTGCGTAACACTGATTACTGAAAACCACTTGTAACACTACAATTTATGCAATTACTATAAGCACTGCCACCACAATTATCGTGTAGCACATAACATAACCGCTCTAGGTACACGTTCTATTTTAATATTTCCTTCAATGAGAATATAATTTAAAATTATATAAAGTCGCAAAAATTATTATAATCATATTCACGATAGAAACATTATAATAACATTATTTCGTAACAATATACACTAAGAAAGTAACAGTAATTATTAGTATTATAGAACAGCTCAGATGGCGGTAAAATGTAATAGTCTACTAAATAGCTCCGATTCATATCCGTTAGTTGCAGTAATGTGGCACACCTACAGGATTCAGAGTTTACTACTTGAAGACTGTAAATGTTTGGTCAATGGTCACATAGTCTAGTGTGACCGAACGCTATGGGATTTTAGCATTACGCTCTCCCACCACAAGAGAGTTGAGAAGTGGAAGGGAGTAGTACCATCTGGGTCACACCGTATCTGTGACCGTCGCTATGTTGCCACATTTGTTTTCGCGTTGCCACATTTCTCCAGACTTCTCACTGTTACAAACTATTGCTATCATTTGAAACGAGGATGTTTCTACAATATTTATTTATTTATTTCGTGTTTTTTTGGTGGGGCACGTGACCATGTGCCCTTATGAGTGAGCCGCCTCTGTAGACAACATCTGGAGAAGTTTGAAGACATTGTAGACAACATCTACTTCATTGAAGAATTCTTATCTTATCTTATCTTATCATCCTTTCTAATATGCAAAGAGACAATACCTTCCTTATATATTACTACTATCACCACATGCAACTGTTAGCATTAAACCAGCAGAAGAAAAAGATATTTAGAAGTTTCACTTCCTAGACGAGTCTTCTCAGAAATGGTATGAGAATGTTCTTACAAAAGCTCCAACTTTACAAAATATTCATAAAGAAGGTGATGAGAGAACTGACAACAGTAGAGAAAATTAAGATATTTTTTAAATGAACTGGAAGTACAGGCAAATACTTTTGTGGAAAATGTTTTTCAACTTAAAACTTCTTTTTATAAGTTACATAAATATTTTTGTCCTCACACTAATTTTTTCTTCTGTTTATTTAACCTTTTTGTGAAGCTTTGTATATAATATAACAGAAAATATACATGGTATGTGTTTTAAATCATTAAAAGCAAAAAATCCTATCAAACAGTTTTTAAAAATTTGTATTTTACAAAGTTTCAATTAAGTTCTTGATGTAACCTAAATATAATCCAATACAGAGTATTAAAAATAATGTGATCACTGAATAGAAATACTGAACATTATGCCTTAATATTTCTATATTCGTTTAAAAACGTTGAAACTCATCGTCTCAAATTGTCAATTTGTCAGGTTAGGCCCCTGATGCATGCAACTCTTCAATTGATGTTGTATTAACTTCTTTTAATACATTTAATTATTAAACTTTTATTCATTTTAAAACTCACCTCTTACGCCAAGGTCCGTTGCACGAAACTGCGAAATACAAATATGACCTTCAGGTTGTCTGAATAACATACTCGACTCGCTTTTCATTTGAAACAAATCTAATTTAATTGCATTGGTTATTTTCTTTTCAATTCTCATATTACAGCTCCCTTTTCTCCTTTTAAAAGACAGATACTACATACACACTTTACTTAACCATTTTCTTATTCTAATATATTTAGAAATCTATTAAAGTGCGACCCAGATTGCCCATCCACTCATTCATACGAAATTCCTCTTTATATATATAATTACTTCAAAACCCCCTTTTACACCTGATCACACCAATTTTGGGTTAGATACAATTACCGTTACCATGGCGTCTCCTGCAACCTCATGGCGCGTCACACACACGATGTCTTTCCCGAAAAAAATGTTATTGTTTCATTGATTTTTGAAAGTTACACTGAATCACTGGTATATCACTTTACTTTTGATTTATATTTTAGTTCTTTAGGCATGCTGTTACGGTCGGATGGAATTTTCGGCCCGCTAGCCGGTTGTATGAATTGTGCAGTTTTAACCAAATCGGAACCAAAATTAATAAAATAAAAAAACCTTCTAATTCGCCCCCTTACAATGTATAATAAGTCTCTATTAGAATTCAGTATATAGAATAGTCAATATTATTGCTATGGATAGAAACTGTTGTTATCAGCTGAGTGTACACCTTGCAAATAATTTGGCTGACACCCCCACATATATACAGGAAAGAACCCTGTGAGCAGGGCCGGCGCTGGGGTAGAGAGACAGGAGCGACCGGTCTAGGCGCTGGGTGAGAAGCGGTGCCAAAATCCGATTGTGACAAAAATAAAATTTTGTTGGCGCCTTTTTGCCACATTTTGCTCTTAGCTACCTACGTCCTATAATGAAAATATCGGTATGGAGAACCATACATGACTTCCATGTTCTAAGATTTATATTTAAAATCATTTAAGAAATGAAATGTTTCCATAGAAACTACTTCTTTCCACTTATTGCTTCAGCCTTAAACATAGTACTGTGGTCACTAACGTATACCACCACACATTATCGCACTCGATTTTCACTGATGATGGCAGTCAGCGGCACTGCTGAAACATCTGGTTTTGCAGAAAACATTGGACTACGGCCAAACAGCCCGGGAAGGAATTTAACAACAAACTACTACTTTGTTGCCAATAACGTAGTACACATATAAAAATTATCCCCTCCCACATCAACTATAATTTTCATTTATAGAAAATTAACCCCACCCCGTTCAACTAGCCTCTTCATTTATAGATATTTCATCTACGTTTCTACAATGGATTATTAAGATCTTCTTATCAGGATACTTTATTTATCAAAATTAAGTACTTTACTCTTGTTACAACAAAAAATGTTTCAGGTAAACCCTTTCCCCGTAACTGATCTTCACCAAAATCAATAGGCCTTGAGTCTTCTACAACTCAGGCATATACGTAAAAAATTATTTGATTCTTTTGAATTTACGGCAGTTATGTTCGTCATGAAAAAATTTCTCTTTTTACAACACAAAATGTTGCAGGTAAACTACCCCTTTCCCTTAACCGATCTTCACCAAAATCAACAGGCCTTGAGATCTCTATAATTTAGGGATGTATGCAAACACTTATTTGATTACGATTGAATTTACGGCAGTTATCGTTCATCATAGAAAAAATTAACCTTGTTATCACATAAACCGTTGCAGGTAAACTACCCCTTTCTCTTAACTGATCTTCACCAAAATCAATAGGTCTTGAGTCCTCTACAATTCAGGGATGCATGCAAAACATTATTTGATTCTGTTTGAATGTGCGGCAGTTATCGTTCGTCATAGAAACAATTACTCTTGTTAAAACATTAAAGGTGCCCGATAAACTACCCCTTTCCCTTAACCGATCTTCACCAAAATAAATGGACCTTCAGTCCCCTACAATTCAGGGATGCATGCAAAACATTATTTGATTCTGTTTGAATGTGCGGCAGTTATCGTTCGTCATAGAAACAATTACTCTTGTTAAAACATTAAAGATGGCCGGTAAACTACCCCTTTCCCTTAACCGATCTTCACCAAAATAAATAGACCTTGAGTCCTCTACAACTCAGGCACATATATAAACAATTATTTGATTCTGTTTGAATTTACGGCAGTTATCGTTCTTCATGAAAAACGTTCTCTTCTTACAACACAAAATGTTGCAGGTAAACTAGCCTACCCCTTTCCCTTAACCGATCTTCACCAAAATCAACAAACATTTAGTTCTCTATAGCTCAGGAAGGTATGCGAACCATTATTTGATTCTGACTGAATTTACGGCATTTATCATTCGTCATAGATACAAATACCCATGTTAAAACATAAAACGTTGCAAGTAAACTACCCCTTTCCCTAACCCGATCTTCAACAAAAACAATATGTTTTGAGAACTCTACAATTCAGGACTGTATGCAAAACATTATTTGATTCTGTTTGAATTTGCGGCTGTTATCGTTTGCCATAGAAAATACCCTTGTTAAAACAAGAAACGTTGCCAGTAAACTACCCCTTTCCCTTAACTGATCTTCACCAAAAACAATAGGTCTTAAGAACTCTACAAATCAGGGCTGTATCCAAAAAATTATTTGATTATGTTTGAATTTGCGGCTGTTATCGTTTGCCATAGAAAATACCCTTGTTAAAACATAAAACATTGCAGGTAAACTACCCCTTTCCCTTAACCGATCATCACCAACAACAATAGGTCTTGATAACTCTACAATTCAGGGCTGTATGCAAAACATTATTTGATTCTGTTTGAATTTGCGGCTGTTATCGTTTGCCATAGAAAAAAATTACCCTTGATTTAAAAAATGTTGCAGGTAAACTACCCCTTTCCCTTATTCGATCTTCACCAAAAACAATTGGTCTTGAGTACTCTACAAATCAGGGCTGTATGCAAAACATTATTTGATTCTGTTTGAATTTGCGGCTGTTATCGTTTGCCATAGAAAAAAATTACCCTTGATTTAAAAAATGTTGCTGGTAAACTACCCCTTTCCCTTATTCGATCTACACCAAAAACAATTGGTCTTGAGTACTCTACAAATCAGGGCTGTATCCAAAAAAATTATTTGATTCTGTTTGAATTTGTGGCTGTTATCATTTGCCATAGAAAAAAATCTACAGACACACACACAGACACTTTTCAAAAAATGACTTTTTTTCATGTTTTGAGGGTAGTACAATCAGAATCTGCAATAATCTCGAACACGATTTTTTTTGCTATCACCATACTTCCATTTCCCTAAGGCACATGGAAGTAAAATAGTTATGTTATGAGTATATTGGCAGCGCGGGACTCGGCCAGCATGCCACCAACGACCGCCCCACCATGCGCCAAACGGTATCCGCTAGCTCTCGCGCCCCCGATCGAACAAACTAACGAAGTCGAAGAAATAAAAGCATACCTAAGATCAACAATGGCCCAGGAAAATTTGTCAAATCTGGCAATTTTATCAACTGAAAATGATATTGCTCAATCCATTTCAAATGTGGATTTAATTACCAAATTTGCAAGTGCCAAAGCAAGGAGGGTAAAGTTTATTTAAATTTATTTTTAGCGACATTTATAATACGATTAAGTGAGCAAGTTTGTATAAAATCTCAGTCTTCTTCACAACTGATGGCCTTGCACGGTCCTTTATAATTAGGTACATAGAGTTTTTAGTATTTGTTTATTATTTTACTTCCATATTTCCTTAAGGAATGGAAGTATGGTGGTGGCAAAAAAAATCGTGTTCGAGATTATTGCAGATTCTGATTCTACTACACTCAAAACATGAAAAAAAGTCGTTTTCAGAAAAGTGTCTGTGTGTGTGTGTGTCTGTGTGTGTGTCTGTGTGTCTGTGTGTCTGTAGATTTTTTTCTGTGGCAAACGATAACTGCCGCAAATTCAAACAGAATCAAATAATTTTTTGCATACAGCCCTGATTTGTAGAGGACTCGCGACCTATTGTTTTTGGTGAAGATCGGTTGAGGGAAAGGGGTAGTTTACCTGCAACGGTTTTTTTTATCAAGGGAAATTTTTTTTTTTTGGCAAACGATAACAGCCGCAAATTCAAACAGAATCAAATAATGTTTCGTATACAGCCCTGAATTGAAGAGTTCTCAAGAAATTTTGTTTTTGGTGAAGATCGGTTAAGGGAAAGGGGTAGTTTACTTGTAACGTTTTATGTTTTAACAAGGGTATTTCCTATGGCAAACGATAACAGCCGCAAATTCAAACAGAATCAAAAGATTATTTGCATACAGCCCTAAATTGTAGAGTTCTCAAGACCTATTGTTTTTGGTGAAGATCGGTTAAGGGAAAGGGGTAGTTTACCTACAACGTTTTTTAAACAAGGGTATTTTCTATGGCAAACGATAACAGCCGCAAATTCAAACAGATTCAAATAATTTTCTGCATACAGCCCTGATTTATAGAATACTCAAGACCTATTCTTTTTGGTGAAGATCAGTTGAGGGGAAGGGGTAGTTTACCTGCAACGTTTTTTATCAAGCGTATTTTCTATGGCAAACGATAACTGCCGCAAATTCAAACAGAATCAAATAATTGTTTGCATACAGCCCTGATTTGTAGAGTACTCGCGACCTATTGTTTTTGGTGAAGATCGGTTGAGGGGAAGGGGTAGTTTACCTGCACGGTTTTTTTTATCAAGGGAAATTTTTTTTTTTTTTGGCAAACGATAACAGCCGCAAATTCAAACAGACTTAAATAATGTTTCATATACAGCCCTAAATTGTAGAGTTCTCAAGACCTATTGTTTTGGTGAAGATCGGTTGAGGGAAAGGGGTAGTTTACTTGCAACTTTTTTTTAACAAGGGTATTTTCTATGGCATACGATAACAGCTGCAAATTCAAACAGAATCAAATAATGTTTTGCATACAGCCCTGATTTGTAGAGTACTCAAGACCTATTGTTTTTGGTGAAGATCGGTTAAGGGGAAGGGGTAGTTTACCTGCACCGTTTTTTTATCAAGCGTATTTTCTATGGCAAACGATAACAGCCGCAAATTCGAACAGAATCAAATAATTTTTTGCATACATCCCTGAATTGTAGAGGTCTCAAGGACGTTCGATTTTGGTGAAGATCGGTTAAGGGGAAGGGGTAGTTTACCAGCAACCTTTTACGTTTTAACAAGAGTAAAGTACTTGCAAATTTATTTAAACTTTTTGAAACAATGGTAATTGTTAAAAATAAAATAATTTTGTTGCCAGGCAATAAAATTAAAATTTTTTAATTTTAATGTAATATAATATTTTTCATTTAATACGGCAATAAAAAGGCAGGTAAGACACAAACACACAATTCACGTTATTTCTGGCCTCACTCATGTTTATTTTCTTACGTTTGCACGCTTTTTAAATGGAAAGTGCCGAAACCCACACCAACATAACGCGTGCAAGCCGAAAAAATGGACATCAATTTGCTTACTGGCGAAGCTAGTAGTTAATGAATGGGTAGGCAAAAATCTTATCTTAAATTTTTTTTAAGGAATCACTAAAAGGACGGTGGGTGAAATCGGACGTTGAGGTAGAGTTTGCTGTAACCGAATGGTTCCACAAACAGCCGTAAGAATTTTACTAGCAGGGAATCTACAGGTTAGCGCAACAGTGGAACTCATGTCTTAATGTTATTGGAGACTTCTTTTAAAATCGTTGAATAAAAATTGCTTTACAGCTCTATACGTGTGTCTATTGAACAATCCTTGTATTAGTCATACACGATAATACAACTGATTAAACTTCAAATTTTTAAACTTGGTTAGTTTCTATATATATGTTTAATGTTACAAATAATTCAAATAACAATCTTGATCATCTGTTAGTTCAGCGGAATAACAGTGACACTTTTAATAACCGCATAAAATAAACACTTAGAAACAACACAGGCGCTTTAACTTAACTGTTTGGACCACAGAAGTGAGGCATGCCTCAACGCTCTATGTGTACAGCGCGGGACAATCCCCCCTCCCTACACTTCCCTATCACACCACTACATTGCTTACATACGATGTATACAAAAAACGCTGAGGCAAGTTCAGGTTGCCTCATTCGCTTTAAACGAACTATGCCGAATCTCACCTGTCACCATCTAGCGGTCGCTCAATAAAGCACGTTTCGGTTTAATAAATTTGACAGTCACAGTAACAATGTATAATCTTTACGTTATGTAGTTCATACGTATTTATAATTTTTATTCTACAGAATTTGTTAGGGTAGGCATTGCCTCAATTGCCTCCATGTAACTTCGCCACTGATATATATGTGTACAACGTTATCGGCAACAAAGAAGTAGTTTTTGTTAAAATTCCTTCCCGGGATATTTGGCCGTAGTCCAATGTTTTCTACAAAACCAGACATTTCGGCAATGCCATCGACTTCCATCATCAGTGAAAATCGAGTGCGATAACGTGAGGTGGTATACGTTAGTGACCACAGTACTGTGGTTAAGGCTGAAGCAGTAAGTAGAAAGAAGTAGTTTCTATGGTAATATTTCATTTCGAAATTGATTTTAAATATAAATCTTAGAATATGGAAGTCATGTATGGTTCTCCATACCGATATTTTATTATCATTATCACAGTAGTACGTAAAATACTACATAGAATATTGATGTTCCTGTTTTTTACTTCCATATTCCTTAAGGAAATGGAAGTATGTTGATGGCAAACAAAATCGTGTTCAAGATTGTTGCAGATTCTGATTGTACTACACTCAAAACATGAAAAAAAGTCGTTTTTCGAAAAGTGTCTGTGTGTGTGTCTGTAGATTTTTTTTCTATGGCAAACGATAACAGCCGCAAATTCAAACAGAATCAAATAATTTTTTGCATTCAGCCCTGATTTGTAGAGTACTCACGACCTATTGTTTTTGGTGAAGATCGGTTGAGGGAAAGGGGTAGTTTACCTGCAACGGTTTTTTTTTATCAAGAGTAATTTTTTTTTGGCAAACGATAACAGCCGCAAATTCAAACAGAATCAAATAATGTTTCGCATACAGCCCTGAATTATGGAGTTCTCAAGACCTATTGTTTTTTGGTGAAGATCGGTTACGGGAAAGGGGTAGTTTACCTGCAACATTTTATGTTTTAACAGGGTATTTTCTATGGCAAACGATAACAGCCGCAAATTCAAACAGAATCAAATAATTTTTTGCATGCAACTTTGAATTGTAGAGAACTCAAGGCCTTTTGATTTTGGTGAAGATCGGTTAAGGGGAAGGGATAGTTTACCTGCGACCTTTTACGTTTTAACAAGAGTAAAGTACTTGAAAATTCATTTAAACTTTTTCAAACAATGGTAATTGTTAAAAATAAAATAATTTTGTTGCCAGGCAATAAAATTATAATTTTTTCATTTTAATGTAAATCATGTATGAGAGAAAATATATCGTTCGTGGCAGGCAAGCATATCTCAGTTATGTAATGTTTACGTTTCCATTTTGTTATTAAGACTACCGCAATAAAAAGGCAGGGAAGACACACACACACACACAAAATTCGCATTATTTCTGGCATCATTCATGTTTATTTTCTTACATTTGCACGCTTTTTAAATGGAAAGTGCCGAAACCCATACCAACATAACGTGTGCAAGCCGAAAAAGTGTCCAGCGTGGATAGCGATTTGCTTCCTGTGGATCGCTGGGCAGACTAACTGCACGTGTTTACAGAGGAACGATTCATAGACAGACTTATCGTCTTTAGGGAATGAACCCTCTGCAAGATGCTGAGGGTCCATGAGTGACTTCGGAGCGCTCCTTCTTTTCCGCGTGTTTGTTCTGTGAAACGTACACTGTAGATTCGCAGCTTTACTCTAAGCAACGCTCAATAGGAAATATTGAAAATTTTTGTCCACGGTGTACCCTCATACACACTAAACCTGCTCTGATGTTTTAATTACGGACATCATAATATTAAAATTTTGGAAACTTGAGCACTACTTAATGGAGATCAATCATTAACTTATACAAGCCATTAATTTTATGCATATTTTTTATATATATGTGTACAACGTTATCGGCAACAAAGAAGTAGTTTTTGTTAAAATTCCTTCCCGGGATATTTGGCCGTAGTCCAATGTTTTCTACAAAACCAGACGTTTCGGCAATGCCATCGACTTCCATCATCAGTGAAAATCGAGTGCGATAACGTGAGGTGGTATACGTTAGTGACCACAGTACTGTGGTTAAGGCTGAAGCAGTAAGTAGAAAGAAGTTTCTATGGTAATATTTCATTTCGAAAATGATTTTAAATATAAATCTTAGAATATGGAAGTCATGTATGGTTCTCCATACCGATATTTTTTTATTATGTTATCTGATTAGTTTTAGTTTTAGAATTATTCAAACTGATCCAAATGTTAAATTCCAAATACCAATTAATAGTAATTTTGGTTATGTTGCAGCAAGAGTGGGATATGAATAGTAACTTAATAATAATAATGCCTCCCACGAGTACCACTGAAGTAGCTTATGGGTTAGGCAGGGCAGGCTGCCTTATGTGAGCCGTACGGCATACAAAGAAGGCAATGTGGCCAGCACTACGCTTCAGCCACCCATTATTATAACCAGGATGTTATCCCAGGTACTCATTTTCAACAGGCTGAGTCGACCTGGGGACTGAAAAACGCACCTTGATTTTATGGTGCGGGCCCAGGAATCGAACCCGGGACCTCTAGATTAGTAGCCAGGGATTAGTAGCAACTTTATTTTGATTCAATAAACGTATTGATTTTTGAAAAGTTGGTGTTTTACTTAACAGAAACTAAATTATAATTGATTTGAAAGGTGTCTACCAAGGGGCACTGAACGGGATTCTCGCTCCACCCTAATAAAGGGCTACGGCCGCCGCTGTCTATGAGAGCAAACAATTTTAATTGATAATAGTGTTTTGGAGCAGGTATCATATTTTAATTATTTGAGATGTGATATCTCATATAGGAAGGTCGATAATATCGAGAGAAAGTTAAATAAATTAAGTTATACCTGTGTAACAATAAGACGACTATTGAAAAATAAAACAAAGAAGGAAACACAGCTAAAGATCTATAAGGTCGTGGCTGTGCCAAGTTTAATGTATGGATGGAAACATGGACTCTCCTGTAAAAAGACATTTCAAAAATACAGGCCTCTGAATTGAAATTTTTAAGAGCAGTTTGTAGAGGACATCTACGAAACAATGGCATAAGGAAAGGCCTGAAGTTATAGTTGGTTCTGGAGAGAATACATAATACAGGCAGAATTGGAAGTCTCATGTGGAACGCATGGTAGACATGCGTATTCCTAAACAAGCGTTTGAATATAGGACAGTGGGGACGAGAGATCATGGACGACTGGTAAAAATGGTCAGAGACTCTGTGTGAAGTCGGAACGGGCTATAGCTCAAGGCATGTAAAGAAGAAGAAGAAGAAGAAGAAGAAGAAGAAGAAGAAGAAGAAGAAGGAGAAGAAGAAGAAGAAGAAGAAGAAGAAGAAGAAGAAGAAGAAGAAGAAGAAGAAGAAGAAGAAGAAGAAGAAGAAGAAGAAGAAGAAGAAGAAGAAGAAGAAGAAGAAGAAGAAGAAGAAGAAGAAGAGTTAAATAATAATAATATGTCATTTACTCTAATAATTGTATACACCTGCAGAGCTTTACAATATAGTTAATTGATATTGTCTTGTACTTTTCTTTGTCCATCAAATACATACATTTCTGTACAAATAGTGCTAGCTCCCAGCGCTAACACTGGTATTATCACTTACCACTGTTTTCCAACCTCGCAGTGTGAATCAAGAAAGACTAGAACATCACCAGTAGCCATTCTAGCACCTTCCAGTCTGGCTCGAATAAGGCCAGAACGTTGTGGCAGCCGTTTCAGTTTTACTTTCTTTGGGAAACGAGTTCGTATATAATATTCCAATTTTCCTCGCAGTTCTTCTGCAAATTCAAACAAAAATATCTTTAATGTATTCATCTTTTAATGTAATTCATTTATTGTGTCATTCATTTATAAATTTGTCTTCAATTTATTTATACCTACATAAAAAACAAACAGTTGATACGCTACACATACTACCAGAACAACTGTTGAATTGGGAATCCCAAGGCACAGTTGTGTAACTACGGGCAGGGGTGGGGGGATAAGAGGATCAACCCCCCCCCACTTCAGACCTGTTAACAATTAAAGTGAAATTCAATAATCACATAAGGAGGCCTATTTCCAAGTCAGTAGTGTATGTTAAAATATAATTAATTGTAGAAACAAAAGGTGTTACAATAGTTATAAAACAATTAAACAGTCTGCTTTCGCGTCCATGAATAACAAAAACAATAAAATCAGAATATATAAAATTATAGTCGAAAGTATAGGCCTATATGGAGCAGAACTGTGGGAAATTAATAAAAGAAATAAATCCATAATAAGAGCTATGGAGATGGATTACTGGCGGAAGTGCTGTAGACTAACAAGACTAGATAGAGTGAGAAATGTAGAGATAAGACAAGTGATGGGAATCGACCTTGAGGTATGGGAATGGACTCCACCCTCTAGAAGAAAAAAAGGAAGACCTAAACATTCATGGAAAATGGATGTCGAAGAAGCAATGAATGCAAGAGGACTTACAGAACAGACTGGCGCCAGCGGAAGCTAGGATGCGAGAGGCGGTGCCAGCCATAATTAAATCGCCTAAAAAAAAACAATAGTTATAAATAATTGAAACAAGGTTAGCGTTTTCTTAATAATGACAGTCACTTAACATTTAGTAAATAACATATATATTTGCCGCCTTAAAAGAACAATTACACGTGCATCAGAAAACGAAGACAGAGTGTATTAATTTACCTTTATCTTTTTTGCCCATATACACTTGGGGTTGTACAGTACCGGATTTAAGATTGTTGAGGCCCTAGGCCAAGTTTTCTGAGCCCCCCCCCCCCGGGGGGCTGTGACTTTGAAGTAATATATGTACTGCAGAAGTAATTTGATGTCAGATTAATACTATCAAATTTAAAACCGTAATCGCAAACCTTCCAATCACAACGCAGATAAACAATGATAACAAACAAGGGTGGTAACACGGTCGTGTAAATTCGGGGGCAGTATAGCGGACGTTCAAAATTCGCATGCGCAGATTAGTTTTCAAGGATGCCAACGTCTTAAAAAAGCGCGTAATATTTAAATAAGAACTGTCTTCCATTTGTATAGCTAACTAAAAATGATCATTTAATTTAAAAAAATCATACTTAAATCAAAGTCCCTCCTACTTTTATAAAAATACTTCTCAAACAGAATTATCACTGTTGCACACCACTATAGAAAAATTATTCCGATTAGTGCTTTCAAGCTTCTCAGCTCATCGTCAGATCGGCTTCCATCTGATAATTCTGTTTGTGATTATAACCACTAATACAACTTTCTTAATTAAAAATACTTCTGTTAAAAAAAATCTGTAGCTTGCGGCCCCCTCTGAGCCCTGGTAAATCCGGCACTGGGGTTGTGTACATGATGACTCCTGTAGTCTAATATATCTATGGTCTGATTCATCAATAGGGGGGGGGTTGATTCCATGCAAAAAATGGATATGAAGAAAGAACTCTTAAACAGTGCTAAAACTTCTATAATGGAGTCCAAAACCTATTGTCTTGTTGTTGATGATGATGATGATATTTAATACAATTTCAATTACAATCCAAACTATCATCCACAGTCTGATTTACAGTACTTTTAAATTCAGATTTATGTCACTCTTGCCTGTCACCAAATTATGAGGGATCTATTTACACTTTGTTAAAAAAAATTTAAAAAAAACAGACTCACTTTCAGTTATAAAGTTATTATTTTTAGCCTGATTCAACAAGACAATTAAAAAACTGTCCCAAAAGTACACTTTCTTTTCAGAACAGATTAAGTAATACACCGGTTGTGGAGAAAGTGGCTCACCTCACTTGACCACTTGATTAAAAACTATAACACAATTTTTTTTTAAAACAAAAGTCAAGGTTACTTGAAAACAGTAACCGGTTCATAGAACGACCACTAACCAGTTCGAATACATTATCATACTCATTATTCGGTCATACGTACAGAGATGACAGCACAGAAAGTGGGCTTTTCCATATCTCAGTCTCCCAAGACACTGATGAAAAACGCACACACACACATTCATAACTGTGAGGATTTGTAATGCCTCCGTCTGTTTTTCTTGTTTATAACCACAAACCAATGGAAAGGAGAGCATATGCAGTGGTTTGGAAATAAGGACAGAGGAAAGGAGGCCGAAAACTTCATTATGGAAGCTGAATGCAGAAGACGAGGGAGACCAAGGTTGGGATGGGTCGACTATACTGAGACATTGGCTAATAAAAGAGGGAAGATCATGTAAGAAACGAAACACCTTGTCTAAGAGAGAAGAGGTTTAAAAAGTGCCTGAAGAACTCTGATGCTTGGGCAGTAAAAAAAGGAATACAAGACAAACAGACTAAGAAGAAGAACTAGTTAGGTTTTATGTTAATTTTGAAAAATGCTACGTTATAAACTAGTATGCTCCCTGAGCTGCACAACTCACTCACTATTTTGAATAAAGTATATTTATTATTATATACATTATTTATTCTTAGATAAATTTTCAAATACTGGTAAAAAATATTAAAATCCTGATTTCTCCATTATTCATTTAGTAATACAACAATTGTAGAGAACACAGTAATACAATAAACATATAAAAATTTGAAACATTTTGGTTACAATTCCTTTTAGTCTGTCACCCTGCTGGATTTACATATTTTTTTTAACTCTTTTCTTTGGGGTCCAAAAATTTTGAAATTTTCAAAACCTAATATTACATTCAGATGTTAGATAAAGTTGATTTTAATTAGACACCCTACAGTGAATTTTTGTGACTTTATACACATTTTCAGCCTGTTTTTTTGGATCCTCACATCTAAAAATTTTGAAATTTTCAAAAGTGAACACTATATTCTGACTGCGGTTTAAATTCGATTTAAATTGATAACCCACATGGGCTTTTGAGATTTGTTCACAATTTTAACCCCATCACATTTTTGCTGCCCACCCCCCTATTTTGCGAGGACTCGATCTCGAAAACAATAGGGTTCTGTAGGGTAGAATTATGGACACACATTCTAAGTTTTACAAAAATCAGTTGATGTGTTTAAAAGGTATTTAAATCCTTCAATTTGTAGTGACCGTAAATCAATGAATTTTTCAGTGAAGGGTTTGTGAGGATTGGTCAAAAATATAACACAAAATTTAAATACAGATTATAGCTAAAATAAATATATTTTACTATGCTATATGTTGACTGGTATATGTTTAAACGTTTTCTGTACCAATTCTAATATCTAATTGTTGATTATTGCTTTTATAATTAATAAAAAATACCATTACATTATGAGTAATTTAATTGTAATAGTGTATAAATTAAGTTCCGTGATATTATAATTTTCTCGTTGTCTTTAAAGAAAACATTTGGAGATGTAAATCAAACTATCTCAACTCCTTCACATATACAATGATACATACATATGCACGCACACACGCACACACACACACACACACACACACACACACACGTTCACTCAAATAATTGTTCTGTTGTATTTGACATTTCTTTTGTATTCATACACAGGTCCTGATGATAACAATAGACACTGTCGAATCGTCGACACAAATAAGTTAAATTTTGTGTTATATTTTTGACCGATCCTCACAAGCCCTTCACCGAAAAATCAAAAATTTATGTTTAGACAGACAGGCAAATGTCAAATGGGTGAGTCAAAACTGAGAACTCTCTTCGTTCTTTCAATTAATTCACAAATGGTTTTTTTATTTTCCATATAAAGATGTTTACTGCGAAAACATATTACCCACATGATTTCTGGTTCAAAAATTGTTATCAAGCTGCTTACCATGGTGATGTACACATAATGTCCTACAAATAAACAGACGTTTGTTAGGATTGGTGAAAGTAAAAAATTTCACGGAAGCATAAGTTTGAAAGCATATTGTTCTCTTGTTTAGTCCAAGTGTTAATACAATATTCGATTAATGTGAACACCAAATTTTTTATAACAACACCGTTTATCAGTTTAACAAACGTCCTGTTATTACTCTTAACACCAAACATTTTGCCCGTACTATGATGCCGCATCCTCAGTGGCTAAACTGAGACTCAGCACACAGTCCTGACCCAGCCCAATTTACACAGTGAACCCCATGCACAAAGTTACAAACAAGCCCTTAATTTACAACAAAGTCTTCTTCATCCTCCTCCTCCTCAAGGATTAAACAAGGATGGTTTGTTCCGGTCTCAAATAGGCAAATATTACAGCTGGTCACTCCAGCGCTTCCTCGGATGTCCCACACCTCTCCATCCCCTCGGCTTATAGTTTCATAGTTTTTTGGGGACACAGCAGTCATCAATTCAGCAAAGATGTTCCCACCAATTCAACCGATACTGGGTGATCCTGTCAAGTATACTCATAATATTCAGTTCCTCCCATATATCTGTGTTTCTTCTATGATCATGGAGAGTATAGCCTGCCACGTGCCTAAGAAATTTCATTTCAGCCGCTTGGATGCGACTAGCCTGGCCTTTCGTTAAACTCCAATTCTCAGACCCATAAAAGTGTGGGAAGAGCCATCACCTTGTAGAATTTTAGGTGTGTTCCTTTACTTGCTGACTTAAGGGTTCACCTAATGGTACTACACCTAAGGTTGAACTTATACAACTTATTCACAATGTTGTTGCTGGCATTATAAGACACACTGTAGCCCAGGTATTCAAAATTGCTAACTTGTTCCAGGACAGTACCATCTATAACAATTTTTGCCCATATTGGATCAGTTCCACAAAAAGCCATCACCTTGATCTTAAGTGTGGATATTTGCAATCCAGAGTCTTTGCAGATTCGATTTAACAGATGTATACCCATCTGCAATATGATTTCAGAGTCCAACAGAATAGCCTGATCATCTGCATCTAATGGAGGGACAAAGTCTTCCCCATCTAATGATAATCCCCCTGCCAGAAAAATTACAATAAATTACGAGATTATTTTACAATAAATTTCAAAATTACCTCTCGTATATCAGAAATTGAAACATAATATGCACAAGAATATTTTTAAGCACACACAATAACATTTAACCATTTTTATAACACAATTCTGTATTTCATTTCCTTATAATGACCCTGTGACCTTATTTAAAATAGGTTTCCAAACTCTCTGCAACTTGTAGGTATCATCTCTGTTACAGGTGTTCCTATTTTTGTAAATTTCTATTACCTCTCTTCTCACCCACAGAAAAAAGTTATGAATCTTCACTACGATACACTTCTTTTCACACCTGTGCTCCGCTACTGCTGATGTATCTGTGTCTACTTTCTTCATGTGCCTCATATCTTGTTCGACTCTTATTATCTCCTGTCTCTATGTGTAGGCCAAGGCTTTGTGCTCTGTTTCAGTCTAGCCACTGAGGATGCCTTATCTTAGTACAGGTGAAATGTTTCGTTTTAAGAGAAATAAAATGACATGCGTTAAACTGAAAAACAGTTTTGTTATGAAAAATTGTCTAATAACAAAATTGATCCAACAATAATATACTTTGTTCAAAATAGTGAGCGAGTTCTGGAGCTCAGGAAGCGCACTAGTACTTTATGCTTCAAAAATCTAAATAAATCAATATGTAATTCAAATTACTCATTGGTCCCTCTGATTATTTAAGATCACTCACTCTCCACTATAGAACATACATCTACAGTAGTTTTAAACGGCTACCATATGTTAAACAGACGGTAGATATAAATGCTTATCAGTTTTTGTTAATAGGCCATATTGGTTAACAACAATGCAGTGGCATTGTGCTATAAAACGCTGCTTATCAATATTTAATTGATACCAATAAGCAGGACAACTCTTAACGATGACGTCAGTTACTACCTAAATATAATTAGCCTTCTTCAATGCTGCACTTTTCTCACCAGCAATAACACACACACACACACACACACACACACACACACACACACACACACACACACAGCACTGTCGGTTACGCATTCAATACTGCTTTATGTGCGGAGATATGGGCTAATACACTCAAACTCGAGAAATACAGACGACGCATGTCAGCAGTGCAGCGAAGTGGCGCACTCAGAGTGGCTTGCTCCTACCGCATGGTTTCGGAGACAGCGGTTCTTGTCATCGCGGGAATAATCCCAATCGATCTGCTGGCACAGGAACGGAAACTGGTTTACAAGAGGAAGGGCCAAGTAGATACTGTACAAGCGCACAAGGAGGCCAGGGCTTGTACTATAGCTCAGTGGCATGAAAGATGGACCAGTGACACGAAGGGAAGATGGACCGCTAGGCTCAGAAAACAGTTAGCTGAGTGGACTGATCGCAAACATGGCAAGATTAGTTATTTCACAACGCAGTTTCCAACTGGCCATGGCCTGTTCCGGGCTTACCTATATAGGATGGGTAAAGTAGACAGACCAGACTGCATTTTTTGTAAACAGAATTAGACAATGTGAATCACACGTTTTTCACCTGTGATAGATGGAAAGAAGAGAGGCAAATGCTGGAAAATGTAGTGGGACAGATCTCACTTGAAAATATCATCGGAATAATGCTGGAGAGTGAACACCATTGGGAGTAGGTAGCAGCTTACGTAGAGAAGGTACTAAGGCAAAAGAAGCAAGCCGAAGATGATCTTGCTAGGGCCGCTGACAGAATAGCAGTAAACAGGTAATGTGGACCCGCTGAAGGTTTAAAACTGATGAACGTCCATAGGACGAAGTACAAATGGCACCACCTTGAAGTATTGTGAAAGCTGAGTTCCAAGGTGGATCCATGCCGTGGACAACAGGGTTTGTGGTTTTGGTGGGTGCGAGTCCCACACACCATAGGAGTGCGGACCCTCCTGTGGCGAACATTAGTTTTCCAGTCTCCCTCGTAAAAAAAAAATATTATTATTATTATAGAGTGACCAGATTTGAAATTTGAAACAAATGACACACTTCATCCTCTCCCTTTCACCTCCCTTATTTAAAAAAATACAGTCTTTTTCAGTTCATTGTTACAATAATATTTCCTTTTAAGCACTGCTATTGTTTAAAATACACAGTAGCCACTATTTCTATACTTACAGATTTTAAAACTGTGCTGTTTTGGTGGACTAAAAAACTTCATTTATTTCGTGAAATGTTTAGAAGGGATCAATCAGTAAGTATAGTCATAATTATTACATCATTTGTATCCATGATGTTGATACTTCGATACAAATGATATAACAATTGTGTCTATAACTACTTATTGACTGATCATCGCTAAACTTTCACCATTCATGGATTGACGGTAACTAGTAATTTAAGGATTTTTTTAAATTTATTTCTTTAAATGTAGATGTATAACGGATATAATCTGAAGGTCATCAAAGTACATTTTATATCTCATCCAAGGTAAGATAACCAGTCGTAATATAAGAAGACACGCAATAATCAACATCTTCATCATGTTTCATGCAGCTGCATTCAAATCATTCTCTCTCTCTCTCTCTCTCTCTCTCTCTCTCTCTCTCCCTCTCTATTTTTCTTGTCTTAAAATAGCCGTGATTAAATCATAAGCATTATTAAATGTGTCCATGGCATTTTCTGTTCGGCAATAACATTTTGTACAAACTTGCAGACAAGAAATTTTTATACAAATTCTTTTCCGACTGTGGCCTTTTAAGCTACCTTTCAAATTTAATTGAAGACATGGGGCTGTACTTTTTCTATACTTAGAGTGTTAGACTTTGGGACTGTTTCACCTCAAGAATGGACAAAAAAATGATTAGAAGTATTCTCCTTACTTAATCTCACTTTCACTTCCGCTTATCTTATCTTATCTTATCTCATGTGAGATAATCTAATCTACAAACTTCTCTGTTTGCTTTGTTACAGTGTCCTACTTTCACTGCCATAAAACAATGTGCTCTACACCAGTGACTTCAAAATAGCTTTCCTTACCTTATGTTTCTGTGCTTATTATCATCATCATTATATAATAATATAACATACTAAAGCTTCTTGAACTGGATTACCAACAGATTGACCTTGTTGGGTCATGATGTGGAGGTCACAAAATCTCTTGGTCTTCCTTCACTCTTGACTAGAACTTACACAGACTTGCTTTTTTTTTTATCGAGTTCTTCTTGGACAGAGTGGATTGCCCACATGACCGTTGGTTTGAAAGTCCTATGCACTTCATGTAAGTTCCAAGTTTGTTGGTAGAGATGCAGGATCATGTAGTCCAGTTGTTAGATGCATTGAAGTTGACAAACTCTATGTTGATATCCTTGAGTTCTTTAGTGACAAAAAGAATCTCAACAGGCAGTAAGGGATGAAATTTTCTGACTGTATTTGTCTGATCTGACTTTTTTTTTGGAGTGACTTGTTTGAGGTGTAGTACAGTAGAGCATCGATTATCTGAACATCCATTAACCAAACGATCTATTATCCGAACTCAATAAAAAGTACAATTATGTACAGTACTGTACAGTAATGTATTGGACGCATGTAGGCGTATTGGATATTTATTGAACATAAAACAATTGTATACTATAAATTATTACAGCACTGTACAGTAATAAATAACGCTGTAGCTATACAGCCTTATAATCGATAAATAAAGAATCGATAAACACACTTACATCAACAAACTTCGATAAACACATTTAAACAAACTGTGTCAACGGAAGTCACCAAATGTCTGTTTTTTATAGTTAATTTTATAGTAGGTCTACAGTGTTTGCCATTACACCCTAATTTTGTTTAAATTAACTTTTGACTTTTATTAATTACACTCAGTTTTAATTCAATGATTTTTAGCCTTAGTAATACATTACAGTACAGTATACAGGTTGCTGTAATTATATAACAGTATGTTAGAAATTATTTTGTAATAAAAACCTTTGTTTCTGTAAAGAAAAATAATGTTTTCAATTTACGATCTATTATCCAAAATTTTGATTATCCGAACAGGCCCTCGTCCCGATAGGTTTGGATAATCTATTTACTTAGAATTTATTACTGTACTTAGAATTTACTAAGTCTTCTATTTATTATTTTTTATTTTTGTCACAGACATCTTCCTACTTGAAACAATAAATCCCTCAGATTTATGTCTTTTTCAAGTGTGATATACTAAGGATGTATCTTTGAAGGCAAAACAGGCAGCACATTGCCTATGCCATGATTTGAAGATGATGATGATGATGATGATGGTGGTGACGTTCTGAAATATTTAGGAATTTATTAATTTTTTCTGGGGGTGCACTTCCAGCACCCATTCTCTGGATGGGCCAGTATCATTTTCTCAAACTCTGCAACTACTATTATGGTATCCACAACTATACTGAATTATTAAGTAAAATAGATGCACAAAAGTCAACAAATGAGCAGATTCTAAAGGTAATTTATAAATGGAAGTTAAAATAACATAATTTGATTTGATTTACCTCTGTCACTAAAGTCGTCGATGAGAAGGATTTCCTTGACCAAACGCACTGGTGATCCATTGAGCGTACTGTGAACAGTCCTAATAAGCGAGCTCCATGCTTCGTTGGTGAAGATAATTATGACACTACATGTTGGAAGATTGTTCACATTGTAGGAGATGCTCTTACATCTGAAATTGATTGAAGTAAAACACTGTTAGCATTATTGTACTGTACTACAATATTCTCTCTCTCTCTCTCTCTCTCTCTCTCAACATTACAAGTATTATAAAATATTATACAAATACAATACCATGTACTCAACACAACTATGAAGTGTATCACACCGGCCAGGTCACAGGATTGTTTTGTATTCTCGTTGCGTCAAGTATATGTAGTTGCACAATAAAAAAATAATTTTCAAAGAGGAGTGAGATGCTGATGACATTAAATAATTAATTAAAACAGTTTCACAATAATTATTCTATGATTTATTAATATTAATAGAAAATATGCAAATATTAAAATTTTGATATATAAAAATAAAAATAAAATTCTCTTTTATAAGTTTACAAAAAATACAATATAACCTTCTATGCTGTTCATGACATATAAAAATAAACAACCATATAATCTTACTAGCTAAACAGACATGTTAAACAAATTATCTAAACACTTGTCATTTCAGTGTGTCTGACTTTGACTCAAATTTTAAATAATAATAGCAACTCATTTACAAACAAAAATAATATTAAATCTCAAGAATAAAATTAATTGTTGCTATAAACAAAATAAAAATATAACATTTACTTCCAACCTTTTATTTATTTCTACTGTCACACCCAAATTTTAACATACGACAGAAGATTAGTATTTTTAAATTTTCTTGTTAAATTAAATTATTTTTTTAACTACCATTTAAATTTATGTACAGTGATTATATTTAAAACTTTAAGTTTTTACTGTTCATATATAAGTTTCTTTTTAAGAGTTCTTTTCACAAACAAAAAATATAATTGTTTATTCATCACCTGCATACTGATGACGTTACTGTTGCACGCGCGCGTGTGTGTGTCCTGAATCCTTAGAATTTGATGATGATGATTATGCTGATGTCTCTACGGTTTGTTGTTTGTGATGGTCCAGAGTTCCTCCATAAGTCTTGGTGTGTGTGGTAAAGGTTCGATCAGTCGGCAGACCAGCAGCGTGACGTTGTGTGAAGATATCTTGAGTCTCTCTGAGATCGCCCCAAAATTGCCGGTGGTATTTATACTGGACGGCAATCTGACAAGTCCAGGACTGTTTTCGACCTGTTAGATATTGTCACTTCGTGCAAAGCGTCCTTTCAATTACAAATCACTTTTTTGTTCATTTTTGCGATTTCGTAAACATACTCGTAACAGTAGCACAAGCGATATCATCATTTGCGTAATTTTTTCTGGTCACTCACATATAACACACTTATTAATTACTATTTAATTACACTAGTAATTAACATTAAATTACCTAGCGTCTTTATTATTCCAAATTTCTGCAATAATTTTTATATCACCATATTCGTTAAAAATTCCTTAATATAATGGTATCTTTATAATTGGGGTAAGTCTTCGTTCACAGGTTTAAAACGTATTAATTAGTTTATTTTTATCCAGTTAAAACCTGATTACAGACAACCCAATAATTCGTACGCATCATCCCATCGTAGACTTTGCCTATCGTAGCTTGCGTTCACACACACAAAAACACAAGTCCTGTATTCACTCGCAGGGCAGTTGTACACTTTCTGACAATTCTTACCCTGCATAATATTGTTAAAAACTCATGTTCTCTGGTATCCAAGTCACGTTTCAATACAGATGAAAATTAATTTACCGTTTTTTATCCGTCGTGCGACTTCTTATTGTATTTATTTAAATAACGCATTTCGAGGCTCAAGGCCTCATCTTCAGATTTCAGTCCTGTGTGGACGTCGTTAACACATTAAAATAAAACACACTACACAAGTTAACCGATGTCTGGGTGCGCCGCGAGCCAGCAAAGGGTGCGCACCCAGACATTGGTTAACTTGTGTAGTGTGTTTTATTTTAATGTGTAGTAGCTTAATTTTAATGTGTTAACGACGTCCACACGGGACTGAAATCTGAAGATGAGGCCTTGAGCCTCGAAACGCATTATTTAAATAAATACAATAAGAAGTCACACGACGGATAAAAAAAGGTAAATTAATTTTAATCTGTGTTAAAAACTGTTCATCATATATTTTCTATGCTAAATATTTACAAACATACCGCCCTGGGCAAATATGCAAATATATGTATTGTTACTAAGTAGGCTTAGTAGACCAGTGGGTATGGCATTAATCTAGAGGTCCCGGGTTCGATTCCCGGGCCCACACCATAAAATCAAGGTGTTTTTCAGCCCCCAGGTCGACTCAGCCTGTTGAAAATGAGCACCTGGGATAACATCCTGGGGATAATAATGGGCGGCTGAAGCGTAGTGCTGGCCACAGTGCCTTCCTTGTATACCGTACGGCTCACATAAGGCAACCTACCCTGCCTTCTCCTAAGCTACTTCGGTGGTAGTATTATTATTATTATTATATTATGATTATGATGTGTTACACACACACACACAATGACTAGAACTATCACAGATTGTAAAAACTGTCTACGTTCTACATGCAGGGGCGGCTTCAGCAAGCAATTGGCGGGGGAAGAGTTGACTTTGGGGAGCATATGAAAAGCTGGACCATTCTTTAATGTCTAAAGTATAAATGATAGAAATGAGTAAAGATAAAAATACAGTGTGTTATTATCAACACAATCAGTTTATTAATGTACACGTACAATATCATATATGTATTTGTCAGTTCATTGTTCTTTTAATAATATTCACTTATAGTTCAAAATACATAATACTCATACTACATAATGCTTTATAATCACAGAACCATTCTACAATCACAGGACAGCAAAAAAAGTTTGTCTGAAGTGACCTGGGGGGAAATTTCCCCCATTCCCGCCTCGGTGGATCCGTGCCTTTCTACATGAAGACATCATCATACAGATACTTTTTTAAATATAACTTTTATGAAAAAGAAAGAGCTGATAACATTGTAAAACACTGGAAACATAATTAGAAAAATATACTATTGTAGAAAAGATAGCTAGCCTACAACAACTAAGATATAAATATAAAAGTGGTGCAGAAAGCTGATGATGATAGAAAATATTAAAACATCAGTAGAAATGAAATTTTCGAAAAACAGTTGCAGATAAAACATGCATGTACAGGGAAGGAAATAAAACAATTATATAAGGATTTAAGCTGGAACCTATAACTGGGTGTTTAGAAAGATATATCCAGTTATAATGTGGTACAGAAATGACACATGAAAAGTTGCTGGGCGCTAAACCACTGGGAAAAAGAATCAGATAAAATTCACTCAACACGGACGTAATCAACAGTGAAATGAAGTATACAAGGAAAAAAATGGAAGAGTGATCAAGAGACTGACTGTAGACTGTGGATAATGGAGGTCATTTCCAGAGGTGTGAAAACTACTGGTATATGGGAAAAAAACAGGAACAGGAGAAGAAGAACAAGAAGACGAGGAGGAGGAGGAGGGGAGAAGAACAAGAAAAAAGGAAGAATAATAAGAAGAAGAAATGGATGAGGAGGAGGAAGAAGGAGATGAGAAGAAGAAAGAAAGAAAAGATAGAGAACGAAGACAAAATAGAGAGCTGTATAATTTAATCATTTATCCATCAAGAAGGCAAAGAAGAAAAAGGATGAAAAAAGAAGTCACAAAAGAAGAGGGAAAGATGAAAAGAAAACGACAAGGAAAATGATGACGAAGAAAAAGAAGAGGAGGGGGAGATGATGATGATGATGATGATGATGATGATGACGACGACAACGATGACGATAATGATGGAAAAGGAAAAGAAGAGGAAGTAAAGAAAGAGAAAGAAGAAAAAGAAGGGGAAGAAAAGGGAAATGAAGGAGAAGAAGAAGAATATGGAAAATTTTGATAAATGGAAAGTAGTGAGCTCAGGATTTTTGTTATACAATAAGTGCCGCTAATTTGAAATAGTGTATAATCGAATCAAATTGTCACGTCGTCCACGTTATTCAATCGATATGTGTACTCGGCAAACCAGTTTGTATTATCAGTAGCGGTAGCCAAGTGTGACACAATACGTCGTGAGTGTGCGTGTGGGCCGCACACTGACCATATACGTAGGACCAGTAACGCAGCCAGTAATTTCTCCTGGGGGGGGGGGGGATTAACTCTACTATTTTTAGGGTGGGCAGATGCGGTCTACCGGGGCCTAATATATGTCTTGCGCACATCTGATGTATTTTGCGGACCTTAAGTCATATTGAGAAAACTTAAATTCAGCATGTACATAATTTATAACTGTGATAAATAGGGAAAGGGTAGTATAAAGGTACACAGGGTTGTAGGTTGGCAACAAATAGAAACGTTTTCCAAAATTAAATTTTAAATTTGTTTATTCATCGTTACAAAGAAATATTGAGTCTTCGTGACTATCGAGAAAGTTCGTCAAGTACTTCATCCTCAGTTACACAGATTCTCTCGTGTATATACGCCATAGCTAGTCCATTTAGGCGCTCTTCGGAAGTTCTGCTCCTCAAATAGGTCTTCAGCAACTTCAATGAAGAAAATGACCTTTCAAGTGTACAAGTAGTGACTGGGATTGTTGCCAAAATAGAAAGTAAAGAATTTACCACGGGCAGGAGGTCAGTGTTGCAATGCTGCAAAGCCTCTATTGCATTTTTCAGCTTTTTTACTTCCATATACCTTAAGGAATGGAAGTATGGTGATAGCAAAAAAAATCGTGTTCGAGATTATTGCAGATTCTGATTGTACTACACTCAAAACATGAAAAAAAGTCGTTTTCCGAAAAGTGTCTGTGTGTGTGTCTGTGTGTCTGTGTGTCTGTCTGTCTGTAGATTTTTTTTCTATGGCAAACGATAACTGCCGCAAATTCAAACAGAATCAAATAATTTTTTGTATACAGCCCTGATTTGTAGAGTACTCACGACCTATTGTTTTTGGTGAATATCGGTTGAGGGAAAGGGGTAGTTTACCTGCAACGGTTTTTTTTTATCAAGGGAAATTTTTTTTTTTTGGCAAACGATAACAGCCGCAAATTCAAACAGAATTAAATAATGTTTCGTATACAGCCCTGAATTGTAGAGTTCTCAAGACCTATTGTTCTTGGTGAAGATCGGTTAAGGGAAAGGGGTAGTTTACCAGCAACGTTTTATGTTTTAACAAGGGTATTTCCTATGGCAAACGATAACAGCCGCAAATTCAAACAGAATCAAAAGATTATTTGCATACAGCCCTAAATTGTAGAGTTCTCAAGACCTGTTGTTTTTGGTGAAGATTGGTAAAGGGAAAGGGGTAGTTTACCTGCAACGTTTTTTTAACAAGGGTATTTTCTATGGCAAACGATAACAGCCGCAAATTCACACAGAATCAAATAATTTTTTGCATACAGCCCTAATTTGTAGAGTAATCAAGACTTGTTGTTTTTGGTGAAGATCGGTTAAGGGGAAGGGGTAGTTTACCTGCAACGTTTTTTTATCAAGCGTATTTTCTATGGCAAACGATAACAGCCACAAATTCAAACAGAATCAAATAATTTTTTGCATACGTCCCTGAATTGTAGAGGTCTCAAGGCCTTTTGATTTTGGTGAAGATCGGTTAAGGGGAAGGGGTAGTTTACCTGCAACCTTTTACGTTTTAACAAGAGTAAAGTACTTGAAAGTTCATTTTATCTTTTGGAACAATGGTAATTGTTAAAAATAAAATAATTTTGTTGCCAGGCAATAAAATTATAATTTTTTAATTTTAATGTAAATCTGTACATAGTATAAAGTAAAGTCGGTCCGTTTTCTCTCTGTGTTTGAAATCGCTAATCTCAGGAAGTACTGAACGGATTTTATTCAAGTTTTCGCCAATAGATAGAGTGTATATCGAGGAACATTTATGTGTATAATTAATACATATATGTTGTACATTAGCTTAGCTATCACGGTTTATGCCAAGTAAGTGGTATAGTTTACATCTTATATATAAAAATGAATGTTTCTTTGTTTGTCCCGTATGCGTTCCTGTACCATTCATCCGATTGCGATGAAACTTCGGTGAGTTGTTGTGCGCACGTCCGCGAAGGTTTCTTCCACATCTCCTCCTAAACCACTGTACCGATTTCAACCAAACTTGGAACAAATATTTTACGCAACGGGAGAACCAACATAGGATAGGTGTTTTTTTCGATGGGGTCCTTTTGGGGGTTCTTTGGGGTCTTCCACATCGCCTCCTAAACCACTGGACCGATTTCAACCAAACTTGGCACAAATATTTTACGCAAAGGGAGAACAACATAGGACAAGTGTTTTTTTCGATACGATCCTCTGGGGGGTCCTTTGCGGTCTTAAAAACTATTAGATCTGGTTACTATGGCAACCCAATAGAATAGATTCTGTTCTAAATATATTATCGCATTAAATTGAAGACCACGCGAACGAAGTTGTGGGCAACAGCTATTTATTTTTAAGAAGCCTACTTTAATTAAACTTTATTAATTAAACTAACATTTTCATTACGTACAACGTGAAACTCCGTAGCGAAGCACGGGTATTCTGCTAGTCATGTATAAGAGAAAATATATCGTGCGTGGCAGGCAAGCATATCTCAGTTATGTACTGTTTATGTTTCTATTTTATTATTATCACTACCGCAATAAAAAGGCAGGGAAGACACACACACACACACACACACACACAATTCGCGTTATTTCTGGCCTCATTCATGTTTATTTTCTTACATCTGCACGGTTTTTAAATGGAAAGTGCCGAACCCATACCAACATAACGCATGCAAGCCGAAAAAGTGTCCAGCGTGGATAGCGATTTGCTTCCTGTGGATCGCTGGGCAGTGTAACTGCACGTGTTTGCAGAGGAACGATTCATAGACAGACTTTTCGTTTTTAGGGAATGAACCCTCTGCAAGATGCTGAGGGTCCATGAGTGACTTCGGAGCGCTCCTTCTTTTCCGCTTGTTTGTTCTGTGAAACGTACACTGTAGATTCGCAGATTTATTCTAAGCAACGCTCAATAGGAAATGTTGAAAATTTTTGTCCACGGTGAACCCTTATACACACTAAACCTGCTCTGATGTTTTAATTACGGACATCATAATATTAAAACTTTGGAAACTTGAGCCCTACTTAATGGAGATCAATCATTAACTTATACAAGCCATTAAGTTTATGCATATTTTATATATATATGTGTACAACGTTATCGGCAACAAAGAAGTAGTTTTTGTTAAAATTCCTTCCCGGGATATTTGGCCGTAGTCCAATGTTTTCTACAAAACCAGACGTTTCGGCAATGCCATTGACTTCCATCATCAGTGAAAATCGAGTGCGATAACGTGAGGTGGTATATGTTAGTGACCACAGTACTGTGGTTAAGGCTGAAGCAGTAAGTAGAAAGAAGTAGTTTCTATGGTAATATTTCATTTCGAAAATGATTTTAAAAATAAATCTTAGAAAATGGAAGTCATGTATGGTTCTCCATACCGATATTTTACTTCCATATTCCTTAAGGAATGGAAGTATGGTGATGGCAAAAAAAATCGTGTTCGAGATTATTGCAGATTCTGATTGTGCTACACTCAAAACATGAAAAAAAGTCGTTTTCCGAAAAGTGTCTGTGTGTCTGTCTGTCTGTCTGTCTGTCTGTCTGTGTGTCTGTCTGTCTGTACATTTTTTTTCTATGGCAAACGATAACTGCCGCAAATTCAAACAGAATCAAATAATTTTTTGTATACAGCCCTGATTTGTAGAGTACTCACGACCTATTGTTTTTGGTGAATATCGGTTGAGGGAAAGGGGTAGTTTACCTGCAACGGTTTTTTTTTATCAAGGGAAATTTTTTTTTTTGGCAAACGATAACAGCCGCAAATTCAAACAGAATTAAATAATGTTTCGTATACAGCCCTGAATTGTAGAGTTCTCAAGACCTATTGTTCTTGGTGAAGATCGGTTAAGGGAAAGGGGTAGTTTACCAGCAACGTTTTATGTTTTAACAAGGGTATTTCCTATGGCAAACGATAACAGCCGCAAATTCAAACAGAATCAAAAGATTATTTGCATACAGCCCTAAATTGTAGAGTTCTCAAGACCTGTTGTTTTTGGTGAAGATTGGTAAAGGGAAAGGGGTAGTTTACCTGCAACGTTTTTTTAACAAGGGTATTTTCTATGGCAAACGATAACAGCCGCAAATTCACACAGAATCAAATAATTTTTTGCATACAGCCCTAATTTGTAGAGTAATCAAGACTTGTTGTTTTTGGTGAAGATCGGTTAAGGGGAAGGGGTAGTTTACCTGCAACGTTTTTTTATCAAGCGTATTTTCTATGGCAAACGATAACAGCCACAAATTCAAACAGAATCAAATAATTTTTTGCATACGTCCCTGAATTGTAGAGGTCTCAAGGCCTTTTGATTTTGGTGAAGATCGGTTAAGGGGAAGGGGTAGTTTACCTGCAACCTTTTACGTTTTAACAAGAGTAAAGTACTTGAAAGTTCATTTTATCTTTTGGAACAATGGTAATTGTTAAAAATAAAATAATTTTGTTGCCAGGCAATAAAATTATAATTTTTACTTCCATATTCCTTAAGGAATGGAAGTATGGTGATGGCAAAAAAAATCGTGTTCGAGATTATTGCAGATTCTGATTCTACTACACTCAAAACATGAAAAAAAGTCGTTTTCCGAAAAGTGTCTGTGTGTCTGTCTGTCTGTCTGTCTGTCTGTGTGTCTGTCTGTCTGTGTGTCTGTCTGTCTGTAGATTTTTTTTCTATGGCAAACGATAACTGCCGCAAATTCAAACAGAATCAAATAATTTTTTGCATACAGCCCGGTTTTGCAGAGTTCTCGCGACCTATTGTTTTTGGTGAAGATCGGTTGAGGGAAAGGGGTAGTTTACCTGCAACGGTTTTTTTTTAGCAAGGGTAATTTTGTTTGTTTGGCAAACGATAACAGCCGCAAATTCAAACAGAATCAAATAATGTTTCGCATACAGCCCTGAATTGTAGAGTTCTCAAGACCTATTGTTTTTGGTGAAGATCGGTTAAGGGAAAGGGGTAGTTTACCTGTAACGTTTTATGTTTTAACAAGGGTATTTCCTATGGCAAACGATAACAGCCGCAAATTCAAACAGAATGAAAAGATTATTTGCATACAGCCCTAAATTGTAGAGTTCTCAATACCTTTTGTTTTTGGTGAAGATCGGTTAAGGGAAAGGGGTAGTTTACCTACAACGTTTTTTTAGCAAGGGTATTTTCTATGGCAAACGATAACAGCCGCAAATTCAAACAGAATCAAATAATTTTCTGCATACAGCCCTGATTTGTAGAGTACTCAAGACCTATTGTTTTTGGTGAAGATCGGTTGAGGGGAAGGGGTAGTTTACCAGCAACGTTTTTTATCATGCGTATTTTCTATGGCAAACGACAACTGCCGCAAATTCAAACAGAATCAAATAATTTTTTGCATACAGCCCTGATTTGTAGAGTACTCGCGACCTATTGTTTTTGGTGAAGATCGGTTGAGGGGAAGGGGTAGTTTACCTGCAACGCTTTTTTTTATCAAGGGAAATTTTTTTTTTTTTGGCAAACGATAACAGCCGCAAATTCAAACAGAATCAAATAATGTTTCGCATACAGCCCTGAATTGTAGATTTCTCAAGACCTATTGTTTTTGGTGAAGATCGGTTGAGGGAAAGGGGTAGTTTACCTGCAACGTTTTTTTAACAAGGGTATTTTCTATGGCAAACGATAACAGCCGCAAATTCAAACAGAATCAAATAATGTTTTGCATACAGTCCTGATTTGTAGAGTACTCAAGACCTATTGTTTTTGGTGAAGATCGGTTAAGGGGAAGAGGTAGTTTACCTGCAACGTTTTTTTATCAAGCGTATTTTCTATGGCAAACGATAACAGCCGCAAATTCGAACAGAATCAAATAATTTTTTGCATACGTCCCTGAATTGTAGAGGTCTCAATGACTTTCGATTTTGGTGAAGATCGGTTAAGGGGAAGGGGTAGTTTACCTGCAACCTTATACGTTTTAACAAGAGTAAAGTACTTGAAAATTTATTTAAACTTTTTGAAACAATGGTAATTGTTAAAAATAAAATAATTTTGTTGCCAGGCAATAAAATTATAATTTTTTCATTTTAATGTAATATAATATTTTTCATTTAATACAGCAATAAAAAGGCAGGTAAGGCACAGCCTGGCTGTTTGGCTGAAAATGATTTTAAATATAAATCTTAGAATATGGAAGTCATGTATGGTTCTCCATACCGATATTTTAATTTTAATGTAAATCTGTACATAGTATAAAGTAAAGTCGGTCCGTTTTCTCTCTGTGTTTGAAATCGCTAATCTCAGGAAGTACTGAACGGATTTTATTCAAGTTTTCGCCAATAGATAGAGTGTATATCGAGGAACATTTATGTGTATAATTAATACATATATGTTGTACATTAGCTTAGCTATCACGGTTTATGCCAAGTAAGTGGTATAGTTTACATCTTATATATAAAAATGAATGTTTCTTTGTTTGTCCCGTATGCGTTCCTGTACCATTCATCCGATTGCGATGAAACTTCGGTGAGTTGTTGTGCGCACGTCCGCGAAGGTTTCTTCCACATCTCCTCCTAAACCACTGTACCGATTTCAACCAAACTTGGAACAAATATTTTACGCAACGGGAGAACCAACATAGGATAGGTGTTTTTTTCGATGGGGTCCTTTTGGGGGTTCTTTGGGGTCTTCCACATCGCCTCCTAAACCACTGGACCGATTTCAACCAAACTTGGCACAAATATTTTACGCAAAGGGAGAACAACATAGGACAAGTGTTTTTTTCGATACGATCCTCTGGGGGGTCCTTTGCGGTCTTAAAAACTATTAGATCTGGTTACTATGGCAACCCAATAGAATAGATTCTGTTCTAAATATATTATCGCATTAAATTGAAGACCACGCGAACGAAGTTGTGGGCAACAGCTATTTATTTTTAAGAAGCCTACTTTAATTAAACTTTATTAATTAAACTAACATTTTCATTACGTACAACGTGAAACTCCGTAGCGAAGCACGGGTATTCTGCTAGTCATGTATAAGAGAAAATATATCGTGCGTGGCAGGCAAGCATATCTCAGTTATGTACTGTTTATGTTTCTATTTTATTATTATCACTACCGCAATAAAAAGGCAGGGAAGACACACACACACACACACACACACACACACACACACACACACACACACACACACACACACACACACAATTCGCGTTATTTCTGGCCTCATTCATGTTTATTTTCTTACATCTGCACGGTTTTTAAATGGAAAGTGCCGAACCCATACCAACATAACGCATGCAAGCCGAAAAAGTGTCCAGCGTGGATAGCGATTTGCTTCCTGTGGATCGCTGGGCAGTGTAACTGCACGTGTTTGCAGAGGAACGATTCATAGACAGACTTTTCGTTTTTAGGGAATGAACCCTCTGCAAGATGCTGAGGGTCCATGAGTGACTTCGGAGCGCTCCTTCTTTTCCGCTTGTTTGTTCTGTGAAACGTACACTGTAGATTCGCAGATTTATTCTAAGCAACGCTCAATAGGAAATGTTGAAAATTTTTGTCCACGGTGAACCCTTATACACACTAAACCTGCTCTGATGTTTTAATTACGGACATCATAATATTAAAACTTTGGAAACTTGAGCCCTACTTAATGGAGATCAATCATTAACTTATACAAGCCATTAAGTTTATGCATATTTTATATATATATGTGTACAACGTTATCGGCAACAAAGAAGTAGTTTTTGTTAAAATTCCTTCCCGGGATATTTGGCCGTAGTCCAATGTTTTCTACAAAACCAGACGTTTCGGCAATGCCATTGACTTCCATCATCAGTGAAAATCGAGTGCGATAACGTGAGGTGGTATATGTTAGTGACCACAGTACTGTGGTTAAGGCTGAAGCAGTAAGTAGAAAGAAGTAGTTTCTATGGTAATATTTCATTTCGAAAATGATTTTAAAAATAAATCTTAGAAAATGGAAGTCATGTATGGTTCTCCATACCGATATTTTACTTCCATATTCCTTAAGGAATGGAAGTATGGTGATGGCAAAAAAAATCGTGTTCGAGATTATTGCAGATTCTGATTGTGCTACACTCAAAACATGAAAAAAAGTCGTTTTCCGAAAAGTGTCTGTGTGTCTGTCTGTCTATCTGTCTGTCTGTCTGTGTGTCTGTCTGTCTGTAGATTTTTTTTCTATGGCAAACGATAACTGCCGCAAATTCAAACAGAATCAAATAATTTTTTGCATGCAGCCCTGATTTGCAGAGTACTCGCGACTTATTGTTTTTGGTGAAGATCGGTTGAGGTAAAGGGGTAGTTTACCTGCAACGGTTTTTTTTTAGCAAGGGTAATTTTGTTTGTTTGGCAAACGATAACAGCCGCAAATTCATACAGAATGAAATAATGTTTCGCATACAGCTCTGAATTGTAGAGTTCTCAAGGTCTTTTGATTTTGGTGAAGATCGGTTAAGGGAAAGGGGTAGTTTACCTGTAACGTTTTATGTTTTAACAAGGGTATTTCTTATGGCAAACGATAACAGCCGCAAATTCAAACAGAATCAAAAGATTATTTGCATACAGCCCTAAATTGTAGAGTTCTCAAGACCTATTGTTTTTGGTGAAGATCGGTTGAGGGAAAGGGGTAGTTTACCAGCAACGTTTTTTTAAAAAGGGTATTTTCTATGGCAAACGATAACAGCCGCAAATTCAAACAGAATCAAATAATGTTTTGCGTACAGCCCTGATTTGTAGAGTACTCAAGACCTATTGTTTCTGGTGAAGATCGGTTAAGGGAAAGGGGTAGTTTACCTGTAACGTTTTATGTTTTAACAAGGGTATTTCCTATGGCAAACGATAACAGCCGCAAATTCAAACAGAATCAAAAGATTATTTGCATACAGCCCTAAATTGTAGAGTTCTCAAGACCTATTGTTTTTGGTGAAGATCGGTTGAGGTAAAGGGGTAGTTTACCTGCAACGTTTTTTTAACAAGGGTATTTTCTATGGCAAACGATAACAGCCGCAAATTCAAACAGAATCAAATAATGTTTTGCATACAGCCCTGATTTGTAGAGTACTCAAGACCTATTGTTTTTGGTGAAGATCGGTTAAGGGGAAGGGGTAGTTTACCTGCAACGTTTTTTTATCAAGCGTATTTTCTATGGCAAACGATAGCAGCCGCAAATTCAAACAGAATCAAATAATTTTTAGCATACGTCCCTGAATTGTAGAGGTCTCAATGACTTTCGATTTTGGTGAAGATCGGTTAAGGGGAAGGGGTAGTTTACCAGCAACCTTTTACGTTTTAACAAGAGTAAAGTACTTGAAAATTTATTTAAACTTTTTGAAACAATGATAATTGTTAAAAATAAAATAATTTTGTTGCCAGGCAATAAAATTATAATTTTTTCATTTTAATGTAATATAATATTTTTCATTTAATACAGCAATAAAAAGGCAGGTAAGACACAGCCTGGCTGTTTGGGTGAAAATGATTTTAAATATAAATCTTAGAATATGGAAGTCATGTATGGTTCTCCATACCGATATTTACTTCCATATTTCCTTAAGGAATGGAAGTGATGGCATTGTATGGTGATGGCAAAAAAAATCGTGTTCGAGATTATTGCAGATTCTGATTCTACTACACTCAAAACATGAAAAAAAGTCGTTTTCCGAAAAGTGTCTGTGTGTGTGTCTGTGTGTCTGTGTGTCTGTAGATTTTTTTTCTATGGCAAACGATAACTGCCGCAAATTCAAACAGAATCAAATAATTTTTTGCATACAGCCCTGATTTGTAGAGGACTCGCGACCTATTGTTTTTGGTGAAGATCGGTTGATGGAAAGGGGTAGTTTACCTGCAACGGTTTTTTTTTATCAAGGGAAATTTTCTTTTTTGGCAAACGATAACAGCTGCAAATTCAAACAGAATCAAATAATGTTTCGTATACAGCCCTGAATTGTAGAGTTCTCAAGACCTTTTGTTTTTGGTTAAGATCGGTTAAGGGAAAGGGGTAGTTTACTTGTAACGTTTTATGTTTTAACAAGGGTATTTCCTATGGCAAACGATAACAGCCGCAAATTCAAACAGAATCAAAAGATTATTTGCATACAGCCCTAAATTGTAGAGTTCTCAAGACCTATTGTTTTTGGTGAAGATCGGTTAAGGGAAAGGGGTAGTTTACCTACAACGTTTTTTTAACAAGCGTATTTTCTATGGCAAACGATAACAGCCGCAAATTCAAACAGAATCAAATAATGTTTTGCATACAGCCCTGATTTGTAGGGTACTCAAGACTTATTGTTTTTGGTGAAGATCTGTTAAGGGGAAGGGGTAGTTTACCTGCACCGTTTTTTTATCAAGCGTATTTTCTATGGCAAACGATAACAGCCGCAAATTCAAACAGAATCAAATAATTTTTTGCATACATCCCTGAATTGTAGAGGTCTCAAGGACTTTCGATTTTGGTGAAGATCGGTTAAGGGGAAGGGGTAGTTTACCTGCAACCTTTTACGTTTTAACAAGTGTAAAGTACTTGCAAATTTATTTAAACTTTTTGAAACAATGGTAATTGTTAAAAATAAAATAATTTTGTTGCCAGGCAATAAAATTAAAATTTTTTAATTTTAATGTAATATAATATTTTTCATTTAATACGGCAATAAAAAGGCAGGTAAGACACAAACACACAATTCACGTTATTTCTGGCCTCACTCATGTTTATTTTCTTACGTTTGCACGCTTTTTAAATGGAAAGTGCCGAAACCCACACCAACATAACGCGTGCAAGCCGAAAAAATGGACATCAATTTGCTTACTGGCGAAGCTAGTAGTTAATGAATGGATAGGCAAAAATCTTATCTTAAATTTTTTTTAAGGAATCACTAAAAGGACGGTGGGTCAAATCGGACGCTGAGGTAGAGTTGCTGTAACTGAATGGTTCCACAAACAGCCGTAAGAATTTTACTAGCAGGGAATCTACAGGTTAGCGCAACAGTGGAACTCATGTCTTAATGTTATTGGAGACTTCTTTTAAAATCGTTGAATAAAAAATGCTTTACAGCTCTATACGTGTGTCTATTGAACAATCCTTGTATTAGTCATACACAATAATACAACTGATTGAACTTCAAATTTTTAAACTTGATTAGTTTCTATATATATGTTTAATGTTACAAATAATTCAAATAACAATCTTGATCATCTGTTACTTCAGCGGAATAACAGTGACACTTTTAATAACCGCATAAAATAAACACTTAGAAACAACACAGGTGCTTTAACTTAACTGTTTGGACCACAGAAGTGAGGCATGCCTCAACGCTCTATGTGTACAGCGCGGGACAATCCCCCCTCCCTACACTTCCCTATCACACCACTACATTGCTTACATACGATGTATACAAAAAACGCTGAGGCAAGTTCAGGTTGCCTCATTCGCTTTAAACGAACTATGCTGAATCTCACCTGTCACCATCTAGCGGTCGCTCAATAAAGCACGTTTCGGTTTAATAAATTTGACAGTCCCAGTAACAATGTATAATCTTTACGTTATGTAGTTCATACGTATTTATAATTTTTATTCTACAGAATTTGTAAGGGTAGGCATTGCCTCAATTGCCTCCATGTAACTTCGCCACTGATATATATGTGTACAACGTTATCGGCAACAAAGAAGTAGTTTTTGTTAAAATTCCTTCCCGGGATATTTGGCCGTAGTCCAATGTTTTCTACAAAACCAGACGTTTCGGCAATGCCATCGACTTCCATCATCAGTGAAAATCGAGTGCGATAACGTGAGGCGGTATACGTTAGTGACCACAGTACTGTGGTTAAGGCTGAAGCAGTAAGTAGAAAGAAGTAGTTTCTATGGTAATATTTCATTTCGAAAATGATTTTAAATATAAATCTTAGAATATGGAAGTCATGTATGGTTCTCCATACCGATATTTTTTGCATACGTCCCTGAATTGTAGAGGTCTCAATGACTTTCGATTCTGGTGAAGATCGGTTAAGGGGAAGGGGTAGTTTACCTGCAACCTTTTACGTTTTAACAAGAGTAAAGTACTTGAAAATTTATTTAAACTTTTTGAAACAATGGTAATTGTTAAAAATAAAATAATTTTGTTGCCAGGCAATAAAATTATAATTTTTTCATTTTAATGTAATATAATATTTTTCATTTAATACAGCAATAAAAAGGCAGGTAAGACACAGCCTGGCTGTTTGGCTGAAAATGATTTTAAATATAAATCTTAGAATATGGAAGTCATGTATGGTTCTCCATACCGATATTTTACTTCCATATTCCTTAAGGAATGGAAGTATGGTGATGGCAAAAAAAATCGTGTTCGAGATTATTGCAGATTCTGATTCTACTACACTCAAAACATGAAAAAAAGTCGTTTTCCGAAAAGTGTCTGTGTGTGTGTCTGTCTGTCTGTGTGTCTGTCTGTTTGTCTGTGTGTCTATAGATTTTTTTTCTATGGCAAACGATAACTGCCGCAAATTCAAACAGAATCAAATAATTTTTTGCATGCAGCCCTGATTTGCAGAGTACTCGCGACCTATTGTTTTTGGTGAAGATCGGTTGAGGGAAAGGGGTAGTTTACCTGCAACGGTTTTTTTTTAGCAAGGGTAATTTTGTTTGTTTGGCAAACGATAACAGCCGCAAATTCAAACAGAATCAAATAATGTTTCGCATACAGCCCTGAATTGTAGTGTTCTCAAGATCTGTTGATTTTGGTGAAGATCGGTTAAGGTAAAGGGGTAGTTTACCTGTAACGTTTTATGTTTTAACAAGGGTATTTCCTACGGCAAACGATAACAGCCGCAAATTCAAACAGAATCAAAAGATTATTTGCATACAGCCCTAAATTGTAGAGTTCTCAAGACCTATTGTTTTTGGTGAAGTTCGGTTGAGGGAAAGGGGTAGTTTACCTGCAACATTTTTTTAACAAGGGTATTTTCTATGGCAAACGATAACAGCCGCAAATTCAAACAGAATCAAATAATGTTTTGCATACAGCCCTGATTTGTAGAGTACTCAAGACCTGTTGTTTTTGGTGAAGATTGGTTAAGGGAAAGGGGTAGTTTACCGGTAACGTTTTGTTTTAACAAGGGTATTTCCTATGGCAAACGATAACAGCCGCAAATTCAAACAGAATCAAAAGATTATTTGCATACAGCCCTATATTGTAGAGTTCTCAAGACCTATTGTTTTTGGTGAAGATCGGTTGAGGGAAAGGGGTAGTTTACCTGCAACGTTTTTTTAACAAGGGTATTTTCTATGGCAAACGATAACAGCCGCAAATTCAAACAGAATCAAATAATGTTTTGCATACAGCCCTGATTTGTAGTGTACTCAATACCTATTGTTTTTGGTGAAGATCGGTTAAGGGGAAGGGGTAGTTTACCAACAACGATTTTTTTATCAAGCGTATTTTCTATGGCAAACGATAACAGTCGCAAATTCAAACAGAATCAAATAATTTTTTGCATACGTCCTTGAATTGTAGAGGTCTCAATGACTTTCGATTTTGGTGAAGATCGGTTAAGGGGAAGGGGTAGTTTACCTGCAACCTTTTACGTTTTAACAAGAGTAAAGTACTTGAAAATTTATTTAAACTTTTTGAAACAATGGTAATTGTTAAAAATACAATAATTTTGTTGCCAGGCAATAAAATTATAATTTTTTATTTTAATGTAATATAATATTTTTCATTTAATACAGCAATAAAAAGGCAGGTAAGACACAGCCTGGCTGTTTGGCTGAAAATGATTTTAAATTTAAATCTTAGAATATGGAAGTCATGTATGGTTCTCCATACCGATATTTTACTTCCATATTCCTTAAGGAATGGAAGTATGGTGATGGCAAAAAAAATCGTGTTCGAGATTATTGCAGATTCTGATTCTACTACACTCAAAACATGAAAAAAAGTCGTTTTCCGAAAAGTGTCTGTGTGTGTGTCTGTCTGTCTGTGTGTCTGTCTGTTTGTCTGTGTGTCTATAGATTTTTTTTCTATGGCAAACGATAACTGCCGCAAATTCAAACAGAATCAAATAATTTTTTGCATGCAGCCCTGATTTGCAGAGTACTCGCGACCTTTTGTTTTTGGTGAAGATCGGTTGAGGGAAAGGGGTAGTTTACCTGCAACGGTTTTTTTTTAGCAAGGGTAATTTTGTTTGTTTGGCAAACGATAACAGCCGCAAATTCAAACAGAATCAAATAATGTTTCGCATACAGCCCTGAATTGTAGTGTTCTCAAGATCTGTTGATTTTGGTGAAGATCGGTTAAGGGAAAGGGGTAGTTTACCTGTAACGTTTTATGTTTTAACAAGGGTATTTCCTACGGCAAACGATAACAGCCGCAAATTCAAACAGAATCAAAAGATTATTTGCATACAGCCCTAAATTGTAGAGTTCTCAAGACCTATTGTTTTTGGTGAAGTTCGGTTGAGGGAAAGGGGTAGTTTACCTGCAACATTTTTTTAACAAGGGTATTTTCTATGGCAAACGATAACAGCCGCAAATTCAAACAGAATCAAATAATGTTTTGCATACAGCCCTGATTTGTAGAGTACTCAAGACCTGTTGTTTTTGGTGAAGATTGGTTAAGGGAAAGGGGTAGTTTACCGGTAACGTTTTGTTTTAACAAGGGTATTTCCTATGGCAAACGATAACAGCCGCAAATTCAAACAGAATCAAAAGATTATTTGCATACAGCCCTATATTGTAGAGTTCTCAAGACCTATTGTTTTTGGTGAAGATCGGTTGAGGGAAAGGGGTAGTTTACCTGCAACGTTTTTTTAACAAGGGTATTTTCTATGGCAAACGATAACAGCCGCAAATTCAAACAGAATCAAATAATGTTTTGCATACAGCCCTGATTTGTAGTGTACTCAAGACCTATTGTTTTTGGTGAAGATCGGTTAAGGGGAAGGGGTAGTTTACCAACAACGATTTTTTTATCAAGCGTATTTTCTATGGCAAACGATAACAGCCGCAAATTCAAACAGAATCAAATAATTTTTTGCATACGTCCTTGAATTGTAGAGGTCTCAATGACTTTCGATTTTGGTGAAGATCGGTTAAGGGGAAGGGGTAGTTTACCTGCAACCTTTTACGTTTTAACAAGAGTAAAGTACTTGAAAATTTATTTAAACTTTTTGAAACAATGGTAATTGTTAAAAATACAATAATTTTGTTGCCAGGCAATAAAATTATAATTTTTTATTTTAATGTAATATAATATTTTTCATTTAATACAGCAATAAAAAGGCAGGTAAGACACAGCCTGTCTGTTTGGCTGAAAATGATTTTAAATTTAAATCTTAGAATATGGAAGTCATGTATGGTTCTCCATACCGATATTTTACTTCCATATTCCTTAAGGAATGGAAGTATGGTGATGGCAAAAAAAATCGTGTTCGAGATTATTGCAGATTCTGATTCTACTACACTCAAAACATGAAAAAAAGTCGTTTTCCGAAAAGTGTCTGTGTGTGTGTCTGTCTGTCTGTGTGTCTGTCTGTTTGTCTGTGTGTCTATAGATTTTTTTTCTATGGCAAACGATAACTGCCGCAAATTCAAACAGAATCAAATAATTTTTTGCATGCAGCCCTGATTTGCAGAGTACTCGCGACCTATTGTTTTTGGTGAAGATCGGTTGAGGGAAAGGGGTAGTTTACCTGCAACGGTTTTTTTTTAGCAAGGGTAATTTTGTTTGTTTGGCAAACGATAACAGCCGCAAATTCAAACAGAATCAAATAATGTTTCGCATACAGCCCTGAATTGTAGAGTTCTCAAGATCTGTTGATTTTGGTGAAGATCGGTTAAGGGAAAGGGGTAGTTTACCTGTAACGTTTTATGTTTTAACAAGGGTATTTCCTATGGCAAACGATTACAGCCGCAAATTCAAACAGAATCAAAAGATTATTTGCATACAGCCCTAAATTGTAGAGTTCTCAAGATCTATTGTTTTTGGTGAAGTTCGGTTGAGGGAAAGGGGTAGTTTACCTGCAACATTTTTTTAACAAGGGTATTTTCTATGGCAAACGATAACAGCCGCAAATTCAAACAGAATCAAATAATGTTTTGCATACAGCCCTGATTTGTAGAGTACTCAAGACCTGTTGTTTTTGGTGAAGATTGGTTAAGGGAAAGGGGTAGTTTACCGGTAACGTTTTGTTTTAACAAGGGTATTTCCTATGGCAAACGATAACAGCCGCAAATTCAAACAGAATCAAAAGATTATTTGCATACAGCCCTATATTGTAGAGTTCTCAAGACCTATTGTTTTTGGTGAAGATCGGTTGAGGGAAAGGGGTAGTTTACCTGCAACGTTTTTTTAACAAGGGTATTTTCTATGGCAAACGATAACAGCCGCAAATTCAAACAGAATCAAATAATGTTTTGCATACAGCCCTGATTTGTAGTGTACTCAAGACCTATTGTTTTTGGTGAAGATCGGTTAAGGGGAAGGGGTAGTTTACCAACAACGATTTTTTTATCAAGCGTATTTTCTATGGCAAACGATAACAGCCGCAAATTCAAACAGAATCAAATAATGTTTTGCATACGTCCTTGAATTGTAGAGGTCTCAATGACTTTCGATTTTGGTGAAGATCGGTTAAGGGGAAGGGGTAGTTTACCTGCAACCTTTTACGTTTTAACAAGAGTAAAGTACTTGAAAATTTATTTAAACTTTTTGAAACAATGGTAATTGTTAAAAATACAATAATTTTGTTGCCAGGCAATAAAATTATAATTTTTTATTTTAATGTAATATAATATTTTTCATTTAATACAGCAATAAAAAGGCAGGTAAGACACAGCCTGTCTGTTTGGCTGAAAATGATTTTAAATTTAAATCTTAGAATATGGAAGTCATGTATGGTTCTCCATACCGATATTTTACTTCCATATTCCTTAAGGAATGGAAGTATGGTGATGGCAAAAAAAATCGTGTTCGAGATTATTGCAGATTCTGATTCTACTACACTCAAAACATGAAAAAAAGTCGTTTTCCGAAAAGTGTCTGTGTGTGTGTCTGTCTGTCTGTGTGTCTGTCTGTTTGTCTGTGTGTCTATAGATTTTTTTTCTATGGCAAACGATAACTGCCGCAAATTCAAACAGAATCAAATAATTTTTTGCATGCAGCCCTGATTTGCAGAGTACTCGCGACCTATTGTTTTTGGTGAAGATCGGTTGAGGGAAAGGGGTAGTTTACCTGCAACGGTTTTTTTTTAGCAAGGGTAATTTTGTTTGTTTGGCAAACGATAACAGCCGCAAATTCAAACAGAATCAAATAATGTTTCGCATACAGCCCTGAATTGTAGAGTTCTCAAGATCTGTTGATTTTGGTGAAGATCGGTTAAGGGAAAGGGGTAGTTTACCTGTAACGTTTTATGTTTTAACAAGGGTATTTCCTATGGCAAACGATAACAGCCGCAAATTCAAACAGAATCAAAAGATTATTTGCATACAGCCCTAAATTGTTGAGTTCTCAAGATCTATAGTTTTTGGTGAAGTTCGGTTGAGGGAAAGGGGTAGTTTACCTGCAACGTTTTTTTAACAAGGGTATTTTCTATGGCAAACGATAACAGCCGCAAATTCAAACAGAATCAAATAATGTTTTGCATACAGCCCTGATTTGTAGAGTACTCAAGACCTGTTGTTTTTGGTGAAGATTGGTTAAGGGAAAGGGGTAGTTTACCGGTAACGTTTTGTTTTAACAAGGGTATTTCCTATGGCAAACGATAACAGCCGCAAATTCAAACAGAATCAAAAGATTAGTTGCATACAGCCCTAAATTGTAGAGTTCTCAAGACCTATTGTTTTTGGTGAAGATCGGTGGAGGGAAAGGGGTAGTTTACCTGCAACGTTTTTTTAACAAGGGTATTTTCTATGGCAAACGATAACAGCCGCAAATTAAAACAGAATCAAATAATGTTTTGCATACACCCCTGATTTGTAGAGTACTCAAGACCTGTTGTTTTTGGTGAAGATCGGTTAAGGGGAAGGGGTAGTTTACCTGCAACGTTTTTTTATCAAGCGTATTTTCTATGGCAAACGATAACAGCCGCAAATTCAAACAGAATCAAATAATTTTTTGCATACGTCCCTCAATTGTAGAGGTCTCAATGACTTTCGATTTTGGTGAAGATCGGTTAAGGGGAAGGGGTAGTTTACCTGCAACCTTTTACGTTTTAACAAGAGTAAAGTACTTGAAAATTTATTTAAACTTTTTGAAACAATGGTAATTGTTAAAAATAAAATAATTTTGTTGCCAGCCAATAAAATTATAATTTTTTCATTTTAATGTAATATAATATTTTTCATTTAATACAGCAATAAAAAGGCAGGTAAGACACAGCCTGGCTGTTTGACTGAAAATGATGTTAAATATAAATCTTAGAATATGGAAGTCATGTATGGTTCTCCATACCGATATTTTCTTTCAAAATCTCTTGCCACAGAATAATCTCACCATAGACCCCTGAAGTTTCAAGTTCGTAAAACTCCGCTAGTTTGGTAATGATAGAAGTGTTTTGATAATTACCTTCTTCTAGGCTGGTTTGTATCAAACGCTGGAAAGGTGTTAGTATGTTCTGGTGAGATTCAAACTTTTGGTCAAAAGCCTTGATAGTATTTTCGAGGAAAGGGATAAATAATGATCTTCTGAAGTATTCCTCAACTGAGTCGGCCGGAACATTGTGTCTCATTGTCTACCGCCCTATCGCCCTTGGTCTCGAAACAGGGACCTCCAAATCTTCACACAGGTCACTAGATTTCTTGAAAATAGGTGAAAATGTGTCACCTGCCTCATTTCGAGCCTTTTCTAACTTCTTTTTTACAGTTATAGCAGACTTTATGGCATCTGAAAGGTCAAGATTTTCTCTCTGCAAGTACAAGCTTAATGGTAAAGTATTTTTTTACCAGTTTTTAACAGTTAATTCTTAAACTGTTTTAAAACTTCTTTATTATGTAGCCCATTCAACATAAAAAAATATATTTTTTAATCTCTCTGGGGGAGGGGGTTAACCCCCAAACCCCCCTCGCTGCGCCCCTGCGTAGGACACACCCACAGCACATTCCGTTTGTCAGACCGTTGCAACCAACAAACTCATCGCCAATTACTAACAGTTGTGACCAGTGGCGTATCTAGAATTTTACCTCGGTGAGGAGGGGTCCGGGATCCGGTCGAGGCGTCTTCATACAAAAGAAAAAACAAGTTAAGGCTTATCAACATTACTATCTTTAAAGTGGGTGAAAACCGTGTGAGACCATCCTTAAAATCAATCCCATTAAAGTAAACGGTAATAACACAATACAAATACGCGTTATTGAAACGTTGTTTACTGACTGACTTGATTTTCCTATATTTCATATTTTAAACGTATACTCTAATGCTGTGTAACGAACCTGTTTGTATATTTAAATATCGGTATGGAGAACCATACAGGACTTCCATGTTCTAAGATTTATATTTAAAATTATATTCGAAATGAAATATTTCCATAGAAACTACTTCTTTCTACTTATTGCTTCAGCCTTAAACCACAGTACTGTGGTCACTAACGTATACCACCTCACGTTTTCGCACTCGATTTTCACTGAGATGGAAGTCGATGGCACTGCCGAAAAGTCTGGTTTTGCAGAAAACATTGGACTACGGCTAAACAGCCCGGGAAGGAATTTTAACAAAGAACTACTTCTTTGTTGCCGATAACGTAGTACACATACAAAATTCTCCCCTCCCCCATCAACTATAATTTTCATTTATAGAAAATTACCCCCACCCCGTTCACCTAACCTCTTCATTTATAGATATTTCATCTACGTTTCTACAGCGGATTATTATGAGCTTCTTATCAAGACACTTTATTTATCAAAATTAAGTACTTTACTCTTGTTAAAACATAAAACGTTGCAGGTAAACTACCCGTTTCTCTAAACCGATCTTCACCAAAATCAATAGACCTTCAGTCCTCTGCAATGTAAGGATGCATGCAAAAAATATTTGATTCTGTTTCAATTTGCGGCAGTTATCGTTCGTCATGGAAACATTTCTCTTGTTACAACATAACATGTTTCAGGTAAACTACCCCTTCCCTTTACCGATCTTCACCAAAATCAACAGGCCTTGAGCTCTCTACAATTTAGGAAGGTATGCAAAAAAATATTTGTTTTTCTTTGAATTTACGGCAGTTATCGTTCTTCATAGAAAAAATTACCCTTGTTAAAACATAAAACGTTGCAGGTAAACTACCCCTTTCTCTAAACCGATCTTCACCAAAATCAGCAGACCTTCAGTCCTCTACAATTCAGGGCTGTATGCAAAACATTATTTGATTCTGTTTGAATTTGCGGCTGTTATCGTTTGCCATAGAAAAAATATTACCCTTGATAAAAAAACGTTACTGGTAAACTACCCCTTTCCCTTAACCGATCTTCACCAAAAACAATAGGTCTTGAGTAATCTACAATTCAGGGCTGTATGCAAAAAATTATTTGATTCTGTTTGAAGTTGCGGCTCTTATCGTTTGCCATACTAAATACCCTTGTTAAAATATAAAACGTTGCAGGTAAACTACCCCTTTCCCTTAACCGATCTTCAACAAAATCAACAGACCTTGAGTTCGGTATAATTACAAAAGGTATGAAAAAGACTAGTTGATTCTGTCTAAATTTGCGGCAGTTATCGTTCGTCATAGAAAATACCCTTTTAAAACATAAAACGTTGCTGGTAAACTACCCCTTTCCCTTAACCGATCTTCACCAAAAACAATTGGTCCTGAGCACTCTACAATTCAGGGCTGTATGCAAAACATTATTTGATTCTGTTTACATTTGCGGCTTTTATCGTTTGCCATAAAAAATACCCTTGTTAAAATATAAAATGTTGCAGGTAAACTACCCCTTTCCCTTAACCGATTTTCACCAGAACCAATAGGTCTTGAGAACTCTATAATTCAGGGGTGTATGCAAAAGAGTAGTTGATTTTGTTTGAATTTGCGGCTGTTATAGTTTGCCAAAAAAAAAAATTACCCTTGTTTAAAAAAACCGTTGCAGGTAAACTACCCCTTTCCCTTAACCGATCTTTAACTAAAACAATAGGTCTTGAGTACTCTACAGATCAGGGCTGTATGCAAAACATTATTTGATTCTGTTTGAATTAGCGGCTCTTATCGTTTGCCATAGAAAATACCCTTTTAAAACATAAAACGTAGCAGGTAAACTACCCCTTCCCCTTAACCGATCTTCACCAAAATCAATAGGTCTTGAGAACTCTACAATTTAGGGCTGTATGCAAATAATCATTTGATTCTGTTTGAATTTGCGGCTGTTATCGTTTGCCATAGAAAACAATTACCGTTGATTAAAAAAAAAAACCGTTGCTGGTAAACTACCCCTTTCCCTCAACCGATCTTCACCAAAAACAATAGGTCGTGAGTACTCTACAAATCAGGGCTGTATGCAAAAAATTATTTGATTCTGTTTGAATTTGCGGCTGTTATCGTTTTCCATAGAAAAAAAATCTAGACACACAGACACACAGACACTTTTCGAAAAACGTCTTTTTTTCATGTTTTGAGTGTAGTACAATCAGAATCTGCAATAATCTCGAACACGATTTTTTTTGCCATCACCATACTTCCATTTCCTTAAGGAACATGGAAGTAAAAAATAGTTTCTACTATATAAGCGTACACATTTAAAATAATAATAATAATAAAAGAGCCTACAAATTAAGAGATTAACAAAATTCGTCAACTTTTTGCGTCGGGAGACGGTCCCGTTCGTCCTTCCCTGTCAGAGGGCGGTAGACCACGTCATCATCATCATCATCATCGACGTGCATAAGTATCTCAACGTGTTCCCATTTCATCGTAATATCGTATTTCTCATACAGGGGCGGATTAGCCATTAGCCTGACTAGGCTGTAGCCTAGGACGTGGCACTTTATGGGGCGCAAAATTTTAGCCAAAAAAAAATAAAATTTTACAGCAATGTAAAATTGGTAATAAATTAAAAGGATAAAAATTTGAGTTCATTTTGAACACAGGCGCGTGTCTGAGAGAAATTATGATAAAACTGTACATAAATAATAGAAGTGCTTTCCAAACTGTTTTCTCCGGTTATGAATCATCGGCGGCCGGCTCTCATAGAACTATGCCGCCGCCCGACTTTCGTGGAATTGCCGACCACGTTATCTATTCCATCCACCTCCACCCCCCCTTAACTCGAGTCTTAACAAATCCACAAGATATTTAACCGATTGTCTTCTTGGTGTAAATGATGTTAAATGTACACTTAATAAATCTGTTATAATTCTGTAACTACTTAGTTAATTTTTTCCTTATAAAAGCCATGCAAACTACAAATAGTTGAAGGCTGAAAAATAGCCTCAGTTTTCAATTCTTAAGACTATTTCCAAAAACAGTAAGATATTTGAAATATTCCTAAATAAGAAATATATTGTATGGTGTTTAAAGCTTCATTCAGCCCCTTGGAAATAAATGTAGCCTATGGGAGGTGAGGGGGCGCTAAAATACAATTAGCCTAGGGCGCCAAGATACGTTAATGCGACCGTGTTCTCATATAATACATAAATTTGTATGAAATTAAAAAAAAAAGACCCCGAAGCCACGTAAAATTCATTGATCCAAAACGTAACCAGAAAGTAGGGCTTATTTTTTGCAAAGTCCAAGATCAGATCGTATCCTCTTTGTACAGCGCGTTCGAAAACTTAAAAATATTTGATAGCGTATAGAGTTTCTACGGCTTTCACCACGATCAGCCTCAACAAAGAGTTGGAAACGTTATTTGCCGGGTTGTTAGGCCCTCGTCTATCGTTTGTGTCGGAGGCCACCTTCTGTGTTAGAAGCAGTTGGCACCATGTCCGCCAATTCACCCCAGCGTAAGGTAGAGAACTGTGTTTTTTTTTTTTTTTTTTTTTAGGCTGGTCTGTGAGGATCAGTCTCTGGTGGGGCTGTTCTGGGGCAAGCCCCTTCAACCATTTGCTTAGGATATATGGAGTCGCACGCCAGTTCAGGGCCGGCCGTTGAGAAGGTGGAGACACCAGAAAAGAAAATGGAGTATATTGTGACAGTGTGTGAAGTACTGGGACAGCCTATTGAAGAGGGTTGGGGGAGGGGGTGTAAGACTAATACAGCCTTGGACGAGCCTTGGTGTTTGACGTTAAAGATGGCAGGTAGCGTCGTAGTGGCGTCAAGGAAACGGCGTAGGACAATTTGTGTGGGTTTTACATTGCGGAGGAAGGCTGTGTGAATTATCTTTTTATTTTATTTTATTACGACCTTTGAAACTCTTCAGTTGGGGGTTCGGGGATAATTTATGTGGGTTGTGTATGGGGCAGGGAAGTTGTGTGGATTTTATTTTGTTACTACTGGGTCTGCAGTCAGTAGGATCGGGTGAGCATATGACATTATCGGTCTAGCCATGCAGTGTAGATCCTGCTGAGGATCACACTGGACCAACGGTCATTTCTATTAAGTATACGTAGTGATCGGATACGGGCCCGGGCTTGGTCAGCAGCTGTGTTTCTGCCTAAGAAAGCCCACTTACATGGACCAGCATCAACCAATCAGCTTCAAGTGCTACCTGATTGACATGGGAGGACAGCATGCCAAATCCTGTTTAATAGAAGGCTTTCTCCCCTACGATTCGATTGCCCTCAGTGGTGTCCACGTGATGGCGTCATATAAGCCGCCGAACAAAGAACTTCTGCACCCTGACTAGACGGCCGTATTTGATACACACAGAAGTGTAATCATGACAGGCGACCTGAACAGTAAGCATCGCGATTGGAACAGTCGATTGACTGCTTCCGAACGGGACGTGCTTACGCAAGTTTGTCGCTGCTCTCCGGGCGACGGTGATTAGGCCCGCCCAACCAACGTTCTATGCCTCACGACTCAACGCGGTTCCCGATGTCTTGGTTACTGCGGTGACACAAAGCATCCAGGTGTCCGCGCTAACGGAACTCTCGTCTGATCGCCTCCGGATCTTGGTCCACGTCGCTACGCAACACGCCACACGCAGAGACGTCAGGAACGTAGCAGATGGGATCGCTGTGGCCCGGCGGTCAGTCGTTGATTACCAGAGGCGGGACCACTCGAAACCGTCCACCAAGTCGACGAGAACGTCATCCCTGCGGTTGACACGTTTTCTAGGATGAAGCCTGGCCTCACTCCCCACTACCAGTGGATCGCTGAGGAAACGAGTCCTCTCGCTCTCGAGACTAATCGCCTCCGGAGACGCTGGCAGCGGACTCGTGATTCGGCCGACAAGGCAGCGTACAACCGACAATTTACGTCGTGAAATCCAGGCCTACTGGAAACGCTGTGAGAACTCGCCGTGGCCCAAACGGTGGACGTGTCGGTCGAGAGTCGCCCTTACCGGCTACCTACCGCTCTGACGGAGAAGAGGCACCGTCCTCGCAACCCTGCCATTGCTGGACCGTTCACCCAAGTCCTGGGTCGCCCGGAGGAGAAGGCCGAGGACTTGGGCTTGTGTTTCGAGCAACAGATCGCTCCCAACCCGCCCATGGACTGGGACTTTGATGAAGAAGTCGAAAACGAGGTGGAAGATTTTCTGTCTCTTCCGATCACTGCCGAGCTCGAACCAATTTCTAGGGAAGAGGTCCCAAATCGGCTCGCTGAACTCCGACCGAGAAAAGCTCCTGGCTCGGACGGTCTTTCGGAGTGTGGAATCATTTTCTGGACGAGCTATTCAACGCGTGTCTAAGTCTGGGCTACTTTCCCAAGAAATAGCGGAAGCCGACGGGCACAGTGATACCGAAGCAGGGAAAAAACGCTTCCCGTGGCGACAACCTCCGGCTCACTAGTCTCCTGTCAGCCACGTCAAAGGTCCTCGAACGTCACGTTCAGCGGCGAGTAAAAGACAATCTAGGAAACTTCAACGCACGGTCCCCGAAGAGTTCGGCTTCCGTGTGGGGCATTCTACCACTCATCAGCTGATGTGACTGGTGGAGTACATCAAGGACGCCGGCTATCAGAGAGAGCAGATCGTCGGCTGTTTCCTAGATGTGGGAAAGGCCTTGGCCAGTGTCTGGCATGACGGGCTCTTATTCAAGATCCGGGAAATCCAGCTCCCAGACTGCTACCTTCGCTTGATTGCTAGCTTTCTGACGGAGAGGACCTTCTCCGTGAGACTAGATGACCACGTTTCTTACGAGAGACATATTATAGCGGTTGCCCCAAGGTAGCGTCTTAGGGCCTCTCCTGTTTTCTGTCTATGTCAACAACGTACTCAGAGAGCCTGGAGTCCAGTTCGCCCTCTCCTGTTTTCTGTCTATGTCAACAACGTACTCAGAGAGCCTGGAGTCCAGTTCGCCCTGTTTGCTAACGACACGGCGGTTTATACCGCCGATCGGAACGCTGACAGGGCGATCATACGACTGTGCGTTTACGGCCTGGACGCGTAACTGGAAAGTTGCCGTCAACCAAGAGCTCCGCGGTGCTATTCTTCAAGCGCCAGAAGGAACCGCGAGGACGAGTGAGACTCGACAGGTCGTATTTGCCCTGATAGAGAAAAGAAAGTACCTCGGTGTCCACCTTGATAGTCGGCTCATTTGGCGCGCCCATGCCCATGCAGTCAGAACTAGAGCGCCCGCTCGTCTGGCGTCTCTGTCTCCGATACTTGCCAACAAGGCTATGACCCGCAAGCTAGGTAAGTTGATCGTCAACGCATATCTGTTGCCAATCATCACCTACGCTGTCCCCGTATAGGGTTACCTTGCCGCTGCGTATAAAAGAAATTTGCAAAACGTTCTCAATAGGGGGCTTCGGCTAGTGGCCAAAGTCCCCCGTTGGTTCCCTTCTCGTCTTTTGAGATGTGAACTCGGTGTCCGCTCCTTGGATAACACCGTCTATGACGTCCAGCGCGTAGATTTTACGTTCGAGCGGCAAGGACCCAGACAAACCCCTCATAGCCGACCTTAGCAGGTTCCGAACACGACCACGTGATTCTTGGAAACGACCTCGGCAAATACTGTACTAGAACGGCCTAGTACGAGCATGCCGTTGTAACGGCTCCTAAACAACAAAAATATTCCGTTTCTGGACTGGGCCACTGGGCAGGAGCTCTTACCGGTAGCTCGGTACATGAATCTCTAGTGGACGTCCAAAGACGCACGTTCCCTCAGCTGTGACGGACGCGCCCTTCGATTCGATTAAGGGCTTGCAAATTGTGAGAAGTTAGTGCTAGTAGATGAAATGCGGGACACAGGAACAGATCAGAGGTTTCTGGTCAGAGGACTCATTTAGAATGGAAACTGTACTTAATCTGTTGCTGTTTCGTCGTCATATCTTCTCTGATGCTCCAAGTCGCTATTTTCATCTCTTTCGAAATCCAATCTCGTGTCCGTTTTCGTTTGCGAATGTCTTTATCATTATATCCGTCCTGGTTTCTGAGGCTACTGTTGGGATTGTGAGTTGTTGATTGAGACCACCGTATAGCGCAACCAACCCTAACGGTATAGAACAATCCCCTGACGGTATTAAAATCCACCGAAATAAAAGCTTGAAAACCATTCTCTTCGCGGATGACCAATCTATATTCGTCACTTCAGAAGACGATCTCCAGCGAGCAGTATACATCTTACATAAAATAGGAAAAGAATATAACTGTAATATATCTGAATCAAAGACAGATATGTTTCTGAAACTTGGGTCATAAAGAAAAAAGATGAACAGAGGATACAAACAGCAAAATGAAATTTCTGAGATCAGTTAAAAGGTGTAATAGACGAGATCATATAAGAAATGAGGAGATAAGAAGTGATTTAGATATTCTTTCAGTTAATGAAAGCATTAAAGAATACAGAAGAAAATGGATTCAACACCTCAACAGAATGGAAGAACGTAGAATACCGAAGATGGCGACAGATTACAACCTTAGAGGCAGAAGAAAAGTTGTTAGACCTAAGAAAAGGTGGTCTGTGGAATAGGAACAGGCCACAAAAGCCTAAAACCGTTAAGAAGATGATGATGATGACTGTGTACTTAAAGGTTTATGATTTAGATAATAAGTTTGTGTTAGTGGTTATAATCACAAATAGATATGACACGGTTGCACACCGCTATATGAAAAAAAACTCGATTAGCCCTCTTGAGCCTTTCAGCTCATCATCAGATCGGAAATATATTGCGATGTACTGGTGTCCCATAGAATGAGTAGTCAGTACACCGTGTATTGGAATGATATCGGATCTATTAAATTATATGCACTCTTTGATTTCAGTACAGTTTATAAAAAAAAAAAATTCTGCCTCTGTTGACCTGACTACAAATTAAAATAATTTTCTCTTACAGTCTACGAGGGTCAGTTGAAAATTTGCGGAGCGACAACTATAGCTCAGTGGTACAACTAAAGTCTTTCGTGTGCTGCAAGACGTATATTTCGCGTGAACGCCTGTTAATTTCCAGATATATCTGTCAATTTATTCACTTTTTACCAGCTGTCTGAAATTTTCTTGTCACGCGTGTTTTTAAAATGCACAAATCAAACATCGTCTTGTGATGTGTGATGAATTCTGTGTTAAAAACGTTTTAGCGCCAATGGAAAATCAAAAGGAAATTGTAAATGTTAGGAGGTGCTGAGCCTTCAGAAACAACGGTAAGTGGGGCACACTCGAGTTTAAACGTGGTCGTACAAGCACTGAAGACGATCCCAGCAGTGGACGTCCAAGAAGTGCAACAAAAAATAACATTATCGAAAAAATTTCGTAGGATGTTAGAAGACCGCAGACTGAGAAGTGGATGACGTCGCTGAAATCATAGGCATTAAATATGAGCGTGTGCATCATACTTTAACTCAAAAACTTGGTGTGAAAAAGCCTTGTGCAAGATGGCTGCCATATCTGGAGCTGTTGCATTTTTTGGGCATCCAGTGCGACCACGTTTAAACTCAAGTGCCTACTTACAAACCTTTGGTTTTCAAGTCGCAGCATCTCCTGACACATTTACAATTTCGTTTTGAATATCTGTTGGCGCTAAACAATGTTTAACAAAGAATCACACCACGATGTTTTTGTCTGTTTTTCGAAACACGCATGACACGTCAGTTTTAAACAGCTTCTAAACAATGAATAAATTGATAGATAGATATGAAAATCAACTGGAGTTCACATAAAATACAAATCTTGCATCACACGCAAAATTTTAGTTTTACCACTAAGCTATAGATGTCGCTCCGCGTACTTTTCAACTGACCCTCGTATTACATTAAATCTTTCCTCATAAGTTCTTTTGTCTCTTTAGTTCATAAGATCATTAAAGTTTATAACTAAAAGTACAGTCACTTCCCCTTTATGATGACTGTAGATTGAGATGTTGATGATCCCGTCTGGCATACAGGTGTGGATCGTTCACTCTGTACTTGTGAGCTACTCCGGGTCCCCGGCGTTCAGGGTCGTTCTCGAGTTGAGCAATTCTATAAATTGTAGTTAATTCATTTCTTCACCGTTATTTTATTTATTTATTTATTTTTTTTTTTTGCATTGAACTTACACAATCCAGCACACTTCAAGTGTCTTTTAATCCCTATACGGATAATTTTCCACTTTCCCGGATTAGCACTACTTATAATATTGCGATATCAACTCGCGAACTTTCTAACTTGTGTTCATACGCCTTAATAGACCTAGCGTCTATACTCCAACAGTACATCTGCACGTTTTCAAGTTCAGAGAGAGGCAGGCTGTCTTATCGACTAACAAGAAATCAGAATTCAAGTGAAATTTTGGCCTGTTTCTCGTACGCTGATTGGCTAATTCATAACCTTCTCTGCGTCTGAAGACAAGATAAAATCACTCTTGTATTAAACTGTTTTGCTGGAATTCTTGTATTCCTGTGGTAAAACAAATATCAGCTTGTCCACAAAACTAGTATAATTTTACGGCTTATCTAACGGGCCATAAAACTTTTAAAAAAAACAGATTCGGTTCTTTAAAATACAAACAAATACTTTACATTCGATAGGTCTTTTTATTAAGCGTATTCTAGTACGAGTCTTATGTCAAAATTATTATTTTAACGAAAGTTATTTAATTTAAATACGTTTTTTATTATTATCCCGTAAAATAATTACATAATCTCGCACACGCGCACTCACTACATGCTTACACATATTTTCGCACCATTTCGTCAGTTTTTTTTTACTGTCTAAAAATTACTTAAAACTAACAATTTGAATATGTCTCTTATTGTCTAGCATACAATGTCCGAACCTGTAGTCTTTACTTACACAAATTTTCATTTCAACATGCTATCATATGCTCAGAGTCCCTTACTAATTTACATGCATATATTCCACTCACTGCAATATATTATTTATATTGTATAAATTATATACGAGGATCAGTTGAAAAGTTCGCGGAGCGACATCTGTAGCTTTGCGGAAAACTACAATTTTGCGAGTGCTGCAAGATTTGTATTTTATGTGAACTCCTGTTGATTTCCAAATCTATCTATCAAAATGTATTCATTGTTTAGAAGCTGCTTAAAATTGACGTGCCATGCGTGTTTCGAAAAACGGACAAAATCAAACATCGTGGTGCGATTCTTTGTTAAAAATTGTTTAGCGCCAACAGAAATTGAAAACGAAATTGTAAATGTGTCAGGAGATCCTGCGACTTCAAAACCAACGGTCTGTAAAATAGGCACTTGAGTTTAAACGTGGTCGTACGAGCATTGAAAATTGCAACAACTCCAGATGTGGCAGCCATCTTGCACAACGCTTTTCGCAGCAAGTTTTCAAGTTAAAGTATGATGCACACGCTCACATGAGATGCCTATAATTTCAGCAATGCCATCCACTTCTCAGTCTGCGGTCTTCCAACATCCTACGAAATTTTTTCGATACCGTTATTTTTTGTTGCACTTCTTGGACGTCCACTGCTGGGATCGTCTTCAGTGCTTGTACGACCACGTTTAAACTCGGTGTGCCCCACTTACCGTTGTTTCTGAAGGCTCAGCATCTCCTAACACTTTTACAATTTCCTTTTGATTTTCCATTGGCGCTAAAACGTTTTTAACACAGAATTCATCACATCACAAGACGACGTTTGATTTGTGCATTTTAAAAACACGCGTGACAGGAAAATTTCAGACAGCTGGTAAAAAGTGAATAAACGACAGATATATCTGGAAATTAACAGGCGTTCACGCGAAATATACGTCTTGCAGCATACGAAAGACTTTAGTTGTACTAGAGGTAGGCTAAACTGTTATTTTAAAATACTAGGTATGAAAATACCGTTCCAAAAAAAAAACAGGTACAAATGCCTGTTATTATATACTATATATACATAACCTATATTATCCTTTGTAAGTAACTCGTTTTGAGTTTCCTGCAGGTCTCCTATGTAATATCTTCAAATAAATACACTGCAAGTAGGTTTATTTTCACCTAGATAAACCTATTAATATATTAATAAACCTACTTGCAGTGTATTTATTTGAAGATATTATATAACCTATACTATATAATTTGTTATAAGCAATAAATTGAAACTAAAAGTATTAACAGTGTTACTTTACACTGTGACTTTATTAAACTATTACTATTTAAAAGAAAATAAGAAACAAGAGAATTTATAGGCCTATCTCCCTTTGGGAATACCAATTTAAGTTTTCACTAGGAGTAAAACTAACATTGGTTAGACTTTAGACAAATCAGTTGCGAAACTCGGGGCAATGAAATAATTTAGAGTACACGTAATACCACAACAAATAATGTGATAAAAACATCAGAAACATATAATAAAAACATAACAGTAAGCCACAAGAGTGAATGAGAATAAACAAAATTTTACAAATAAAAATAATAAAAACAACTGTAATAAAATAAATATAAATAAATAAATAAAAACTTATAAATAATAAGCAACAACAAAAGTAAATTAAATGCATTACATACCTCGATAATCTTCAGATTCATTCACTTATGTACACAGAATTACAAGTTATGAAATGTCATACCTATTTACATTACAATCTGCTTCACTTAACACATTATAAATAAAATTAAACAATTGAATTGTTTTACTTCCATGTTCCTTAAGGAAATGGAAGTATGGTTGGTGATGCAAAAAAAATCTTGTTCGAGATTATTGAAGATTCTGATTGTACTACACTCAAAACATGAAAAAAGTCATTTTTCGAAAAGTGTCTGTGTGTCTATGTGCCTGTCTGTCTGTCTATATGTAGATTTTTTTTCTATGGCAAACGATAACAGCCGCAAATTCAAACAGAATCAAAAATTTTTTGCACACAGCCCTTATTTGTAGAGTACTCAAGACCTACTGTTTTTGGTGAAGATCGGTTAAGGGAAAGGGGTAGTTTACATGCAACAGTTTTTTTTAATCAAAGGTAATTTTTATCTATGCAAACGATAACAGCCGAAAATTCAGACAGAATCAAATAATGTTTTGCATACAGCCCTGAATTGTAGAGTTCTCAATACCTATTGTTTTTGGTGAAGATCGGTTAAGGGAAAGGGGTAGTTTACCTGCAACGTTTTATGTTTTAAAAGGGTATTTTCTATGGCAAACGATAACAGCCGCAAATTCAAACAGAATCAAATAATGTTTTGCATACAGCTCTGAATTGTAGAGTTCTCAAGACCTATTGTTTTTGGTGAAGATCGGTTAAGGAAAAGGGGTAGTTTACCTGCAACATTTTGTTTTAAAAGGGTATTTTCTATGGCAAACGATAACAGCCGCAAATTCAAACAGAATCAAATAATGTTTTGCATACAGCTCTAAATTGTAGATTTCTCAAGACCTATTGTTTTTGGTGAAGATCGGTTAAGGGAAAGGGGTAGTTTACGTTTTAACAAGGGTATTTTCTATGACAAACGATAACAGCCGCAAATTCAAACAGAATCAAATGATTATTTGCATACAGCCCTAAATTAAAGAGTTCTCAAGACCTATTGTTTTTTGTGAAGATCAGTTAAGGGCAAGGGGTAGTTTACCTGTAACGTTTTTTTATCAAGGGTAATTTTTTCTATGGCAAACGATAACAGCCGCAAATTCAAACAGAATCAAATAATGTTTTGCATACAGCCCTGTATTGTAGAGTTCTCAAGACCCATTGGTGTTGGTGAAGATGGGTTAAGGGAAAAAGGTAGTTTACCTGCAACATTTATGTTTTAACAAGGGTAATTTTTTATATGATGAAAGATAACTGCCGTAAATTCAAAGAGAATCAAATAATTTTTTGCATAAATTCCTGATTTGTAGAGAACTCAAGGCCTATTGATTGTAGTGAAGATCGGTTAAGGGAAAGGAGTAGTTTACCTGCAACATTTATGTTTTAACAAGGGTAATTTTTTTATGGCAAACGATAACAGCCGCAAATTCAAACAGAATAAAATAATGTTTTGCATACAAACCTGAATTGTAGAGTTCTCAAGACGTGTTGGTTTTGGTGAAGATCGGTTAAGGGAAAGGGGTAGTTTACCAGCAACGTTTTTTTATCAAGGGTAATTTTTTTCTATGGCAAACGATAACAGCCGCAAATTCAAACAGAATCAAATAATGTTTTGCATACAGCCCTGTATTGTAGAGTTCTCAAGACCCATTGGTGTTGGTGAAGATGGGTTAAGGGAAAAAGGTAGTTTAGCTGCAACATTTATGTTTTAACAAGGGTAATTTTTTATATGACGAAAGATAACTGCCGTAAATTCAAAGAGAATCAAATAATTTTTTGCATAAATTCCTGATTTGTAGAGAACTCAAGGCCTATTGATTGTAGTGAAGATCGGTTAAGGGAAAGGAGTAGTTTACCTGCAACATTTTATGTTGTAACAAGAGAAATGTTTTCATGACGAACGATAACTGCCGCACATTCAAACAGTATCAAACATTTTTTTGCATGCATCCCTGAATTGTAGAGGACTGAAGGTCTATTGATTTTGGTGATATCGGTTAAGAGAAAGGGGTAGTTTACCTGCAACGTTTTATGTTTTGACAAGAGTAAAGTACTTAATTTTGATAAATAAAGTATCCTGATAAGAAGCTCATAATAATCCGCTGTAGAAACGTAGATGAAATGTCTATAAATGAAGAGGTTAGGTGAACGGGGTGGGGATAATTTTCTATTAATGAAAATTATACTTGAAGGGAGAATTGTTTATATGTGTACAACGTTATCGGCAACAAAGAAGTAGTTCTTTGTTAAAATTCCTTCCCGGGCTGTTTAACCGTAGTCCAATGTTTTCTGCAAAACCAGATTTTTCGGCAGTCCATCGACTGCCATCATCAGTGAAAATCGAGTGCGAAAACGTGAGGTGGTATACGTTAGTGACCACAGTACTGTGGTTAAGGCTGAAGCAATAAGTAGAAAGAAGTAGTTTCTATGGAAATATTTCATTTCGAATATGATTTTAAGTATAAATCTTAGAACATGGAAGTCATGTATGGTTCTCCATACCGATATTTTAATATACTGGGATTTCAGTTATTCAAACACTATTACTTCCATATTCCTTAAGGAATGGAAGTATGGTGATGGCAAAAAAAATCGTGTTCGAGATTATTGCAGATTCTGATTGTACTACACTCAAAACATGAAAAAAAGTCGTTTTCCGAAAAGCGTCTGTGTGTCTATAGATTTTTTTTCTATGGCAAACGATAACTGCCGCAAATTCAAACAGAATCAAATAATTTTTTGCATACAGCCCTGATTTGTAGAGTACTCACGATCTATTGTTTTTGGTGAAGATCGGTTGAGGGAAAGGGGTAGTTTACCTGCAACGGTTTTTTTTATCAAGGGAAATTTTACTTCCATATTCCTTAAGGAAATGGAAGTATGGTGATGGCAAAAAAAATCGTGTTCGAGATTATTGCAGATTCTGATTGTATTACACTCAAAACATGAAAAAAAGTCGTTTTCCGAAAAGTGTCTGTGTGTGTGTCTGTGTGTCTGTAGATTTTTTTCTATGGCAAACGATAACTGCCGCAAATTCAAACAGAATCAAATAATTTTTTGCACACAGTCCTGATTTGTAGAGTACTCACGACCTATTGTTTTTGGTGAAGATCGGTTGAGGGAAAGGGGTAGTTTACCTGCAACGGTTTTTTTTATCAAGGGAAATTTTTTTTTTGGCAAACGATAACAGCCGCAAATTCAAACAGAATCAAATAATGTTTCACATACAGCCCTGAATTGTAGAGTTCTCAAGATCTATTATTTTTGGTGAAGATCGGTTAAGGGAAAGGGGTAGTTTACCAGTAACGTTTTATGTTTTAACAAGGGTATTTCCTATGGCAAACGATAACAGCCGCAAATTCAAACAGAATCAAAAGATTATTTGTATACAGCCCTAAATTGTAGAGTTCTCAAGATCTATTGTTTTTGGTGAAGATCGGTTAAGGGAAAGGGGTAGTTTACCAGCAACATTTTTTTAACAAGGGTATTTTCTATGGCAAACGATAACAGCCGCAAATTCAAACATAATCAAATAACTTTTTGCATACAGCCCTGATTTGTAGAGTACTCAAGACCTATTGTTTTTGGTGAAGATCGGTTAAGGGAAAGGGGTAGTTTACCGGCAACGTTTTTTACCAAGCGTATTTTCTATGGCAAATGATAACTGCCGCAAATTCAAACAGAATCAAATAATGTTTTGCATACGTAAGTGAATTGGAGAGGACTCAAGGCCTTTTGATTTTGGTGAAGATCGGTTAAGGGGAAGGGGTAGTTTACCTGCAACCTTTTACGTTTTAACAAGAGTAAAGTACTTGAAAATTCATTTAAACTTTTTCAAACAATGGTAATTGTTGAAAATAAAATAATTTTGTTGCCAGGCAATAAAATTATAATTTTTTCATTTTAATGTAAATTATGTATATATTAGAAAATACGATCGTGCTTGGCAGGCAAGCATATTTCAGTTATGTACTGTTTACGTTTCCATTTTATTATTATGACTACTGCAGTAAAAAGACAGGGAAGACACACACACACACACACACACACACACACACACACACACACACACACACACACACACACACACACACACACACACACACACACACAAAATTCGCGTTATTTCTGGCCTTATATTCATGTTTATTTTCTTACATTTGCACGCTTTTTAAATGGAAAGTGCTGAACCCATACCAACATAACGCATGCAAGCCGAAAAAGTGTCCAGCGTGAATAGCGATTTGCTTCCTGTGGATCGCTGGGCAGTATAACTGCACGTGTTTATAGAGGAACGATTCATAGACAGACTTTTCGTCTTTAGGGAATGAACCCTCTGCAAAATGCTGAGGGTCCATGAGTGACTTCGGAGCGCTCCTTCTTTTCCGCGTTTGTTCTGTGAAACGTACACTGTAGATTCGCAGCTTTATTCTAAGCAACGCTCAATAGGAAATGTTGAAAATTTTTGTCCACGGTGTACCCTCATACACACTAAACCTGCTCTGATGTTTTAATTACGGACATCATAATATTAAAACTTTGGAAACTTGAGCACTACTTAATGGAGATTAATCATTAACTTATACAAGCCATTAATTTTATGCATATTTTATATATATATATATATATATATATATATATATTGTAACAAGACGTGACCTGTAGGGTACTGCCTTCTTCCTTAATGCCCAGCGTTGGGTTCGTCACTTTGTAAGAAGACCCTATATATGGCTGTAATCTGATCAAGTCCCACTGTTTGGGCTAGCCACTTGGTCACCAGACCGCTGTATGCCGGTCGTTACAAAAGAATAAAAATAAAATGGAAAATTCAATAATAATAGGATTTTCAAACAATAAAATAATTTTGTTTATGTTTATAGAGGTATGTATACCAGATAAATCTGTTTTTTAAAAGGTTCTGGTAAAATTTTAATAACAGGTAGGTATTTATTGACCGTCGAGCACTTCTTGAAGATTTGCACCAAGTCTGGAGTTAAATAGATTAACTCCAGGTAATAATCGATTGGTGACTTTTCTGACTGGTCCAATATCTTGTTCAAAATAGAATATATTCTTCTCACTTAATGCCTTCAGCCTTATAAATACCCTTAAATTACCCTGTGAAATAAGTACAGATACAAAATAATGGAAATATAAAGATTTATTGGCAATTTTAAATAAATAATCGATATTTTATCGATGGAGAGCAATTATCGACTCTGTCTCAGGAATTATCGATTGTGTCATACAGAACAAAATTTTATGTTGTATTATATTAAAAGACAGGTTCTTTGAGCGATTAGGATTAATAGTCAGAGAAGGGTGACGAGAAAGTATAACGTTAACAATTAAAGATATTAATACAATAATTACTATTCAATAGTATTTAAATAATTCCACTATGTAATGTAAATGAATGCTGTCAAACCATACGCAGACGATGACGTCACTGTGATATCGTAAAGGCGGTCTCTGTAGAATTAAAAGATGGCCGCTACTATTTCTTGCGTAGTTACTGTGAACTTGGCATGTCCCAAAATCACGACAAAATTACCTTTGTGAATGTCTAAAATCTTCCCGCACTGGTGTAATACGTCTGTTAAGTTAGTTGGTGTATTCTGGTGAAGTGTTCCGTGTAAACTTGTGTTAATTTGGTTATTTTGTCTGTTTTCCCTTCTGGGGTTAAGTTTTTTCAAGTTACGGTTAGGTTTGTAAAGTGAATCAGTTGAAATATAATGTTTTACTGTTTACTGTCACTCGTATAGTGAAGTTAGAGGTTTGTTTTCACTATTGTCGTGAATGTTTTTATAGTATTGGCTTCAAAAAGTGTTTAATTTGTCTAACTCTCGTTCACTGATTTCAATGGCTAAACGTTAGCATCATGTTCGACTCGATTTTAAGAACGTTTTTGTCACACACCTATTCAGCTTGATATTCAACAAAAGAGTAATTAACTTGGTCATAAATCTTGCCTAGTTAATCCTTGAAAAAGTATTGTTAACATTTTTCGACTTCCATACACATTAGAAAATATTACATTATATATGGAATTTTTCTATTTTATTCCTTACTTTTATGAATTACTAACCTTATTATTGGTTTAATCATCTCATTCCCTTTAAATTGATGTATTATAGTCCATATCTGTAGGCATTTTGTGGAAATTAACAAATTTTGTTCACACTTTGGAAATATAGGCTCAAAATTGGATTTCCGTCTTTATACAAAATTCCTTCCATTTTAAATATTATTAATACTATTATAATAAATTTTAATTAGTCACATTACTCTCCCTTTCCTTAAAATACATATAAATTACACCTTTGAACTGGTTTTTTTGTGTTAATTTGTAAATTTGACATTGCTCTTTAAAATTAATTAATTTATATATTTTGACAATTTTCAAAATGTTAAGGTCATTATGTTAAGGAAATGTTTCCTTATTGTCATTTTAATTCATAGGATCATTCCTAGTAGTGGTTAATTGTGTTATTTTATATAAATCTGGGTAGTTTACTGGATTTATTAGTGAATTATACTATTTTATATTGGTTCTCTGATTTCACCCAAATGGCCTAGATTTTAGAATTTTATATTTCTTTCTTTCTCAAATAATTTAAACTTAATTCCTCCTCTGACTTTACATAATTACAATTATATCAAAATAACATGATTTATAACTTATTGTATTGTGTAGTAGTTAATTAACACTACATATTTAAAATAAATAATTATGAACATGGTTCAGCAATCTGCACACTTGAACACATTGCAGATATGGTTGGAACATATATCTTTCAACTATTTTTGAGCTAACATAGCATACCTTTTAGAACATTATTACTGGTATGTAGGTTATTATTTATCAAACATAATTCTTTTTAAAACACATAACATAAATCTTATTTTCTAATAAACCTTACAAATACATTTATTTAACACATTGATTTTAGGATTGTGAAATAACAGTCTATTTAAACATGTTACACTTATTCATACTATATTAGTACCAGTCCTTTCTGGTTCAAACCATTACTACTGTGATCCCCCACATCAGTAAACATTAATTCCCATACTCTATTTATTATCATTTTTTACAAATGTCTTGTAAATAAAGATTTACATTAAAATAATAAAATACTGGAAACCTTCCATTTTACTATTTTATTATGCTGTTTATTATTTAGATTTTAAAGTTGTGATATAGCATACTACTAAGTTATAGTATCACCAACTTTAAGTTTATTGCTTTTTTTAAAAAACACTTACACAAATTCACTTTCACTGTTGGTTCTGATATTTTGAGTCTTATTATCTCAGACCAGACCTTTAGTAATCATGGACCGTTAAGACTAGTTTATTTCTTTATTACACAATAGCTTTAGCCGGTGCACTTCTTATAACGCTATACAGCACTTTAGTTTTCTCAATAATTACATTTTATAAGATTTTGGGTATGTTATACTTTCTTTTGCATAGTTTTTGTGGGTTTGGGATTCATAGTAGTTTATATAATAATAGGTTTTACTACGGTGTTTCTTTCATACTATTTCTTCCTCTCCTCCTGTCTTCCTTCTTGTCCTTCTTCATATCTTCCTTCTGGTATTCATTCTTGTCCCTCTTCTAGTCTTCATTCTTGTCCCTCGTCTAGTCTTCACTCTTCTGTTCTTCCTTCCTCATTCTTGGGTAAACCAAGGTACTTGGTGATATCACGACTGAGGTTTAGTTTGGAGTATTTTATTTATTCACTGAACTGACTTTATTCTTCTATACAGGTTTCAGGGTATTGTTTTCTTCCTGTTCACAAACTTTATTCTTCCCTCTTCTTGTTTTTGGGGTATTTGGTCTTCACCACCCTTTAATTGAGTCTCTTTTTCTTTGATATTGTCTTATATAACTGGTTTACTGCTCTGAGCTTCCTGGGTAACTTACTGGTATTATACTATGAGTTGATGAGTTGCTTCAATACTTTCTTTGGTTTCTTTTAACAGTGGTTTTTATATATTATGTAGTGAGGATTTTTATCTTATTGTGGTTCATTCCTCTGATTTATTTAAATGTCATTCAATATTATTATAACATTTGTTGGTGTAATTAAACTTTATGATTTCACATGACTTAAAATGTAGTGGATTTTCTGTCACACTACAATATATATATATATATATATATATATATGTGTGTGTGTGTGTGTGTACAACGTTATCGGCAACAAAAAAGTAGTTTTTGTTAAAATTGCTTCCCGGGATATTTGGCCGTAGTCCAATGTTTTCTACAAAACCAGACGTTTCGGCAATGCCATCGACTTCCATCATCAGTGAAAATCGAGTGCGATAACGTGAGGTGGTATATGTTAGTGACCACAGTACTGTGGTTAAGGCTGAAGCAGTAAGTAGAAAGAAGTAGTTTCTATGGTAATATTTCATTTCGAAAATTATTTTAATTATAAATCTTAGAATATGGAAGTCATGTATGGTTCTCCATACCGATATTTTTTTTTTTTGGCAAACGATAACAGCCGCAAATTCAAACAGAATTAAATAATGTTTCGTATACAGCCCTCAATTGCAGAGTTTTCAAGACCTATTGTTTTTGGTGAAGATCGGTTAAGGGAAAGGGGTAGTTTACCAGTAACGTTTTATGTTTTAACAAGGGTATTTCCTATGGCAAACGATAACAGCCGCAAATTCAAACAGAATCAAACGATTATTTGCATACAGCCCTAAATTGTAGAGTTCTCAAGACCTATTGTTTTTGGTGAAGATCGGTTGAGGGAAAGGGGTAGTTTACCTGCAACGTTTTTTTTACAAGGGTATTTTCTATGGCAAACGATAACAGCCGCAAATTCAAACAGAATCAAATAATGTTTTGCATACAGCCCTGATTTGTAGAGTACTCAAGACCTATTGTTTTTGGTGAAGATCGGTTAAGGGGAAGGGGTAGTTTACCTGCAACATTTTTTTATCAAGCGTATTTTCTATGGCAAACGATAACTGCCGCAAATTCAAACAGAATCAAATAATTTTTTGCATACACCACTGAATTGTAGAGGACTCAAGGCCTTTTAATTTTGGTGAAGATCGGTTAAGGGGAAGGGGTAGTTTACCTGCAACCTTTTACGTTTTAACAAGAGTAAAGTACTTGAAAATTTATTTAAACTTTTTCAAACAATGGTAATTGTTAAAAATAAAATAATTTTGTTGCCAGGCAATAAAATTATAATTTTTTCATTTTAATGTAATATAATATTTTTCATTTAATACGGCAATAAAAAGGCAGGTAAGACACACACACACACACACACACACACACACACACACACACACAAAATTCACGTTATTTCTGGCCTCACTCATGTTTATTTTCTTACGTTTGCACGCTTTTAAATGGAAAGTGCCGAAACCCACACCAACATAACGCGTGCAAGCCGAAAAAATGGACATCAATTTGCTTACTGGCGAAGCTAGTAGTTAATGAATGGGTAGGCAAAAATCTTATCTTAAATTTTTTTTAAGGAATCACTAAAAGGACGGTGGGTCAAATCGGACGCTGAGTTAGAGTTTGCTGTAACCGAATGGTTCCACAAACAGCCGTAAGAATTTTACTAGCAGGGAATCTACAGGTTAGCGCAACAGTGGAACTCATGTCTTAATGTTATTGGAGACTTCTTTTAAAATCGTTGAGTAAAAAATGCTTTACAGCTCTATACGTGTGTCTATTGAACAATCCTTGTATTAGTCATACACAGTAATACAACTGATTGAACTTCAAATTTTTAAACTTGATTAGTTTCTATATATATGTTTAATGTTACAAATAATTCAAATAACAATCTTGATCATCTGTTAGTTCAGCGGAATAACAGTGACACTTTTAATAACCGCATAAAATAAACACTCAGAAACAACACAGGCGCTTTAACGTAACTGTTTGGACCACAGAAGTGAGGCATGCCTCAACGCTCTATGTGTACAGCGCGGGACAATCCCCCCTCCCTACACTTCCCTATCACACCACTACATTGCTTACATACGATGTGTACAAAAAACGCTGAGGCAAGTTCAGGTTGCCTCATTCGCTTTAAACGAACTATGCCGAATCTCACCTGTCACCATCTAGCGGTCGCTCAATAAAGCACGTTTCGGTTTAATAAATTTGACAGTCGCAGTAACAATGTATAATCTTTACGTTATGTAGTTCATACGTATTTATAATTTTTATTCTACAGAATTTTTTAGGGTAGGCATTGCCTCAATTGCCTCCATGTAACTTCGCCACTGATATATATGTGTACAACGTTATCGGCAACAAAGAAGTAGTTTTTGTTAAAATTCCTTCCCGGGATATTTGGCCGTAGTCCAACGTTTTCTACAAAACCAGACATTTAGGCAATGCCATCGACTTCCATCATCAGTGAAAATCGAGTGCGATAACGTGAGGTGGTATACATTAGTGACCACAGTACTGTGGTTAAGGCTGAAGCAGTAAGTAGAAAGAAGTAGTTTCTATGGTAATATTCATTTCGAAAATGATTTTAAATATAAATCTTAGAATATGGAAGTCATGTATGGTTCTCCATACCGATATTTTTAAATTTGCATTCAAAAATATCAACTGTTGAATTTTCCTTGATGATAATCGTGTTCGTGTTCTTCGTTCAGATATTTAAGGAACGAAATCCCATTAAATTAAAATTCCGTGAAGTTAAAATCCCATTAATAAAAAGTATAATATAGCTTTTCAACATCAGCCACTCTATAGGTTATAACGCAATATAATTAAATACAACTATTTCACTAACGACTCAGAACACAAAGTTTTTTATGAGTAAAAACAAAGTTTTACCTTACAACCTGAACCGGTTTTAGTTACAAGTTGGTGACTAGTATAATATATAATTTATTAGCATATAATCTGTATTATATATCTGCATATCACACGAGAATAAATGTAACATCAGGATGAATTTTTTCCTTTATTAAAAACAGCTTCGTCTCTTTGCGCAGAATGAAGTAACGAAATACCCTTGATACTACCTGTTCCTAAAATACTAGGTGTTCCAAAAATACTACTGTTCCTCTGATACGCTTAGTATTTTGTGTATCGGTGATACCACTAGTATTTGAAATACTGGTTCCTTGCGTACCAGCGATATTTTTGTACGCCTAGTTTTTGGCCTTGGCGTATTCGTTTACGTGATACTTGCGTACTTGTGTGTGTGTGTGTGTGTGTGTGTGTGTGTGTGTGTGTGTGTGTGTGTGTGTGTGTGTGTGTGTGTGTGTGTGTGTGTGTGTAGGAGCGTAGGGGGCGTGCCTCAACTCGGACAGCGAGGGCGGCGTGTCTCGACTCGGAACAGCGTCGCCGCGAATAACAGGTATTTCAACTTTTCAGTCACTGTTACATCCGTTCCACAAAAATATCGTTCCAAAATACCTGTTACAGGTATATCGGCCCACCTCTAAGTTGTACCACTGAGCTATAGATGTCGCACGGCGAACTTTTCGACTGACTCTCGTATATATCCGATCTGATGATGAGCTGAAATGCTCCAAAGCATTAATCGGGAATTTTTTATATATTCGTGTGCAACAGCGACGTATCTGTTAAAGTTTTATACCTTGTTAAACTTGATTGTATTACACATAATATATGGCTGTAGGAACCGCTTAAAATTGAGAAGCAATCTCAAATAAAAAAATCTGTATAAAGAACCATACACGACTTCCATGTTCTAATTAATTATAAAATTATTTTTAATATGTACACTCAGAACGAAACCAAATATATCAGCATACTTTTGGTAAAAATGCTGAGAAAGGTAGTCAAAGTACGAATTGTACCTAGTTGTTAATATTGTAAAATAAAGAATTAATTTGATTAAATTCTTTTATTTAAGCAACGAGAAAGAAAGCGAATACCGTCCAGAGTTTGCGATCTGTGAATTTCTGAAAACAAAAAAATTAGTTTGTTTACGTATCCGTGGATACATAGCATGGATCAATTGTTAATATTTTATTGAAATTTTTAAGATTTCGGTCGAATAAATTTATAAGATTAATACAAATATCGGTATGGAGAACCATATATGACTTCCCTTTTCTAAGATTTATATTTTAAATCTTCGGTTCGATAATTTCTAACAAGTTATTCGAGTTTTATATTTGACAAATTGAAATGGAATATTTCGATAGAAACTACTTCTTTGTTGTCGATAACTTTGTACACATATAAAAAATTATCCCTTTCCCCTTCAACTATCATTTTCATTTATAGAAAATTACCCCTCCCCCTTCAACTACCCTTTTCATTTATACATATTTCGTCTACCTTTCACAGTGGATTGTTATGACTTTCTTTTCAGGATACTTCATTTATCAAAATTAAGTACCTACTTTACTCTTGTTAAAACGTAAAACGTTGCAGGTAAACTATCCCTCTCCCTTAACCGATCTTCACCAAATCAATATATCTTGAGTCCTCTACTTCTCGGGCACACATGAAAAGAATTATTTAATTCTGTTTGAATTTGCGGTATTTATCGTTCGGCATAGACAAAATTCTACAATACACACACAGACACTTTTCGGAAAATGACTTTTCTTCATGTTTTGAGTGTAGTACAATCAGAATAAACCCTTATCTCGAACAAGATTTTTTCGCGAGCACCATACTTTCATTTCCTTACGGAACATGGTAGTAAAAAGTGATTACAATTTGCCATGTACAATCAACGTTGAACTACAAAAATAATCACTGAACAGATAACGAATAATGAAACTACCGTATTACAACCAGAACCACATGTAATCATGTCTCTGCCCGACACATGTGTTTTGCTCCACCCCTTCATACTACCATACCACAGCATCTGTTGCACGCGCGCGCGCACACACACAGCACGTCACATGCATTCCACGTTGACTTTGTGTTGTCATATTTTTATCGACACTGACAGAGAGGGCTGACTCGTTTTTTTGTGTTCAATGAATGCACATATGTACGTCCAATTATAATTCATTCGTGTTTACTAGAGGTAGGCCGATATACCTATAACAGGTATTTTGGAACGATTATTTTTGTGGAACGGATATAACAGTGACTGAAAAGTTGAAATACCTGTTGCGATTCAACGATAACTGAAAAGTCGAAATACCCGTTCCGATTACTCGCGGTTCCGAGTCGCGGGACCAACCCCTACGGAACTAACGAATAAACGAGTACTACGAGTACAAAGTCACAGTTATTGGTGCTTGATTCTTGACACTTGATTCTGCGCATGTGCCGATTGCCATACAAGTACGAAAAGAAGGAAAACAGCGAACTTCAGGATCCCCATGCCAAAGAGACGAAGCTGTTTTTAACAAATGAAAAAAAAAATCATATTGATGTTACATTTAATCTCGTGGGTACATATTACAGATTATAATAACAAATTATACGTATATATATTATACTAGTCACCAACTTGGTAAATATTGAAAAATCGAATTATATTGTGTTATAACCTACAGAGTGGGTGAGAGAGGCCATATAGTACTTTGTGTTAATGTGATTTCGGAGATGACTTTAACTTCACTGTACATCTCATGTAATTTTTTTAACATTATTTGTTGTGCTATTACGTGCACTCTAAATTTCATTCCCTGAGTTTCGCAACTGATTTGTCTAACCAAAGTGGAATCAATAATTTAATATTAAATCTATCTCAGTTTGTTTACTCCTAGTGGAAACTTAAATTAGTACTTCCAAAGGGAGCTACTGTAGGTCTATAAATTCTCTTGTTTCTTATTTTCGTTTAAACAGTAACAGGTTAATACATTCACAGTGTAAAGTAACACTGTTAATATTTTTAGGATAAAATTACTTACCGAGCTGTTTACCCGTGGTCCAAAGTTTACTTCAAAACCAGACGTTTCGGCAGTGCCATCGACTGCCATCTTCAGTGAAAATCGAATGGGCTAAAGTGAGGTGGTATACATTAGTGACCACAGTACTTTTTCCCGGGCCAAACAGCACGGAAAGTAATTTTAACCAACTTCACTCCGGTCGCGTAAGTCTACGTAACACGTTAATACTTTTAGTTTAAATTTATTTCTTATAACAAATTATATAAATCAGGGGTATATATAGTAGCTATATAATAACAGGTATTTGTAAGTATTATTTTTTTGGAACGGTTGCGTTCGTACCTGATATTTTCAAATACTAGTTTAGCACACATTTAGTGTTTACTGCTTATGACACGATCCTGTGAAGTTCCCGTACAACCAATACCCTTCCTCTCACACTCTCTCAAGTAAAATTGTATTACGACAGGTTTGAACTGGATACTCTCCACTTCTCTCGGTCCAATGCATCTACCTACAGCTCCCCTTCTGTTTCTGATGTCATAAAGCATTCCAACCTTTCGCCCCCTTCCCCGCCCAATTCCTGTCTTACTGCTTTCCGAGAATAATTTTTCAGCCACTCCCCCCCCCCCCCGGAAAGGTTCATCTCTTAGTAAAATTGTAATTATTCTCCAAGTACAGCTGTTTTTGAATTTTTTGTTTTTGAATTTCACCAAATCTCTTTACTTTATGGTATCTTTGCAGGAATCCACTCCAATAAGACATTTCTAAAATACAGGCCTCTGTGATAGAATTTTTCAAGAGCTGTTAGGGACCACCTTCGAAATGAAAGACCTTGCACAGACCTCAAGGTGCCGTCACTTGTTGACAGTTAAATTAAGTTGAGTTAAAACTGAGAATTTGGTTCGCTTGTTCAAGAAATACATTTAATTCTAACATAATTCGTCCTGCAAGTTCCCAAAAGTCTAGTTTTAGAACAATACGAGGCCGTAGGCGTACTTACAGCGGGTGTCGGGCGTCGACGATGGTTCTGTTGTACGACACCATGTCGCTGAGCAACCGGTTGAACGCCTCCTTCTTCATGATCTTCTCCGCTTTCCGTCTCTCGCTGCCGTGAAACACGTGGCCCCTGCCGCGCTCGCACAGACCCTTCACGATCTTCTTCAGATCCGCCTGTATCATCTTCTCGTATTCGGGGTCGCGATCTGTCGTAGGCAACGCTTCCGGCAACTCCTCTACAACACACAAAATACCACACAACACGTCAAAACAAGTTCTACATCAGATGCTATTTCTACTGTACAACTAAATTAAATTACTGGTTTTGAAGTCGAAGGGATGGCACGTCTGATATTGTATTGTTACGAAGTGCGGAAAAAGTGTCACACCATTACAGAACATTCTACACGTTTCTCGGCTGTTCCAGTGGAATCCGGCTGTAATGTGTGCGTACGTGATCTCAACATGCGTTAGCCAGACTTTTCTAGACTTCGTCGGCCACGCGCACTGTGTCAAGGCCGCTATCAATTAAGCTCTAGTGTAGCGCTGATGCGTAGTACGTATGATTCTGGAATTTCAGCGCGGTATAAATATAGGCATTCAGCGGCGCTTAGTTCAGTTATAGCGGCGATTTATTCTAGTGCGGTATCACAATTGTGTTTTATATTAGTTGACATGTTTATTGCGTGTGAACAATTTTTATTTGATTTGTTGTAAGAGACTATCTTGTTGGTTACAAACTGTTTAATTGTGATAATTAAGCTGGTGATTAGAGACTAAATTGGTGTCTTGTATTTTGTTTTCCACTGTACCATACGACGATCAGTAGACCGTCGTCACAGTATGTGTATGAAATTGTAAAGTTAAAGGTAACTCAATGCTACGTGCTGCCGCTCCCTTCGTTCACAAACATCTGCTGATCACAATTTTGTACACAATAGTTAGCGATCCCCTACTTAAGTATCTGCGTACACATGCAAACACACTGTACTCCACAGCTACGTGATTTGGCCAGAGACGAAGGTTCCTCACTTCACGGTTGCTGAAACGATACCAAACTGTACTGGACGAACCATCATAGTCTCGTACGTAAGGTGCTGTTCTCGAACGAAGAACTACCAACTGCCCAGTACTTACAACAAAAATTGCCTTGAATGGCGATTAACGTGACCCGTGAGGGAGCATGTCTCTTGTTGGGTGTGCAACGACCCCGGGATCGAGCTGGGGAGCATCGACTACCACGAAACGGTCAGGGGAGTCACGGTGGAGGCGAGAGCCATGATGGACGACCTACACCTACGGGCCAGTCCGCGTCGTCACTGGTAGAAGACATATTCTAGAAAACGCCATAAATACGAGCAACTGTTAAGCACCCGTGTCGCTAAGACGTCACTTCAACTGGTCAACAGTGAATAAGGATCGTTCCCATGTATATCCTAACCCCGTCAACAGAGTATCGATTCTTGCAATCAATCCGGGAGCAGCAACCACATACACAGGCCTTGAGTTCGTCCCCTCACCAGTCTACAGCCCAGAAAGGCAAATCAGTAGAGGCGACAAAATTGCGACCGCAACAAAAATTGGGAAATTAATTTGGATTTTTGAATAAAAGGAGACGCAAGAGTCCGATAACATAACAAATTTATTTGTTCACGACCAATTATGAACAGTGTTAATATAAGAGAGAACCGTTTGACATATTACAAGTCTTAGTGTTGTAAATATTTTTATATATGTGCCATAAAGTAGAAAGTGTGCTACATTTTTTTATTCAATTAAATTGTACAAACAATTACAAGTTTTTAACTTGCGTGAAAGACTAAAAGATTATAAACAACGGTGGAAAGAACACTTTAAAAAAATGTCAGATTCAATACTAGCCAAACAAGTCTGGAAATATAAACTTATAGGACACGGGTGTGTGGGTAGAGCCTGGAAGAGATGGCTGGAGGATCTCTGAAGGCAGCACCTTGCCTATGCCGTGACGTGAAGATGAAGATGACGATGAAAGTGTACAAATGTATCTTATAAATTCTAAAGTTTTTTTCAGATACTCTATATCTGTCTTTTGAAACTGCAGTTCAGATCCGAAATAGTTTATGCAGACATTGTGGATAAGTAGCTTAATTAATAATGTTATTTATGTAGAGGTTGGAAGAGGTTAATTGTTAACTAAGAGGCGGCAAAATTAATGTACCCCAAAGACGCAAGAAACATAATTTTATTTATTTTAAATAATTTAAATAATTGTATATGTGGGAACCAGAATTTTATCTGTTTACATAGAGACGGTCCGGCTGTTTTATTTGAAGGTTCTAAGTACATTAATTTCCCCATTATAGGGTACCAGCCTATAGATGGATAAGTCATGTCGAGGGGCTCCCTCCTTACGGTCCATGACTTCCGATAATTTTTATTCATGGTTGTCTCCCCCCCCCCCCCTAGCCTTTAATCCACCAATACCCAACTGCAAGGCACCACCAAAATAAAATACTATAACAATAGAACGCAGTATTACAACTAAATACAATGAGTAACGATAACGAATAGAACGACTAAATACAACTAGATTCCCGCCTGTAATATTTCATAGATAAGCCGGTCCAGGATCGTTTCCTTTACGCCCTAACTTGGTACTGGTGGCTACTGCTGCCCTCCACCAGGAATATTTATCGACCTTCCGGTCTAGACTCGTACTGTTCTGAATCAACAGGGTCGCCTCTTGTAGGATGTGGCACTTCACCACGCAGAACGGTCTTGGCTGCAGAGCGGCTAAAGGCTCCTTTGGGAGCTAACATCGCTTCATCCAACCCTGGGAACTTGTGAGGACCAGTGCCCAGTCAACCCGGGTCTCAACAGAATTACCTCTCAAAATTCTCTCGACTCCATTGCAGTTTTACAACGTCGTGGCGGTCCCTGTACTGTCCTGTGGGAATGAAATATTGGACGACAACCAAGAAACAAGACAGTAAAATACAGGCCTCGGAAATGGCGATCTTACGAGGAGCTAAGAAGTTGTTAAACTTGACTGTTTAAAGAATTATTCCATAAGAAAAGAATTACAAGTATTTAATTTGAATGAAAAATTAAAAGATTACAAACAACGGTGGAAAGAACACTTAGAAAGAATGTCAGATTCCAGCCTGGCCAAACAAGTCTGGAAATACAGTTACAGGTGTGTGGGTAGACCCAAGAAGAGATGGCTGGAGAATCTTTGATGACAGAACATGCAGCACCTTGCCTGTGCCTTGTTATGATGATGATGATTATTATTATTATTATATCGCCATCACTTTATCGTCTATATTCTATAATGTGAGGTCGCATTGTTTCTGTTCCGATTCGATTTTAATTCGATTTAATTTGATTCGATTTTACAATGACTCAAATTAGCGGCATTTATTGTATAACAAAAATCGTGAGCTCAGAACTTGTCCATTTATCCAAATTTTCCATAATCTACTAACTTATTCTTCTTGTTTTTCTACTACTTTTTTATTTCTCCTTTATTCCTCTTGTTTGTTTTTCTTCCCCTTTCTTTACTTCCTCTTCTTTTCCTTCTCTATCATAATCTTCTTCTTCTTCTTCTTCTTCTTCTTCTTCTTCTTCTTCTTCTTCTTCTTCTTCTTCTTCTTCTTCTTCTTCTTCTTCTTCTTCTTCTTCTTCTCTTTGTCAACTTCCTCTTCCTTTGTGTCTTCTTTTTTTTTGTCCTTTCTTCTCTTTGCTACTTGACGAATAAGTGATTAAATACAGCTCTCTAGTTTTCGCCCTTCTCTCTCTGTTCTTTCTTTCTCGTCCTTATCTTCTCCTTCCTCCTCTTGAGAAGAGTCAGAAGGGTGTTCTAAACTTGGCCGTATAAAGAATAAGGCCATAAGGGAAGAATTACAAGTATGTTTAATTTGAATGAAAAATTAAAAGATTACAAACAACGGTGGAAAGAACACTTAGAAAGAAGGTCTGATTCAATACTAGCCAAACAAGTCAGGAAATATACACCTATATGACACAGTAAGACATGGCTGGAGGATCTTTGAATGCGGAACAGGCAACACCTTGCCTATGCCGTGTTGGGAAGATGATGATTAGACGGTATAATTACTGTGGACCAAAGGCACTAGAAACGTAAATCCACCACTGTTTATATTATCTACTAGCTGTTACCCGCGCCATCGCACGCGAATATTTGACTTTTAATAAGTATTTTAATATAATTTTTATTGTCTATGTCTATATGGCATTCTCTCAGCTCGTATAACAATTTTGTACTCATTAGTCAAATTCTCTCCAAAGCTGTTTTCAGCACTTTTGCTATTTTAACTTGTACTAAATTATTATATTGGTGCAACAGCCTTTGGAAATTTAAAAGTATCCGGGAGATAAACCTTTGGAGATATTTATAAAGTACCTGTTAAACCAAAAACGCTAAATTCATTATTTTAAGTGTTACTGTGTTAGAAGCACTGTATAACACATTAAACGTTATGTTTTCCTCAACCATGGCTTTTAATTATTTCAGTAGTAAACTAAAAACCACAAACCGTTTTCACCTAAACTCACAAATGAAAACAACACGTATTTTCGTCTTTGCATTAAGTAATAGGACAATTTACAATTAGTACACTTCTTCTTTTCCACATCGTAATGTATCGATACAATCGCATATTATATAAAACATCGAAAATGTACTGCAGAAATGGATAAATGTACAGTTCCGATGCCGCTAAATAGCTTTTTGTATTTAATTGTTACTATGGTAATTAATTCTGGTCTCCATGGTGTTGACATCTTTAGTAGTAGTATTTAATATAATTCATTACTTATTCATTGCATCATCAGAAATACGTATAAACATAAATTTGATAATGGTTTAAGACAATTACAAAATATATAGACGTATCTGTATACAAAATTAGAAAATATATCGATACAATCGCATGTTAAAAACATTAAAAACTGCAGGAATGGATAAACGTACAGTTCTGATGCCGCTAAATAACATTTATTTATTTACTTGTTACTATGGTAATTAATTCTGGTGTCCATGGTGTTGTTGGCATCTTTATACGCGTCAACGAAAAGGCATAATTAAAACGGCCTAAATCGTGCGAACGGGGCAAAACATCAAATTCCAAGTTAGACAGTATTTTTCGCCTTGTATCACAGGTTACCTATGCAAAATTTGGTGGCAATCGGTATAACGGTGTGGATTTGTATTCAGTACACATAAATCCTCAGACTTTTAGTTTATATATATATAAATAGATAGATAGATAACAGGAAACACAAATCTGTACAGCACTTTACAAGTTGACGCACGCGCGCCCAATAAACACACACACCTGTGCGGTCAGGAGACAAAACCGAGAGGAAAACTCATCACCGCAAACAGCAGGTAGATAGATATGTATGTATGCATGTATGTACGAGTAGTTCGGGTAACAAAAGACATCGTTATTGAACATGACAGTTGGGTGTCAAGCAAGAGTTGTCACACAATGTGAGGTCACCGAAATAGGCTCACATAGCTTACCCTGCATCTGTATGTTACTAAATTCGAGCATTGTATTTGGACACGTGGAAATACATTTGTTGAAATCGAAATCGATGGCCTTTAGAGGCAAACATCCCGCAAGAACAAAGGTAGTAGTAGGAAACTGCACACTAGAGCAAATCAACAGTGTGTAATTGTCTGGACTATGATCTCTTATCATTATGATAATGATAAGGTAACAAAATTTAACCGATACACAGAACACTTCGGTATAAAAAACAAAAGGAGACTCGTATGAAGTTCTTTATTACTATTCCGGTAGTAATGTACGTCGGTGAGACACGGGCAGTTTCAAGATAAGACGGGGAGAAGATACAATTATTATAAAGGCTAGCTTAACGGATCCATTAGATTCTTGGAAATCCTTAAACAGGAACATACGCTAGACTCTTAAACGGAAAAAGAGCGTTGATATAATGAAAGAATTAAACGCATAACCTCTGAATGAAACAATAAAAGTAATTGATGTAAGTCTGTGAAGAGTGTTATGAGGTCGACTGTCGGTAGCAGCATTAAACTATTGTTACGACGGTTTCACTGATCGTCGTATGGTACAGTGGAAACAAAATACAGACACCAATGACGTCACTAATTACAAGCTTTAATTAATCACAAATAACAATTTGTAATCAACAAGGTACTCTCCTACAGTAACATTCAATTTACATTTATCTACACGAAATAATAATGTCACCTTATTACAATACCGCACTAATTACACAATAATCACTTTCCACTAATCCGCAACAAACACTTGATCCGCACTCTACAATATCGCCAGGTGTAAATAACTGACAATGCCGGCCGCTGTTGTTAGCCAGCAGAAGTTCCAGAATACTTTTCCATTGTTTCGGCGCGTGCCGGCATAATTTGCGTAGTTACTAGGGCTCATGAACAATCTGGAGTGCTACGTTAGTGGACGGCCTTGACACAGACGCAGCACGTTGGGCTAGTCGAGAGACGTGTAGAACGACGCTCTCGTCTTTTCGAGAGCGTTACGTATTGTCGTGGCACAATACAGACCTGTAGGAAGAAGGAATATAAGTAGTCCGAGGGAATAATGGGTAGCGGAACAGGTCTACTCAGCCTAATGCTTTCAAGTGGAGAAGAAGAAGTAGGAAATATCTTCGTTTTCGTTTTCACAGTTTAATTCAAGCACATCGCTCGAGTTATCGATGAACACCTGAACAAGTAAAAAAGAGAAAAGAATAAGATATGTGTGGATAAACTCTAGTAGCGGGTAGACTTCTCGCCTTACAGTTCTTCACTTAGAACCTTACGAACTGTATTATTATTATTATTATTGCAATATATATGACATACGCCATATCACATGAAATATCACTACAATATTGCTGGTAGGAGTGTACGCACGCCGCGTAAATTCTGTTTGTCACTTAGGTGTAAAGTTTGAAACGGCCGAAGGGATGAACGGGACCGCACCATAAAATCAAGGTGCGTTTTTCAGCCCCCAGTTCGACTCAGCCTGTTAAAAATGAGTACCTGGGATAACATCCTGGGGATAATAATGGGCGGCTGAAGCGTAGTGCTGGCCACACTGCCTTCCTTGTATGCCGTGGAGGCTCTCATATGGCAGCCACCCTGCCCGACTCCTAAGCTGTTCGGTGGTACACATGGGATACATTATTATTATGAACGGGACCGGACCCCCCCCCCCCAGAAGGGTCGAAGAAAGTTTATGAATTTTGTTAATCTCTTAATTTTTATGCTATTTTATTATTTCCTCATTGAGTAAGCTAACATACTACTAACTCGTTTTTCTAGTAAACATCGTTTATTACACAGCATTTGCGTATACATTTGAAATATGGAATATAGGCTATAGGAAAATCAGTTCAGTCAATAAGTATCTTCTAAACAATGTTTCGATATGACGTATTTTACTTTGTTGTTACAGCTTACTTTAATGGGATTGATTTCAGAATGCTATCACACGTTTTTCGACCACTTTAAAGATAGTATATTGATTAGTCTTGACTTGTTTTTTCTTCTGTATGAAGCCGACTCGACTGGACCCCCCCCCCCCCCCGACCAAATTCTAGACACGCCATTGTTGAACAAAAATTATTTTTCACTAGCCGTGTAAGGATAATAACTTCTAAAGCAGGAGGAAGTTAGAACTGCTTCTTAGGTGAGCCGTAATTCCCAGTCAGCTTATACCATCCTGCGGCTATATCAGATCATTGTTCGACAGATTCTGGGGTAGGCCTACTGTTCCGTGATTTGGGGACATACAAGGGCGCCACCGATCAGAAGATTGAGGCAGTCCAAGAACGAATTTTCGGTCAACTACAATACCATGGCATCACACATTTTCACAACACGGCACAGGCGAGGTGATGCCTGTTACGCCTCCAAAGATCCTCCAGCAATCTCTACCCGAGTCTTCCACACACACGTGTCCTATGGGATTGTATTTCCAGACTTGTTTGGCCAGTGTAGAATCTGGCACTCTTTCTAAGTGTTTCCACCGTTGTTTGCAATCTTTCTCAAGTTGTCAATTTTCTCTTACGGTCTCGTGCTTTACACTGTCGAGCTTAGAACACCTTTTAACTCCTCTTAAGAACGCCATTTCTTAGGCTTGTTTTTTACTATCTTGTTTCTTGGTTGCTGCCCATAATTCACACCCACAGGACAGTACAGGGACCGCTTTATCTTCATAAAACTTTGATTTTGTATCCCGACGTACCTTGTTTCTACAAATACGGTTGATTGCCCCACAGATCGTCTGTAACTTGCCTAACTTAACATCAATATCATAAATATCACTATTGTAACGACGACTCGGAACACTAAGTTTTTTATAAGTAAAATCGTAAAGTTTTACCTTACAGCCTAAACCGGCTTTCACCTTTAAAAGGCTTCTTCAGAGGCTGCCGTAGGTAGCGCTGTCCGTCTTGTTGTTGGCACGGGATAGATTTTCGAAAGATCGATGCTGTGTGTGTGTGGTGAGATGTGTTCGAATAATGCGTGCGATTTGAATTATGTCTGTTCGTTTAGTATGTCGTTTTTATTTGTTTATTCGACATCCTAAACGAACAGACAGAATTCAAATCGCATGCATTATTCGAACACATCTCACCACACACACACAGTATCGATCTTTCGAAAATCTATCCCGCCGCCAACAACAAGACGGACAGCGCTACCTACGGCAGCCTCTGAAGAAGCCTTTTAAAGGTGAAAGCCGGTTTAGGCTGTAAGGTAAAACTTTACGATTTTCCTTATAAAAAACTTAGTGTTCCGAGTCGTCATTACAATAGTGATATTTAGTTAAGTAACGGACACGTCATGGACAACGAAATCCAAGAATTCAATATCATAATTCCTATCATATCCAATATCATTTCCCGAATAATTAAATTGGCTCACATGTTCTAGAATTCGATCATTAATCATTAATTTTTGTTCTTATTGGTTCCTTGCCTCGAAATTTCATTACCTTTGTTTTTATACTGCAGATTATCATATGGTATTGTTTGAAAGTTTGATGAAGCTTAAAAACATATTTTTGCAAACAGATTCTGTATTTTCAAGTACGAGCAAGCGTCAGCAAACAACAGCACATTCAGATATGTCTTGTAACGTATTAATACCAGGGTTCACTAGACGTTTCCATTTCCTTGCCAGATCGTCAATATAAATGTTAAAAAATTTTTGGTGATATACTCCACCCTTGTCTAACAACTGCTTGACAGATATTTGTTGAGAGTATACATACAATTAAAAAAAAAAAGCTACCATCTTACCCACATTATCAATGTGTGTATTGTCCAGTAGGCCTATAGTAGAATAAATTTTGTAACAGAAGACTGCTAACTGGTAATAAGCTTTGACTGGTAAGGCCAAACAATTTGTTTGTTCCAGTACATACTGTCATACAAGGAGAACTGTTGATCATGTTTTTGCTTACTGTAAGTATTTTAGTTTCAAAACGGTATCGCTGCTCATGTTGTATGCACTAGGCAGTTGGTAGTTCTTCCTTCAGGACCGGCACCCTATGTATGATACGATACTATAGTGGGTCATCCAGTAGAGTTTGGTATCGTCCTAGCAGATGTAAAGGGGGGGGACTTTCATCTCTGGTCAAATCACGTAGATGTGGTGTACAGTGTGTTTGCATGTGAGCGCAGGTATTTAAACAGAGGGTCAGTTATTGTTGTGTACAGAAGTACAATCTGTACATGTTTGCCAATCAAGGAGGGGGGGGAGACAAGCTGAGATGCGGCAGGACATAGTTTTGAAACACCTTCCACTTAACAATTTCACACACACCACATACCTTCTACTTCAAAATCAGTAATTTAATTTAGTTTTAAACATACGAGATGTGATAAAAAATAACGAGAATTTTCGTTTATAAAATTACATATTCAGTAGTCGTTTCAGTCCGGTTGATCTATGCCAAATATAAATCTAAAGGGAACTTTTAAATTGTTGTAGATGATACTGGTCTGAAGAAGGTCAGTAATTGTGAGCATCTGGGCTATAACGCGTCTTACATTACAATGACGTAGTGAATAAACTATGTAAGTACAACTATATGTGTGGGACCGTCATGAGAACTCTTAACATCAACTAGTAAAGAACACACACCGTAAGTTCTACAAGATGATGGCAGTCCACACACGCTTCTCTATCAGTCAGAGGATTGGACTTCAACGAAATCCCAGACCAGCCGTATGCAAGCGGCCGAAATGAGATTCTCAGGTATGTGGCAGGGTAAGTCGCAAAGATATGGAGATATCCGGTAGGAACTGAATATTACGAATATACGCGATAGGAATCCCCCAATATCGGCTAAAATGGTTGGAACATCTTGACCGAATGGATGACTGCCGCGTCCCCAAACAACTGTTGAATCATAAGCCGAAGAGACGGAGAGGTGTGGGACGTCCGAAGAGGCGCTGTAGTGACCAACTCACGTCTATCTGATTGGGACCGGAACAAACCATTTTTGGTTTAATCCTTGCTGAAGATGATGATACTGATGATCAGTCTTTTGTAAAGTAAGTATTTTACCTAAATCTGACAAATGTTCATCAATCACGCTGAATAATTTGCGTTACACATTCGCTATGCACTTTTTAAATCTGTACGCAAAACAAATTCTTTGTTAAGTAAATTATAAACATACATACATATATACATACAACACACACACACAACAATTTATTTCAAACCTTCATTAATTTGTATATATTCTAATGACTATATTTGACACTACTCAAAGATTGTAAATATATAATATATTCTAGTAAAAGCAAGTGTTATTTATTATTAATTATAATAAATGTGTGCAAATCCAATACTTTTGTAATTGTAGATAACAAAGGATTAGATATTAAAACACTAAATTTTATAAATTCAAATAATTTTATAAAATTAAATGAAGATCCAACTAATAAATTCCAAAAACGAATTAATAACACAATAAAAAAAACAACTTAAATATATTTCATAATTATAATAAATAGAAACTAACAGGGATATCCTTAACCCCCCCCCGCCTAAACAATCTGATTAAATTATTACACAAAATAGAAAAACCAGTTAGACCCTTAATAAAATTCAAAAACTGCACCAAATTATGAAATGTTTAGATTTATTTTGAAACTTTTGAAACTCCCACTAAAATTATAGTGTACACACAATTTAAAAAAAAAAGCTACCATTTTAACCCAATTGATAAAATTGAAATTATTAATAATAAAATCTAAAACAATAATTTTAATTCCCAATATTAAACAAGTAACCAACATTTTAAATACTACACTAAACCAAAATTATTTTATGTGCAGTAATAATAATAACAATAATACTATGTTTCTTAGGCTTTCACAGCCGGCGTAATAATTATTCCAATTATTATACGGACTTTAAGGCTGTGGTCCTACTTTAATTCTCATGCTGATCAATGTTATAATCAGACGTTTCGGCCTCACTTCTGCAGCCCGTCTTCAGTGAACGGTTTCTGAAACGACTGGCAAGGTGTACGTCAGTAAAACCACAGAACTGTACACAGGCAAAGGCTAAGGATTTAATTGCAGGCCACATCTTTCCTGGTTTGGTTGATACGTTCTCGGCGCATCGCCCGCTCTGCTCGCCAGTAAACACTCCCAGCCTGAGGTGTAAATATGTTGTTCTTCGTCTTCTGAAACCAGGGAATGACCCCCGTGTCCCTGCACTAGAGGTGGGCCGATGTACCTATTACTGGTATTTTGGGACGATATTTTTGTGGAACGGATATAACAGTGACTGAAAAGTTGAAATACCTGTTCCGATTCAACGATAACGAAAATTGAAAAGTCGAAATACCCGTTCCGATTACTCGTGGTTCCGTCCGAGTCGCACCCCCCCCCCCAACGCAAGTAATGAGTAAACGAGTACTACAAGTACAAAGTCACAGTTATCGGTGCTGAATACTTGATTCTGCGCATGTGCCGATTGTCATACAAGTACGAAACGAAACAAAACAACAAGGTTCAGAATACCTATCCCAAAAAGACGAAGCTATTTTTAATAAATGAAAAAAGTTCATACTGATTTACATTTATTCTCGTGTGTTATGCAGATATATAATACAGATTATAATAACAAATTATATATTATACTAGTCACCAACTTGGTAAATATTGAAAAAGCGAATTATATTGTGTTATATCCTACAGAGTGGCATGTGGTACTTTTTGCATGTGATTTAGGAGATGATTTTAACTTCACTGTACATCTCACGTAATTTTTTTAACATTATTTGTTGTGCTATTTATTACGTGCACTCTAAATTTCATTGCCTGAGTTTCGCAACTGATTTGTCTAACCAAAATGGAATCAATAATTTAATACTAACTCTATGTCAGTTTGTTTACTCCTAGTGAAAACTTAAATTACTATTCCCAAAGAGAGATAGGCCTATAAATTCTCTTGTTTCTTATTTTCTTTTAAACAGTAACAGCTTAATAAAGTCACAGTGTAAAGTAACACTGTTATACTTTTAGTTTCAATTTATTTCTTATAACAAATTACATAATAAAGGTATATGTATAACTAGCGAGTACCCGGCATGCGTTGCAATGCCACTCAAAGAAAGAAAGTGTTTGTATATATATAATATATAAAGACTTCGTTCACGTGGTCTTCAATTTAATGCGATAATATATTTAGAACAGAATCTATTCCATTGGGTTGCCATAGTAACCAGATCTAATAAGTTAGTTTTTTAAGACTCCAAAGGACCCCCCAGAGGATCGTATCGAAAAAAACACCTGTCCTATGTTGGTTCTCCCGTTGCGTAAAATATTTGTGCCAAGTTTGGTTGAAATCGGTCCAGTGGTTTAGGAGGAGATGTGGAAGACCCCAAAGAACCCCCAAAAGAACCCCATCGAAAAAACACCTATCCTATGTTGGTTCTCCCTTTGCGTAAAATATTTGTGCCAAGTTTGGTTGAAATCGGTCCAGTGGTTTAGGAGAAGATGTGGAAGACCCCAAAGGACCCCCCGAAGTATCATATCGAAAAAACACATATCCTATGTTGGTTCTCCCGTTGCGTAAAATATTTGTGCCAAGTTTGGTTGAAATCGGCCCAGTGGTTTAGGAGAAGATGTGGAAGACCCCAAAGGACCCCATCGAAAAAACACCTATCCTATGTTGGTTCTCCCTTTGCGTAAAATATTTGTGCCAAGTTTGGTTGAAATCGGTCCAGTGGTTTAGGAGATGTGGAAGACCCCAAAGGACCCCGTCGGAAAAAACACCTATCCTATGTTGGTTCTCCCTTTGCGTAAAATATTTGTGCCAAGTTTGGTTGAAATCGGTCCAGTGGTTTAGGAGAAGATGTGGAAGACCCCAAAGGACCCCCCAAAGGACCCCATCGAAAAAACACCTATCCTATGTTGGTTCTTCCTTTGCGTAAAATATTTGTGCCAAGTTTGGTTGAAATCGGTCCAGTGGTTTAGGAGGAGATGTGGAAGACCCCAAAGGACCCCCCGAAGTATCATATCGAAAAAACACATATCCTATGTTGGTTCTCCCGTTGCGTAAGATATTTGTGCCAAGTTTGGTTGAAATCGGTCCAGTGGTTTAGGAGGAGATGTGGAAGACCCCAAAGAACCCCCAAAAGAACCCCATTGAAAAAACACCTATCCTATGTTGGTTCTCCCTTTGCGTAAAATATTTGTGCCACGTTTGGTTGAAATCGGTCCAGTGGTTTAGGAGGAGATGTGAAAGACCCCAAAGGACCCCCAAAAGGACCCCCCGAAGGATCATATCGAAAAAACACATATCCTATGTTGGTTCTCCCGTTGCGTAAAATATTTGTGCCAAGTTTGGTTGAAATCGGTCCAGTGGTTTAGGAGGAGATGTGGAAGACCCCAAAGGACCCCCCCAATGGACCCCGTCGAAAAAAACACCTATCCTATGTTGGTTCTCCCGTTGCATAAAATATTTGTGCCAAGTTTGGTTGAAATCGGTCCAGTGGTTTAGGAGGAGATGTGGAAGACCCCAAGAACCCCCCATAGGACCCCATCGAAAAAAATTCATAAACCTTCGCGGGCGTGCGTACAACAACTCACCGAAGTTTCATCGCAATCGGATGAATGGTATAGGAACGCATACGGGACAAAGAAAGAAAGAAACAAACATTCATTTTTATAGATATAGAAGATAGGTATATAATAACAGGTATTTGTACCTTTGAAGATACGTACGCAGGTATTGTACGTGTTATTTTTTGGAACGGTTTCGTTCGTACCTGTTATTTTCAAATACTAGTTTAGCACACCTCTACCCTGCACCTCTTTAGAAATGCTAAAGAGCAGAGCAGGTGCCTTTGCCCGTGTACAGTTCTGTGGTTTTACTGACTCACACCTTGTAAGTCGTTTTAGAAACCGTTCGCTGAAGACGGCTTCCAGAGGTGAGACCAAAAAGTCTGATTATAATATCAATCAGCATGAGAATTATAGTAGATCACGGCCTTACAGCCCGGATAATTATTTGAGTAATAATAATAATATTTATCAACAAAAGGCGGACTACCAATCAAGAGCTCTTACCTCCGTCATCTTACCAGAAATATTTCTACAAAATGTAGATAACAAAATACATAATATTATTAAAAATCTTTATTATAGATACGTAGATCACACACTGTACATATCTCAAAATAATGGTCATAACATTAATCAAATTTTTATTTTAATTACTAAGCTAAAGAACAATATAAACTTTACTATACAACATGAAACAGAAAATAAATTAAATCTTTGTGGATATTACTATTGTAAACAACCACAAGTTTGAAAAGACTATAATCAGAAAACCTCTACAAACATCTTTAATTATTCCTAAAAATGTAATTCATTCTCCTTAATACAAATCTGCTGCATTTAATTCCATGTTATATAGAATAATGTATAGTCGTTCAAAATAACTAGAAAAACAAAAAGAAAAGAAAATTATATATGATATTGCAATACAAAACGGACATAATCCAAAAATTCTTGATAATACTGAAAACTTAATTAATCAAAAAAATACTAAATAACTCTTTTAATAAAAACACACAGTCAATATATTAAACATATTCATTTTACAAGCACAGGCACAATAAGCCAAAAAATTTCAAAATTATTCAAAAACAAAAATATAAAAGTTATACACAATTGTAATAAATCAGATTTTGATAGAAGCAACCCTAAAAGATCTAATCTTCTTCAGGACTACAGCCCAACGTGAGCCCTGGCTTCCAACACCAGTCTTCTCCAAATTCTCCTGTAACCACTTACATCCATTATTCTGACATCTTCTAGTAGCACATCATCCGACTATGTTATCCTAGGTGTGGAGCTCTTTCTGCTTTTATAGACTTGCCCCCTCAAGATTTTCTTTGGCATACGCTGATCATCCATCTTTTCTAGGTGATCTAGCCATTGTATTCGTTGAGTCCTCATGATCCGCTCATCTATCTCCTGGTTATTTCTTATTCTCCATTCGTCAGCTTCTTTAACTGGGCCACAAACACGTCTTATAATCTTTCTTTCAAACCTTCTTAGTGTTTCTTGTTCATTTTTTGTTAATGTCCATGTCTCGCCTCCATAATAAAACCGGTCTGATAAAGTGTCTTATATATTTTTATTTTTGTGTTCCGACTAATAAGTTTGCTTCTCAATAGCCTACTGTTGGCATTCCCATCTAAAATATCTAATCTAATTCATAATATAAATGGTGTGTATAAAATTGAATGTCCTCACTGTAATAAATTCTACGCAGCCAAAAAAAACTTCCAAATGTTCCATTAGCTGTGATAATGATTGGAAGGGTAAAGTCTGGAAAGTACAAAACTCCGGATAATAGAATTTGATTTATCTAATAATAAACTACTTTGTACAAAATAGTGAGCAAGGATTGTAGCTCAGGGAACTTACTAGTATATCGATCACGGACCACGCAAGGGGATGGATTATACGCTTTCACCGGAGAGAAAGCACTCACACAGCCCGCATCGCGTATTTCTGGCCCTGTTAAGCCGCTAAACCGATTCCAAAGTGGTGGCCATCAGCCCCCCGCGGCGTGACAGGTCGATGAACTTCCGGAGAACGGGGTCGTGCTCAGCCATGGTCCGGAACAGTCACAGCGGGGCACAACGTCTTACCTGTGATTCGGCTGAATCTCACTAAAATTATGCTGAAGACGACCGGGTAAGTTCTGTCGAAACACAAATATTTTAAAATTGTGTCCAGTTAATCGGCCGAGTACATTCTATAATTGTTGAAAATCTTGTTCGGATAATTCGGCCATTTTCTACTTATTCCACACAGTTTATCGATTCATGCTTTTAGTATCCAAGCCACTTATACGTATTACGAATAGAATAAAATTTACCTGTGCAATGCCTCAGGGATTACACCTGAAGATAAGACATATGTCCAGAAACGCGTAGTGAAATATACAAAAAGGAAAAGCCACTAGACGGATAAAAGAGGTAAATTTCATTCTATTCATATACATTTTACTTCCATATTCCTTAAGGAATGGAAGTATGGTGATGGCAAAAAAAATCGTGTTCGAGATTATTGCAGATTCTGATTGTACTACACTCAAAACATGAAAAAAAGTCGTTTTCCGAAAAGTGTCTGTGTGTGTGTCTGTCTCTGTGTCTGTGTGTCTATCTGTCTTGTGTAGATTTTTTTCTATGGCAAACGATAACTGCCGCAAATTCAAACAGAATCAAATAATTTTTTGCACACAGCCCTGATTTATAGAGTACCCACGACCTATTGTTTTTAGTGAAGATCGGTTGAGGGAAAGGGGTAGTTTACCTGCAACGGTTTTTTTTTATCAAGGGAAATTTTTTTTTTTGGCAAACGATAACAGCCGCAAATTCAAACAGAATTAAATAATGTTTCGTATACAGCCCTGAATTGTAGAGTTCTCAAGACCTACTGTTTTTGGTGAAGATCGGTTAAGGGAAAGGGGTAGTTTACCAGTAACGTTTTATGTTGTAACAAGGGTATTTCCTATGGCAAACGATAACAGCCGCAAATTCAAACAGAATCAAAAGATTATTTGTATACAGCCCTAGATTGTAGAGTTCTCAAGACCTATTGTTTTTGGTGAAGATCGGTTGAGGGAAAGGGGTAGTTTACCTGCAACGTTTTTTTAACAAGGGTATTTTCTATGGCAAACGATAAAGCCGCAAATTCAAACAGAATCAACTAATGCTTTGCATACAGCCCTGATTTGTAGAGTACTCAAGGACTTTCGATTTTGGTGAAGATCGGTTAAGGGGAAGGGGTAGTTTACCTGCAACCTTTTACGTTTTAACAAGAGTAAAGTACTTGAAAATTTATTTAAACTTTTTCAAACAATGGTAATTGTTAAAAATAAAATAATTTTGTTGCCAGGCAATAAAATTATAATTTTTTCATTTTAATGTAATATAATATTTTTCATTTAATACAGCAATAAAAAGGCAGGTAAGACACACACACACACACACACACACACACACACACACACACACACACACACACACACACACACACACACACACAATTCACGTTATTTCTGGCCTCACTCATGTTTATTTTCTTACGTTTGCACGCTTTTTAAATGGAAAGTGCCGAAACCCACACCAACATAACGCGTTCAAGCCGAAAAAATGGACATCAATTTGCTTACTGGCGAAGCTAGTAGTTAATGAATGGGTAGGCAAAAATCTTATCTTAAATTTTTTTTAAGGAATCACTAAAAGGACGGTGGTTCAAATCGGACGCTGAGGTAGAGTTTGCTGTAACCGAATGGTTCCACAAACAGCCGTAAGAATTTTACTAGCAGGGAATCTACAGGTTAGCGCAACAGTGGAACTCATGTCTTAATGTTATTGGAGACTTCTTTTAAAATCGTTGAATAAAAAATGCTTTACAGCTCTATACGTGTTTCTATTGAACAATCCTTGTATTAGTCATACACAATAATACAACTGATTGAACTTCAAATTTTTAAACTTGATTAGTTTCTATATATATGTTTAATGTTACAAATAATTCAAATAACAATCTTGATCATCTGTTAGTTCAGCGGAATAACAGTGACACTTTTAATAACCGCATAAAATAAACACTTAGAAACAACATAGGCGCTTTAACTTAACTGTTTGGACCACAGAAGTGAGGCATGCCTCAACGCTCTACGTGTACAGCGCGGGACAATCCCCCTCCCTACACTTCCCTATCTAACCACTACATTGCTTACATACGATGTATACAAAAAACGCTGAGGCAAGTTCAGGTTGCCTCATTCGCTTTAAACGAACTATGCCGAATCTCACCTGTCACCATCTAGCGGTCGCTCAATAAAGCACGTTTCGGTTTAATAAATTTGACAGTCGCAGTAACAATGTATAATCTTTACGTTATATAGTTCATACGTATTTATAATTTTTATTCTACAGAATTTTTTATGGTAGGCATTGCCTCAATTGCCTCCATGTAACTTCGCCACTGATATATATGTGTACAACGTTATCGGCAACAAAGAAGTAGTTTTTGTTAAAATTCCTTCCCGGGATATTTGGCCGTAGTCCAATGTTTTCTACAAAACCAGACATTTCGGCAATGCCATCGACTTCCATCATCAGTGAAAATCGAGTGCGATAACGTGAGGTGGTATACGTTAGTGACCACAGTACTGTGGTTAAGGCTGAAGCAGTAAGTAGAAAGAAGTAGTTTCTATGGTAATATTTCATTTCGAAAATGATTTTAAATATAAATCTTCGAATATGGAAGTCATGTATGGTTCTCCATACCGATATTTTTTCTTTAAATTCAGATTCACTAACGATAATAATAACGTTAGAGAATCTCCTCATACAAGTACACAAACAACAGAAGTTAAGTGAACCCGATAAATTAAATAGTGATCGAATGGTCGAATCCTAAAGATCGAATCACTTCAAAGACAGAGTTCACTGAAGTGACCGAATTCGTCCATCCATTACGGTCACAAACACACGTTCTTCGGTGGTTACGCTGTCCATTCGTTCGGCGCGTGCGCATATTTTTCCAATTTTTTCCCCCCCAGTCTGAATTACAAACCCTTTCGTATATTTATTTCTTCAGATTGTTTCTCTTTCAACGAAACAAAAACTAAAATAATCTTCTCAGTAAAACTAAAATGCGATATTTCGTAGTTATTACCTCGAACAAAATTAATGAATTTTCCCAAAGTCGAGACCTAGCTAAATCGCTTTGTCGTACCCGAAAACGGTTCAATCCTGAAGTCCGTTTTCAAGGTAAAATTTAGATGTACGAGATTTCATCAAAAAGTTCATGCAGTTCTTGTTTATTTAAAAAAATTATGCCATCATTCATCGACACTTATACTCCCCCACCCCCTTCAAAGTGGTCTCAGTCGAATGTAACACGATTAAGCCAGCCGTTTTGCAGTCTTCAAATGTTTCAAGCACGCATTTTGTGGTACAGCCTTGAGCTCGCTTAGCGATTTTCGTTTTAAGTCTTCAATGGTCGCGAAACGTCCTTTCGTGGAAATTATCACTATTGGGAGGAGGAAAGATCGCGTTAGGACACATCTGGTGAACACGGCAGTTGCTGTATCATTATTATGACGTTTTCTTTTGCTTAGTCTGGGAAAATTCTTAACAAGCAATAACGTGCGTTTAGGAGCATTATCAGGCTGCAATTGTTAACAAGCAATAACGTGCGTTTAGGCGCATTATCGCGCTGCAATTCTCAACAAGCAATAACGTGCGTTTAGGAGCATTATCGGGCTGCAATTCTTAACAAGCAATAACGTGCGTTTAGGCGCATTATCGCGCTGCAATTCTTAACAAGCAATAAGGTGCGTTTAGGCGCATTATCGGGCTGCAATTCTCAACAAGCAATAACGTGCGTTTAGGCGCATTATCGGGCTGCAATTCTTAACAAGCAATAACGTGCATTTAGGCGCATTATCGGGCTCCAATTCTTAACAAGCTATTACGTGCGTTTAGGCACATTATCGGGCTGCAATTTTCATAAATTACTTTTCGGCAAACATAGCCGTTTTCTACAAATAGCTTCATACAAATGGCGTAAAATGTCCGAATAACACACTTTATTTACCACTGCGCCTAGCGACGAAATTTCGTAGAACACAAAAACATAATCGTCATCTGACGACCACGACCTTCAACTATTTATGGCAGTTTTGAAGGTTGTAAACCGCTTGTTCACGCACAGCAGTCTCGCCAAAAGCCTTCTGAACACGTTTACCAGGAAAGAGCAGTTTATCTCACAGTTTACACAAAATTTAATCCATGTTCTTCAATCTTGCATTGTAGAATGAGAAAAAATAGCCTAATACACCTAAGGACGACTTACTCAATTAGCTGTGAAATCTAAACTATTAATCAAGTAAGGCTAAAATTTTAGACGATTGTTACTAACAAGTGTATCAACATCACATAAAAACAGTTTTTTAATCGGACACTTGTAGCGACGGAAATTGCAAAATTCCACGAACTTTTTTATCAAATCTTGTAACATTTTCTAAAATGGAAGTTCAACTAGTCTTGGACCAGGGCACATAGATTAACCAGCAAAACACCCTTTCGCCCATCCTCGCATATACAGCGGAGTCTCGATTGTTCGAGTTAATGTGAACCACAACAGCCTCGCATAATCAAAATCTCGGATAATAGAAACACGAAAAAATTGTTAATTTGTTCACTATGTTTGTAGGTCACTATGTGAAATGCTATACTTATCAAAAGGGTTAGGTCGGACTATTGGCATCGTTAGAATTTATCCCGCAACGTATCGACCACTAAACAATCTATGGTCGTCTTCAGGTGTGAGTTAAACACACAAACTTAAGCCTACCTGAGATTCGTTCACTAACAAGCGTGAACCGTCAAAAAATTATTAATAAACCTACAAGTTAAATACAACAACATGTTTGTTCCCAAACCTCGTATACAAAAATTGCTCGCTTACTAAATAGAGTTATATACAGTGAAGCGGGAAAATTAAAAGTACCCAATTTTTTCATGAAACATTTATTATCAGAATTTTTTTTACAGATTTGAGTTGAGTAAAGTATGCCATTATTTTACTTTTTAAAAATAACGCCACTCAAGTGACAGCCATTTCTGTGTAAACATTCTTCTAATCTTGACCGAAAATTTTCCATCACTCGACGAAGCAGGTCAGGTTGAATCCGTGCAATTTCTTGTCTGATATTCGTTTTTAATTCCGGTATGGTGTGCGGTCTATCAATGTACACCCTGCTCTTCAGAAATCCCCAAAGAAAAAAGTCGCATGCAGACAAATCTGGGGATCTTGCAGGCCACGAGATGTCGCCATATCTGGATATGAGTCTGTCCGGGAAGAGTTCTCTTAAAGCAGCCATGGACACACGAGCAGTATGACTTGTGGTCCCATCCTGCTAGAAAAAATTAATTTCCGGAAACCTAGGGAGCTGTTGCATCAAAAATGTTCTGACCATGTGTGTGTAGCGGTCTGCATTGACAGTTGTGGTGTTTCCTCTATCGTCTTGGAAAAAATATGGCCCAATAATGCCAGATGATGAAACTGCACACCACACCGTAACTTTCGGAATATGTAATGGCTTTTCATGCAACTCACCTGGGTTTTCATCATTCCAATATCGACTATTTTGTTTGTTTACATATCCATTCAAATGAAAATGTGCTTCATCTGACATAAACATGCGGTGAATAAAGTTTTCATCATCATTTACACGTCGCAATATTTCTTCGCTGAAAATCCTGCGAGCCAGCACATCGCCATCTTTCAACTCCTGGATTACTTGAATTTTGTAAGGATGAAAAGATAAGTCTTTATGCAAAATTCGTTGTAACTGTTTGTCACTAATGTTTAGTGCGGATGCATGTTTCATTGCAGAACCTTGCGGACTACGCGTCAATGCTACTCGAACTCTTTCAATGTTTTCCTCTGTTCTTACAGACCTTGTTGTTCCTCTATGCTTTAAGTTTAATGTGGAACCAGTTTCTTCAAACTTTTTCACCCATGACATAATTGCATGAGCGGACAGCACTCGTCCATGTCGTGGAATATTGAAATGATTACGAAACAATCGTTGTACAGAAGTCACACAGTCACCATTCTTATAAAACGATTTTACGCAGAAAGCACGCTGTGCACTGGACCACTGCTCCATGTTTTAAAACATATAATAACAAATGGCATTAAATGTAAAACAACAATCGAAAACCTCCACGCCCTCTCGTGAGCAGAAAATGAACTATTGGACTTTCAAAATTTCCCGCTTCACTGGCGGATCCTGTATATATCGTTATACCATGCACAGTAGGCCTGTACTTGTCTGAGAAACCAGTTAATGAATATCTTGTCATCTGAAGACAGAATACCAACTACAAACAAAAAAATTAAAGAAAAAAACAATAACAAATAATTGGCTTACTTTCACCGTTCAGCAATTAAAATAGTCATTCCATTCCCTATTGATTAAAAATCGTTTACGTAGGCGGAGGAGAAAGTGAGTCCCGCATAAACACACACACACACACACACACACACACACACACACACACACGCCTTATCAACGCTAATTAAAACCGACTGATAAAGCCAACAGAGACGGGTAGCAAAGAGAACTGCCGCGCAGTCGAGCGTAGAGAATTAATACATAAACAGAAGCTCAAAACCAGTTTACCGCTTGCATAATGATTAGGTGACTCTCTTGAACGCCGGTAAAAATGCGAGCAGCGATGTTTTTTTGTCAAAACGATACAATCGAACAAAGATGATAACTACATGACCGAAAGAAAACAACAGCACAGCTAGTTTGTGATCTGCGGTATTTTTGTGTACTTTTACCGCGAGTCTTGACCGGTAAGTCTTAGGCTGCTTTGTTTAATTAATACTGAAACACGTTTGCTGCCTACAGACCAAAAAATGTAGGAGAACCCACACTGTATTTGCATACACACACACACACACACAGAGTAAATATGTCTCCAGGGCCACCGCTACCATATGTGCGAAATGTGCACGCACACGGGTGGCCATACCAAAGGCCGGTTACACACAGGGCGGATTTTCGTCCGCGCAGAAGATTTACCGCACCGCTCAAAGAAATCGTCGTGTTTACACATTCGACGGTAAAATCGCCGTCGCTGTCGTCAGCTATCTGCAGTTGAATCGAGGAATGAACTGTGGTAAGGCTTGGTTATGATCGTAATAACTTTTATTATTTAAATTATTTATTGATTAGTATTATTTGAAATGGATAGATAACAAATTCTTGCTTTATGGTTATACCGCCGCCGAAGAAAGAGGAAAAGAAGTAATCGACTTATATGGGTTCATCCAATCAATCAAAGAAGAGAAGAGAACGGAGCTTTTTATACGTTGTTTGAAGAGTTGAGGGAGGATGACACAAAATTTTTCAATTATTTTAGAATGTCCATCTCATAATTTGACGAATTGCAAGGGCGGCTGAAGGGGCGGCCGTAGACTGCCAAATTCATCAGCAGATATTGCAAAATAAATTTTAAAAAATTAATACCGACTAGGTCTAGGTATATGACATTAACGTTTATTGAGTTGTTCTTGATATTTGTTTTGTTAGCATTGCCGCAGTGTACTGGCATCAGCCTTTGGTTTTACTGCTACGAAAGCTTATAGGTATTGTTCCGCGACCTTTTTAGGCCTTTATAGACCGTACAGCTGCGGTCTCTTTGTGGTTTTGTAGACAGGCGCGTGCATGTCGACGCTGGCAAACTATAAAGTACCTACCATATATATTGTTTCAATAGATGAAAGATTTGAATTATTTCAACAACACACTGATGTTTTTAAGATCATATATTGAATAACAGAATGTGAGGATGTTAACTTAAATCGTAATGTGAAAATATTCGTCTAGCCAAGAAAGTCCTCGATGATAGTGACATTAACAGCAATTACTCATTTCAAGAAACAAAAGCAATTCTCTTTCTGAACAAGAAATGTGTGAGGCAGTCAATTTGAGCAATGTTATTAAAAAACTGTTCTAAAACCAAAATGCGAAAATGCTTTTTAATAAACTATAGTGTTATAAAAACTCTGAAAAGACGACCGCGCAAATAACTATTATATTTTTGAAAATGTATTCAACACTTCTACGAGTATATCTCCCACTTGTATCAAGTAAGTACTCTACTAAATAAGTTTTTGAAAACTATATCAATTATCTGTCATCTTTACTATTCATGTCTGTATCAATTTTTAATTAAAATAATATTGGATAGTATGGCAAAGTAGGGATTATGAAAAGTACATGCAGGAGGGCGGCAAAGGTAAAACTGCATACTGGCGGCAAGCTCCCTAGCGTTGTCGGTTATAATATTTAAAGATACAAATTGGAAAATATTTTATAACACAAATAATTATGTTTTTAATAAAATCTATTGTTTTTAATAAAATATATTGTTTTTAAAAATATTTCTACTCAGGTGCTTGTAAATTATGGAAATATAGTTTTTCTCTTGAGCTTACACGGCCAGACTCAATATACTTAAAATGATTAAAAACCTGGCTGTTAGGCCGTGATCGGTTGCTACATAACAGCGACACCGTCGGCAACGTTTCGAATCCCAACGTCGGGCATCTTCTTCAGGCCGCAAAAAGCGACAGTGTTGTGAAACAGTTACGGCAGATCTTGGTCGAACGATACCCGACAACTCTGCTCTTGATTACCCGAAAAAAGTTGTCGGGTATCGTTCGGCCAAGATCTGCCGTAACTGTTTTCGTAACACGATGTCGCTTTTTACGGCCTGAAGATGCCCGACGTTGGGATTAGAAACGTCGCCGGCGGTGTCGCTGTTATGTAGCAACCGACCACGGCCTAACAGCCCGGCTTTTAATCATTTTGAGTATAATTTTCTTTTTAATAAAAAGCAAAGGGCTCAATTTTTGCCGTTGTTTCGTGATAACTGAATAATTTGGTTTCTGCTGGTAAGTGATTACTTTTGTTATGTATCCGTCCAAGAAAATTCCCCCCCCCCCCGCAACAGTCAAAATATAGGTATGCAGAACCATATATGACTTCCATGTTCTAAGATTTGTATCAACCTTAACCACAGTACTGTGGTCACTACGTATATCACCACACGTTATCACACTCGACTTTAACTGATGATGGTAGTCGAAGGCACTGCCGAAACGTCTGGTTTTGCAGAAAACATTGGACTACGGCCAAACAACCCGGGAAGGAATTTTAACAACAAACTACTTCTTTGTTGCCGATAATGTACACATATAAAAAATTATCCCCTCCCCTTTCAACTATCATTTTCATTTATAGAAAATTACCCCCTTCCCCTTCAACTACCCTTTTAATTTATACATATTTCATCTACCTTTCTACAGCGGATTATTATGACCTTCTTTTCAGTATTCTTTATTTATCAAAATTAACTACTCTACTCCTGTTAAAACATAAAATGTTGCTGGTAAACTACCCCTCCCTCTTAACCGATCTTAACCAAAATTAATAGGCCTTGAGTCCTCTACAATTCAGCCACACACGCAATAAATCATTTGAATCTGTTTGAATCTGCGGCAGTTATCGTTCGCCATAGAAAAAATTCCACACACACACACACCTCGAAAAATGACTTCTTCATCTTTTGAGAGTAGTACAATCAGAATCAGCCCTTATCTCGAACACGATTTTTTTCGCCATCACCATACTTCCATTTCCTTACGCAACATGGAAGTAAAAACGTAAGCATCCGAGCATACGTAAGATTGGATATTATGATATATCTGCCACACAAATTGGTAAAGTCTGTATCACGTAGCGTTTGTAAACGACGTTGTAAACACCACAACGCCGACATAGTAATGTCTACAAAGTGGTATTAAATTAAAAGAAATAAACCTAAAAAATACAACAAAAATGAACACGTGTGGTAATTGATATAACGGAAAACCCAGGCACTACAGCGTCTGTGCAAGCAAAAACCTGTTTAATACTTAAATTTTACAAGTTGCTGCATAATTAATTGTGTATTATATACAAATGGTTAGGTACCTGGGAGTCGATGAAACATTTGAAGGTTATCAGTCTACAGCAGTGGTTCCCAAAGTGGGGTCCGCGGGCACTTTTAATAAAAAATAGAATATACTGTAATTTTCTCCGATTTTTTATGCTTTAAAATCTAAATTCTAGAATCTTAAAACAATTAGTAGAAGATTCAATTATATTTTATTTTTAGTTCAAAATAATTCTAATTGTAAAAGTAATTTCAGACTAAAGGTTTTAATAATGTCTTTAAATCATGTCGCGTAGCAGATCTGTTTGTCAGCCGAACTGACTAGAGCACCGCATCAGCGCAGAACTGATCGCGCTGTTTTAGTCCACGTACAAGCACTGCATCTAAGCAAAACGTTTTCCCTTTATAATATGTGAAGAAATGGGGAGTGGCCACAAGCAATTGTTGATCCAGTGTGGAGTACGATGGCTTTTGCGTGGAAAAGAATTGGAACAGATTATTTGAACTGAGGGATGAAGTAAAGCTCTTTTTATTTGATTCCAACTTTGACCTTAAAGACAGGTTCCATGATTTTAACTGGATTTTGAAGCTATCATATCTTGCTCATATCTTCAGTCATCTGAATGGTCTCATTTCAAGCCTGCAGGGATGATAGGGAAAATCACTATTTTCCAGGTTCGAGATAAAGCCGAGAGGATGATAACAAAAATTGAAGCTGTGGATTTAGAAAGCATTTGTATATGGATAAAAACTTCAGGTTATATGTAATGACTGACTATCCTGAACTCGCAAAAGAACCTTTGAAGTGTTTAACTGTGTATCCCTCTACTTATTTGTGTGAAAAAGGATTCTCCGAGCTCACGTACTTGAAGTCAAAGTTAAGGAATAAACTTAATATTGAGAGTGACTTAATATTGAAATTTATCTGACATTAGACCCAATATTGCAAAGCTAATTGTTCAAAAGCAGCTTCATTGTTCACAACAAAAACAATGTTTGATACCATTAATATTATAATTTTGCAAGTTAAGAGAATTTTGATTTTAATACATTTTAATTAAAATTTGTTATAACACCGTATCATATTTACTGTTTGTTTTATTTCAGAACTCAGACGGGGTCCGTGAAATTTTTATTTTGGGGGGGGGGGTCCGCGGACTGAAAAGTTTTGGAACCACTGGTTTACAGCTAACTCTTTCCTATTAGATAAGAGGACATTACATCAAAATTACGATTAAATTTTAAATCCTATTTTCCATGCTGCAGACTGTTTCCGAGTGTCAGATTTCAGACTGGCCAAACAAATCTGGACATACAAACCTATAGGTCACAGGTGTGTCGGTAGACCCAGGAAGAGATGGCTGAAGGATCTTTGAAGGCGGAACAGCAGCACGTTGCCTATGCCGTGTTGTAAAGATAATGATGATGATGAATTTTAAACCAACAGACTAGCAATGTTCACAACAAGCGATTCGTATTCACAAAACGACTACAGCGTACTACACATAACAACGTTAATATTCCTATAAGTAATTAATTATTTAATTCGATTTACATGACAATATATTTACAATCACGTTTTTTAAATTTTTTTTTACATTTTCGTTTTTTCGCCTTTGAGGGAGGACGTTAACCCCCGAAATCCACCTCGTTGAGCCACTGGTGTCTATTAAAAGTATCACGCGCGCGCTCACACCATATAACGATGTTTCAAAATGGGCGCAAAACGCAGGCTTTGTGCCCTGGGCGCAAACGTTTCCTCACACTGCTCTGATAGTAATATTTTTGTTAGTTTTGTCATCTAGCTATAGTAATCTTGTTTAAGTTTTCCAGTCCTGACACTGTTGACACACACCAGTAAGTGTAAATGTACAGATAAGTTTAGCACTTCACAATTTGCCACCTTGACCGATACAATTTCCCAAAATGAAAAAGTTCCTCACGTCATAATTAGCCTAAGGAGCGGCTTTGTAACAAGACGCACTACGGACGTGCCTAAGGGCAGCACTTTTGGGGGGCAGCACAAAGAAGTCGTGCGTCTTATAATACAAGCAACGACATTGTGAACAAGTTCAACCTTGCGTACGGGCCCATCAGGCGAACTCTTAAGTCAGCAAGTAAAGAAACACGCCTAAAATTCTTCAAGGTTATGGCCCTTCCCACACTATTTTTATGGGTCTGAGAATTGGACTTCAACGAAAGGCCAGGCCAGTCGTATCCAAGCGGCTGAAATGAGATTTCTCAGGCACGTGGCAGGATATACTCTCCATGATAAATAGAAGAAACACAGATATACGGCAGGAACTGTATATTACGAGTATACTCGACAGGAGCGCCCAGTATCGGCTGAATTGGTAGGAACATCTTTGCCGAATGGATGACTCCCGCATCCCCAAACGACTATGCAACTATAAGCTGAGGGGACGGAGAGTTATGGGGACGTCCGAGGAAGCTCTGGAGTGAGCAGTTCTAATGTTTGTCTGTTTGAGACCGGAACAAACCGTCCTTGGCTTAATCCTTGATGATGATGATGATGATTTTAACAAATAAAAATAGCTCAAATTATATAAATTGTTTACGGTAAATGTTTTATTATTTAATAACTATGGAATATATTAACTATGGTACATATTTAATTTTTGCGTTTTCACGTCAGTTAGGTAGTGTTATTGCCTGTTCTAATCAGCGAGTACGAATAATTTGTGTGCGAGGGTGAACCTGAGCGACTAAAGACAAGTGACTAACGAACAATACCCGATACCTGTCTCAGGTAGAAGCAACCTCAGTTTGCTTTTTGGCGGCCTGAAGAAGATTCCCGAGGGGCGATCGAAACGTTGCCGACAAGATGTCGATTCGCAGCAACCGACCACGGCCTAACAGCCCGGTTTTTAGGAATAATTTTGAAAACAGTGTAACACGTTTTGTTTGGCAGTGGGATCCAAATTTTCGTACAAACGTCATTTTGTTTTTCAACGCGCGTGAACACATCCGCATTTGTAGCAGACTTTAATAACTGACATGTATATAATTTGTGTCACTTGTATTTACCAATGTAAAGTTCGTCACTACCAAAAGTATTTATTTATCGAACATAGGCGTAATTGTAGGCAATGTGGCTGTCAAGCGTACACACACAGTAATTGCAGACAGTTGTGCACCTCCATACTGCTGCTATTGTAATGTTCAACTCAACTCAATCAACTACAGCATTTGCTGCTTTAATTGAATGTCCGAAGCTAGTTCTCAGTTTCAACCAGGGGCGGACTGGCCAGGTCGGCTGGTCGGCGATCGCCGAGGGTCCCGGGCCCCGAGGAGGCTCAGGGGGCCCTCGAGCCATGAAAATTGTATTTCGAGAAAAAACGAGAAAGAAATATATATATATATATATATATATATTTACCGGTATTAAAAACCTTTTCTCGTCTAAATATTTTTGGAAATAAACCTTCAGGATTTATTTTGGTCAAATTGGAAGTGATCACTTCTCAGCCTTGCTTATGTACAGCCTATTTAGTACTATTAATGGAGGAAAGCGAATGAGGTTACTGTAGAGGTACTGTCAAATACTTAATATTATTTGTTCTTTGAGATAAATTACATTTTATATTTAATTTTGTTTACAATTATTACTTCTAAATCTGTATTGTAAGTTTCATTGAATAAACAGCGTGATTATTTCCAGTAGTATTTGTTGGTAACTTACCCTATACATATCATTGGCATAGGTAATTATGGTTTTAAAGGTCTAAAGTCTAAATAATCAAATAAACTATCCTGTATGTTTTGTATTAAAACATTCACTTAAGTAAATAGTGTACATACTACCTATTTATAAAGAGTAAATAAATAATTTTAAAAAAGTATACGAACACAAATACGCGCGTGCGCGTTTGTGTGTGTAGCTGCAGGGGCCCCAGGAATGCCAGTCCGCCCCTGGTTTCAACTCGACCGTTTGGCATTTGTCAGTCTGTCTGTCTGTTTTTGGGGTATGTCTCACGATAACTTTTGAACGCATCAACCGATTTTAGTAAAACCTGGCACGGATTTCGTACGCGTGGTGTCCAAAATTTTAGCCCTACAGAACCATACTGTTTTTGAAATTGATCCCCCAAAAAGTAGGCCACGGGAGGCAGTCAGATCCCCAGATTTTCATACAAACGTCATTTCTATTTATTATTTTTTTTTCAATGCCTGCGGGAGGCAGAAGCGTATACAGAATTTGGAATTGGGGGGGGGGGGTCGAGTCGAGTTCATACAAAGAAAAAACTAATCACTTTTAAAGACTAATCACTATTACTATCTTTAAAATGGCTTAAAACGTGTGATAATATCCTTAAATCCTTAATCCGCCTTAAATGATCCTTGTCCCATTAAAGTAAATGGTAATAACACAATAAAACTATGCGTTATTGGAGCATTGCTTACAAGATACTTATTGATTGAATGGATTTTCCTATATTTAATATTTCAAACCTACACGCAATGCTGTGTAATAAACCTGTTTGGATATTTAAAAAATAGTTACTACTATATTACCACACACAGCTAAAAAAATAATAAAACTGCCTACAAATTAATAGATTACCAAAGTTCCTCGTCAACTTTTTTCGAACCTCAGGGAAGGGGGGAGTCCGGTCCCGTTGGTCCCGTTCGCCCCATCCCCCCTCCCATAAATACGCCTCTGACAGGAGGCAAAAATAAAAGCTGGTCAAAATTATATAAAAAAATCGTAAAAGCCCATGTGGGGTATCAAATTAAAGGGACTTCAAAATCTGAATACAGTGTTCAGTTTTGAAAATTTCGAAATTTTTCAATGCCAGGGACCAAAAAGTAGGTGGTGAAACTTTTGATAAAATCACGAAAATTAATATGGAGTCTCAAATTAAGTATAATTTTAACGTACCTCTGAATGTAGTATTAAGTTTTGGAAATTTCAAAATTTTGCGACCACAGGATCCAAAAAAAAGAGATCAAAATTTTTTTTTTATTTTCAAAATTCGTCGGTGTGAGGCTAAAAAGAAGTGTAACCCAAACGCAAAGGCTCTGTTCTCTAACGAGATAAGAATAATTTACATTATTAAAACACTTTAAAACAGAACACAATTAACACCAAGTATCACCCTTATAAACAACTAATAACTCAAAACAATGATGCAAATAATACTGTTTTTTTTTATGTGCAACATAAAATGCATGGAAGCGGTGGGTAGCGATTACCGACCTTGAAACCGCCAACATTAAAAAGCACATACGAAAACACATCATGTAACTGCAGTGTGCAGCCAAAGTGAACTGAACTGAACTTGGCCATAAATAACAGCTGAAATTTGAATTTCTACTTTCCACTTTTCACTGATTCCTGTCACACACACAAAAGCTGTAAGACAACATTGTCGTTTTTATGGCTTTGACATTTTATGAAAACTCAAACTTTATTAGTCTACTGAGCACTAAGCTTTAGAACTCAACTAAGCACTTTTGGTATTTAAACCATTGTCAAGCCAAAACCACTCAATTTACTAAATCAATTACCAAATCATCATCTTCAAAATACAGAATCTGATTTGCAAAAATCTGTTTTTAAACTTCATCAGATTTGCAAACAATACAATTTGAAAAATTCCACTATATGTAAAAACAAAATGTAATGACATTTCGAGGTAAGGAGCCAATGAGAACAAAAATAATGATTAGTGATTGAATTCTAGAACAGCTCAGCCAATTTAATTATTTGAGAAATTATATTGGCTATGATAGGAATTATGATATTGATGTTAAGTTATGTAAGTTCCGGACAATCTGTGGGACAATCAGCCACATTTTTACAAACAAGGTACGTAAAGACACAAAATTAAAGTTTTGCAATGTTATGGCAATCTCTATACTGTTCTATGGGTATGAATTATGGAAAACAACCAAGAAACAACACAGTGAAATACAGGCCTCAGAAATGGTGTTCTTTAAGAAGAGTTAAAAGGTGTTCTAAGTTTGATCGTATAAAGAATAAGACCACAAGATAAGAGTTACAAGTTTTTAACTTGAATGAAAAAATTAAAAGATTACAAACAACAGTGGAAAGGACACTTAGAAAGAATGTCAGATTCCAGGCTAGCCAAACAAATCTGGAAATACAAACCTATAGGACACAGGTGTGTGGGTAGACCCAGGAAGGGATGGCTGGAGGATCTTTGAAGGCGGAACAGTCAGCACCTTGCCTATGCCATGTTGTAAAGATGATGATGATGATGATGATCATCATCATTTACAACTTCGTGGTATAACCCATTCCTGAATCTTGCTTCTCCAAGGGCAAGAACAAGAACAAGTAGGAGAAAATGATGATGATGATGAAGAAGAAGTAGAAGGGGAAGAATAAGAAGAAGAAGACGCAGGAGGAAGAGGAGGAGGAGTAGGGAGATGATGATGGTGATGATGAAGATGATTGACATACCTACAAAAACAGGAGGAATAAAAGAAAGACTAAACAAAAACTGAAAAAAAAACAAATATCTAATTGTATTTCTTTCAACTCTATAATTACTATCAAACAAGTAAGCCAGAACAGTTACTATATAAATTAACTAAATTACAGTTACTGTAATTAAAACAAAATAAAAATGAATGGAAATGAAATTATTGAAATGCACTAAATACCATTACGACAAACAGTCATGACGTCTCTTTCACTCGAATCTGTCTATTTACATAATAATGAACACATCTAGCATGTTTAATTGTAAAGCTTGCAAAAAAATTCTTTTGTATTCCCTTAATACACGTTAATGTCTTTTTTCTGCCAGCCATTGCCGCGGGTTTGTAAGTAGGATGGACAATTTTTTTTAATTTTTAATGTGCATAAATTCAGTCGAGACTGTCACAGTTAATCTTGTAAATTATAGAAATTAGCATAGTCTGGCTCATTACACATGCCAGACAGAATCACAGGGTGTCTATCGTTTAAGTTATTATTGCATTTGGATCTTAATCCCAAAAGCCTCAGGTCCTGTACACTGATGATAACTTGAGCTGTGTAGAGACAACTTATGTGTCGAGAGACAAACCATATGGATGTCAAGTTCCAAGCTACAGTCTCGAGCTCCTCAAGCCCTGTCCAAATAAGACAGTTTTTGTACCTTGGACACAAGTTTGTCATGTGCCAAGGTTATTTCTAAGAATCACCTGGACATATATGATACCTCTATCAAGGGAACCCCCTCAAGCTATGAAGGGGTTGTCTGGGGCCCTTGCCACTTGTACATAAAAACTTATAACACTTATAAGCAAACTCATTAGTCACAACATAAAAATGAAAATGTATATGACACTTATTAGACCAGTTGCTGCTTATGGAGGTGAGACTTGAACATTCGCAAAAGAGGAACAAGAAACACTAAGAGGGTTTGAAAGAAAGAATGTACAACATGTTTTTGGCATAGTTAAGGAAGATGATGAATGGAGAGTAAGACTTAACCAGGAGACAGATGAGCTATTGAAGCATGAGGACATCATAACATTTGTAAAGGCTCACTTAATACAATGGCTAAGTTACCTAGAATGGATGGATGATCACCATATGCCATAGAAGGCACAGGTGTATAAAAGCGGAATGAGGGGTTGATCTCGGATAAGATGGTTGGCTGATCCACTGGAAAATCTCAGAATATGTGAGGGGTTACGCTGAGTTGGCAGTGAGTAGGAGATCTTGGAGACGGGGAAGAAGAAGAAGAAGAAGAAGAAGAAGAAGAATTCGTGCTGACCTTCTCTGGAAACCCTCGAAGTTGGCTATTGACTCTCTAAATAAATTTATGTGTCTTACTGTGCCTTGATTCATGTTCATTAATTGCCTACCATATCCTTCTTTGTTATGCTAAGAACAATTTCAAGCTTGTTTTAGGCATCTAATCAAAGATTGCAAAGATTGTATTGTTATCCTGTTGGAATCCATTCTCTTCAAGTGCTCACAGAACAAGCTCTGCTTTTCCTTATGGTGTCCGTAATCTTCTCTATCTAACTGTAAATCTCCTCTCAGCTTCTCAATCTATACTGTACATTCACTTGCTCAGGCCAAGGATTTTGTGGATGATTTTCCTTCTTTCTTTTCTATTTCTTGCAGTTCCCCAATTCTGTCTGTGTTCAAGCATTCAGCCACACAGGGGCACACTGGTTTAATAAAATGTGTTGTAACATCTTAATTTTGGTGTTCTAGAGATGGTTTTCTTCTTACATAAGAAATATTTCTGGTCTTGTTTATTATTACAAGGGTTTTAAAATATCGGTATGGAGAACCATACATGACTTCCATGTTCTTAGATTTATATTTAAAATCATTTTCGAAATGAAATATTTCCACAGAAACTACTTCTTTCTACTTCTTGCTTCAGCGTTAACCACAGTACTGTGGTCACTAACCTATACCACCTCACGTTAGCGCACTCGATTTTCACTGATGATTGTAGTCGATAGCGCTGCAGAAACGTCTGGTTTTGCAGAAAACATTGGACCACGGCCAAACAGCCCGGGAAGGAATTTTAACAATAAACTACTTCTTTGTTGCCGATAACGCAGTACACAAAAAAAATTATCCCCTCCCCCTTCAACTATCATTTTCATTTATAGAAAATTACCCCCTCCCCCTTCAACTACCCTTTTCATTTTCAGATATTATCATCTACCTTTCTACAGTAGATTATTATGACCTTTGTTTCAGGATACTTTATTTATCAAAATTAAGTACTTTATTCTTGTAAAAACATCAAATGTTTCAGGTAAACTACACCTTCCTCTTAACCGAGCTTCACCAAAATCAATTGGCCTTGAGTCCTCTACAACTCAGGCACATATGCAAAAAATTATTTGATTCTGTTTGAATTTACAGCAGTTATCGTTCGCCATAGAAAAAATTCTACACAGACACACTTTACAAAAAATGACTTTTCTTCATGTTTTGAGGACAGTATAATCATAATCAGGCCTTATCTCAAACACGATTTTTTTCGTCATCACCGTACTTTCATTTCCTTATGGAACATGGAAGTAAAAACACACAAACACTTGGTAGTTTCATAATGTATTCTTACCCTCTGACAATTGTTTCAGCCTGTTAGGCTATTCTCAAAGACATGCTAAGAACAACTAAATACAAAGAATGTGTAGGGTGGTGAGCATGTGTGAAGAGTGTGTATATGGACATGTGTGTGTGTGGGATGTGTAGGTTAGAGGGGACCGGGGAGCTAGTATAGGGAAGGTCAAATGACTGTAAAAACTAAGCATAATAAGAAAGCAAATTCTAAAAATTAACTAAACTAAATAACAAGTTTTTAGTGAATGAATTCTGTCTGCTTATTTGTTAAATTCTTGTTACTTGTAATTGCTTTTATAATAGCCTGAAACAATTATCAGAGGTTAAGAATAAATTGTGAATCTACCAAGTGTTTCTGGGTTTTTAAACCTTTGTAGTAATATGTTTCACTAAGTGCCCAATGAGTTTTCAATCAATATTGTTGTTGTTGTTGTTGCTATTACAAAATATTTCCAAAACACGCATGTTTTGAGTGTTAAAATTTAATTAAATCCCAACTCACTTATACATGACATAATTTATAATTGGAGTATTCCATCTATTCTTTATTTTAAAAAAAATACCTTGTCAACTAATATAATTTATCCACTATGTATGAATTTGAAAAATAGATTTAAAAACTTTACAAGAGAAGAATGTTTTTGTTAACTGCAATTTCAACTTAATAAAATCTGCAAGTATCAGACGTACACAACAGGCTGTCACCTACAATCATGAGTCATACAGAAACTAATAATATACGTAAATAAAATCACGTTTTAGTCATAAATCACATTTTGATATGACTATGCTGACAATTTCTTTTACCACAGAACGGATTACACAAACACAACACATCTTGTAAGCAGCAAAACACAATCGGTGAAGAAAAAGATGACCTGATACAACAGATTCAAGACCTGATAAGGAAGGATTGCTTTCTTTTTCTCCTTTCACTAAGCGTGCGTGCGTGTGTGTGTGTGTGTGTGGGTGTGTGTGTGTGTGTGTGTGTGTGTGTGTGTGTGTGTGTGTGTGTGTGTGTGTGTGTGTGTGTGTGTGTGTGTGTGTGTGTGTGTGTGTGTGTGTGTGTGTGTGTGTGTGTGTGTGTGTGTGTGTGTGTGTGTGTGTGTGTGTGTGTGTGTGTGTGTGTGTGTGTGTGTGTGTGTGTGTGTGTGTGTGTGTGTGTGTGTGTGTGTGTGTGTGTGTGTGTGTGTGTGTGTGTGTGTGTGTGTGTGTGTGTGTGTGTGTGTGTGTTTATCTAGTCAGGTGAGTGTAATTAGAATGGACTGTAGCATTATAATTGCAGTCGTTAACAACATTACTGTAGCAAAAAATTTTTAGACAGATTTTTTTGCTATGAATAATTCATTAATATGAACAGGTTTTTTTCTGCTATTGTATACAAATCTCGGTTAATTAATATCATTTTTTACTTCCATGTTCCATAAGGAAATGGAAGTATGGTGATGGTGAAAAAATTGTGTTCGAAATAAGGGCTGATTGTAATTTTACTACCCTCAGAACATGAAGAAAAGTCATTTTCCGAAAAGTGTCTGTGTGTGTGTCTGTCTGTCTATCTGTGTGCCTATGTGTAGGATTTTTTCTATGGCGAATGATAACTGCCACAAATTCAAACAGAATCAAATAATTTTTTTCACACGTGCCTGAGCTGCAGAGTGCTCAAGGTCTATTGATTTTTTTATGAAGATCGGTTATGGGAAAGCGATAGTTTACCTACACTATTTTATGTTTAAGCTTGAGTAATTTTTTTTCTATGGCGAACGATAACTGCCGCAAATTCAAACAGAATGAAATAATTTTTTGGATATGTCCTTGAGTTGTAGAGGACTCAAGGCCTGTTGATTTTGGTAATGATCGGATAAGGGGAAGGGGTAGTTCACCTGCACCATTTTATGTTTTGACAAGAGTAATTTTTCTATGGTGAACGATAACTGCCGCAAATTCAAACAGATTCAAATAATTTTTTGAATAATTTTTTATATATGCCTGATTTGTAGAGGACTCAAGGCCTATTGATTTTGGTGAAGATCGGTTAAGGGGAAGGGGTAGTTTACCTGCAACGTTTTATATTTTAACAAGAGTAAAGTACTTAATTTTGGTAAACAAAGTGTCTTGAAAAGAAGATCATAATCATTCACTGTAGAAAGGTAGCTGAAATATCTATAAATGAAAAGGATAGTTGAAGGGGAAGGGGGTAATTTTCTATAAATGAAAATGACAATTGAAGGGGGAGGGGATAATTTTTTTTATGTGTACTACGTTATCGGCAACAAAAGAAGTAGTTTATTGTTAAAATTCCTTCCTGGGCTGTTTGGCCGTGGTCCTATGTTTTCTGCAAAACCAGACATTTTCGGCAGTGCCATCGACTGCCAAAAATCGAGTACGCTAACGTGAGGTGGTATACGTTAGTGACCACAGTACTGTGGCTAAGGCTGAAGAAAGAAGTAGTTTCTATGGAAATATTTCATTTCAAAAATGATTTTAAATATAAATCTTAGAACATGGAAGTCATGTATGGTTCTCCGTGTACCAATATTTTTAACTTCTTAAGAGATCCAGTAGTATTATTTTCCAAAAATAACTGTACCAACTTAAACATACAAAGTAACCATACCAACTTATACATACAATGTAACCGTACCAACTTAAACATATAAATTTAAAGTCTTGTAAATTCCAAAATTCAACATGTTCTTGATAAAAACCTCGTCTTCCTGCTAACTATCCTGCAATTTCACTCATTCTATAAACACATTCTCATGGCAATGCTGAAACTGTCAATAAATTGCTTTCACAAGCTCGTCAACAGCCAACGCATCTAGAACTGGTTTTGCCAATAAGCAAAGCTGTCACAGAACAAGTGTTGTGATTTAAATTATACAAAATACATGGTTCAGTTGTTAAATTTCATAAAAAATTTCTAACACATGAGTAAACTAAAATTTCAACTGTACTTAAAATAGAATAAATTTTAATTAACCAAAAGTTGAAGTAAAATAAATTTTTATTTGTATCAGTCAGTAGCGGGTGGTGGTCTTGGAAATGGGTGTTGCAGCAAAGGTTCCACGGTTGTTAGATCAGGCAGGCACTTGTAGGAAAACTGGTCAAGTCTGTATAATAACCTTCGTATAAAAGACACGGAACAAAATAGTGCAGCATTTTCTATTTCACATAAGTATGACCTTACTTTCTCCATAATACTCAGTTTTAAACAGCCTTTCCTGTTATTTTTTACCTGTTCACTTTCTGTCAATATTTAAATCAATCAGGTAGGGCTCTACCAAAGTTTTTTTTTACATTTAACTGTTGTTTAAATAAATAAAGGTACTTCCTTAAGGTATGTTAAATACCTACTATCAAACTGGAATTACAGTCCAAAAAAAAAAAAAAATTTAATCAGTACTTAATAAGAAACACAGTTATACAATAAACAAATTATTACAACACAATTTTTTTTTTAAATATTACATGTTAACTGTATGACCTAACACAATTCACAAATGTAACCATGTGACAGTTATTTATAAACAGTTTATCATGCGAAAGTTGCAGATAAATACAGCACATCAACAGCAGAAAGGGGAAGTACAGAAGCTATAGCCTGACAACTTTGAAAAAAGCCATCACCGATTTCAGTACGAGCAAGATTGGAGAAGTAATGCTCCTCCCTCTCCCACTTTAACTGTCTTACTACCCCCTTCCCTTCTTAATCAACAGCCACACTGTATAGTTCACATTATGGTGTTCAGCAAGTGAATGATCCCTTCTACACAGTTGCGACATTTCAGCTACCCAAACAATCGGTGACCATGCTCAGGTTAATAACAAACCACAACACTGTAAGTGAAATACAATAAATAACACACTTATTACTTCAGTGATAGTCAGTTTGGAAAAATTGCTCGTATAATATAAGCTAATATTATATGTGAGAGAATTAAAAAAAAACTTGAATGACAGAGTACTGATTAATAATGATCATTATTCAGTTGTAATGATTACGTCTTCTCTTAGCCTGAAGATGGCTGCAAATTGTTTGCATAGCTGAAATAGCATTTTATAAATATTATCAATGATGGCAAAAGTCCATTCATTAAATTCTAATTTTACACTGTGTGTGTGTATGTCCTTTCTCTCCCACGCATTTGGTACGGTATGTTTAAATATTAAAATCTATAATATGCTTTGAGCTGAACACAAATGAAAAACCACGTTGTTTACTTTACATAAATATAATCCAAAACCTCTTACTTATGTAAGAAAAATACAAAAAACCTGTCAGAAAATATCAGAGTAAAGCTACAAAATATGTATAATTTTTTTTAGACCAACATAATATGTGTAATCTTATCTGTGATAACTACTTATGAGTCATAAACAAAATAATATTAAGAACCTATCTTCTAATCTAGACCATATTACACAATCACAACAGATGTCAGCAAGTACATTCAACGAAGAAAAAAGATGAACTTTCTTTTTCTCCTTTCATTGAGATAAGCAGGCATGCACACACACACACACACACATGCATCCTTGCTACTGTCACTGACTTACAGTTACCATATTTCTGTATCATGAAATCAGGACACCGGTCAACAGACAAAAAGACAGTACTGTGTAGGCGTATACAATAAATTTATATGTTGCAATATTGCACTCTGAAAAATATGTTGGTATTTTTCTGGTGAATGAATCTCTCTTAGGGCATCCTTCATATAGCAGAACATTTTTTACAAATCTACATTCAATCAAAGTTGGCCTTAGTGACAGAGATAACTTTAAGGGTTTGTACTGGCACGTCTTCATATGTTATCCATGTGCCATCCATGTTCAGATTATTAAAAGTTCAGATTATCATGGTTCAGGCTATCAGGCCATTTTATTTTAACATTTGTTAATTCCCATTTTTTAAATTAATTTTAATTTTTGATTTCCTCTAATATTTGTGGAGATCTCAAGTATTTTAGTTTTCAACGTTGTGTTTAAAAAATTTAATGATAGTAACTGTTTGATCAAGTACCGTACTTTACATGACTCAGTAGGATACTGAATTTAAAATTTGAAAAGTCATTTTAATTATTTACTATTTTTATTTTTTTAACTGGTTATTTTGTGTTTTTATTTTAATATCTGTTAGGTATACCAAAAGTTATATTATTGAAAACAATATATGATTATTATTTTGTTTTCAATATCATGTATTTTGGGGTTGAGTTTAATTTTTGATTCAATGTGTCTGATCCTGTAATTTTTGGGATCGATGTTTGATTTGCTTCTGTACTTTTGGAGATCAGACGTATTTCAGGTTTTATTAGAAGTCTAGTTAAATATTATATAACAAGACCCTATGTATTTTAATTTTTACTATGACTAAAATATTTTGTAACTTCTGAAACAATCACAGGTAGAAACTGAATATTACATTTCAGAATTTAATGAAGGTTAATAATGTTCAACCAAACATTAGGGGTTTTTGCTAAGTTAGTAATTTCAGAGGGCGTTTTAACCCCCTCCCCTCCCCTGACCTCTCATGTGTGTACAGAACAGAGATGGAAAACACAATACCAGTTCCTTGTTCGACAAAAATTATTCATTTTTTTTAAATTATCTTGTTGATTCATCCTCTTTGCTCACCTTTTTAAATATTATTATATATATAAACTTTCACATATGAACTTACTTTGGTTATCACTTCCCCATACATTTCAAGGTGATGTGCCTCTTCCTCAGTGGGAGTAAATACTGAATGTCATTTTACAGAATATAAAATCCATAACCGTTATTCTGTAAAACGACATTCAGTATTTACTCCCACTGAGGAAGAGACATCACCTTGAAACGTATGGGGAAGTGATAACCAAAGTAAGTTCATATGTGAAAGTTTATATATATAATAATATTTTTAAAATAGCCGGATTGTTCAGCTGTGTTTTAAAATAATTAAGGAAACGATTAAGTCATGTCTACAAGACACGCATTGTTAATCAAGTTTAGAGTACATTACATACTTAATCTTACTGAAAAGTAATTAAACTAAATCTTATCGTCAGCTTGGAGACAATACAATCGACTGAAAAGTTTCTGAATATACTTGTCCACAACCAAATTATGATAATTAAAAACTGCTGCTTACCTGTTGCTATTTTAGGTCTGGCAAACGACTTCTGTTCCACCATCGCTTCGTCTTCAGGTTTCACTTTAACTTTTTTCCTCGAAAGCCATTCTAAACCGCTCTGAATAAACTGTTTCGGTTCCGCTTGTTCGACGATTTTCAAAAATTCCGTGTCCGTGGACTTGAGCACCGAATGACTAATTATCCACCATGTCACTGACGTAAAGACCAAAGTTAAAAACGTCAACTTCGCGATTTGACGCCTACGCCTCGGAGTTAAATAGAATAACATTATTTTAAATAAATACTGTACATATGAAACAAAAAATATTTATAATAAAGCTTCAACCTAGGTTATGTTGTCAACATTTTAATTCTGTCCGTTACTGCACACCGCCGTCCTCATTTTAGACTGGAAACTAAATTATCTTAATCTGGCAGCGTTAATTGCAACACTTAAAACTGTACTGTTCTTCGACATTTTAACACGTCTTCACACATGCACTGGTTACGCGCCTCCGACTAAATGCTGTCACGCCAAAGCCATGCCAACGGACTGAATTAATTACGGTACTGCTACCATGACAACGCAGTGTTGCCAGGTTAACAGGTGAAAACTATGGTCACCGGTACAGAAATTCCCCTAGCGATTGTTGAAATCAGAACGCTACTCTGTTAATTCTACTCCACCTACTGAACTGAGACCAGAGAAATATCGCAGCAGTGATGTACGCTAAAGAAATTAGTAGTATCTTAATTACCCTGTTGGCTAATTTATTTTACGATTAATTTCTTATCAAAATATTTTTATTACAAGTTACATAAATATATACTGTATTTGCTGTTTGTACATTTAACTACAGAACCGTACGTAAGTTTTGAAATCCTGTACAATAACGTGGAAATAATTTACGGTTTACTACATAAAATAATTCTAGAATTATTGTTTGCTGAATAGTGTAATAAAAATAAAATACGCATCAAATTCCAATAAAACTCGTCGCAATTCTGATACACATTAGCGTTTGTGTTAAGATAGTAGATTAAGTCCATAATCTGTAATAAAATAATTTAGTAAAACTGTTTTAAAAACTGCTGGTACAGTAGTATTCTGTCTAATTTTGTATGTATTTTAAATGTTTAAATTAAATTAGTAAATGCTGCTTAAATCTCTGTTCTATCCATCTGCTTTCGTGTCTGTTCTATCCATTATGAAATACTTATAGTGCGGTGATCTCTGCAGCGACCCACCCCATTCATTTACAACGAAGCTATTTTCCCATATCGGCGTTAGTGATGCCATGCGTCTGATACTCCCCCTGCTTCCCCTCTGATTCTCCCCTGTACTGGATTTATTTCAATTAGGGTCTTTAAAAAGTTTTCGAAGGTTTCAAAATCGATAAAAGTAACACGTATTTGAGCATCATCATCAAAATCGTCGTCGTCTCTTTTCGGTCTGTCTTAGACACCTCGCCTGTTATGGTCTACCATCTTTCAACAGTCTTCATAGACTTCTTCCGTTTGTGACTCCTGCCTTGGTGGTAACCTAGTGTTTTGCATCTTCCCCAGACATTTCAATAAATTTAATTTCATCTTTCCATTCGGATTGAACACTTGAAGCTCTTCTCTATTCATCATTTTCATTTCTTATCACGTTTCTTATGTTGTGTCATTTAACTGTTCTTTGAAATCTCACATTTATGCTTGGATCCTCCGTTCTTGTACTTTCGTCGTAACCTTCAGTTTCGCTGTTGACACTTGCAATATCATACTTAATTTTAACGTTGTCTCTTTCCTCATACCCTGACATTGCTCCATGTCGTCGTCACAGGATGGATGAAAAATATCCTGTACGACGTTACAAGTTGGCTGACGAAGTGAAAAATCAAAGTTCTTCTTCTTCTTCTTCTTCTTCTTCTTCTTCTTTTTCCTTTTCTTCTTCTTCTTCTTCTTCTTCTTCTTCTTCTTCTTCTTCTTCTTCTTCTTCTTCTTCTTCTTCACTTCAAGGACTAAGTTATATATTAACCTGTTCCGGCATCCATCTCATCCTCGAACGACCCATGTCTCTCCTACGAATAGATCCTTAACCTTAGTCAGGGTGATATTGCTACAGGTTCCAAGCCTTGTATCGAGGCTGCTTTGGGTACTAATCTAATATTTTTACATGAATAGGTTACTGGCCTGTTGCACACCCTCCTATCAGGGCAACCAGAGACTCTTCTGTTAGGGTTACAGAAGCCCCCGTATTGTGGTGCAGGAGACTCCCCCTCACCTTTCTCTTTCTGAGATAGGACTCGGTGGTTTTGTATCTGTTACTCTGATACTGAACGTTTCTTAGTACTTGCGGCGCTCACCTATCGGCATCAGTAATCAGCAGTGGTGGCTGGTGGTTGAAAAATTTGGGGGTTGCAGTTGGGTTAGATGGAATTAAATTGTTTTATTCTCTAAACAGAAATTTTCCAAGTCTTCTCCCCTCCATACAATACACGAGGAAAGAAAAATACTGCAATTTTAGTGTTACGCCAACATAACCACGAATATTTATTGTGTAAATCTTTTTTAAATTTACGATTAAATATTCTGTTACCTGATTTTACACTTTGATTAAAATTTGAAAGGTCTTGTGTAGGCCTCCTACTCTCTTAATTTCAATTTTTTCCTCAATCGGGCGTAAACTGAACGGCGTTTTCGTTAAGTTTTCGACAGAATTCATTGCGTCCTACCAGTTAAATATAATAAATATCTTACATTATGACACATTAATCCTTTATATATACTATTATTTACATTTAACGATGTTTTGGGCTGACACTAACAACGAACTTCACAAAAATTCGAACTTACCAACAAACAGACTTGTGGCGCCGTGACGTACAAGCGGGGTTTGCAGTCCCTAACCCCAAGGAACGCCCGTTGTAATAGGAACACCCGAGTCTAGCCAGCCAGAGCACTACCATTACCCCCTGTATAGACAGAATGTACAGTGGGTAATGGCACTACTCCTTTGTATTTCTCCATATACAAAGCGCGTCACAATTGGTGCATACACTGCGCCAAGAGCGTGTGCGGTTTTTAATGTTCCTCTGCGCTTTTCAATCAGCAAATGATTAATTACGATGATTTAGCTTGAAACACTATTATTAGTTATTGTTTTATTCATAATTCTATAATCTAAAATACAATTCGGAATTTAATTGGGGGTTGTACAACCGTACAACCTGAGCACAGGCCGCCACTGGTAAGCAGCACCCTAAGATCCGAAGCCACTTAAAATTAAGAAATTAAAATGAAAAAATGAAAATGAACACCCTAGCCGTCAAATACCCTAATAGCGTCGGGGTCAATCAAGACAGACTAGACAGGAAAGATTAAAGGAAGGGATATCACGCAAGACAAGTTGAAACAGAGTGAACCTACAAGATAAGACCCCTGAGGTAAAAAACAAAGTTAATGAAGATAAATCAACGTAGGTAATGTAGGCCTACTTCTCGCAAACATAAAACTTGCCCACCAGTCACGCTTATTGACAAGATAATCCCCCAAGCCTAAAGCAATCAAATATTTGGGACCTAAATTGGGTAAAAAACATATACAGACGAAGATAACGCAATTTGGACGTAAACAAAGCATGCTTTACAGACAGATCGGTCCTAATTCATGGTTAAATCTTAATAACAAATTACTTATTTATAAATCTCCTTTCACTAACGCCTAATTGTGAGAGCCATCCCCCTGAAGTGGCAACTGATCGTTTCGGACGACTCGCCTCGAGTCACCCGGCGCGTCTCTAGGCTCCTGCGAGCGATGCCTTAAGGGAGCGACGGATACGCGCCTCAGGCCTGCGGCTGGCTGGAGCAAGTCACTCAGAGATGCCTCCATGATATACACCCCAATCGTGTATTCGTGGACCGCACCATAACTAACTCCTTGTGCTGAGCGAACGACCGAGCTGCACTGTTAGAACCTGGCGTTCATCGGGCTTCGGCCTGGACAACCCAAACACCCCGTGCATCTTTTGTCCGTCCGGTTTGAAACTTCTATACAGCCGCCTCTCATTGACACACAGACATCGTACACAGGGTTAAATCAAAGACGCTAACATTGATCACAGAGGCTCCGTGGGTAGGTAAGGGACCAAAACATGCACCGTGATTTGGGCGCGTATCTACGGCCAAGCAAGAAATGCATACGCGTGCTGAGGGTTTAGTTACACCAGAGCCCGAGGAATACCTTAAGACACCACTCCAAAGGCGGCGGGGACTGAAATGCCGAGTACCAGCTGACCATGTGCGTAGTGTTGGTGTCTTTAACGGTTATTAAGACTGGATAAAGACAGTGGCTACACTAATGACAAGACAGTATTGAATTTACATCATATGTAATGCTAAATGACACATCTATAATATATTTGCCAAAGCCCACTCACTGACTCATCACTGTATCTCAACAATGACAAGGCCTAGAAAGATGAAACTTTACATAGATATTCACTAGATACTGTAGATGTGCAATAAGACGGGGTTTGACAAAATTCAAAATTTAAAGGGGGTTTTGGAGGGGTCAAAGTGACCGAATATTCTCATACTCACTCACTCACTCATCACTGTATCTCAACAGTGACAAAGCCTAGAAAGATGAAACTTTACATAGATATTCACTAGATACTGTAGAGGTGCAATAAGACGGGGTTTGACAAAATTCAAAATTTAAGGGGGGTTTTGGAGGGGTCAAAGTGACCGATTATTCTCATACTCACTCACTCACTCATCACTGTATCTCAACAGTGACAAAGCCTAGAAAGATGAAACTTTACATAGATATTCACTAGATACTGTAGAGGTGCAATAAGACGGGGTTTGACAAAATTCAAAATTTAAGGGGGGTTTTGGAGGGGTCAAAGTGACCGATTATTCCCATACTCACTCACTCACTCATCACTGTATCTCAACAATGACAAGGCCTAGAAAGATGAAACTTTACATAAATATTCACTAGATACTGTAGATGTGCAATAAGACGGGGTTTGACAAAATTCAAAATTTTAGGGGGGTTTTGGAGGGGTCAAAGTGACCGAATATTCTCATAAGAAATACATGACAGTTAAAACGTGACAACTGTTAGGCAGCTTCTAGATGAGATAGAAACATGAAATTTGTTCTACAAGTTAACTTAACCCTCTTTTAAAGAACACAAAGGTCAATCTTAAATAATTTTAATTAAAACTACCCTAAAGAAATCTATAATATATTTGCCAAAGCCCACTTACTCACTTAGTCATCACTGTATCTCAAGAACAACAGGGCCTACAAAGAAAATATTTCCGAATAAATTGATTCAAAGTTGTAAAAGGAGCGTAATAAATATATAGAAAACATTTGTCGGTAGAAAACAATATTATACGATATATTAACTATTGTCTTAAATAAATATTAATTGATTATGAACACATGAATTTTATGCATTAAGAACGTGTTCCCAGAAGTACTATCACACAATTTACGTAACATATTTGTTTACGTTGCAATGTAGTCAATAAAGAGTTGTTATGTTTAGTATGGTCTGGACACAACTCAGACACACTTGCGTCATGGGGTTCAGTCTAAAGGCCACTGATAACAGGCCAAAATGCTGCTTTTTTCAGTTCAGTTCAGTCGCTACACTGCCACTGCACACTCCTGCTACTTTGTTTAAGACGATTATTTTGTTAGTTTTAGTTTGAGCATTGGATATTCTTGATTTTTTATTAGTTTGTATCTTATTTTTTAGTTTATTTGTCAAGTTTGCAAGTTTGACTATTTTTCTTATTTTGCATTGTAGATTCCACTTTATTAAATAGGTTTTTGTTCTACCGCCGTTGTTGCTCTTACAGTTTTTGTTAAGAAGAGAATAATTTTGTTTTAGTTTGTTTTAAATAGGCTTTCTTTTCTACTTTTTACATTTGTTTTATTAGTTTGTATCTTATTTTTTAGTTTATTTGTCAAGTTTGAATATTTTTCTTATTTTTGCAGTGTAGGTTCCACTTTATTCAATAGGTTTTTGTTCTACCGCCGTTGTTGCTCTTACAGTTTTTGTTAAGAAGAGAATAATTTTGTTTTAGTTTGTTTTAAATAGGCTTTCTTTTCTGCTTTTTATATAAATTCTATATCCCTAATACATGACGGAACAAATTGAAGTTGATGGGATCATGGTACCTCACCGTATTGTGCCTTTGGGTACAGATGGGTCGTGCTTCTTTTACTCCCTGTCTTACCTCATGTACGGTACTGTCTCCCATGCGTCTCAAGTGCGAACAAGCGTTGTACAGTACATTTGTAACAACTGGCAACGGTTTGAGGAGCATACAATGATGGCGTGTGGTAACATTTATAGAAGTTTGGCTGAATACCGTGTACTCACATGTCTCTGTACACCACATATGCCACCCACTGTGAAATTCAGGCTGCTGCCGAAATATACCCTTAACATCTGGTGCTGTATCGTGATGGTGAGGTGATTGTACAGCCTGATGAGTATGAGGAGGGAAAGCCCATATTGCGATTCAAGTGTTCTGGACCCATGATGAATGCCCACTTTGAACCTCTTAGTCCTCAATACATTCCTCTTCATACATCAACTGTTGTTAACCGTCCCATCTGCACCTCGCTTGGTACTGAGAGCCTAGAAAAAATCGTTGTCGAGCAAACTGCCCAAGACCAATCCGAGGATGATATACCACTTATTTATTTGCTACACTCTGCTAAACGTGATATCCAGAACCATTGTGTGACGCCCCCTACAGACCAAATTTCGTCTTCCTCAGAGATCAGTGCTACAGTTGATTCGAGTGTTGGGAAGAAAAGAAGAAAAAATCGACGTTCAAGAGTTAATGACAGAATCAAAAGACACAAAAATAGGGAGTCCGTAAGAAAATACAATAGCAAAAATCCTGAAGTTCATAGAGAGGCTGTTAAAAGATACAACAAGGCAAACCCTGAAGTTAACAGGGGTTCAGTATCTAGATACTCAAAGAAACATCCGGAAGTTAATCAGGAAGCTGTTCGAAGGTACACTGAGAAGAGGCAACTGATCCCATGGAAAACAAAGTCTTTATCAGGATTTAAATATGACCGTAGTACAGACTACAATAATGACAAGGTTGTTTCTCTTGGTCACCACATTGAATGCAAGTGGTGCCATGCGAAAAAGTGGAAAGAAGAGAGCCCTGGCTTATGCTGCAGCAATGGCAAGGTTCGTCTTCCTTCTACTCAACAGCTTCCTGAGCCGCTCCATAGTCTTCTTACTTACAGTCACCGTCAGTCTCAGCATTTTTTATCAAATACCAGAAAGTATAACGGATGTTTTCAAATGACTTCATTTGGAGCTAAAGAGGTGCACGAAGGAAATTTCATGCCAACTTTTAAGGTCCAAGGGCAGGTTTACCATAGAATAGGAAGTTTGTTACCTTCTCCCCAGCAAGACCCCTCTTTTCTACAAATTTATTTTGTTGGAAACGATGAAAAAGAAACAGAAATCAGATCCAACCTCTTTACTGTGGTTAAGCCTTGGTTAGTTGGCCAACTTCAAAAATGTCTGCATGATAACAATCCCTACATACGAGATTTTAAAACCGCAATGGAAAATGTTCCGGAGGGGCAGGAGTTCAAAGTTGTTATTCATGCAGACAGGAAGCCTGCAGTTGAACATAGGGTCGTTACAACGCGCCAGCAACAAGCGAGGTAGCTTTGGTTATTGTGGGACAGGAGTTTGAAAAGAGAGACATAATTCTTCACAGCAGAGACACAAAGTTGGTACGGATCAGCGAAACTCATCGTGCATACGACGCTCTCCAGTACCCTCTTATGTTCTGCCGTGGAGAAGACGGCTACTCTATCAATATTCCACAATATGATCCAATATCTAAAGCATCTCTCAAGAAAACAGTTTCCGCTTCAGACTTCTACGCTTACAGAATAATGGAAAGACAAGGTGAAGAAAGTTACCTATTGCTGTATCGTAGTCTTTTCAACCAGTTTTTGGTTGATATGTATGGCAAGATAGAGGCAGAAAGGCTTAAAGATTCAACCAGAGTAAGCTGCGAGCGGAAAACTATGTTCATCTTAAAGACGCCATGTGTAAGGGGGATGCTAACGTTTCAGATATGGGAAAGAGGGTCGTGTTACCATCCAGTTTTACTGGTGGGCACCGCTATATGCACGAGAGAACTCAGGACGCCATGACATATGTTCGTCACTATGGTCGTCCTGATTTGTTTATCACATTTACATGTAACCCGAAATGGTCTGAAATTGGAGCTGCCTTAAGAGACAGACAACAGCCTCAAGACAGACATGACATCATAGCTCGAGTGTTTCATTTGAAAGTTAAAAAACTTATTCATCTTTTAACTAAAGGTTCCATTTTCGGTCAAAGTAGGTGTTACATGTATACTGTGGAGTGGCAGAAGCGTGGCTTGTCTCACGCACACATCTTGCTATGGCTGCAGGACAGGATAATGGCCGACCAAACTGACAGTGTCATAAGCGCAGAGGTACCTGACCCTGAAACGGACCCTGAACTTCATGAAATTATTAAGTCGACAATGATTCATGGCCCTTGCGGAAGCTTAAACAGGAACTCGCCCTGCATGGTTAACGGCTCATGCTCCAAAAGATATCCACGTCCCTTATCTAAAGAAACCCAAACTGCTGACGATGGCTACCCCCAGTACCGTCGAAGGTCTCCTGCTGATGGTGGTTTTACAGTCAACATCAATGGAGTAGACCTAGACAGTCGGTGGGTAGTACCGTACAATCCTGTTCTGTCACGTACCTTTTTGGCACATATCAATGTCGAGTTGTGTAACTCTGTCAAATCGATAAAGTATATTTGCAAATACGTGAACAAGGGCAGTGAGCAAGCAGCTTTTGTGTTGGAAAATGAGTGGGACGAAGTGTCCAAATATGAAGCAGGCCGTTACATAAGTAGTTCCGAAGCGGCATGGCGTATATTTTGCTTCCCAATCCATGAAAGATATCCTCCCGTAATGCATTTGGCTGTACACCTTGAAAATGGCCAGAGAATTTATTTTAATCCCGGAAACGTTCAAGACAAAGTTCAAAATCCACCCAAAACCACTCTACTGGCATTCTTTGAACTATGCAAATCAGACAATTTTGCCAGAACCATAATCTACAGTGAAGTCCCTGCTTACTACACCTGGAAAAACAATAAGTTTAGTCGGCAGAAACAAGGCAAAGCCGTTCCCGGACATCCAGGAGTGAAAAAAGATCAAGTGCTCGGTCGGGTTTATACTGTACACCCTAACAATGCAGAATGTTACTACCTACATCTTCTCCTTCATGAAGTTAAAGGGCCTACGAGTTTTAATGATCTTAAGAGGGTATCTGGCATAGTTCACTCCACTTATCAGTCTGCCTGCAGAGCGTTGGGTTTACTTCAAGATGACAATCATTGGGACATCACCTTGGAGGAAGCTGCTCTGTCGGAGTCACCACAGAAAATCAGACAACCGTTCGCTGTCATTTTGGTGTTTTGTCAAGCAGCGGATCCCTTAGTGCTGTGGGAGAAATACAGAGACAGTATGTCAGAGGACTTCAAGAGACAGATGGAGTATGAATGTCCGGGCTTAGAGCTTGAACTACGGAACAACATCATTTACAACAAATGCCTACATTCATTAGAAAACTTATTCTCTTCAATGTCCAATCAATCCCTCCAACAACTCGGTCTTCCTTCTCCAAGTCAAGAGCCCAACAGTTCTGCAGTCAACCGCGAGTACCTGAAAGAACTCTCTTACAACACGGTCCATCTATCTGAATTGGTTGCTGAAAACGTGCCTAAACTGAACGACGAGCAGAAAAATGTCTACAATGAAGTAATTGCGAGCATTGAATCAGAGGCTGTACGACTATTTTTCCTTGACGCACCAGGTGGTACAGGGAAAACCTTTTTGATTAATTTAATATTAGCCACAGTAAGACAAGATAGGAAAATTGCTATATCTGTGGCTTTGTCAGGTATAGCAGCAACGTTGTTGGATGGAGGGAGGACAGCTCATTCTGCCTTCAAACTGCCTCTCAACTTAAACCACTCTGAGACCCCATTTTGCAACATATCAAAACAAAGCGACACAGCGAAGGTACTTAAGGATTGTAAGTTGATAATTTGGGACGAGTGCACCATGGCTCACAAGGGAGGAATTGAAGCTTTGGATAGAACTCTGCAGGACATTAGAAGCAATAAAAACCTGATGGGTGGAGTCACACTTCTAATGGCCGGAGACTTCAGACAGACTTTACCTGTTGTACCTAGGGGAACTCGAGCAAATGAAGTTAAAGCCTGTCTAAAGAGTTCTGTCCTGTGGCCTAAAGTCCAAGTTCGTTCCTTGATAGTCAACATGCGGGTGCATCTTAAAGGCAGTTTAAAGGCTTTTGAAGCTCTCGAATATTAGAAAAAGTCATCGGTACTTTTTTCCTGAAAAATAGGCGCCTCCTCCGCGTGCAGTGTGTTCGTTGAGGTCCTCTCATTTAACCCTGAGCAAAGAAGCTCCTTCCATCAGGCATTTTAGACACCAGCGTAACCTGTAGCTCGCTGAGGAAGAGAAGCCAATTCCCTACTGAAACCGCCTCGTTTGAAGGTCGCACCCACCACCCTTAGGCGGACGATATGTAAAAGAACACGCCCAGGACTCAAACTCTCTAATAGCATCAAGGCTCTCGGAGTTATGCTGATACGGCGTGACAAGAGCTGATAGGACAGATCAAAGAGACTGCATGAAAGCAATCTTCTTCTTCTTCTTCTTCAACGTGAGCCCTGGCTTCCAACACTAATCTTCTCCAAAGTCTCCTGTCCATTGCCATCTCAGTCCATTGACCCTCACGTCCATTCTTCTGAGATCTTCTAGCACATCATTCAATCATCTAATCCTAGGTCGCCCCCCTTCTGCTTTTATAGACTTGTGCCTAATTTTCTTTGGCATACTCTGATCATCCATCTGCTCTAGGCGACCTAGCCATTGTATTCGTTGAGCCTTAATGAATCTTACAATGTCCTCGTGATCCAATGGCTCATATATCTTCTGGTTATATCTAGACAGGAACAGAGGTATTTCTTCTGGCATAACAGTACGGATCTAGACCGGAAGGTCGATAAATATTCCTGGTGGAGGGCAACAGTAGCCATCAGTACCAAGTTAAGGCGTAAGGGAAATAATCCTAGACCGGCTTATCTTTGGAATATTACAGGCGGGAATCCGGTTGGATTTAATCGGCTGCAATACTGCGTACCTGAGCTGCTGACTTGCGGCTAGGAGTTGGCTTTCTAAAGGCTACGGGAATAAAGCCCGTATAAAAATCACCTGGCCCGCCAGGTTGGAGGTTTTGCGTCATCTAAACATCCCGGCCAAGTAAAATTAAAATTGTTATGAAACCAACAACCAAGCCTCGGAAAGGACTGTCTTGTTGGGAAACGGATCGGAATTGGAATAAGGATATGAAGAATGGATCATGGAAAAAATCAAAAGTAAAAGCTAATGGTAGCTACATGGAATGTAAGAACGATGACAGACAGCGGGAAAGATGTAGGAAATTGCTGGTGAAATGAAAGCAATGTGTGTAAAATGATAGATTTCAAAGTCGCAATGGAGGCGGCTGATTGCAGCGGGCAGTGGGGTCGTTTAACCCAACTTTCATGTAGGGGTTGCTATACAGTGGTCATATTCAGAGGTACACTACTGATCCTAACTTCTTCTTAACACTCGACCAAATTTATGGTCAGTTGCCTGAAATCATGCACCGTCACTGTACACAGTCAGACTCTCGATTCGCACTGGCTCCTCTCATCATCGTACAAAATACATACATCTTAAATAAAAATACTGGTCTTTTTGGAAGTTTAGCTTCTAGGTCCTCGAGGTAGGACAGTCGTTGGTAGGTGTTTGAAAAAAGTAGTGGGCATGATGAAAGAGAAGAATCCTACAAAAATAAACTAACAGCTTAGACCTGAAAGAAAAAAGACGAAGAAGAAGACGTCGAAGAAAAGAAGCAGAAAACTGTCTTCTCTTGGTGTCACAATATCGATACGATTGTTCGGCTCCGTCTCCCTTCAGCTGCGTTAAGCGGCTCAGAAAGACGTTGGGACCGCAGAACAACGCGTCGCTGGACAGAGCAACGTACGTATGTGGGACTCGTTGCCAGCAGACGTCGTGGTCGGTGGACACGTGTGTGTGTGTGTGTGTGTGTGTGTACGCAACGACTCGTTCGCCGCCACCACAGCCTCGTTCGCACAGTCATTGGTCCGTGAAGGCTGCGGCTACGTTGCGGCGGCGAACCAGAGCATTTCTCTCACACACTCACAACGATATAACATACACACACACACTCACACTCACAAACTCCATGTATATATGTTTGACCGTTTCTCGGAAGCGACAAACACTTCCGTTGCCGTGTCCTACCAAAATGACCACGATCTGTGTACTTGAGTAGAAAATTACAGATAAATTGATTCGAAGAATTTCTTTCCGCGTTCAGCCAGCGCGCTCAGTCCAATTGTCCGGTTCTGGTAGACGGAGTATGTAAATATGTACAGTAGGACTGTGGAGAGAGAGAGAGAGAGTGAGAGAGAGAGAGAGAGAGAGAGAGAGAGAGAGAGAGAGAGAGAGAGAGAGAGAGAGACAGAGACAGATAGATAGACAGACTGACAGAGGTATTTTGCATTGTAACGCCAGTTATATGTGTTGTATGCGTGCTTATAAGACCGGATTTAGAACTGTACGGGGTTAGAGCGGAATTAGCCAGAACCGGAACACACACACACACACACCGGTATTCGAGACACGGTATGAGGGGTTGTCACCGCATATATATATATATAGACTATTATATTTAATATTTATAATGAATTTACCTCAAGATATTTTTTTCCTTATTAGGAACATGTTTCGGGAACCATTGTGTTCCCATCCTCAGTCTTCCTGATTTTGAGTCTGGTGAAGTACTTGTGTGTTGGCTGGTTGTTATTGTGGTTTCCTATTGGCCTCTGGTACTTTAAATTGATATTATTGTGTGTAATTGTGGTGTATGTATTAGTATTTTGTGTATTTTCGATGTTGAGTGCTTTGAAAATTGTGTCATGTTTTGTATTGATTTGTATTTGTTCAGGTATTAGTTTTGTTTTTGTGTTTTATGTTTGTATATTTGTAAATTTTCCCAAATGTTCATTATGGAGCCTTTGTGTAGTATGTGTTTTATTAGTGTCATGTTGATTATGTCTGGGAATTCATGTCCAGTGTTTATTGCATGTGTGGCCAAATTAGATTTGTATATTTCTGGTTTTTATATGCGTTTAGGTGTTCAAAATAACGTTTTTTCAGTTGTTTTTTTGTTTGTCCTATGTAAAATTTATTGCAATCTTGTATATACCATTGGTTGTTGTATTATCTTTGTTGTGTGGGTTGTTTAGTTTTTGTACATTATTTTTGTTAGTTTTGTACCCTATGCTATTTTAATGTCTGTGTTTTTTAAACAGTTTTGTTAGCTTTGTCAATTTATTATTTATGTATGTGAATGTGGCCCATTTTTTTATTGTACAAAACTAACTACAAATAGCATACAAAACTAACAAAAATAATCTACAAATACTAAACAACCCACACAACAAAGATAATACACCGGAGAAGATAATACATCTGTTTAAGATGTCACCGGATAACTTCCTCATAAATCGAGGAGTAAAACAAGGTTCCATTATGTCACCAATTTTATTTAATAGTTATATAGGCCTATATGACTCTATAAGGAAACGTATAAACTGTATCAGTCCGATCTGTTAATGACATTTGTGTTGTTCATTATTGTACGTTTAGTAATATTTCAATAATGCTAATTTAAAATAACAATTTTTACGGATTAAAAAAATATATATACCACCTTTTCTTTGAAAATACATGACAGTATTTACGAATATTTTAATACATTCAGAAACACTACGTTTCAGTTTTTCTAAGGTGTAAAATATAATATAATCAGGTAAAATCCCATAATCAGACCTTCTATGGGACGCAAGGCCCCGTGAAGCGACTGAAGTCAAGTAGGAAAGAGGCAGGCGGTGATGCCTAGATCTCGAAAGTCAGACAATGTCGTTGACCAAAATCAGAGTGGTGGTGGGCATCGCGCCTACGCCTGTTTGTTCACTGCTGTTACAATTTACAACGATTAACATAGCACGGTGGCATATCACTGAGGCTTTGTGTGTAATTCTAGTCTAGGGTCACCTTCAGACCCGGACTTTGGTGGAGAAAACAATTAACGGCGACTGAAAATCCGTTACCGGAAGAGTGACTGCCTCCGGTTTAAAATTATTTCGTAGGCATGAAGTTGTGGTTAATATAGGCTAACCCAGAATTATGTATGACTCACGTAAAAACGTCAGATACGTGTTCTCAGTCACGGAGGATTGTAAATATAATCACGTTTTACCTAATAATCATAAACACATGTTAAGTAATGTTTAAAAACGTTGTTTATAACGGTTAGTAATAAATGATTGCTGAATGACGACATAACCGAAAGAACTTTAAGAGTCGTCTTCGTCTAGTCAAGGACAAGTTTTTAGGAGCAGGTGAGCTGTTTTTATAATTTATTTAGATACCTGCATCGTCAAGTGATGGACCTGTAACGGTAAACCAGCGAGTAACAAAATTAACTAAAATTTGGAGAGATCTCAGAATAGATGAAGATGAGGTCACTTCTGATTCTCCAGGAAGAAAGTCATAAAATGTTTCATTTGGACCACATGCAACGTGGCTTGGAAACCTTGACAGTATCAAAAGTGTAGACAGGAGCTCCTACCTTGAAGCTTTTGAGATGTTGTGCTGGAAGAGGGCCTTAAGAATATCGTGGATAGAAAGAGTACCCACATGTGGGGTACCTGGTACAAGCAAAGACCAGAGTATCGTGTGGCAAGAGAGTACTCACTGACAATTTCAGTAAGAAAGACCAATACCATGGCCTTTAAAGGGTAAATATCCAATGAGAACTAAGATAGTTATAAACAACAATAACAAGTGAGCCGTTTCAAATATCTCGTCTGTGCAGTAAGCTAGGAATCTGAATATGATATAAGAGAGCAGATAAATAAATTTAGCAACATTTGTGGTACGATTCATAGAAATCTTAGAAATAAAACAAGACACAGCACAAGGATTAAAGTTTATAAGACAATTCGTATATCCACATTGATTTATGAGAGTTAGGCCATGACAAAAAAAGGAAAGCAGCAAGATTCAGAGTGCTGAAATACAGTTTCTTCGAAATACTTTAAATTATACATTGCAAGATAGAATAAGGAATGAAGATATCAGAGCAGAATTCGAAGTAAAGGGCACAAATGAAATTATTTCAATTTACGGAAGACAATGGTGGGATCATCTGCAAAGGATGACAGAGGATCGATTACCGAAAACGGCACTGAGGTATTAAGCCAATGGTAGAAGAGACGTGGATCGTCCGAGGATAAGATGGGAGCCGGAACAGGTTTATATAACCTAATCCTTAAAGAGGAGGAGGAGGAGGGAGGAGGAGGAGGGAGGAGGAGGAGGGAGGAGGAGGAGGAGGAGGAGGAGGAGGAGGAGGAGGAGGAGGAGGAGGAGGAGGAGGAGGAGGAGGAGGAGGAGGAGGAGGAGGAGGAGGAGGAGGAGGAGGAAGGAGGAGGAGGAGGAGGAGGAGGAGGAGGAGGAGGAGGAGGAGGAGGAGGAGGAGGAGGAGGAGGAGGAGGAGGAGGGAGGAGGAGGAGGAGGAGGAGGAGGAGGAGGAGGAGGAGGGAGGAGGAGGAGGAGGAGGAGGAGGAGGAGAAGAAGAAGAAGAAGAAGAAGAAGAAGAAGAAGAAGAAGAGAAGAAGAAGAAGAAGAAGAAGAAGAAGAAGAAGAAGAAGAAGAGAAGAAGAAGAAGAAGAAGCAGACGACTGTAACCTAGTAGCAGGGGCTCCTAGTAAAACTGTAAGTAACACTTTGATGTAGTAATTTAGCATTAAAATTACACACGGAAATTAGCATTAAAGTTATAGTTTCATACTTTTCCAATCACAATGTCCCGTAAGGTCGTACCGGATTACACCTCATATTACCGCAGTCATACATATACGACTTTTTAACAGTAACTAATTACAACTTTATCATAACTCTGAGGAATTCGGAGCTGTACAGGAACGCTAAAACAGTACTTACCCTTGAAGGACACTTTTATTATAACAAGGTTTTCTTAGACACTTTATGAAGAGGAAGGCGAGTATCAGGAGAGATCCCGGACTTCAGGGAGGACATCATCACCATCACTTTCACTCCAAGGATTATGTCCTAGTTGGTCTGCCCCTCACAACGCATCTCCTCCTCGGCAAACTAACATCTCCGCTTCCAACAGCCTCATATCAAGGCTGCCAATGGTAGTCTGCTGTTTGGCATGCGGCCCAAGTGTTTGCACTTTCTCCTCCTATTGACCCTAATCCTCATCTGCAAAGATTCTATTTTCAGTTCTCTTTTAATCTATTTATTTCGGTTACCGATCTGGAAGAGGAAAAGTCTGTGTACTCCATTTCATCACTTTCAATTTTCTTTTCTTCCATACGCATGTTCTCTTCCTCTGTGCATACATGTTCTTTAAACCTAACTTTAGACGGTATGTAAAAATTATCAGAAGTGTTTGACCGGCCCTATTACTACCGTTCAGATTTAAAATACAGAACGTTAAGACGAGTTAAAAAAATCTGTGGTCGCCTTAGAAGTACCTGTAAATTAAACTTCTTCTTCTTCTTCTTCTTCTTCTTCTTCTTCTCTTCTTCTTCTTCTTCTTCTTCTTCTTCTTCTTCTTCTTCTTCTTCTTCTTCTTCTCCACTTCAAGGATTAGGCTTACAGCCTGTTCCGTCTTCATAGCCACTGTTTTCTTGGTCTGCCTCATCTCGTTCTCCAAGAGGTTTATACTAGATTATCTTTTTTGGCAATATATTAAATGCTAAGTTGGGCCTACACGAGATTCATTCACTAACAACGGTGAACCGTCAGAATAATAAATGTTGTCAAAAACTACCATCAACTTACAAAGTCCAACTCAACTATAGAAAAAATATACAAAATTAAACTCAAGTTACTCTGAAAGTCCTCTGGATAGAACCGGGAAGTACAACCACACTGACACATTATGTGAGTAAATTTGAACGGTGGCAATACCTCTCCGATCAGACTCGTCTCATAATATGAATACGCGTGTCCGTTTGTTGTGTGTGGGGTGGGGGTGTAAGAAGAATCTGATGAGACTAAGTCTGCGACAGTTGGGGCTAGAGGTATCCTAAATTAGTATTTGAAAATAACAGGTACGAACGAAACCGTTCCAAAAAATAACACGTACAAATACCTGTTATTATGTACCTATTTTACACATTACACCTGTATTATACAATTTAAACTGAAAGTATTAACAGTATTAACATACACTGTGACTTTATTAAGCTGTTACTGTTTACAAAAAAAAAATTAAACAAGAGAATTTATAGGTCATCTCCCTTTAGGAATACTAATTTAAGGTGTCACTGGGAGTAAACAAACTGACATAGATTTAATATTAAATTATTGATTCCATTTTGGTTAGACAAATCAGTTGCGAAAATCAGCCAACGAAATTTAGATTGCACTTAATAGCACAACAAATAATGTCAACAAAATTTACGTGAGATGTGCAGTGAAGTTAAAATCATCTCCGAAATCACATTAACAAAAAGTACTATATGGCCTATTAACCACTCTGTAGGTTATAACACATTTTTTCAAAATTTACCAAGTTGGTGACTAATATAACATATAATTTGTTATTATAATCTGTATATATATATCTGCAAAACACACGAGAATAAATGTAACTTCAGTATGAATTTTTCTTCATTTATTAAAAACAGCTTCGTCTCATTGGCATAGAGATATTCTGAACCTCGGTGTTTTGCTTCGTTTCGTATTTGTATGGCAATCGGCACATGCGCAGAATCAAGTATTCAGCACCAATAACTGTGACTTTGTACTCGTAGTACTTTGTATATATTCGTACTCCATGAGTACCAATACTCCTTTATTCGTTATATTATTAGTTGGGAGGTCCAGCGACTCGGAAGCGCGAGGCCGCGATTAATCGGAACGGGTATTTCGACTTTTCAGTTATCGTTGAACCGGAACAGGTATTTCAAGTTTTCAGGACACTGTTATATCCGTTCCACAAAAATAATCATTCCAAAATACCTGTTATAGGTACGTCGGTTGGAGCGCAATCGTAGCGAAGAGCGTGTTGCCGAGCGTGACATCTCTTAGTGCGATGTCCAGCTGTCACACTCCGTTACATCCCGAGTCGCTTTGCTTTATCTGGTCGCGGGTCAGTTATTGTTTACAACCATAAACGGCACGAAACAAACATTGGAGTCGAACGTTTAGCAAGTTTTTCCTTGATAGAAGAAGGAAAAAAAGATTAACAAAGAAATTTACCTCATAACCTTGAGACGTCCACGTAACCTTCAAACACTTTCTTCTTGAGTCACCGTTATTATACGGTGTTCTACCGTGTTTTCAGTTTTAACTGTGCCGTTTGGCTATTTGTCTGCGTGCCTGTCTGTTTGGAGTGTCTCCAGTGTCAGATTATCCATAACGGCCGGGCACCAGGGCCTCAGCTGTCAGAGGGGCACCCTCGATCACAAAAACGTTTTGAAGATAATTGTTCTCAATCCAAAATCATAAAATGATGTGTGCACACTTTTCGACGAGTTCGCCGTTATGTTTTCGAAACATGTAGAAGTTTACTAAAAATAAACAGAAGTATATAAAAGCTCTTAAACAAGTTTACTCGAAAGATTTGAATAACATTCCTCTAATAGAATTGAAGCAGTTTTCCCACGAGCAAAACTGCAAAAAGAGGTTTTTTTCAAATCGTTCGAATGAAGGTAATAGGTTCCATGATACTACAGTTTGTCCGCTCAAAGTATTAAACTGGATTATTGATTGTAAAATGATTGATGTATTTGCGAATATATCGTATTACATTGCTTATCGTCTACTTTTGACAATTCCAATAGCTAACTGCGAATCTGAAAGATCATTTTCTATATTAAAACGCGTTAAAGATAAGTTGAGTTCAACTATGGGAGATAAGAGATTACGTTCGTTAGCAAAGTTGAATATTGAAAGCAAGATACTTGGATTGCTCGATTTAGAAGAAATTATACAAGTCTTCGTTAAGGTAAAATGGATCGATTAGTATTTTCTAAGCTTAAGTACTACTACGCTCATTGCAATCACTATGTTTAGCTAAATATTTGCTGTAATTTGAGAGTTTAATAAAATAATTGTTAACTTTTGAAATTATGTATGTCATTTATCAGTGTAAATAATGGATACAAGGTTTGAATTTTGAATCGGGGGGGGAGGGCACCAGTCTGACGGCAGCATAGGGCACCACGCGCTTCTAATCCACCCCTGACTGTGTCTCACAACAACGTTTGAATCAACCGATTTTCGTAAAACACGTGGCACGTGTGATCATACTCTTCGCCTACAGACCCCTAATGGTGTTGAGATTGTCCTCTGCCCTCCTCCCAAAAAAATAGGTGGCGATCAAAATTGTGAAAAAAAATCACAAATCAGACTGACGTTTACGGAAATTCTTGAGCGAGTTTAGTAATTAATACGGAACTGTAATTTTATCCGTTCCTGCAGTATATTTTCGACGTTTTTAATATGCGATTGTATTGATATAGTATTACGATGTGGAAAAGAAGAAGTTTACGAATTGTAAATTTTCCTATTTCTTAATGCAAAGCGAAAATACGTGTTGTTTTCATTTGTGAGGTAAGGTGACAATGGGTTTTTTTTTTTTTTTTTTTTTGCTGGTGAAATAAATAAAAGCCATGGTCGAGGAAAACGTAACGTTTAATGTGAATATGCAATGCTTATAACACAGTAATACTTAAAATAGAGAACCTAACGATTTTGAGTTGACAATTTTACATTACACACGTATCGCTTTCCATGTGTAATTTCAGTTCTCATGTTAACCTACCAACATCAACTTTTGGCGTCACAGGTACGCAACTGTGATGTACTACTGCTACAATCGTTTTTCATTTTAAAAAAGGACTAACAACACCAACTGCAATCGCCAGCCAACTATTTTGCAACATACGAAATAAAAATTTGTATAATTCTTTCACCTATATAAAATTATGTGCGATATTCGCTAAAGATCGAAGCCAAACAATCGCATGATCGAAATATCGAAAATGACTGTAGGAACGGATAAAGGTACAGTACAGGCATACGTCCCCTGGATAACGCAGTGTAAGACAGTGGTGAGGCTGGCTTAACGTCCAGCCCGATATTTCTCATAAACCGGACAGTTCTCCCGATCTGAGACACCGTTAAGGATCTTTAATGCTGTGGTTTCTCCTTGCCTCCCACACACTACGCCGTAGACCAACAAAAGGTCGTCCGCCTTTAAAGGCAACCCTTAGGTTGGGGGGCAATATTCGTCCCTTACGTACGTGGTGTATCAGAAAAAATTAGGAGAGTAGCCGCTGAATCCGAGGTACGTACTGCATTTCTCTCCCGCCATACGATAGGAAAAGTGTTATGCGGTAGAAAACCAATGGACTCTACGCTTGGTTTTATAGTAAACTAGCTGATACCCGCGGTTTGCACGCGAATATTGGACTTTTAATAAGTATTTTAATATAATTTTTATTCTCTATGTCTATATGCCGTTCTCTCAGCTCGTATAACAATTTTGTACTCATTAGTCAAATTCTCTCCAAAGCTATTTTCAACACTTGTACTATTTTAACTTGTACTAAATTATTACGTTGGTACAACAGCCTTTGGAGATTTAAAAGTGCCCGTTTATAAAGCATTGGGAGATATTTATAAAGTACTTGTTAAATCAAAAACGCTAAACTCTTTATTTTAAGTGTTACTGTGTTAGAAGCATTGCATAACACATTAAACGTTATGTTTTCCTCAACCATGGTTTTTAATTATTTCAGCAGTAAACTAAAAAACGAAAACCGTTGTCACCTAATCTCACAAATGAAAACAACGCGTATTTTTGCTTTGCATTAAGTAATAGAACAATTTACAATTAGTACACTTCTTCTTTTCTACATCGTAATATATCGATACAGTCGCATATTATAGAAAACATCGAAAATGTACTGCAGGAATGGATAAATGTACAGTGCCGATGCCGCTAAATAGCGTTTGTTTATTTACTTGTTACTATGGTAATTAATTCTGGTCTCCATGGTGTCGTTGACATCTTTAGTAGTAGTATTTATTATATTTCACTACTTATTCATTGCATCATCAGAAATACGTATAAACATAAATGTTATAATGGTTTAAGACAATTAGAAAATACATAGACCCATCTGTTTACAAAATTACAAAATATATCGATACAATCGCATATTAAAAACATTAAAAACTGCAGGAACGGATAAAGGTACAGTTCCGATGCCGCTAAATATCATTTGTTTATTTACTTGTTACTATGGTAATTAATTCTGGTCACCATGGTGTTGTTGACATCTTTATATGCTTAAACGAAAAGGCATAATTAAAAGGGCCTAAATCGTGCGATCGGGGCAGAATATCAAATTCACAGTTAGACAGTATTTTTCACCTTGTGTCAAAGGTTATCTGTGCAAAATTTGGTGGCAGTCGATGTAACGGTGTGGATTTGTATTCAGTACCCATAAATCCTCAGACTTTGAGTTTTACATATATATAGGTGTGGTTTATAGTATCCCGTGGGTATGTGGTTGTGAATACATGTGCGAAACTTATCGAATTCTCCAGGTCTGCGTGAATAAACACAGAGTTAATGTGAAAAAGGGAAACACAACACGATCAAGGTTGGCTGCACATGTATGGGAGGAGGAGAAAAAAAGTCTTATGACATGAAGTGAGAGTTATTGGTAAAGAAAATAAATGGTTTGAACGTAGATTTAAGAAAGTTTTTTTGTAACGACTAATAGTAGCTGTATTAGTCAATTAAGCACTCATATTCCTAATATCTGGCTTCGTTCCATCAGAAGAATAGTTTAAGCGTTGGGTATGTTACGCTTCCTGTGTTTCTGTTAGAGGTGGGCTAAACTAGTATCTTAAAATAACAGGTACGAAAATACCGTTCCAAAAAAATAACAGGTACAAAAACCTGTTAATATATACTCATTATACATAACCTATATTATTCATTTGCAAGTAACTCGATGAGTTTCCTGTAGGTCTCCTATGTAATATCTTCAAATAAATACACTGCAAGTAGGTTTATTTTCACCTAGACAAACCTATTAATATGTTAATAAACCTACTTTCAGTGTATTTATTTGAATATGTTACATAACCTATATTATATAATTTGTTATAAGAAATAAATTGAAACTAGAAGTATTAACAGTGTTACTTTACACTGTGACTTTATTAAACTATTCCTGTTCAAGAGAAAATAATAAAAAAGAGAGTTTAAAGGCTTATCTCTTTTTGGGAATACTAATTTAAGTTTTCACTATGAGTAAACAAACTAACAGTGATTAGACAAATCAGTTGAGAAACTCAGGCAATGAAATTTAGAGTGCACGTAATAGCACAATAAATAATGTGAAAAAGTAATATTGGTTCGCATGAAGACCTAGCTAGGAAAAAGTATTTACTTAAAAAAAAAAAATACAAATTTATATTCAAAACAACAATAATTTTTATCGGACATTAATTAAAAAATTACCCTTATAAAAACACAACCTAAACAGTTTGCGGTAAAATTTCATTAGATATCTGCTCTTACCTTATTTAATTTTCTTATCAGGTGGTACTCGGAAAGAACGCGGAAGACCGAAGTGGTACGCAAGTCCGGAAAGGTTGGGAACCACTGCTGTGTACGGATCAACTGCGCAACTGATAGGTCCTGGCAAAAGCACAAGTTGGGCAAATAATGGTAACTTCCAGCCCTATCATAAATCAATCATGAATGTTTTACAGTCTCCAAGAAATTCAGATAAACTTGTAGCTTCCCCTTCTTATCACCTTCTTTTTACTTCCATGTTCCTTAAGGAAATGGAAGTATGGTGATGGCAAAAAAAATCGTGTTCGAGATTATTGCAGATTCTGATTGTACTACACTCAAAACATGAAAAAAAGTCATTTTTCGAAAATTGTGTGTGTGTGTGTGTGTGTGTGTGTGTGTGTGTGTGTGTGTGTGTGTGTGTGTGTGTGTGTGTGTGTGTGTGGGGGGGGGGGGGGGTAGTTTACCTGTAACGGTTTTTTTTATCAAGGGTAATTTTTTTTCTATGGCAAACGATAACAGCCGCAAATTCAAACAGAATCAAATAATGTTTCGCATACAGCCCTGAATTATAGAGTTCTCAAGTTCTGTTGATTTTGGTGAAGATCGGTTAAGGGAAAGGGGTAGTCTACCTGCAACATTTTATGTTTTAACAAGGTTAATTTTATCTACGACGAACGATAACTGCCGTAAATTCAAACAGAATCAACTACGTTTTTTCATACCTTTTTGAATGAAAGAAAACTCAAGGTCTGTTGATTTTGTTGAAGATCGGTTAAGGAAAAGGGGTAGTTTACCGGCAACGTTTTATTTTTAACAATGGTAATTTTTTCAATGACGAACGATAACTGCCGTAAATTCAATCAGAATCAAATAATGTTTTGCATTCCTTCCTGAGCTATAGAGAACTCAATGTTTGTTGATTTTGGTGAAGATCGGTTAAGGGAAAGGGGTAGTTTACCTACAACGTTTTTTGTTTTAACAAGATTAAAGTACTTAATTTTGATAAATAAAGTATCCTGATAAGTAGCTCATAATAATCCACAGTAGAAACGTAGATGAAATATCTATAAATGAAGAGGTTAGGTGAACAGGGTGGGGGTATTTTTCTATAAATGAAAATTATAGTTGAAAGGAGAGGGGAGAATTTTGTATATGTGTACTACGTTATCAGCAACAAAGAAGTATTCTTCGTATTATTTAAATTAGCAGCCATCCTTACTATTTCTTTTATGAATTGTAGCAGTTTGGCAATTCATAAAAGAAATAACAAAGAAGTAGTTTTTTGTCAAAATTGCTTCCCGGGCTGTTTAGCCGTACTCCAATGTTATCTGCAAAACCAGACTTTTCGGCAGTGCCATCGACTGCCATCATCAGTGAAAATCGAGTGCGAAAACGTGAGGTGGTATACGTTAGTGACCACAGTACTGTGGTTAAGGCTGAAGCAATAAGTAGAAAGAAGCAATTTCTATGGAAATATTTCATTTCGAATATAATTTTAAATATAAATCTTAGAACATGGAAGTCATGTATGGTTCTCCATACCGATATTTTTGTTGATGGCCTTCTAATAAGTTCAGTAAATTCTTATCTTCATCAGATCGTGTATTTATTTATCCGTTTGACCATTTACACCTAATTGTGTTATCTGTTATGGAGTTTGTTACTTTTATTTATTTACTAAGTGGAAACTACTGTTAGTCAAATGATAAGTAAAGTGATGGAAACAAAAATTAAAAATCAGCAGGTTAGACAAAAGAAACAAATTTACGAAAACACCTTATGTTTTAGAGTAGCCTTATCAGACCAGTAAAGATTTAATGAACAGAACTAGATAAAGTGCATAAATGTCCGTTACAATAATCTCATCATTTACGTGAGGTGTGCAGTCAAGTTATAATCACATTAACAAAAAGTATAATATGGCCTATCAACTATCAGCCACTCTGTAGGTTATAACACAATATAATTCGTTTTTTCAAAATTTACCAAGTTGGTGACTAGTATAATATATAATTTATTATAATCTGTATTAAAAACCTGCGTAATACACGAGAATAAATCTAACTTCAGTATGAATCTTTTTCATTTATTAAAAACAGCTTCGTCTCTTTAAGCAGAATGAAGTATTCAGCACCGAAAAGTGGCTTCTTACTAGTGTACTCGAAATACTCCTGAGACTCCAAATACTTGTTGTACTCGTTTACTTGTTGTACTCGTTTACTTGTTGTTCCTTGTGTAACAGTGATACGCCTAGTATTTGTCGTACTCGTTTACTTGTTACTTGTGTACTCGTTAGTTGCGTAGGGGCGTCCCTCGACTCGGAACAGCGAGGCCGCGAATAACAGATATTTCAACTTTTTAGTAACTGTTACATCCGTTCCACAAAAATATCGTTCCAAAATACCTGTTACAGGTTTATCGGCCCACCTCTAGTTCCAGTTTCTGGGTGTTAGTTTTTGGTGGGGGGAGGAACGTCTTCCGGTGGGAGGGACTTAGTGCCATTTGTCGCAGTTTTCGGGTGACCTTGAGGTGTGCGTGTTTATGTGAGTCTGTGCGTCTTATGTTAGCAATTTCTTACTCCAAGGGCAAGAGGGTGCCCTAAGAGTTTGAAACATCTTAACCGAATGGATAACCGCCACCGCATTCCCAAACCATCTATTGCATTATAAGCCGAATGGACGGAGAGGTGTGGGACGTCCAAAGAAGCGTTAGGGTGACCAGCTCTAGTCCCTCTGCTTGGGACCGGAACAAACCATCTATTGCATTATAAGCCGAATGGACGGAGAGGTGTGGGACGTCCAAAGAAGCGTTAGGGTGACCAGCTCTAGTCCCTCTGCTTGCGACCGGAACAAACCATCTATTGCATTATAAGCCGAATGGACGGAGAGGTGTGGGACGTCCAAAGAAGCGTTAGGGTGACCAGCTCTAGTCCCTCTGCTTGCGACCGGAACAAACCATCTATTGCATTATAAGCCGAATGGACGGAGAGGTGTGGGACGTCCAAAGAAGCGTTAGGGTGACCAGCTCTAGTCCCTCTGCTTGGGACCGGAACAAACCATTTTTTGTTTAATCCTTGTTAAAGACGATGATGATGATGATTTTTGGAAGTCTCCCATATTATGAAGATCCCGTCGCTGTAGTTCATCTTTGCTTTCAGACACAATACACAAGAACTTGGTCGTCACAGAGTATCGAATTGATTGATATTCGTTCCTCTAGCCTAATCATGTTTTTGTTCTTGTAATTTACCTCGCAATCCGATATACATACACATATACAAGCAGTGCCGGATTTACCACCAGGCCTACTAGGCTGCGGCCTAGGGCCGCGAGCTCAGAGGGGCCCCAAGGTAAAGTTTTTTTTTTTTTTAACAGAAGTATTTTTATAAAAGTAGGAGGCACTTTGATTTATTTAAGTATAATTTTTTGAAATTAAATAATTAATTTTTTTAATAATACAAATGGAAGACAGTTCTTATTTAAATATTGCGCGCTTATTTTTAAGACGTTGACATCCTTGAAAACTAATCTGCGCATGTGAATTTTGAACGTCCGCTATATTGCCCCCGAATTTACACGACCGTGGTAATACCCTTGTTTGTTATCACTGTTTATCTGCGTTGTGACTGAACGGTTTGGTATTTAAGTTATGTTTTTATTTTGTTTTGAATGTAAAGAAGATTTTTAGCTTTGTGTGGTGGGCAGCGTGTTGTTTCGTGGATATTTATTAGTGTGAAAACTTTATGAACACAGAATTTAATCCGAATACTAAACGTATTCATCATGAACATGAACATTCACACCGCTAGTGGAGCCCACAAACGTAAGCTAAAAAAAATTAAAGAGGAAGCTCATTTAGAAACAATAAAAAATCGAAAACTAGATCAATTTTTTAAAACTACGCAGTTTCTAACGATAGCTCTGCAGTTAAATGTGTATCAGAAACTGACTTCAATGTTCCAAGTACTTCTGCAACAGAGGTTGCAGACGATCAGACCCGGGGGGGGGGGCTCAGAAAACTTGGCTAGGGCCTCAAACTTCTTAAATCCGGCACTGAAAAATATATTAAAAAATGGAAGGAAAAGGCAACAGCTAAAATAGTACTTACTCTTGAAGGAACACAGAGAAATTATGGGAAACAGAGAGATGGAAATTAAAGGAATAAGAGAGAGCTGTTATAAGAGACAAATACCTCGACATATGAACAGTAATCGATTACACCTTATTAATGCAAAAGAAGAAGAAATGTGTGTTAGACGAGAAGGAGATGGGTATTCTAAAAGCATTTCTGATTATTACATAAAATGAAGAAGAAGAAGAAGAAAAAGAAGGTTTACGACACAGACAAGAAATTTGAAAAAATTAATTGTAGTTTATTAATTCCTTACTACTACATTTATTGTTGCCATTTTAATAGTACTTTTAAGGCAATTCGCAACGCGATTCCTCATTTTATTTACAATTTGTCACGCTGTTGTTTACTGCTGTATATGTAATGAAGTGTTTATTATATAGTTGTCACAATAGGTAATTAATTTCTTCTGTTAGTGCATTTATTATTACGTCTATGCACGTTTCACTGGATGATACAGCACTCCTACCTTACTCTACACGACGCTGGTAACGTCCTTAGAGGATATTTATCCGGCTCGAAAGTCACAAAGGATAAACCAAGTTCAAAATTTTAAATACCTGGGAAATTATAAATGAAACTCATATAAAAAGCTTTTCAAATCCAGGATGTAGCAAACAACTTAAGCTGACTATATACAAAAGTTTTTCCACCGGTAGTAACATACGGATGCGAAGCCTGGGCATTAACCACCACAGACGAGCAACATCTAAGAATTTATATTTGAAATATCTACCGGGCTGTTTGGCCGTGGTCTAAGGTTTACATTCAAACCAAACGTGTTAGCAGCACCATTGGTTGCCATCTTCAGTGGATATTCGAGTCGACCTAACGCGGGGTGTCGTATGTCAGGCCCACCATACTGTGGTGAAGGCTTCTCCACAGTACTGTGGGCCTGACACCCCGTGTTAGATTTACTCGAATATCCACTGAAGATGGCAGCCAGTGGTGCTGCTGAAACGTTTGGTTTGAATGTAAACCTTGGACCACGGCCAAACAGCCCGGTAGATATTTCAAATACAACTGACACCGGCCGTGAAAACCTTAAAACAATATTAACATCTAAGAATATTTGAACGAAAAGTCTTGCGCAAAATCTTTGGACCTATACAAACTGAAGACGGCTATTGAAGGATTCGAATGAATTATGAACTGGACCAACTGATTCAGGGTGCCGACATAGCCCGGTTTATTAAGAGTAGGAGGGTTGATTGGCTGGATCTAATACAAATCCGATTGTTTCGAATTCTTAGCGTTTATTGTATGACTCAATAATTGTTACTTTACTAAACAAAAATCGGGATTTTCGTGATTTTTTCTGACAACTGAGAATTTATCTAATAACAAAATTAATAAATGTCTAATAAATAATATATAATAAATACCTAATAAATAATGTCTAATAATATAAAAAACTAGCTCTCTTACGAGGGGTAACCCATCTGATTCATACACTAAGTCCAAGTCCATCACTAGTTGAACAAGCGAAGCGAGCACGGTTTTAACTCGACCGTTTTCCGTTTGTGTCTCTGTCTTGCTGTTTGGGGAATGTCTCCCGATAACTTTTGAATGCATCACCCAATTTTCATAAAACTCGGCACGTGAGTCCATATTTTTACCCTACAGAACCCTATTGGTTTTTAGACTAATCCCTCCAAAATGGGGGGAAACGAAAACGGGCAAAAATGGAGGCAAAAATGTGAGGGGGCAAAATTTTTTTAAAATCCTAAAAGTTTATATAGGGTATCAAATTAAAGAAAGTTTTAACCAAAATATGGATATAGTGTTCGTTTTTGAATGCCAGGGTGTAAAAAGCGAGGCACAAGTTTGATAAAATTCCAAATTCCATATGGAATATCAAATTAACGAGAATTTTAACCAGAGACTAAATACAGTACAGTTCTTGAAATTTCACAATTTTTTGACCCCAGGTCCCACAAATGATATCAAAATTTTGAAAAATTGTAAAAACCCAGCCGGGTGTCAGACTAAAGGGAATTTTAACACAAATCCGATTGTTCGGGATTTTTAGTGTTTATTGTGTGATTGGGCTACAATTGTTACTTTGCTAAATAAAGAATAGTAGACACACTGGAATCGTCATAATTTTTCTGATAATTGAAAAATTACATAATATAAAATTTTATCCATTAATAAATATACTTCGAAATACTTTTAGACACGAATAAAATTCAAATTTTAGCAGTGCAAGAAACCGTATTCTTAGAGGAAAATGTAGCAGATACACAGAACTGCAGAATCTTTAAGAGTAAACCAGCAATCAAAATTATGAATGGAATGCCATTACTAGGCACTGCTTTTTATGTCCATAAACGTATAATAGAAAGTGCGATAGAAAGTATAATAGATAGTATAATAAAAAGTGCATACCTAAAAATGCGAAAATAAGGCATTACACTATAGTAGTGAGACCAGAATGCCTATACGCAAGTGAATGTCTAGCATTGAAAATTATAATTTAGACAAATTATAAATATTGGAAAGACGAATTATTAGGCAAATATTAGGCCCACGAAAAACTTCGGAAGGTTGGAAATTAAGAAGTAATGATGAAATATATCAAAGTATAGAAAATATAACAGAAACAGTGAGAAAAGAAGACTATTATTTTTTTGGACATTTATATAGAATAGACGACAATAGGTTGAAAAAAGAGATTTTCAAATATCTGTGGGGAAAGAAGTCAACATCATGTTGGATTAAAGAAGTCCAAAAAGATTTAGAAAAAAAATATAAACGCAGAAGAAGCAATTGAAAGAGAAGTTTTTCGGACAAAAGTGTTAAAAATGGAAGGAGTCCAGGGTAGGAGAGAGAAAAACGCAGGTTCAAAGTAGACTGAAGACAGGAATGAGAGACACAGTGAAAATATGAAAGAATATTGGAGAAAAAGAAAAGAACAAGGAAAAATAATTGAAACTGGCATGTGGTCCTCAGATGGCCGATACAAATAGAAAAAGAAAAATACTTCTTTCAAAATAGCGAGACAGTTCTGCAGCTCAGGGAGAATAGGCCTACCAGTATACTTTATTTAGTGTTGATCGACTGTTACATTGTCCCTCCCTCCCCCCACTGTTTCCTTTCCTATTGTAATATCTTCTCTTGTACAATAAATCAATTACCAGCACTCAAACTCCACTGTGGCCATACGCTCGTCATTCAAAGTGTAGTTCCCACAAGGCGTTCGCCTCCAACGACAGTCTGATACATTTTATTTACTTTACAGAGGCTGAGTGAAAGACTTAACTAACCAACAATGAACTTCAACACACACTGCTAAGTAATTGTTCCATATTGTCAGTAATTGCCGGTTGCCTTCTTTAACAACAAACCTGTTTACGAGAGAAGACAAGACATTAATAGTGCAGTGCAGTTCAGTCCAGTGCACCGCAGATAGTTAAACTACTGCACTTGTTCTAGAACATGGACGTCAATTATGTTGTGTGTGTGTGTGTGTGTGTGTGTGTGTGTGTGTGTGTGTGTGTGTGTGTGTGTGTGTGTGTGTGTGTGTGTGTGTGTGTGTGTGTGTGTGTGTGTGTGTGTGTGTGTGTGTGTGTGTGTGTGTGTGTGTGTGTGTGTGTGTGTGTGTGTGTGTGTGTGTGTGTGTGATTTACGAGTCAGTTAAAAACTTCGCCGATCGACATCTATAGCTGTGTGGTAGAAGTAAACTTTTTCGAATTTTGCAAGTCATATTTCATGTAAACACCATTTAATTTCAAATCTGCCTGTAAACATACCCGTTGTTTACTGGCTGTTCGAAATTTACGTATCACGCGTGTTTGAAAAATAAACATAGTCAAACGTCGTGTTGTTTGTTAAACATCGGTATGGAGAACCATACATAACTTCCATGGTCTAAGATTTATATTTCAAATCATTTACTTGAATTCGGTTCGATAATTTCTAAAAAAAAAAAATATCGCCCGCCCTCAAGCTATTTTCACTATTTATAGATATTTTTCTTATTATGAGGTACCTAGTCGTTTAATACAATGTTATTTTCGAGACACCTTATCTATAAAAATTAACTTTATTCTTATAAAGAAACAGAACTACGCAGATAATCCCGCCTCCTCAACCGATCCCCACCATTAATATTGTTACGTGACATTTTTACCATGCCCTAGTAACATAAATATACCATGATTGTATATTAAAAAGTACCAGGAGACAATATTTTAAGAAAGACTTAATTGAATATGTTTAATTTTAACTGTTTATTGTATGTTATGTTTATTATAATTAAAGTAAGAACTTACTTATGAAATTTGTTTTTTGTGTGCAGACTGTAAAGTTATAAACACAGTCAGTTAAGGGGAATTATAACATATTACTAATAGTTATTAGTAATCAGTTTTTGTCACATTTATTAAAATTATGTATACTAGTGTTAATAACACTAATGTTAGTCTTAACAAGAAAGTACCAAAATCATAGTCAGTCAAATTATATGAATAAGATTTCTATTAAAATAATAAGGAAACAATGTCAGTTTATGTTAAAAGATTACCAAATGTATAAAATAAATTTAAGAAAGTGAAAGGTACAAAAAAGAAATAATAAATAAGTTTGTAACAAAAATAAATAAAAAGCGAATCATTAACTCAGGAAATATAGATCAGAAAATAGTCAAGAGTGATGTCAAAATGATCAGTTTTTTATCAGAAGAACAAAGAAACAAATAAAAAGAAGATAAGAGCTTTTATAAAAAAGGTATATCCTTTTAAAAGAAAATGACATATAAAATAGTAAAAGGTTTGTTTATATTATTCTTATGATGTCACCAGGGTGATATAAAAATGTTACTTGGAAACCAAGGAGATATCTAAGAGAGGCCTTAGCAACATATATGTTGAGGAAGAATAATAGTTTGATTCTAAAAAAAACTGAATGCAAAAAGGTTGATTTAAATACTTATAGTGAAAAATAAATTTTAAAATAAGTGATATCAGTGTATCTCCAGATAAACAATTGAATAATTATATATAACAAGATTAAAATAGAAGAAAGAATTGCTACAAGACTCTACAGAATTAAACCAGGACATCTCTGAAGAAATTGGACCAATTGACACAGGGAGAGAAGTATTTTTTGATCTAAAATTAATCTGAAATATTCCCTGTTAAACCTGATCTAAAGGTTTCAAAAAACTTTAAATACACTTTTTGTAAAAACCATAATTGACTGTCACTAAGAACAATAATTATTAATAATATGGACATAAGCATAAGCCACCAGTGATGTATAGTGCTAATATAATTTAAAGATATTTAAGTCTAAAAACATTTTTATAACTTAACCTATACACTGAACTGTTTTACACTTTTAATATAATCCTTTTAAAATACATTGTGACTATTTCTCATCATATGTATTTTGGTACTTTCCCTGTCAATACTGTTGTTATATCGTAGTCTAAAGGACCTACAGAACATCATAATTGTATTTTATTTATTAAATATAAATTATAAAATGTTTTAAAAAACCTGAGATCTAAGAGTTACTGCTGCCACTCTGAGCTTATAAAAATACAGCTGGCCAAACTTTGTTAAAAATTATGTTTTACATTTAGAACAAATTAAAGAATAAATAAAGGATTTGAGTTTACACAATACAGAAAAAGGTTTATTTGTTTCTTATTTTATGAAAACATAAAGGGTATGATATTCTGAACAAAATATCTGATACTGTGAGTTGACCTCAGTAATTAGATTAAGTTGGCAACACTCATCAATTGAAAATCTTAGCAGATTTCTTTTAAGAAATGTGGTGATGAGCACAAGTTATCATATCCATTGCTGAAAGAAAAGAATAAAAGAGAGTTCATTACAGAATAAAGAGACCATATAATATTTACATAAATTTGAACAAAAATTTATTATTGATATTTCACCAATAAAATTTTATTTGCAAACGGTGATTGCAAATTGGCGCTCAACAAACATCCCCCTGAACAGATACTCATCCTTAATTTAATATTAACAAAAATATATACAAATAATAACAGAGTTAAACAAGACACAAATTCAAATACATAACCATAGATTCGAGTCTAGATGTAACAAATTGGCATTCCCAATAGTAAGGCTAAATAAAATATAATTTAGAAAGAACGATTAGTAGGTTTGTATAATAGATGAAGAGAGGGTACTAAGAGGTAACACGTTACAATATTAAAGTACTTTACCCTTGTTAAAACACAAAACAATGCAGGTAAACTACCCCTACCTCCTAACCGAACAACATAGTTGCTTGACAACAAAATTATTTTATTTTTAACAATTAACATTGTTTGAAAAAGTTTAAATGAATTTTTAAGTACTTTACTCGTGTTAAAACGTAAAACGTTGCAGGTAAACTACCCCTCCTCCTTAACCGATCTTCACCAAAATCAATAGGCCTTGAGTCCTCTACAACTTGGGCACCTATGCAAAAAATATTTGATTCTGTTTGAATTTGCGCCAAAGAAAAAATTCTACACATAGACAGACACACATACACACACTTTTCGGAAAATGACTTTCCTTCATGTTTTGAGGGTAGTACAATCAGGATCAGCCCTTATCTCGAACATGACTTTTTCGAAACATGGGAACTTTTTCGAGCCCTTACGGAACATCGAAATAAAAATGTTACAGTGATAATATAAATTCACAACAAAATGCTACGTTAGGAGATGCTGCGCCTTCCAACTACAAATGCTGCACCAAGCTTGCTCAAAGGTCTTAAGTTAAACTTTAACAAATACGCTCATGTAAGATGCTTATGACGTCAACACTGTCACCCACTCTCAATTGTGACTTCCAATACCGTGTTTGAAATTTTTTTTACGATATCAGAAGTTTCTAGGATTTCAGGTTATGATACCTGAAGTTCATTCAGGTTCCTAGGATGTGACTTGTCATATGTTGGTGAGATAGATGTGGACAAAAAAATAGACAAGTTTAATCACATGTGTGGAACGATAAGAAGAACGCTGAATGGAAAGGTCAGAAGAGATACTCTTTTGAAATTCTATAATATGATGGTAATGCCATGCTACCTTTATGGCAGTGAGACTTGGACACTGAACGCAAAGACCCAAAGCCGGATACAAGCTAGTGAAATGAGATTATTACTGGGAGTATCGCGGAGGGACCGGCTAAGAAATGATGATATAAGGAACATGCTTGGGATATACAATCTAAACGAAAGGATAAAGCAATACAGAGACAGGATTGGACAGACAGTGCTGAAAGAATACATAAGAACAGGATACCAAAACAAATTTTGGTTTATAATCAGGAAGGACGGCGGAATACTGGAAGACCAAAGAAAAGATGGTCGGACCAAGGAGTGCGCAACGGATCGTAAGGTCCACAGCCTGAAGAAGAAGAAGAAGAAGGAACAGGAGGAGCAGGTATCTGAAGTTGTTGCACTTTTTTGTCGCGACTGTCTTGATTATGAAAGGAGAATGTAAGATGTGGTCGTAGGATGTGCGCGTGCATGTGTATATGATATAGTTTTCTCGGGTTGTTGCCCGTGTTTGTGTGACCCTTGAGCAGTTGTGACCATTCAAGACTTCTAAAGAGGACACCAAACAACTGTCAGATGATGACTTACGGACCGTTACGTTACAGTAGCAAGACGTGACCCTTCTCAGGACCACACGTGGCTTACTAACCCGTAACTAATACTTCACCTGCGAATACATCCAGAATTGTGTCCGAGTTATTTTCTTGATGTATATGCAACTTTTTACTATGATTTCAAGATAGTTTCTGTTTACTGCAGTAGCGTGGCGTCCGTGTAACCGCTGTTGCCGGCGGCAACATTACTGGAAATAAGAGAAAATAATATTAATTATATCACAGAATAATTACTTTAGTTATTGAATAATTTGAAATCCGAACAATATTAGTAGGAAAACTTGAAGAAAAGCTTAGCATTGTTTTCGAACTGCTGTGCACTTGCTCCGTCTTGTGTTGCTGGCTCAGACATCGGCAATGTTTCACTGCATACGGTCATTGACCTAGTAGTAGTTGTCACTCTACAAACTGTGGAGAGGGGGCACATTCGCCCACCCAATGTGTTGCCGCTGTATAAACCGGCAAAACGCTGAGTTAGCAGCAACGTTCGTTTTCGGAATTGACGTGCAGCAGATACTATTTGTGTTTTGTTCGTTTATTCATTTGTTTCTCTGTTTGTCTTTATTATTTTTAATTCGATTATTTGTGTCCTGATTTATTGTGTGTAAGTATAACGGAGTCAGATCACGTTGAACCGGCACCTTCTTCTGCTACTGCCAGCGAACGATAGAAAATGCTCTAAAAAAATGTTTTTATTCTATAAAGAACACTTGGTACTAGAAAAAAAACTAATTAATTTTTAGGGTAAGTTTTAGGTCTGTCACAACCGGCCTAAAACCGGTAGTAGCTGTTATGTACCCACGACACGCCACTGGTTTATTTCATACACGTTTCGACCATTAAGGAGAGCGCTCATCGCCAGCCATGTTAATTTTTTGCCTGATGAGCTACGTATCAGTGTATGCAAGTTCTTGCCACCAAACGATTATGAAAGAAGGATGTGGTCGGTGGATGTGTGTGTGTGTGTGTGCGCGCGCGCGCGCGCGCGCGCGTGATTTAGTATTCTCCTCGGGTTGTTGCCCGCGTTGTGAGCCTTGAGAAGTTCTGACGATAGTACTATATGGTAGACCATAGTTTCATAGTCTCAGTCTTATCTCTGAGGTGTGAATTGGCAGACAGCGTGCTAATCTAGACACTGATGATGGCCTCCGATGGAGGGGCCGAAAGGTTTGTAAAATTTAACAACTTTCGACAAATAACGACAACTGTGGACCACGGTCTAACAGCCCGGCTGATAATAATAATTTCAACTACGTATCAGCTGTTGGTTGACTGATGCTGTTGGTTTTTGCTTCCATTTTGTTGATAGACTTTAAATGACTTTGAATGGTTTCACTGGTGTCTCTGTGAATGGTTCTGGTGAATAAGTATGTCCCGAGTTTCTAGTATAAAAATCGTGTCCTGTTTTGATTTAAGCGCGACCACAACAACGTAATCAAAGAGCCCCTGTCCACAAAACCAGGCTGACGATGATCTTACTGCTAACGGTCGAAAAATATCTCAACTAAGCAAAATACTCTGTATAAGAAAAGGCAATTTTTAAAAAAAGTTCTTATTCAAGAAAATGAGTATGATTTACAAAGAGCTATGTTTCAACTACTTACAAGAAGTGGCAAGAGAGTACTCACCAAAGCCATGGACTTTAAAGGTAAATATCCAGCGAGGACTAAGTTAGTTATAAACAACAGCACTTTAGAACAAATGAGCCGTTTCAAATATCTCGGCTGTGCAGTAAACTATGAATCTGAATATGATATAAGAGAGAAGATAAATAAATGTAGGAATATTTGAGGTACGATTCATAGAAATCTTAGAAATAAAACAAAACACAGCACAAGAATTAAATTTTTTAAGACAATTGGAATACCCACACATTGACATACGCGAGTGAGGCGTGGGTCATGACAAATAAGGAAAGCGGCAAGATTCAGAGTGCTGAAATGCAGTTTCTTCGAAATACTTTAAATTATACATTGCAAGGTAGAATAAGGAATGAGGATATCAGAGCCGAAATCGAAGTAAAGGACATAAATGAAATTATTTCATAGAAGAGACGTGGGGTCGTCCAAGGATGAGATGGGTGCCGGGACAGGTTTATATAATCTAATGCTTGAAAAGGAGAAGAACTTTAAAAAATTGTTGAAATTATTATTTCCGCCGGGCTGCTGGCCGTGGTCCATATTTGTCGTTATTGACAGACGTTCGGCTCCACCATCGGAGGTCATGCACGGTGTCCGCCAATCCACCTTACAGATGAGGTAGAGACTGTGTACCAGCACGATCTAAGCTGGAAAGCAGCATCAACCAATCAGCGCCAAGTGCTATCTTATCGGCTTGGGAGCACAGCATGCCAAACCCTATTCAACAGGAGGCTTTCTCCCCTTAGATTCATCGCGATGGAACCATGTTTAAAGATTTCCACGGACTCCATGTGCAGCCGAGGGTAGTAGGCACTCTCCGGGGACAAGACCTTGGTCTCCTCGAAGAGAACGCGATGGTCAGCGTTGGAGAGTGCGTGCGCGGCCACCGTAGACACAAGCGACAGCAGCGGCTGTGTTCACCAACCCGTGTGCGGACACTGAGCTTCGTGGTGCCGAAGTACACTTCGCCGCACGAGATTATAACAGCCCGGCGGATAATAATAATAATTCCAACAATGTTGAACCCGGCCGTTAAAGCTTAAGAACTTGCAAATCTAAAAAAAATGTATTAAGTATATACTGTTACAATCAGTCTTCCGACCACAGAAGATAGGATGAAACTTAAGAAGATGGACTGGAATCATTATTCCACCCAGTACCTGTCCGGACGCGGCAACTTTCGCTCAAAGCTGACCGGTTTCGTCGCCCTCCAGCAAGAACCCTGGTGCCCACATTGCGGAGAAGACACCGACGAAACCTCATTGTATTGCCTGGCAGAATGGCCAGCGTATGAAGCGGAGCGACAAGAATTGCAGAACCTATGGGCTGATATACCGCCAGCCGCCCGAAGACAAAACGCAGTGTTAAATGCAGATAACTTCAGACTTTTTAATGCGACAGCCCGAGCCATTGGAATGACTGAAGAACGGGTTAGGAATAGGGAACAAGTTGCCGAGGCATAGGAATTCGCTGATCCTACATTAGGTGAGGCGGGACATATAAGTTGGTTAGCGAGCTAAATGACGACATCCTTATAGTCCATCTACTGAGGGAAAGCCTGGTGACAGAAGCCTTAGGTAATTAGTCCTCGTGACTTGCGAACCTGAGGGGTGGTGGTGGGTTTTGTGGGCTTCGGCCCTAACCAACTGTTACAATCAGTCCCACTTGGTTTTCTTTTAATAATATTGAGAATGTGAGAAAGTTGAAGTGTTTGGGCTCGCCAACAACGCTGTTGAGGCCAGATCTTCAATATGTCTTTAAATCACTTAGTGTGTTCTCTTCGTCAGTGCGACTGAATTATTTTACGTATATACAATTGCTGTTTCCAGCTTTCATTCTTACTGCAATTTTCAATCTATTGGTGTTTCTCTACGTATTTGTGTGTGTATGCGCGCGCGCGCGCGCGCGCGTGAGACAGAGATAGAGACAGACAGACAGACAGAAACGGATAGACAAGAAGAGTGCATTCTTAATGTATTATGTGTAGAGTTTCCTCGGATTATTTTCATCGTTATAACTTTAAATACACAACGTTTCTACCAATAATAATCTATGGTCGTCTTCACGTGGTATAAGAAGACCTTAATTTAATAATTTAAAACGAACTACTATGAGCTTCTTATCAGGATACTTTGTTTATCAAAATTATGTATTTTACTCTTGTTAGAACATAAAACGTTGCAGGTAAAATACCCCTTTATCTTCACCGATCTTCACCAGAATCAATAGGCCTTCAGTCCTCTGCAATTCAGGGATGCATGCAAAAAAATATTTGATTCTGTTTGAATGTGCAGCAGTTATCTTTCGTCATGTAAACATTTCTCTTGGTTCAACATAAAATGTTACAGGTAAACTACCCCTTTCCCTTAACCGATCTTCACCAAAATCAACAGTCCTTGAGCACTCTACAACTCAGGAAAGTGTGCAAAAAATTATTAGATTCTCATTGAATTTTCGGCAGTTATCGTTCGTCATAAAAAAAATTACCTTTTTTAAAACATAAAACTTTGCTGATAAACTACCCGTTTCCCTTAACCGATCTTCAACAAAATCAACAGACCTTGAGCTCTCAAAAAGGTATGCAAAAACGTAGTTGATTCTATTTGAATTTACGGCAGTTATCGTTTGCCATAGAAAAATATCGGTATGGAGAACCATACATGACTTCCATATTCTAAGATTTATATTTAAAATCATTTTCAGCCAAACAGCCAGGCTGTGTCTTACCTGCCTTTTTATTGCTGTATTAAATGAAAAATATTATATTACATTAAAATGAAAAAATTATAATTTTATTGCCTGGCAACAAAATTATTTTATTTTTAACAATTACCATTGTTTCAACAAGTTTAAATAAATTTTCAAGTACTTTACTCTTGTTAAAACGTATAAGGTTGCAGGTAAACTACCCCTTCCCCTTAACCGATCTTCACCAAAATCGAAAGTGATTGAGACCTCTACAATTCAGGGACGTATGCAAAAAATTATTTGATTCTGTTTGAATTTGCGGCTGTTATCGTTTGCCATAGAAAATACGCTTGATAAAAAAACGTTGCAGGTAAACTACCCCTTCCCCTTAACCGATCTTCACCAAAAACAATAGGTCTTGAGTACTCTACAAATCAGGACTGTATGCAAAACATTATTTGATTCTGTTTGAATTTGCGGCTGTTATCGTTTGCCATAGAAAATACCCTTGTTAAAAAAACGTTGCAGGTAAACTACCCCTTTCCCTCAACCGATCTTCACCAAAAACAATAGGTCTTGAGAAATCTACAATTCAGGGCTGTATGCGAAACATTATTTGATTCTGTTTGAATTTGCGGCTATCGTTTGCCAAAAAAAAAAATTTCCCTTGATAAAAAAAACCGTAGCAGGTAAACTACCCCTTCCCCTCAACCGATCTTCACTTTAAAAACAATAGGTCGCGAGTACTCTACAAACCAGGGCTGTATGCAAAAAATTATTTGATTCTGTTTGAATTTGCGGCAGTTGTCGTTTGCCATAGAAAATACGCATGATAAAAAACGTTGCTGGTAAACTACCCCTTCCCCTCAACCGATCTTCACCAAAAACAATACGCCTTGAGTACTCTACAAATCAGGGCTGTATGCAGAAAATTATTTGATTCTGTTTGAATTTGCGGCTGTTATCGTTTGCCATAGAAAATACCCTTGTTAAAAAAACGTTGTAGGTAAACTACCCCTTTCCCTTAACCGATCTTCACCAAAAACAAAAGGTATTGAGAACTCTACAATTTAGGGCTGTATGCAAATAATCTTTTCATTCTGTTTGAATTTGCGGCTGTTATCGTTTGCCATAGGAAATACCCTTGTTAAAACATAAAACGTTACAGGTAAACTACCCCTTTCCCTTAACCGATCTTCACCAAAAACAATAGGTCTTGAGAACTCTACAATTCAGGGCTGTATGCGAAACATTATTTGATTCTGTTTGAATTTGCGGCTGTTATCGTTTGCCAAACAAACAAAATTACCCTTGCTAAAAAAAAACCGTTGCAGGTAAACTACCCCTTTCCCTCAACCGATCTTCACCAAAAACAATAGGTCGCGAGAACTCTGCAAAACCGGGCTGTATGCAAAAAATTATTTGATTCTGTTTGAATTTGCGGCAGTTATCGTTTGCCATAGAAAAAAAATCTACAGACAGACAGACAGACACACAGACACACAGACACACAGACAGACAGACAGACAGACACACAGACACTTTTCGGAAAACGACTTTTTTTCATGTTTTGAGTGTAGTAGAATAAGAATCTGCAATAATCTCGAAAACGATTTTTTTTGCCATCACCATACTTCCATTCCTTAAGGAATATGGAAGTAAAAATTACCCTTGTTAAAACATAAAATGTTGCAGGTAAACTACCCCTTTCCCTTACCTGATCTTCACCAAAAACAATAGGTCTTGAGAACTCTACAAAACAGGGCTGTATGCAAAACATTATTTGATTCTGTTTTAATTTGCGGCTGTTATCGTTTGCCATAGAAAATACCCTTGTTAACACATAAAATGTTGCAGGTAAACTACCCCTTTCCTTTACCGATCTTCACCAACACCAGAAGGTCTTGAGAATTCTACAATACAGGGCTGTATGCAAAACATTATTTGATTCTGTTTGAATTTGCGGCTGTTATCGTTTGCAATAGAAAAAAAATACCCTTGATAAAAAAACGTTGCCGGTAAACTACCCCTTTCCCTTGACCGATCTTCACCAAAAACCAAAAGGTCTTGAGAACTCTACAATTCAGGGTTGTATGCAAAACATTATTTGATTCTGTTTGAATTTGTGCTCTTATCGTTTGCCATAGAAAATACCCATGTTGAAATATAAAACTTTGCTGATAAACTACCCCTTTCCCTTAACCGATCTTCACCAAAAACCAAAAGGTCTTGAGAACTCTACAATTCAGGGCTGTATGCAATACATTATTTGATTCTGTTTGAATTTGCGGCTCTTATCGTTTGCCATAGAAAATACCCATGTTAAAATATAAAACGTTGCTGGTAAACTACCCCTTTCCCTTAACCGATCTTCAACAAAATCTACTGACCTTGAGTTCCGTATAATTCAAAAAGGTATGCAGAAGAGTAGTTGATTCTGTTTGAATTTACGGCAGTTATCGTTCGTCATAGAAAAAATTACCCTTGATAAAAAAAAACGTTGCCGGTAAACTACCCCTTTCCCTTAACCCATCTTTACCAAAACCTACAGGTCTTGAGAATTCTACAATTCCGGGCTGTGTGCAAAACATTATTTGATTCTGTTTGAATTTGCGGCTCTTATCGTTTCCCATAGAAAATACCCTTGTTAAAATATAAAACGTTGCTGGTAAACTACCCCTTTCCCTTAACCGATCTTCACCAAAAACCAAAAGGTCTTGAGAACTCTACAATTCCGGGCTGTGTGCAAAACATTATTTGATTCTGTTTGAATTTGCGGCTCTTATCGTTTCCCAAAGAAAATACCCTTGTTAAAATATAAAACGTTGCTGGTAAACTACCTCTTTCCCTTAACCGATCTTCACCAAAAACAATAGATCTTGAGAACTTTACAATTTAGGACTGTATGCAAATAATCATTTGATTCTGTTTGAATTTGCGGCTGTTATCGTTTGCCTAAAAAAAAAATCACACACACACACACACACACACACTTTTCGAAAAATGACTTTTTTTCATGTTTTGAGTTTAGTAGAATCAGAATCTGCAATAATCACGAACACAATTTTTTTTGCCATCACCATACTTCCATTTCCTTATGGAACATGGAAGTAAAATATCGGTTTGGAGAATCATACATGACTTCCATGTTCTAAAATTTTTATTTAAAATCATTTTCGAAATGAAATGTTTCCATAGAAACTATTTCTTTCTACTTACTGCTTCAGCCTTACCCACAGCACTGTGGTCACTAACGTATACCACCACAAGTTATCGCACTCGATTTTCACTGATGATGGCAGTCGACGGCACTGCCGAAACGTCTGGTTTTGCAGAAAGCATTGGACTACGGCCAAACAGCCCGGGAAGGAATTTTAACATAAAACTACTACTTTGTTGCCGATAACGTAGTACACATAAAATTTATCCCCTCCCCCTTCAACTATAATTTTCATTTATAGAAAATTACCCCCACCTCGATCAACTAGCCTCTTCATTTATAGATATTTCATCTACATTTCTACAGTGGATTATTAAGATCTTCTTATCAGGATACTTTATTTATCAAAATTAACTACTTTACTCTTGTTACAACAAAAAATGTTTCCGGTAAACTGCCCTTTCCCCGTAACCGATCTTCACCAAAATCAAAAGGCCTTAAGTCTTCTACAACTCAGGCACATATGTAAAATATTATTTGATTCTGTTTGAATTTACGGCAATTATCGTTCGTCATGAAAATATTTCTCTTGTTACAACATAAAATGTTGCAGGTAAACTACCCCTTACCCTTAACCGATCTTCACTAAAATCAACAGGCCTTGAGTTCTCTACAATTTAGGGATGTAAGCAAAAACTTATTTGATTATGTTTTAATTTACGGTAGTTATCGTTCGACATATAAAAAATTAACCTTGTTATCACATAAAACGTTGCAGGTAAACTACCCCTTTCTCTTAACTGATCTTCACCAAAATCAAAAGGTCTTGAGTCTTCTACAATTCAGGGATCTATGCAAAACATTATTTGATTCTGTTTGAATGTGCGGCAGTTATCGTTCATCATATAAACAATTACTCTTGTTAGAACATTAACAGTGGCCGGTAAACTACCCCTTTCCCTTAACCGATCTTCACCAAAATAAATAAGCCTTGAGTCCTCTACATCTCAGGGACAAATGTAAAAAATTGTTTGATTCTGTTTGAATTTACGGCAGTTATCGTTCTTCATGGAAAACGTTCTCTTGTTACAACATAAAATGTTGCCAGTAAACTACCCCTTTCCCTTAACCGATCTTCAACAAATTCAACATACCTTGAGTTTTCTACAATTGAGGAAGGTAAGCACAAAATTATTTGATTCTGTGTAAATGTGCGGCAGTTATCGTTCGTCATAGAAACAATTACTCTTGTTAAAACATAAAACGTTGCCGGTAAACTACCCCTTTCCCTAACCCGATCTTCACTAAAAACAATAGGTCTTGAGAACTCTACAATTCAGGGCTGTATGCAAAAAATTATTTGATTCTGTTTGAATTTGCGGCTGTTATCGTTTGCCATAGAAAATACCCTTGTTAAAACATAAAACGTTGCTGGTAAACTACCCCTTTCCCTTAACCGATCTTCACCAAAAACAATAGGTCTTGAGAACTCTACAAATAAGTACTGTATCCAAAAAAGTTTTTGATTCTGTTTGAATTTGCGGCTGTTATCGTTTGGCATAGAACAAAAATCCATAGACACACAGACACGCACACACACACACACACACACACACACTTTTCTTAAAATGACTTTTTTCATGTTTTGAGTGTAGTACAATCAGAATCTGCAATAATCTCGAACACGATTTTTTTGCCATCACCATTTCCATTTCCTTAAGGAACATAGAAGTAAAATGATAAAAAGGAGAAGAATATTAAAAGTAATATTTCAGGTTCGTCTTGGGTTTGGGACATGTTCGTGTTTTGTCGTTACAGAGCGAGCCGCGGCTTCGAGCACCGTTACGTTATTATCTACGTAGCGTCGCGCCGAATGTTTATTAATTCTGCTTCGTTTCTCACGACATCCGTTGACAATCGGCAAAGTAATAAAAAGAAATATCACGTAGTCTGCTGTCTGCACACTTGATCTTATTATTGTTGCTCTTCTTCTTCTTCTTCTTCTTCTTCTTCTTCTTCTTCTTCTTCTTCTTCTTCTTCTTCTTCTTCTTCTTTGTTATTATTATTACTACTACTATTATTATTATTATATTATTATTATATTTTTTATTTTTCACATCCATAGGTCGGTTTATTTAATAGCGAATGGGTTATTGAGATACCAAGTTAACCACAGCTCCTATCCGAAAATTTTCCATAGTAATATATATGACAGGTGTCCAAGATTACTGATTTCTATAACTTCCAAATGAGTCGTTTGAGTTTTAGTGGTTTCATCACTTTGATGTTGTGCTTGGTATTATGCCTGTGGTACGAAACGCCGAGGATGCACAAAGAAGCCTGAATTAGCTAATTTGTTGAGTGGGCTTCTGGCTTGAAGAACACGGACTGGATCTACCCACCGATAAGACCGAAATAGTACTGCTCACCCGGGGACGGGTTCCCACTATCATACCGCTGTAAGTGAAGGCTGAGACAGTATTTACAAAGAATACTGTGAAATATCTAGGGGTGACACTAGACTCGAAGCTCTCTCCTATTGGGAGCAAATAAAGTATGCAGCTTGATAAGGCGGCTAGCGTTACAAATTTGGGTGAACGTGTTGGTGATGTGAGTGTGTGCGTGCGTATGTATGTATCATTTTATATATGAAGATATGATAGTTTGTTTACATCTTCAAATTTTCTTTAAGAAAACGTCGACGCAAAATAGCTAAAATTTGTATTATTGACCGATCCTCACTAACCATCCACTAAAACATTGATTGATTGACGGTCACTAAAAATTTAAGGATTTAACGTTCCCAACGTTTAATATCCTATGGACCAGTTATATTTTACACTGTGCTGTTTTAAATTAAATTTTCTAATAAATCTATTTTAACACACCTGCTTCTAAATGAAATTACACTTCAATATCTAGCAAAATTACGATACACAAACAACATATTTTAGTTTTTCAAAAGAGACGCTAAATTCAGACTTGTCCTGCAGCGATAAATTTTCTTCGGACGGCCCTGAACCTAATGACACATTAACAAATACGTATTTTCTACAAGTACTAAATCAAGTTACACGCAATTCCAACAAACGATCAATTGGGCAATGGCCGGGAAAAACCAGATGACATACAGACTCAGTTTTTTACACTGTTACATTGTTCGGCTGCCACGCTTCCGTTTTTTCTTCAACTTTTTTTTAATCCAATTATTTCGTTACTGTCAATAGTTTCTTTAGAATTTTTTCTTAATGAAATGTTTTGCATACTTTACACATTAGATTAAAACAAAAAGTCTTATTAAATCTAAAGTTTGAATAACGAAAATATGATAACTCTTAGGGTACGGTTACACGAGCATTTTTTCTGGCCGTGCTCGCGCGTGGAGTTCGGAAAAACGCACAGTGATCACACGTGCGTTTTTCTTCGTACATGGACGGACATAAGTGTAGTCACACAGGCGGTTTATAATCGGACGGCAGCGTTGGGACGTATCGGATGCGCATCCCTACAGCTCTGGCTATAAGGGTTAAATGTGTACATAAAAGTTAAACACAACTGCACAGAAACGTCCGTGTTTAGTTTAAAGAAAACATTGGTTATCAGTAGTAAATAAATCTTTATCAAGAAAATTTTTTACATTTTATATATATTTTTTATAAAGATGTCAACATCACCATGGAGACCAAAATTAATTACCATAGTAACAAGTAAATAAACAAATGCTTTGAACAGTCGTGCGTGTTAAAATCGCAGCAGGTTGCGTTTCGATGCGAGAGACCTTGAAAACGCAGCAGAGTTGACAAACCGTCCGTTTTTTCCACGTCCTTGTGAACAGTTTCATTGCCGCCTGTGTGTTAAATTCAACGCGTTTCCCAACCGCACGCAAACGGCCGGGAAAAAACGCTCGTGTAACCGTACCCTATAAAGTTTAAAATTTATTAAAACTTCATTTAACTTACAATTACAGTACTAATACAGTTATGGAGACCTGTTCATCCAGTGCTACCAAAACTAAATTACAAAAGAAAGACACCAATACATCAAATGAAAACTCCATGAAGAAAACTTGGGACTTGGACATAGATTTTGGAAAACCGAACAGCTGTTTCTTGGAGGGGAAAGAGCTAATATGACAGTAGATTCGTACATTGTAAAAAAAATAGTTTTTTGTTTAAGTTGGGATGACGTTATCAAAATATGCCTGAAGTAATGAAAATATCAACTGCAAAATGAAACAAGGTCATATTGCTTTGGAGTGGGAAAGTAATCCACAAAACGAAAAATATGATTTACTGCAGGTGCTTCGTAGGCTCCGACAGCAGAGAGTTTATTGGCGAATATCGTCGTGAGCAGTGGCGTCAGATTATCCATAACGCTAGGGTATGCTGCAGCACCGGGCGAAGCAAAGTTTATGATCACATTACGCAATTGTTGGTTTGCTTACGTAGTTATTAACCACGGAGAGTGGCGAGTTGGAAAATCAAGCGAAAGCTCTTATAGAAGTTTACTCGAATGATTTGCACAACGGTCTTCTAATAGAATTCAAGCATTTTGTACCACAAGTAAAAATGCAAGAAAGAGATTTTTTTCAAATCGTTCGAATGAAGATGATAGATTCCATGATACTACAGTTAGTCTGCTCAAAGTATTAAACTGCATTATTGACTGTAAAATGATTGATGCATTTCCTAATATTTACGTTGCTTATCGTCTGCTTTTTACGATTACAATAGTTAACTGCGAATCTGAAAAAAATTGTCTGTATTAAAACGCATTTAAGATATGTGGAGTTCAACTAAGGGAGACGAGAGATTATCTTCGTTAGCAAGGTTGAATATTGAAAGCGAGATACCTGAATCGCTCGATTTAGAAGAAATTATACAAGACTTCGTTAAGACAAAATCAAGAAAAAAATGGATCGATTGGTATTTTCTAAGCTTAAGTACGACAAGGTCATTGTAATCACTATTTAGCTAAATATTCGTTGTAATTTTAGAGTTTAATAAAATAATTGTTAACTTTCGAAATTTTGTATGGCATTTATCAGTGTGATTTATTCAACCTAGGGCTTGATTTCAGAGGGAACGCGCCGGAACAGCGTTCCGGAACCTCTTGGAACCAAAAATACAGCATTTGACGCAAAGAGTAAGGAAAAGTCAAGAAACAAATAATATGACGTCACAATGATGAAACTATGGAAACTTTTTTAAAATGTCCGAACTACAGAAACCATCACTTAGAGTTTGATCGAGGCTCCGGGATGACGTCATCATGAGTGACATGTTTTCGATTGCCGTGCGACTAACCTGACGATGAGGCTCTTTAGAAATATCAGTAAATCTTATTATCTTTTTAGATACAAGTTTATACGTATGTTACATATTTTATAAGGCTTTAAAAATGTAGAGCTCCTTTGTAATAACCTGATTAAAATTATACGCTAATAAAACATACGTATATTTGTGTCTGTACAACTTTTGAATTGATGCCTTTCGGCACATATAATTTTAGTAATCAACAACTGATTCAACCAATAAATAAAAGGTTGAATTTTGAATGGGGGGGGGCACCAGTCTTATGGCAGCATAGGGTGCCACGTGCTTCTAATCCGACCCTGTACGTAAGCTCCGACAGCAGAGAGTTTAATTAAGAAAGTTGTGTTAGTATAATCGCAAACAGAATTATCACTGTTGCACACCACTATAGAAAATTTATTCCGATTAGCGCTTGCAAGCTTTTGAGGATCTGACGATGAGCTGAGAAGCTTAAAAGCGGTAATAGGAATAATTTTTCTATAGTAGTGTGCAACAGTGATAATTCTGTTAGCAGAGGGTTTATTGGCGTATATCGTCATAAGAACGTCTTCATCAACTGAAGATAAATGTAACTGCTTTACTGTTATCTCGTTTATACAGCAATTTATACTCACAGTTAAGTATGCTGTTGTATCTAATTTGTAACCAGCGCCTCTGATCCCTACAATAACATTTAAAAAGTAAACATGTACATTCCTTCTTCTTCTTCTTCTTCTTCTTCTTCTTCTTCTTCTTCTTCTTCTTCTTCTTCTTCTTCTTCTTCTTCTTCTTCTTCTTCTTCTTCGTCTTCTTCTATGGCGTCACAGTTCGGAGTCGAACCTTAGCCTCCATAATCATCCGCCTCCATTTTTCCTTCTCCTTGGCGATTCATGTCCATCGTTTTATTTTAAGTAAAGTATCAGCATCCAGAAGGCTGATAAATAAAGTTTCGATTACCAGAAGGCCTTTGAGCGAGTCCAACATCAGAAAATGATGGATATCCTGAAAAATATTGGATTAGATGGAAAAGACCTAAGGATAATAGCTACACTGTATTGGACCAATCTGCAGTGGTTAGAGTAGATAAAGAGAAAACTGAAGAGATACAGATTCTGCGTGGAGTAAGACAAGGATGTATACTATCTCCGCTTTTATTCAGCATCTACTCGGAAGGTATTTTTAGAGAAGCTTTAGACGACTGTGATTTATCTCTCTGAACGGTAAAAGAATAAATAACATACGATATGCGGATGATACCATCATATTCGCAGATAGCTTAGAAGGGCTGCAACAACTAATGAATAGAGTGACAGAAAGCAGCCGTAGATATAGTCTAGACATCAATGTTAATAAAACGAAGATAATGATTGTATCTAAGAACAAGTTCACAAACTGCACCATTAATATAAACCAAAGGCCAGTTGAACGTGTAAGCAAATTTACATATCTTGGTACTATAGTCAATGAACAATGGGACCACTCTCAAGAAATAAAGAACAGAATTGAAAAGGCAAGAGCAGTGTACACTAGATGAGCAGTTTATTAAAAAGTCACGATTTAACAATGAACACAAAAATGAGACTTTTACGCTGCTACGTATTCTCAGTCCTCTTCTACGGTGTAGAATCTTGGACTTTGACTGAAGCCACAACTAAAAAATTTGAATCTTTCGAAATGTGGCTTTACCGTGGAATACTAAGCATTTCATGGACAGCACATATAAATAATTTTGAAGTTCTTAGAAAAATGAAGAAAGAAAGGAAAGTTATTAACACAGTGAAGATAAGAAAGCTTCAGTATCTGGGACGTCTCATGAGAAATGATCAGAGATTTTACTTATTGTAGTCCACACTACAGAGAAAAGAACTTGGAAAGAGAGAAGTTGGACGACCGAGAATATAATGGCTGAGAAATTTAAGGATCTGGTTTGGCAAGAATACAGCCGACTTATTCCGTGCAGCAGTACAGAAAGTTAAAATAGCCTGTATGATATCCAACATCAGAAACGGATAGGAACTATCAGAAGAAGATCAGCATCCCTTGCCACCGCGTCAATCCAGCGATGCTTGGGTCTTCTGACAGGACTTCTACCCTCGATTTGACTTAATAGTACCTTCCAAGGTATTCGGTTGCCTTCCATCTTTTGCTACGTCCACACTAGTGCGCTTTTCGTGTATTTGAGGCATGCGCAGTAGGACCATCCTCTAGCGAACGTAATGCATACACTAAGCATGCCTCAAACTCAATTGAAGGTCACCGTTTTTAGTGACGCACGTGCTTCCACCGCCAGTGGATCTTCTTTCAACATTCCGTGCAACTTCATAGTTTTACAGAAAGGTTTTCGTGATTGCTGTGACTGTGTTTATTGTTTACCATGTCGGCAGAACAAACGATGGCCTTTATTGAAGATTATAGGCCACATTGTGGCTTATGGGACATTACGGACAAAAATTATACAAACAAAATGAAAAGTAACTATGCTTTAGCTGTTTTGGCTACGAAGTATGAACTGACTCTGAAAGAATCTCAGGAAATATTGATGAAATGAATTGCTTGGATACTTTAAATAAGTACATCAAAGAAGTAAATGAATCACCGGTAGCAAAATACCTAAGTGTGATTGATACCGGTGATTGATAATTTTACTTCAGCTGGTATAGCTTCTCTAAAGCGAGTATTTTCTTTTGGCGATCTTAGGCTTCACCATTTGTAAAAGCATGTAAAAGTTCGTTCTAGACATTCGCGTAAAGTTCTTAAACAGAACGTTATCACCCAGGTCTCTCATAATTCCAAAATTCCGCGTTCTTAAATAATCTTTCAACCATATTGAGCGTTGATATTTTTCACGCATTTTTCTAACTCTCTTCAGCACTAAAAATGCAGCACTTATACCCGCTAACATAGCAGTATCAGTCGTCTATTTTCATGTTTACACTGCAGAAACATTGACAACTGTGACGCACAAGTATAGACACTTTGTGACATGCGTTCAGTACTTTCGGTCTAAGGCATGCGCAAAAACTACCCGGTGTTTAAAGCAGAATTGAAAATTGAAAGAGAAGTGTAATTTGAAAGTGCACAAGTGTGGACATACCCAGGCCCCGATTTCAGGTACCTTGCACCCTGGGCAAAGCATTCTTATAGCCGCCTCCTTTCATTTTTTTACTTTTCTCCCCCCCCCCCCACCACCACACCAAGTTATTGTTGAATGTGTAAATTTTGGTTTTTTCCCCAAGTACAAACTATTAGTACCGATAGCATTTCAGTATTGCAAGTGATCTAATCACTACGTAGGCTACACACAACAAAAATTAAAACATCATTTCTTGAAAATAAGAGTAATTATGTTTTGGCAAAAATCGCATGATTGCTATTGCAATTTTATTAGAAATATTTGTTCTAAAAATTCTAAACATATTTGTAATAGTATATAATATAGTCAACCTTTGAAATTTTACAGAAATATTTAATGTATTTGGCGTGCATTCGAACGTAGTTTCCTTCATTCCTAGAATTTTAACAATAACACTCAACTGTCTACTGTCTTATAGTCTTAACGCGTATTGTTTTTCGTTCCTTGGCGCCCCCTTGGACCAGGCGCCCTGGGCATTTGCCCAGTCAGCCCATTTAAAGCTCGGGGCCTGGACATACCAAATGATGTGTCCTGCGCATTGCTATCTATGCAATCGGATGGTGATGCCCAGATCATTGTCTTTATGTAGTTTGTATAGTCCTCGCTGTGAAGTACGTAATAACACCTAAAAGTACATAATTATACGGCAATAAAATATATGTATGTTAGCTATACGGTAAGGTAAATTGCTTGCGTGTCAGCAAAGGTCACGCCACACCGTTGAAATTTACTGATCACTTTGCCGTGGAGGCCACTCGGGACGCAGGAGGTCTCGGGTGAAATAAATGACACCCACTGACACTACCAACGGTGTACAAACAAGTCTCGTTTGTTCGTGTACAGAATAAGTATGCACCGTGCGTGTGTGTGCGTGTCTAAAGGAACGCGTAACAACAATGCGTGACCCTCGTGCGCTCGCCTTGCCCCTATCTAACCCAGTGACCTCTTCGTTAACTTATGGCTATAGCGGAGTGCTTTGTTTCTGTAACAACTCCGACGGAATAATGGAGGATTACCTGGAGAACAGTGTCTTAGATAGAATAGAATGCCTTAGATCCATGCAACACTTCTTTAAGTAGAAACATTTACATACACATCGCCTCCTTCTTCTTCTTCTTCTTCTTCTTCTGCTACTCCTTCTCCTCCTCATCAACATCATTACAAGATTCCCCTGTTTATAAACAACCAGGGGCGAACCTAGGGGGTGATATGGGGAATATATCCCCCCGAAATCCGAAAGTGTTGGACCAAAACTGGTTTTAAACTGGTTGCGTGTTTTTTAATGTAATTAATTGAAAAAGACTGACAATCATTATATTTTTTAACAAAATTATTTAACATTATTTTACATGCTGTAAAATTTAAACCCACAACCCTCTTGGATACATTTATATCCACAGCAATTATATGCATGCTGGTAACCCTCATTTTCTTAATTTTAAACGTTCTCTTAACTTATTAATTTATTATTAGGCTTGCAAGACAAACTGGAAGCCTATCTGATGTATGTTTTTAATTTATTTTAATGAAATTAGTGAATTGTAGCTATTATTTAGTTATTAGTTTTAATTTTTGGTACGTTTTCATTATAACATGCGAAAAACAATACTCTAAGAAAACGATATGTGGTTGAAAAAAATGAGATCCCCCCCCCCCCGAAATGAGATCCTAGTTTCACCCTTGTAAACAACTACACTATTCAGTACAACCATCCCATCGCATTCATGGTCTTCCAATTCGTCTTTTGCCTTTTGCACGATTGTTCCGGGCACGATTCCTCTTGACTAATCCGTCATCGTCCATCATGTCGTCAACATGGACATTCCAGAGTTGTCCAGTCCACTATGTCTGTCTGTCACACAGCACGTTTCTCGACTACTGACATTTGTTACCCTGTCTCGACGTGTTTTGCCTACCATTCTCCTCAATGACTCCATCTCAGGGCAACTTGTGTTTCTCTTCTAGTTAACGTGGTTTCTGGTCTTCCCTCTGCTCCACACATTAGGATACGCCTCACTGTACTTTTATTATTATTATTATTATTAATATTATTATTACAGCGTCTGTACAATGTTTACACATTTTCCGGAACCAAAGATTACAGAAGTGATTGAATTCTCATCGTCCACTGCTGCTTGTCTATCCAAAGATCTTCGTTTTATCGTTCCCTCAATATAGTCTGATTTTCTTCTATCCAGGTGATAGGTGGTCTTCCTCTTTTCCTTCTTCCTGTGGGCTCCATTCCATAACTCTCCTTGGCAATCTTTCCTCTGCCATTCTTTTCGTGTGTTCATACCATTGTAATGTTTTTGTTTGGATAAAATCAACAGTTGAATTTTTACATTCATTCTGTCCTTAATGACTTCATCCTTAATTTTTTCACGCCTGGATACTCTTGGCGAATGTCTCCAAAAGTCCATATCTGCTGTATTTTTATATTTCCAAACTTACTTAATTTCATTTCCAAACTTAAAAATTTAAATATAAGTATATTATTACCGACTCGGAACACAAAGTTTTTTATTGGTAAAAGCATAAAAGTTTTACCTTATAGCCTGAACCAGTTTTCGCTTATTATAAGCTTCGTCAGAGGGTGCCACTGGGAGCGCTGTCCGTCTTGTTCTTGGCGACTGCGTCGACTTTTGAAGGATCGATGTTGTGTATGTGGGGTGTGATATGTTGGAATAATACATAATACGTGTGATTTGAATTGTGTCGTTCGTTTAGGATGTCGTTTTTATGTGTTTGTATATTTCCAATTGTTCAAGAGCGTCTAGTTTTCGGCCTTTTGTGTGTACGTGTAGAATATCCATGTTGTTGTCGATGATGTTTGTGCATGTGTGGTTTGCTTCAATGAGGTGGTTTGCAAAGGTGAATTCGGTAGTGGAGTGTAGTGCCTTTGTGTGTTCAATGCATCTTTGTTTGAAGCACACAACATCGATCCTTCAAAAGTCGACGCCGTCGCCAAGAACAAGACGGACAGCGCTCCTAGTGGCAGCCTCTGACGAAGCTTATAATAATGTTACGCGGTCTACTGATCATCGTAGGTACAGTGGAAAACAAAATACAAGACATCAATTAAGTCACTAATCACCAGCTTTAATTATACAATTAAACAGTTTATAATTAACTCGTACAATATTTCCAGTTAGATTTCTCCACACGCAATAACAGTGTCTATTAATAGAGTTTCTCACAATTATTAACACAATACTACTTCACTTCGGCAAACACTCAATCCGCACCAGCGAAAATCGCTCACGTAACTGAACTGACAACCCGGCTGCTATGGCTTTATATACGCCGCGCTGAGGTCCAGTACAGCTTTACCTCCTTAATGCGTATCGTAAGTGTTCCTGGAACTCACTAGAATCACCTACTTGAATGACGCAACAGCTGCCACACTTGACGGGGGGGGAGTGGAGAATGTTCTGGGTTGTTCGGTAGGCCTCTTGTAACAATAAGCAAAAACTGGTTCAGGCTGTAAGGTAAAACTTTTACGTTTTTACCAATAAAAAACTTTGTGTTCCGAGTCGGTAGTGATAGACGTATATTTAGTTAAGCAACGGACACGTCATGGACAACAAAATCCATGAAATTAAAATTGTAATGCTCCATATAACGTTACTCATACACCGTGACGCCGTTTGCTTTTGTAACCTGGCAGCTTATTTTATTGTCCATTGAACTGTAGCTTGTTATCGTTACCCCTAAACAGCTGACTTCCATTATCTGCTCCACAACTACTAAATTGCACCTCACTGCGGTACAGCAGTAATCATTGGTTTATTATTTATTATTAGCGGGGCTCCTACAATCTATGCCGCATCCCGCATTTCGATCGTCATTTCTGCCTATCCTTCCAGTCACCATCTTCAATAGCTCGATCTCTCATGCTTTTCCTAATTCCTGTTCTCCATTGTGTTGTCAGTCTTCCTTTCTTCTCCTGTTTTGTGGTGTGTAAGTCAATGCTTTCTTTGGCCATTGCTTCTCCTCCATCCTCATTACGTGACCATACCGTAGCAACTGTCTGGATTCTATTCTTTCTGCTGTTGTAAATATATATCTGTTTTCCTTCTTATAGCATCGTTTCTAACATGTTGCATTCTAGAAATATTACACGCTCTTCTTAAGAAGTCCATTTCCACAGTTTCTATCATTTTTTCCCCTTTATCTGAAAGTTGCCAGCATTCGCAGCCATAAGTTAAAATTGGCTCCACAGTAGTTATGTAGATTGTCAGTTTAGTTTGAACTTTCATTTTGTTCGACCAAAGTAACAAGTTTAGCAAACACTAGTTTAGCCTTTTTTCCTTGTTTTATCCTATTTTTGAAGTCATTTTTTGTTGTTCCATCTTCTGAATTGCTTTATACTTATCTGTAGAGATCACCCAATTATCCTACTTACACGCGTTGTTAATTTTGTACAGAAGCCTTTGCAGGTCATCCTCGGTCTCGGCTTTAAGTACGGCATCGTCAACATAGCAAATACCAGTGGCGTATCTAGAATTTGTGCTTAGGGGTCCGGTCGAGTCGGAAAGGAAAGGAAGGAAAAAAGTAAAAAACAAAAAAAAACAAATTAGGCCTAAGGCTAATCAATATTACTTAAAGTATATTGCTACGACAGCACAGAACAATCTACGCGTTTATTGAATGTGCCAGAAAGATCTCGATGTAAGCGTGTGGTGTACGTGCTACTAGACGCATTTTGCGAGAATTTTCTCGACTGTGCCGGGCTTCGCTCCGGCGCTCGGACTGTGTCAAGGCCGTAGTAATTACGTAGTTCACGAGAGATAAGACGCAGTTTGGAAGCTTCTGGTGTGTGAGCGTGACTATCAATACATCGGGTAGCGGCCTTAGTTTTCAGTTCCATGCGAGATATTGGATAGTGCGGTTCGAGAGTATTAGTGCGATATATTTCCAGAGCGGTTCGAGTTATTACTGTGTACGTTCAAGTAGTTATTATTGAAGTGTTGCGTTTTATAATCAGACGGTATAATTGTAATTCAATTGAGTTTTAATATTTGTGGACATTTTATTGCGTGTGTACAATTTTCATTTGATTTGTTGGAGACACTGTTGTTAATTACGAAATGTTTTACTGTAACAATTAAAGGTGTGATTAGTGACTTAATTGGTGTCTTGTACTTATTTTGTTTCCACTGTACCTACGACGATCGAGTAGACCGTTTCAAACCGCTAGTTGCGATTTCGTTAACTACTTACAAATTTTCCTTTTTTTCATATTTAAAACGAATAGGCCTACGCAAATCCCGCGTAATAAACTTATTTGTACATTTTAAAAAAGTTACTATTAAAAATTATACAGCTGAAAAAGTAATAAAACACCCTAAAAATTAAGAGACTAACAAAATTCCTCGTCAACTTTCCGTAAACATGCCCCTGGAAAAACTGCTGAAATTATAGAAGCTTGTAAGGAATGTTATTATTGATGTGTTATTAATATGAAGAAAGGATTAGAGAGGAGAAATCAATGCTATAATTGTCAGAATGGCTGATCAAGCGAAATCTTCATACCTGAGTGGAAAGGCAAGGACACAGAAGATAGCGATAGTGAAAGTCAATGGCAGAGATTATTTAGAGCTCCATATGTATTACCCATTTTATACCCCTTCGTACCTTTTATAGCTGTTATTATTTCGTCCATTGCCAAGTTAAAAAGTTGACCGAAACGCTAATTCACCTTGTCAGATCACTTTTTCCAGCCGTAATTAATTGTGATAGTTCCCCTTTAGATTTTATTCTCACTGTGGAACTGTATAAACCTATTTGTGTATATGCCTACTTGTACTACTTGCTTACTTGTATCTATTAATATGTTCCTACTTGTATCTATTTGTATTTATGCCTACTTGTATCTATTTGTATATGTGCCTTTTACTATGTTTATAATTTTGACATGTGCCTTCCTTCTTATAAGTACGGTATCTGTATGATATCCTGTTGTTTTATTGTATCAAGTGCTATGTTTAGATGTACAAAACACATGAAAGCACCAAAGTTGGAAACATTTGCCGAGTCGTTAGGCCGTTGTCCATGGTTTGTGTTTACGGACGTTTCGGCCCCACCGTCGGAAGCCATCTTCAGTGTTGGAAGCAACTGGCACGGTGTCCGCCAGTGATGAGGTAGGGAATTGGCGTACACCACACACACAACATCGATCCTTCAAAAGTCGACGCCGTCGCCAAGAACAAGACGGACAGCGCTCCCAGTGGCAGCCTCTGACGAAGCTTGTAATAAGCGAAAACTGGTTCAGGATATAAGGTAAAACTTTTACGTTTTTACCCATAAAAAACTTTGTGTTCCGAGTCGGTAATGATTTGATTATATTTAGATAATCAACGGACACGTCAATGGACAACGAAATCAAAGAATTCGCAACGATTTGTTGTTTCGTGTTGATAGAGGGAATAGGTGCAAGCTGCGGGCACTAATGGCAAAGAAAGTGATCCCGCAACACCTCGTTACAGACATACAAGGTCTTTATGTGGAAATCAAAATGTTAATTGAGACATGAAGACCAAACACAACTCCTTGTGTGGATCTGATCAATTGTGGAGTACGACTAGGGTGCCCATTGCTACCTTCTCTTTTTAACTTATATATAGACGAGGTCATACACAATTAGCAGATAAACCTTCCGGAGCCCAGTATCGGCTGAATTGGTGGGAACATCTTTGTCAAATGGATGACTGCCGCATCCCCAAACAACTATAGAACTATAAGCCGAGGGATGGAGAGGTGTGGGACGTCCGAGGAAGCGCTGGAGTGACCAACTGTAATATTTGCCTATTTGAGACCGGAACAAACCATTCTTGGTTTAAACCTTGAGGATGATGATGATGATGATGATGATGATGATGATGATGATGATGACCTTCCGGAACATTTTCTGATTGCTTACTCTCCAGTTGACACGTTACTGGTTGCTGACGATCCCGTCGAACTCGGAAAGCTGCTTATAGGTGGCTGAACACTCATTGCATCGAACCTGCAAGGACCCTGCATTGAAGGCCAAGGTCGTGGCTTTTAATGCATGCGATAACGTTTAAAGAAAGTGGTTGAAAAACGCGTGATAACATTCTGAAATCATCACCATCATCATCTGCACGGATTAAACCATGGATGGTTTGTTCCGGTCTCAAATAGGCAAAGATTAGAGCTGGTCACTCCAGCGCTTCCTCGGACGTCACACACCTCTCCGTCCCCTCGGCTTATAGTTACATAGTTGTTTGGGGATGCGGTAGTCTTCATTTTGGCAAAAATGTTAACACCAATTCAGCCGATACTGGGCGATCCTGTCGAGCATACTCATAATATTCAGTCCCTGCCGTATATCTGTGTTTCTTCTATGATCATGGAGAGTATAGCCTGCCACGTGCCTAAGAAATCTCATTTCAGCCGCCTGGATGCGACTGGCCTGCCCTTTCGTTAAAGTCCAATTCTCAGACCCATAAGGAAGTGTGGGAAGAGCCATCATCTTGTAGAATTTTAGGCGTGTTCCTTTACTTGCTGACTTAAGGTTTCGCCTAATGGTCCCGCACATTAGGTTGAACTTATGCAACTTATTCACAACGTCGTTGCATGCATTATAAGACACACTGTAGCCCAGGTATTCAAAATTGCTAACTTGTTCCAGGACAGTACCATCTATAACAATTTTTGCCCGTACGGGATCAGTTCCACGAAAAGCCATCACCTTAGTCTTACGTGTGGATATCTGCAATCCGCAGTCTTTGCAGATTCGTTTTAACAAATGTATCCCCATCTGTAATCTGACTTCCGAGTCCGACAGAATAGCCTGATCGTTCTCAAACAACAAAGTGTCAATTGTAGAGTGACCAATCATAAGACACAGTTTTGTATGACATCGTCAACATATTGTAACGCCAAAACGTGAAAAAATAATTTGTTTTTAAAGAAATAAAGGGACCATCTGGCAGCGTGTGAAATGACATTGACGTATGGGAGAAACAATAAAAGGAGATAATACAATGGATGTAACAGTCTTCAACGTCGATGTACAGATGCCTATAAGTATCATAAATCTAAACAAAAGCAGATGTTCGGCAGAGAGAAAATTTACCAGGAAAGACTACAGAGGCGTGTGAACAAAGTTAACATGTGCAGCATGAAGCATGTTGAAATTAAGGGATTGTTCTGAAAGCAAGGCAAACAATCGCCAGAACGAAGTACAATGAGAATTTACTAAGAAAATATACGACGAAGGCTAACGTACTAATTAACGGAACAACTGAATGTCACTGAAAGACACCCTGGCGAGTAGTACAATTAGAAATACAAAGAGAGCCACACATGAGAAACTTACGTAACATGCGCATCTGGACGAAGTAAGAAATAAAGGCTACTCTTACTAAAAGGATAGAAAACGCCAGAGATAAGCACTGCCAGATATTTCAGGAAGAACCCAACGGGGAGGACTAAACTAGTCGATAAGCAGGTGCACGCCAGTACACTTAAGTGGTGTCTTGCTAAGAGGCATGAAAAACGCCAGAAATAATTATGACTATAACATGTTGAAAAGACTACAGCAGGGGTGGAACTAATTAACAGATGCAGCTGCAAGCTGGACAGAAGGTAAGGATGTCACTGTCAAAAGGCATAGAACAATACCAAAGAGATTTATGATCGTGGGATCGGACATACTGAAGCAAAGGGTAGCTGAACCCAGAGTAAGAAATTGGTGGGAACAGAAAAAAATCGCCTATCAGAAAACAGCTTGGAATATAGGCGGGTCTCCTGAAGGGAAGCTCTTGGAAAACCAGAACGTAAAACCAATGAAAACGGAGCAGAGTAACTTGTGAGAGTACTAGGAGAGAATTTTCGTAGAAAATATAGAAAAGAACCAATGGAAATGAAGCAGGAGGACGAAAAAGGACTTAAGTGGGGAAAATGTAAGAAAGTAGTGGGAAAAAGAAGGGTAGGTAATAAATACACAGAACGAAGGTGAGATCGCGAGTCTTTGCTAAAATTTCGGAAGTCGATGACTAAAGTTTCGGAGAGTCGGAAGAGTCCGTTATAATGGTTACGGAGTCGCGACTTAAACACTTAGGAGTCTTTACTTAAAATCGGTAGTAGTCGGTGGTGAAAGTTCAGCAAAGTGATGTAAGACTTACGTAAAGTTAACGGGTGTAAATAGTGTGAAGATTTATAAACTTATGCTATAATTTCGTAAAATCAATATTAACAATGATGCGCGTAATACAGTTAACACTGAAGAGTAAGAACTAAGGTTTTAAATTTTATAACTTGTAAAACAATTAGGATCGGAGCATGTGTTCGGGATCAGTCGTGTGTAAACTATCTCTCACCTAACACATGTAACGACATAACGCTATAAACTAGTGAACGGTACAAATGTAATATCAGAAAATCCCGAATAGTATCAACTAAAGTGGAGCGATAAAAGTGTGAAACAATTATTTACTACGCTGGTAGACCTCGATTGATTCAGCAAAATGAAACTTCATGAAAATAGTGAGCAGCTGATCACCATGGACAACGAGATATAAACAGCCGGAGATAATTTAACCCAGATCAACGAGCCGTAGATTGTGGATAACGTACCAATAGTAAATTTTATGTATTATTTGATATTTGCTCAAACACCTGTCTGTCCTACTGAAGAACCCACACATAAAACAATTAATGCTAAAGAAGTTACGCATGAAGTAACAATAAAACGTACAGTAGTAGACTATGCTTACAACAATTTAAATAAGGATTAAAATTCATATCTTAAACATGAATCCATTGAGATGTTAAATATATGTTAATATGAAACTTAACTAAGATAAGTATTATTCATGCTTAATAAATTTAATTTGAACCTTGAGATATAGAGATCTTAGAAGAAATGTCTATTGATAGAAATCGTATTCTAAAATAATGAATGATTATAATATGTTAAAATATAAGATAATTGACAGTAATGCCAACGAACGTAAATTAATAAATGCAGTCATTAAACTGATAAATGTGTATGTGTCTCGTTATTTAATTAACAACCTGAGGATGATACGACAAAATTACCTAATTTGTATTCTTGAACACAACAAAATATAATTTGTACTCATCACTCTTAAGTAAACTCAACTAACATCAATAGACATCTCCATAGACAATAATAAACAATTGTTACAATATATACTAAAATTCTGAATCAGTCCCATTAAAGTAAACGGCACACGCAAAGTGACACGGCAAAAATACGCGTCATTCAAACAATGTTAAAAGATAGTTATTGACTGAACTGATTTTCCTGTATTTCATACTTCACAAGTACACCCTAATGCTGTGTAATAAACCTGTTTGTATATTTAAAAAAAGAGCAACTAGTATATTTTTGTGAAAAAAATAATAAAATGTAACAGCCTAAAAATTAAGGGATTAATAAAATTCGTCAACTATTTTGACCTGGTCCCGTTTGTCCCCCCCCCCCTGTAAATACGCCCCTCCAGTGCCGGATTTACAACTAGGCCGACCTAAGGCCTCGGGCTCAGAGGGGGCCGCAAGCTACAGATAGGCTATATATTTTTTAAACAGAAGTATTTTTATAAAAGTAGGAGGCACTTTGATTTATTTAAGTATGATTTTTTAAATTAAATGATCAATTTTTGTTAATAATGCAAATGGAAGACAGTTCTTATTTAAATATTGTGTGCTTACTTTTAAGACGTTGGCATCCTTGAAAACTAATCTGCGCATGCGAATTTTGAACGTCCACTATATTGCCCCCGAATATACACGACCGTGGTACCACTCTTGTTTGTTATCATTTTTTATCTGCGTTGTGACTGAACGGTTTGCGATTTGACGTTATGTTTTTATTTTGTTTTGAATGTAAAGAAGGTTTTTAGCTTTGTGTGGTGGGCAGCGTGTTGTTTCGTTGATATTTGTTAGTGTGAAAACTAGAAAAAAAGTGAACATAGAATTGAGTCCGAATTCGACTAGCCGAGTGTGAGAATTCCATCTGCGATCATCAAAATTGTTACAAAGTTACGGAACCTAATTTTATCTATCAAAGGAGACGAAAAGCTTACCAATTGTACTGGGAAATATTCACAGCTGAGGTTGAAATGGTCCAGCTTATCGAGATGATCTTCACAAGATGGACAAATTATAACGCCAATTGTTATTAGCCAGTGACTGAAGTCAGCTACGTGAATAGATATGAGAAGAGAAACGTAATACTTTTAAAATTAAAATTATTTGTAAACTTGAAACTGGTAAACTATTAAGGAGAGTCCTCTACCTTTTTAGGTCAAAAAGTAGCTGAATTCTCCACTTTAAATATTTATTAGTAGAGTTTAGTCGACACTTCCCTAAGAGGTAGAGGTAGAGTTGTTAAATATAGCAACTCTCTAATGTAGTCTAACACAGTGTGCAGGTAGTGTTCTTCTCTATATTTAATAAAGCGGAAGAAGCAAATTCAATAGTACAATCATGAGGATTTATTACCAGTACCGGTTATGCAAACCTTAATACTAATTTTCCATAATATCTCAAAGGAAGATTTATATAAACGATGTTTGCACGGAAAATTCATAACCGAATGAAACTTTGAACAGTGTAATTTGGCACGGACTTCCAAAAGCAGTCTTTGTTGGCCTAGAGACCTTAAAATTCGGAGTAACTGATATGACTAGGCATCAATCCTTGAAAGTTTATGATTGAGGGACTGAGATAAATCGACCAAAAAAAAAGATTACATTAAGAGATGAACATGAACATAAACATTCACACGGCTAGTGGAGCCTACAAACGTAAGCTAAAAAAAATTAAAAAGAAGCTCATTTGGAAACAATTAAAAAAACTCAAAAACTAGATCAAGTTTTTAAAACTACGCCGTACGCCACTTTCTAATGATAGCCCTGCAGTTAAATGTGCATCAGAAACTGACTTCAATGTTCCAAGTACTTCTGCAGCAGACGATCAGACCATTAATAAGCCCGTGGATAATTTAAACATTGAAGGGAATCAAAATAATTTAAAAAGTATAGCTTGTATCCCAGGGTTTAATTTATTAGATAGTTTAATTTATTTTTTATAGTAGCCTACTGGTTTTAAATTTGATAGTATTAATCTGACATCAAATTACTTTTGCAGTACATGTATTACTTCAAATTCTTAGCCGGGGGGGGGGGGCTCAGAAAACTGGCCTAGGGCCTCTAAAATCTTAAATTCGGCACTGCACCCCTCCTTTCTGCATCTTCAAGCGTGTGTCGTACTGTTGCTTTAATAGTGGAAATAGTTTGATTGAAACACTCGATGACGGCGAAACGGTAGTGTAGTGAACTGCCAGACAAGGTCAAGGCAGATATATATAATTGGTTGTTCAAGACCTGATGATGTCAGAGATGACGAAAAGCTTTGTCTGAACAAAAAATTGTAGCAGTTTAGCAATTTCATAAAAGAAATAGATATATATAAATTGACCTCAGCACAGCTGAGCGGGGGGGGGGGGGCGCATATCACAAACTGGTATAACAGGTGGATACAGGCCAACCGGTCTGTCTGATACGTTCCTTGTCCTTGTCTGTGCGTATCAAACTGTTATGTAAATGTAACTACAGTAATTACACACACACATTACGGATCCGCCGCCCCGCCACAGACCTTCGCACGGGAATCAAATCAAAATATCGGTATGGAGAACATACATGACTTCCATATTCTAAGATTTATATTAAATCATTTTCGAAATGTACTATTTCCTTCGATTTCGTTGTCCATGACGTGTCCATTAGTTAACTAAATAAATTAAATCACTACCGACTCGGAACACATAGTTTTTTATGGGTAAAAACGTAAAAGTTTTACCTTATAGCCTGAACCGGTTTTCGCTTTTAAAAAGCTTCTTCAGAGACTGCCGCTGGGATCACTGTCCTTCTTGTTCTTGGCGACGGTATCGACTTTTGAAGGATCGATGTTGTGTGTGGGGAGTGATCTGTTCGAATAATGCGTGCGATTTGAATTGTGCCTGTTCGTTTAGGATGTCGTTTTATGTGTTTTCGTGTGTTTGTAAGTTTCCAGTTGTTCAAGAGTGTCTAGTTTTCGGCCTTTTGTGTGTACGTGTAGAATGTCCATAATATTGTCGATGTTTTTGTATGTGTGGTTTGCTTCAATGAGGTGGTTTGCAAAGGTGGATTCTGTAGTGGAGTGTAGTGCCTTTGTGTGTTCAATGTGATTCTGTTTGAATTTGCGATAGTTATCGTTTGCCGTAGAAAAATTCTACACACAGACACTTTTCGAAAAACGACTTTTCTTCGTGTTTTAAGGGTAGTGCAATCAGAATCAGCCCTTATCTCGAACACGACTTTTTTCGCAATCACGATACTTCCATTTCCTTATGGAACACGGAAGTAAAATCAGAATGGAGAACCATACATAACTTCCATGTTCTAATTTAAAATCGTTGTCAAAATGAAATATTTCCATAGAAACTACTTCTTTCTTCAGCCTTAACCACAGTACTGTGGTCACTAACGTATACCACCTCACGTTAGCGCACTCGATTTTCACTGATGATGGCAGTCGATGGCACTGCGGAAACGTCTGGTTTTGCAGAAAACATTGGACTACGGCCAAACAGCCCGGGAAGGAATTTTAACAACAAACTACTTCTTTGTTGCCGATAATGTAGTACAAATATAAAAAACTATCCCCTCCCCTTCAACTATCATTTTCATTGACAGAAAATTACTCCCTCCCCTTCAACTACCCTTTTCATTTATAGATATTTCATCTACCTTACTACATTGGATTATTACGACCTTCTTTTCAGGATACTATGCTCATCAAATTTAAGTAGTGTACTTTACTCTTGTTAAAACAAAACGTTGCAGGTAAACTCCCCCTTCCCCTTAACCGATCTTCACCAAAATTAATAGGCCTTGAGTCCTCTACAATTCAAGCGCATATGCAAAAAATTATTTGATTCTGTTTGAATTTGCGGCAGTCATCGTTCGCCATAGAAAAAATTCTACACACATACAGACACTTTTCGGAAAATGGTTTTCCTTCATGTTTTGAGGGTAGTACAATCAGAATCAGCCCTTATCTCGAACACGATTTTTTTCCCATCACCTTACTTCAATTTCCTTATGGAACATGGAAGTAAAATCAGAAAAGCCGAATACAGTTAATTTAGCCGAAAAGCCGGACAGCAGTTTTTACTTCCATGTTCCATAAGGGAATGGAAGTATGGTGATCATGAAAAAAATCGTGTTCGAGATAAGGGCTGATTCTGATTGTACTGCCCTCAAAACATGAAGAAGTCATTTTCCGAAAAGTGTCAGTTTTATTTGGACTTGTCTCAGAGCATTCAAATATCGTCTCATGCTGCTGTTCAGTGGCAACACTGCTGGTTTGAAGCTGAAGCTATTCTTTTATTTATCATGCTGAGAGTCATCAAGCATTCAAGAACACACACTGTCTGTGAATTATCGGCATAGCAAGTAAGCTTCAACGTCTTTGTAACTGTGAAAATTGGTTTTTCAACTGTTTCATACCAGCTGTTAAAAGTATACTGTAGAGCAGTGATTCCCAAAGTAGGCCTGCGGACCCCTGGGGGCCCGCGACAATGTTTCAAGGGGTCCGTGGACACTTTTAAGAAAAAATAGAATATACCGTAATTTTCTCCGATTTTTTAGTCTAAAACCTAAATTTTCGAATCTTAAAACAATTAGTAGAAGAATCCAGTATTTGGTTTAAACTAATTTTAATTGTAAAAGTAATTTCAAATTAATGGCTTTAACAATACTGTATTTGTAAATCATGTCGAGTAGCAGGTCTGTTTGTCAGCCGAACTGACTTGAGCGTCACATCAACGCAGAACTGATGACGCTGTTTTAGTCCAGTCCACACGCTTAAGTAGGTGGATTTCGACACGTGTGGCTGGAAAGATAAGAGATAAGCTGGTACTGGTTGGAAAGTTAAGAAATAAACTAGATGTCGAGAGTGTCTTAATATTGAAATTATCAGACATTAAACCTAATATTGCAGAGCTAATTGTTCAAAAGCACCTTCATTGTTCACATTAAACTATGTTTGATACCATTAATATTATAATTTTGCAAGTTAAGAGAATTTTTATTTTAATAAATTTTAATTAAAATATAATAGTTTGTGTCATATTTACTGTTTGTTTTACTGTATTTCATAACTCAGACGGGGTCCGTGAAAATTTTAATTTTTTTTAGGAGCCGCGGACTGAAAAGTTTGGGAACCACTGCTGTAGAGAGAAAACTATACCATTCAAAATTCTTTTGGTGTTAGATAATACTACAGGACATACATACTTCTCGTAATATATTGGCGAGATGCTAGCACATGTTAAAGTGCTTTTCTTGCCACCAAATACGTACTACATTGGTGCAGCCCATGGATCAAAACACCATAGCTACATTCAAAGTGTATTACTTATGATGTGTATTCATCTAAGCAGCTGAAGCAACTGAATCTGGCATAACATTATGAGAGTTTTAGAAAGGCTACAATACCCTAGACGCTACCAAAAATATTGTTGCAGTGTGGGAAGATGTAACTGAGCAATGCATGAACGATATTAGGAAAAAATATGGTAACTTTATGTTAATAATTTAAAATGATTTGATAAAGGTTCTGTGGTTGATGATATAGGCAACAAGTTTCTACTTCTCAGCAAACAGCTCGACATCGATGTCGAGGCAGACAACATTCAGGAGCTAGTAAGTGCCGGAGCAAAAGAGTTTTCCAGTGAGGACCTCATTGAGATGCAAGAGGAGAAGAATAAAATAGCTATAGAACAGTATGAAGAACCCAAAAGTTAACAGCAAAAAAAAACCTGGATCAGACATTCTTGCTATCACAAACGAAACACAAATACTAGAACAGATGGATTTCTATTACAAAAATTGACAGGAAACTTCAAGGAGCCCTTCTCACTATAAATTAATTTATAGTGAAAAGAAGAAATAAACTGTCCAGTCTACAATTGATATCTTTTTGAAAAAACTTAACTGGAGCAACAAACCAAGGCTTTCTACAAGTCACCAGAGTCAGGAGGAATATACTGATGATCAGTGATGTATCTAAAAAGAATATGGTCTTCTTGGGGGGAGGGGGGTCTGGTCGAGTTTGCTTCATACAAAAGAAAAAAGAAGTGAAGATTAATCAGCATTACTATGTGTAAAGTGGTTGAAAAACGAGTGATAATATCCTGAAATCAATCCCATTAAAGTAAATGGTAATAATACAATAACAATTCACGTTATTGAAACATTTTTTAGAAGATACTTATTTCCTATATTTCATATTCAAATGTATATGCAAATGCTGTGTAATAAACCTATTTGTGTCTTTTAAAAAGAGTTATTACTTTATTAGCATACACAGCTGAAAAAATAATAAAATAGTCTAAAAATTAAGAGATTAACTAATTTTGTCAACTTTTTTAACCATCTGGGGGTCCGGTCCTGTTTGGTACAATTTTCTTAGAATTAAATTCTCTACAAACTTTGTTACAAAGTGTTATATTATGCTTATTGACACGTTATAAAAATAAACTTATGCCAACCAAAAAAAAATTGTGGTCTCAACTCAGTTTTTATGTCACAACAAGAGTGTCTCATTAACTGTTAAAGATACTGTTTTGGAACTTTTTTTAATTGTAAGGTAATAAAAAACAATCTTGCCCCTAGGCATGTATTCCAAAAATTTAGTATAACCTCATTTGCAGGAAACAGGGTACAATATTTTGCCAGCTGTACCCCAAAAATAAAGCATTTCTGGATGTATCTTCACACCACATGCCCAAAAATTATTTATGTTTCTACAAGGGGCACGCTGTATACATCATGAAGTCCCCCCCCCCCACTTTCAGAGCATATCCTACAGGTAAAAATGTCATACAAACGTGTGTCCAAAAATGCTTTGTTTTAAAGTTACAGCTGGTTGAAGATTTTCCATCTTTTTTGGACTCAAAAGGCCAAAAATGCAATATAAAAATTCTTGAGCCACTATGTTGCCTTTGGAGCAGCTAGAAGTCAGCTTTTCGGTATTTTTGGCAGGGCCTCATTGCCGGATGGTCTCTTCACAGTATACACTCCGACCAGTGGCGGCTCGTGGTCCTGACAGTTGGGGGTTCAATGTCTGAATGTTTCTACTAAGATAAGAGCAATTACCCCATTCCAAATAACACACTGGGTGGATCTTAACATGAAAACATAACTATTGACAATTTTTAGTAGGCCTAATACTAAATTGTGTTTATGCTGTTTGTAAATTATTCTAAAAATATATAGTTAAAATAAAGGATAGTTAAATATTTCTGTTTATATTTAAAACGGGAAGCGGCCTACCGAGTTCCTTAATTTTGCATTTATCTGTGTGTGTGTGTGTGTGTGTGTGTGAGAGAGAGAGGGGGGTTGCTTTTAAAATAGATTGATTATTCATTTTACCAAAAAAATGAACTGAACACAAGACTAAGAAATACCTGAACACTTAACATACAAAATACCAGCAAACACTTTGAAGGTTATACATGCTTCGATCAGTTTAACGTTAATACAATTATTTAATGGCTATATTAAACACACTTTATTTTCAGAATACAATTACTTCACTATTTTACTTAATTTTACGACTTTACAGCACACATTTTCATTGCATTCTAAATGAAATAGAGAAGTCTGACACAAAACTGATGGTAAAAATCCTAATAATGGCAAATGGCAGTATTATGAAAATGTTAAAATTCCGGTTCGGCCCTTGTCGTAAGTACAGTAGACTCTCGACTATCCGGCCTCCGTACCATCCGGCCTATTTTTGAACCTACGTGCCATGTGCAAAACACATGAAAAGCGCGGATCCCCCCCTGCCATGCTACATAGATATCATAAGGTGGTTGGCCGAAGCATGGGAAGAGATTCCAAACATATCACTTGTGAGGTCTTGGAAAATTCTTTTGAACCATGAAGGTGGACATTTCAACCTTGAACCCGTGTGTGAAATCGAAGTGGAAGATGAAAACGATAAACTTGTTTCGTTGCTGGAAGAATTACCAATTGTGTGACAATGTCAATGCAGAGGACATTAGAGAATGGATGGGAAACAAAGAAGTTGATGAAATAACTGACAAAGATATTATGGAAATTTTAACACAGGGAGAAGAAATAGAAGAGGAGGAGGAGGAGGCATCTATAGATGACAGGAAAAATCTCATCCCACATTCGGAAGGGTTCAAGACAATTGAGGCAGTGCTGCTGTACATTAGTCAGCAGGAAGAAGCGCCACCAGCTGATATCATCTGGTTGCATAAGTAGAGGGACATTGCGTCGCCGGAGGGCTAAAAGGGAGAAGCAGTCATCTATCAAGGACTTTTTCAAAAACTAAAAACTGTAAGTTTTGATTCTTTTATCTTAGGCCTACCTTTTCACATTTATGTAATCATTTATCAATGAACAGTAAAATAAGTTTAAATCATTTTTATAAGAATTAGGCCTACGTTTTACGTTAATGTTTTGTTCATTTTAAAATTGTATGTATTCATACTGTACAGTGTACATCATTTTATGTTTCCTGCAATTAAGTTGGACATTATAAAATTTACTTTAAAATGTGTATACAATATTTTTATTCTTGGACTTCTTTTTCTGTAATAAATTTTTAAAACGTACAGTACAGTACATAACAAACATTTATAAAGTACTGGCCTGTACTAAGAGGTCAGAAAATATGAATAAGATTGGGTTTTGGTATAAAAAGTGTGATTTTAATGGTATGGGTGGGGCAGGAAGTGAGTAATTATAGAACTCCGGCCTACCCTTCCGCCACCCTAGGCCGGATAGTCGGGAGTCTACTGTATTCGTCTGAACACTCGGTTTAGCGACTGTTGAATGTAATTTTGCTTATACTGATTTCCCCCTCCAAAGCTGTCAACACAGTCCAGGAGGTGCTGAGACGTACTTTCCATCTCCAAGCAATACTAGCGAGCAATTCGCTTATTACGTGAATCCATTACTATTCAGTCAACAAGATTAAACCCGCAAATCTTTTTATTTAAATATGAAACCCTTATCTCAACAAATCCTTAAACATATTTAAATTATTTAGGGGGGTTCACTGAACCATTGAACCTTATGGACGAGCCGCCACTGACTCCGACCGTCTTGTGAGGAGCAGGAAAAGAGGCAGTGTACATTTTTAAATGGCATCAGCTATCTTACGAGGGGCTAACCCATCTGATTCATACACTAGGTCCACCACTAGTTGAACAAGCGAAGTGATGGTTTTAACTTGTCCATGGTTTTATCTCGACCGTTTTTCTGTCCATCTGTTTGGGGTATATCTCATGACAACTTTTGAATGCATCAACAAATTTTCATAAAACTCGGCATGTGAGTCCATACTTTTACCCTACAGAACCCTATTGTTTTTTAGACTGATCCCAAAAAAAATGTGGGGTCAATTTTTTTTAAATCCCAAAAATCTAAGTGGGGTATCAAATTAAAGAATATTTTAACTAAATGTGAATATAGTGTTAATTTTTGAAAATTCCAAAGTTTTTGGATGCCAGGGCGTAAAAAGTGAGGTAAAAGTTTGATAACATTCCAAATTCCATACGGGATATGAAATTAAAGACAATTTTAACCAAAATCTGAATATAGAGTACAGCTTTGGAAATTTCACAATTTTTGACCCAGGTCCCAAAAATGTTATCAAATACTGTATATGAAAAAATTTGTAAAAATCCTGACGGATGTCAGAGTAAAGGGAATTTTAACACAAATCCAATTGTTTGAATTTTTTAGTGTTTACTGTATGACTGCTCTACAACTGTTACTTCACTAAACAAAAAATAGTAGAAGAATTCAGATTTTTATAATTTTTCTAATAACTGAAATATTATCTAATGTCAAATAGATATGATTTTGTATCAATTACAGAACTATTTTGTTTAAAATATTGAATGAGTTCTGCAGCTCAGGGAGCATTGGCTACTAGCAAAATATATTTTGGTTTCAGTGGTACTTCTTATGTCCAAGATACAGTGGATGTTTTGGAATAATATGTAATTTTTCGTGTTTTGTGTTGCATTTATTTAGCTACGTTTAAATTATATTTTATAATATTTTAGTATATTATACTTATTAATAAAGTTGTGTTAGTTGTTATATCACAAACAAAATTAACGCTGTTGCACTCCACTATAGAAAAATTATTCTGTTGGAATTTGTTGTCCATGACGACAAACTTGATTAACTAAATATATCACTACCAACTTGGAACACAAAAATGTGTGTTCCGAGTCGATAGTGATATACTTATATTTAAATTATTCCGATTAGCGCTTTCAAGCTTCACAGCTCATCACATCGGAAATAAAAAAAATTTCTGAAATAAAAAAATGACTAATGGTATCAAACAAAATTTTTTTTATTTCCAATCTGATGATGAGCTGTGAAGCTTAAAATTGTGCTAATCGGAATAATTTTTCTATAGTGATGTGCAACAGTGTTAATTCTGTTTATTTTATACACGTAAACACAATACTATAGGTGACATCAATAAGTAAAGTCAGATGTACAACAAACTCCTTTCACAGTGAAACAAAATTATAACTAAAACAAACAGAGGCACCAAAATCCAATTTAGATATTACAAAAAAAAACGAACAAACAAAAATTGGTAAATTGAAAGAAAATACCAAACACAATATTTATTATAATTTAAATACTATAATATTTATGGAAACTGTAAAAATATGGTTTTCTTCTGGTAATTCATTAGTTTTGTTATGTATATTTGATTTGTTTTGCCCTCTCAATCAAAAATCCCTGCCTTCAAACAGGCATTGCACATCCTTGGCAGCAACATTATCAGCCTCAGCACAGTGATAACTTCAGCATCTCACTGGATCTCCTGTCGGGGCCTGATGCCTTTCTATTATACAAAGATAGAATTGCATTTTCCAAGTCTTCTACACTGAAGAGAGGAATGTTTCTGACATTACCTCATGATTTGGACGGCTGTAGAAGAGATTTGATACTATACCGTTCGTTTTGGCCTGAAGCTGAAGCTTCTCAGCTACAATTTTGTAGCCCAGCCACCATGGATCGGTATTGATATCCTCCTCCAACCTTCTTAGTAGATTTTTTACACGAACTTCAGTCAGTTTCTTCCTCGTCAGTTCATGAAGCCTCCACAAGAAAGATGCTTGATATTTTATTTTATCACAACATAACTGTCATGCTAAAAAATAGGTGTCGCTGATTTTAAATTGTTTATATGAAACAATTGGAAAGTTCTGTAAATATATTAGACTACTAATGAACTAAGCACAAAAAAAAAGGATTTCGAAAGTATTCAGTTCAATCTCTCAGCAAGTAAGTACATATATACTTTTTCATACATAAAATTGTTTTTAATATTTACATTTTCTTGCAATAATATTTAAACATTTAGAATGTGTGCTCACATTGTTTAAAATATTATGCTTTGCTTAAAGGACACATATTTTTGGCAGTGGAGAAACTTTAGGTAGCTATGTGGGGAAAAGTAGTTTGATTCCCTAGCAACACTGCTTTTCCATTTTAAATTCCATTTCATCTGTTTCGTTACACAATGAAATCAGTTTACTTACCTAGGAATGCAAGATGTACGGGAGTGAGCGGGGCACCATAGTGCCATATATGGAGTTCTCACTTCAATAAAGTAGGAAAAAATCCCTTCCATACTGGAGACCATATGGAAGACCAAATATTGTCTGAGCAGTGGCTAAGATAGATACAAAGACAAGAATAAGAAGACAAATGGATAAGAAGGGTGTTGCTGAAGACAACTGGCCAAAATGAGTTTTAAAAAGACTAATTCTACAAATGCAAGTTGAAGAGAAAGAAGAACAAAATAAAATAAAACTGATATAACCGAACATATATCAATATAAACGAACACACACAAAAATATAATATTCAAATAAAATGAAATAAAAGCAACCTAATTCGTATACTGCTGTATTTGAGAGAACAGTTTCTGTAGCCACACACAGTGGCGGCGATAAGGCCCCCGCAGACCCCGCGGCGCGGGGGGCCCCGACCCTCTGGGGGGCCCCGCCACTCTGGCCCCTAGAAAAAAATATGAAACGAGCTATAATAGGAAAAAAAGTTTTAATGGGGTCTGACTACCGGCAAATTTGTATTTAAAATACGAAATATACGTTTTATTTAAGTGTATAGACATGCAAAAATACTACGTTTTCCGAAATGACATTACTGTTTGTAGTTTGTAAGCGAAGCTTATCTTATCTCTTGTGGTGCCCGTACGTCCGTGCGAGAGTCACTCGGCACTGAGGAGACGTAAACAAACACAACACAATGTAGTTCAGTACTCAGTAGTGCGTCGCATCTCCTGCACGATAGTACTGTATTGCATTCATTTCGTAATTTAGTGCCGTTTAAGTTTAATGACTTAACATTTGATTTTAGTTTTTGTATTTTGTGTAGACAGAATATTCCTTACTAAAACAGATTCACTCGTCTCCTTTTTTTTCTATAATTGTTGATAGCACACAAGACATTTCTAAGACTGACCAAATGAGTGTTGTAATCAGATACATTAACATAGTAGAAGAATCTCCTGGCAATTATAAAACTGTGATTAGTGAGTACTTTTTGGGATTTCAAGAAATAAAGGATCCCAACAGTGAGGGGTTTCAAAGTAAGAGTTTAGACTTTTTGAAAACAAATGAAATTGACATTAGTAAGTGAAACGAGGTCAAGGTTATGACGGTGCAGCAACAATGAGGGGGAAATACTCTGGGTTACAGAAAAGCATTATGGATATAGTCCCAAACGCGGATTACGTACACTGTGCTGCACATAACCTGAACTTGGTGATCAATGATTCAGTATCAAATATTTCTGAAATAAGACAATTTTATGACATAGTTCAGAAAACTTATGTGTTTTCAGTGAAAGCTTACATAGATGGCAAGAACTTAACACTGCCGTTAAAGAAGACAGCTCTGCCAAAAATCTAACTTTAAAAAAGCTATGTCCAACAGGGTGGTCTTCTAGACATGACTGTCTGTTAGCTTTAAGAAATGATTTCAAAAATGTGATTAAGTTTTTGACAGAAATTATTCTGTACAGCTCAAAAAAACCCGAGGCAGAAGAAGCATTAGCAATTAGAAACCACCTGGAAAACTTCGAATTTATTCTTGTGCTCTGCCTTGAAACTAAGATTTTAGAGAATGTAAATATAACTTCAAAAGCACTACAGAGGCCAACTGTTGACCTAGGCAGAGCGTGGCAGTTTCTAAGCCGCGCTTGTGATGAGTTAAAAGTTTTAAGAAAGGACTTTGCCGGCTTTCTTGCTGGTGCTAAACAGTTGGCCCAGTCATGGGACATAACTTGTAACATGAAAAATAAGCGTAAGCGAGTTGTAAAACGCTTCTTTGTTGAATTATCAGTTGACCATAGAAGTGACGACCCAGTGAAATCATTTGAAGTGAAAGTTTTCAATGCAACACTAGATATTGTAATAGCTCAGCTACAAATGAGATTCGAAGGATTGCGTTGCATTGATGATAGGTTTTCATTCCTGACGCCTCAGAATTTAGTAAACTTCTCACAAGAGACAATAGTGGAGAAAAGTAAGGCTCTGGTAAATGTGTATCCTGGTGACCTTTCCACATCACTGCCTGACCAAGTAATATCCTTCAAAGCTCTGATGGCCAAAGAAATTGTACACAAGAAAAGCATTCGAGAAATGATGAATTTACTGGTTGAAGAAAACAGCTGCCTTATGAGTTGCCTCCCAGACTTAACTACAGCTTTGCAGCTTTATTTAACCGTACCTGTCACAACAGCTACAGCGGAAAGAAGCTTTTCAAAACTTAAATTAATTAAGTCATACTTAAGAAGTACCATGGCCCAAACTCGGTTGAGTGACTTGGCACTGTTAAGCATTGAGCATGAAGAGACACAGAAAACTAATATCAATGAAGTGGTTGGTTGAAAAGTTCTTAGCTATTAAAAAAAGAAGACTAGGCTTAGGAAAACAGTGAACTTTGGTTGATCCTTATTTGTAAATATTGTACATTACTTGAGTTCGAGTGTTATTGAATTGGATTAGACTTAAGAGCTTGTATAGAGTATATTCAAGAATTTTACAAATTCAGTTACATACTAATTTAAATGTTTGAAAAAAGCTAGAATGTTACTTTGATATTCGTTTTTAAATAATAAATTTTTAACACTCTGTGTGCGGTACTGTTTCATAGTCTGAATTTAGATCTTTGACGTAAAAATAAATAATTCTTTTTATTTTGGTTTTTTTATAGTTTGTATAGAACTTTGTCTATTTAGCAACAATGAATTTTAAGAGTTTGTATACGTGTAAAACATCCTTTGCAAATTGCAAACGCTTTGTGATAGACGAGAAAGTATTCACAAACCATTGTTGTGAAACACACGTAAATAGAAACTCATTTGAGTGTTTTCCCCTATTACGTATACAAAATTTAACCATTTTTATAGGGCCCCCTAATTAGTTTCGCGGGGGGCCCCTGTTTCGTTAGCGCCGCCACTGGCCACACATGATGTATCTTAATGTATAACAAACTGATAGGCTATATTGCATAGTCGGTCTTTGTACATCTATATACTAATATAGATACTAGTATATACTAGTGCATCTATATATTGTATAGTCTTTGCATAGGCACATAGGCTATATTAGTGCATGACTTTGTATTTCATTTGTGTAATATTTTATTAGTAATTACCACTACTAATTTTATTAAAAGAAATTTTATTCAATGTCAATTTCTTTTGTATTGAAGTATATTTCACTTTTACTGTGTAACAATTATTTTTGTCAGTTAAATTATTTTTATTTAATAGCAATTAAATAACCAAATAATATGGTAAAAATAACAAAGCTGTAGCTTATAGGTTCGATTACATTGAGCGAGTTTACTAGCTACTAGCCGGCGAATTCACTAGCTGCTAGTAAACTCGCCCAGTGTAATCATGTTCACTAGCTAACTAGTAGATTGTAAACAATCTGAAAGTTGAAAGCCGGTCTACTTTACTCGCTACTTGCTGGCGTGTGGGCTTGTTAGCTAGTAAACTAACCATGTGTCGTCATAGTTGCTAGTGAACTAGCTGCGAGTATCCCGGTGGTTCCTGGTTTCAGTGTCTACAAAATGTCGACGGAACTAGTTCGCGCGGGAGTCGTTATTTTAGCTCATGCTATCAAAAAGGAGTTGAAAAGAAAAGAAAAGCAGAAATTGAGGCATAGAAAAGTATAGGTAAAACCATGGATAGAAAGACGTGAGAAATATGGTGCATCGAGCAATTTACTGAAAGAGTTGAAGGACGAAGATCTTTTGGCTTATCGAAATATTTTGAGATTAGACTGTACCCATTTTGATGATTTACTGCAGATGGTAGATGGAATGCTCAAAAAAGATGATACAAAAATGAGAATGGCAATCCCAGTAGCCACAAAACTGGAAGTTACACTACGTTATCTAGCAACTGGTGATTCCTTCAAGTCTCTAGAATACCTGTTTTGAGTTCTGGAATCAACAATATCGAAGTTTTTGCCTGAAGTGCTCTCGGCGATTTCTCGCGCCCTTCAACCATTCATTGAGGTGAGTGAAAATTAATTTACTACGAATTAACAAGTTTTTTTTTTTTTTTTTTGTAAGAATGTATTTGATGAAAGTATAGTTACAGTATATATTACAGTATATAGTATTACAGTATACTTGGTCCAAACGTATTAATCATAACCTGTTGTAAAACGTCATCATCGTCGTTTGAAGAGACAGAATGCGAAGCAAGTGAATGGTCAGAAGATGGTGAAAATGCAACATCAACAACAACTTGTTGTGGGTTTGAATAAACCACATGCTCCAAAGAGGACAGCTTGGAACGAATGATAGAGTTTTGAATTTCCTACTACGGCAATTTACTACGGCAATAATAAAGACGCCAGGTAATTTAATGTTAATTACAAGTGTGATTAAATAGTAATTAATAAGTGTGTTATATGTGAGTGACCAGGAAAAAATTAGGCAAACAATGATATCGCTCATGCTACGAGTATGTTTACGAAATCGCTAAAATGAACCAAAAAGTGATTTGTAATTAAAAGGACGCTTTGCACGAAGTGACAATATCTAACAGGTCGAAAACTGTCCTGGACTTGTCAGATTGCCGTCCAGTATAAATACCACCGGCATTTTTGGGGCGGTCTCAGAGACTCAAGATATCTTAACACAACGTCCTGCTGGTCTGCCGATCGACCGATCATCGTTACCACACACACCAAGACTTATGGAGGAACTCTGGTAGTATAGTAGTATTGCTGTAGTAAAATGGCTTGTCGCTGTGGTAGTTGACGAAGCTCAGCTGCAACAAACTTTCCGAACTGGTCATACGGCTTCTCCTCAGCTGCATTCTGTGCAATTTTGTCCAATTGGTGAATCGCGGCTGATATTTCAGAAGGGGGTTTTTCGGATGCTGCTCGTTTTTTAACCCTTTTCATTGGCGTCGCTGGTGGTCTCATTTTTGCGGGCGACTTGTTCTTGTAGAGTTCTTCTGGGCAGTTGTTGTCGTTGGTGGACTCAACAGATTCCCTACAGCTTTCACTGCCCTCATCTGGCTCTGTTTCTTGACTGTTTTGTGACAGATCCTAGAAATAATACAAAAATGTTACTGATTTAAATTTATTTAAAATATTACATTGTACTGATTTAATTTAATTTATGTTACTGATTTAATTTATTACTTTTATTGTTTGCAGGTACCTAAAACAGTTGATGAATGGAAAGAAATCGAAAAGAAATTCTTCCAGCGTTGGAATTTTCCTAGATGTTTAGGGGCCATCAACGGGAAACACGTCATCATTAAAAGACCTCCGTGTTCCGGGTTCAGTCTACTTCAATTACAAAAAAACCTATAGTATCATATTATTTGCTATGGTTGATGCCAATTACTGCTTTACTTACATCGACGTAGGTGGAAATGGCCAAGCAAGTGACAGTGCAATATTTAGAGATAGTACTCTGAACATTGCAATGGAAAGCAATACTCTTGAGATGCCTGAATACGCCGTTATTATTGGAGATGATGCTTTCCCTTTAAGAACAAATCTTCTGAAACCTTACAGTAAAACTGGTCTCAGTGATGTGGAAAAAATATTTAATTATCGTCTTTCCCGTGCCAGAAGAGTTGTAGAGAATGCTTTTTGCATACTTGTATGGCGATTCAGAGTATTTTCAAGACCAATTGAGTTGAAACCCGAAACTACCGATAAAGTCATTTGGGCTGCTTGCAGTCGTCATAACTGGCTACGAAAGACTGCTCCAGGCAACTACTTACCTCAACAAGCAGTAGATAGATAGGATTTAAACACTGGGAATATAACACCTGGGCTCTGGAGGGAAAATGCCAATGTTCTGCAGCCTATTAATAATCTAGGCAGCAATAATTACAAACGTGCTGCTGAGGAAGTCAGACGAGCATATGCTACATACTTTACAGAAGAACATCCTATGCCTTGGCAATGGGAGAAAGTTGGAATAATGGTCTGATTAATAATGAATTTATAATGATCTGTTAAATATTGATCTGTAAATAAATAGACATTAAAATGAATATATTTTACTCACCAAATTTGATTCGCTGCTTCTTGTAGCCAAAACCTCTGCCAAATAATTTGCTTCATTGAACCATACCAGCTTTGGCGAATAAACTTCTTCAGTACCACAGCCACTTTTCTTGGTTTTTTCAATTTTGTGTAGTTCTTGTCTGTAGACATCTTTAGTTGATTTGATTTTAGCCTTCAATTGCTTCACATCCATTCCCCCAATTAACTGTTTTTTATTAAGTTCATTATAAAGACGTTGGAAAATTTCACCTTTTAATTTTGTGTTGCAATAGTCTTTGTCTTTTATATTCCATAACACAGGGTACTGCTGGTAGACATTAAGAAATTTCACAAAATATTATTTACGTTCCACTTCATTAACGCTAGAACACCCAGAAAAGTTCAGCATATGAAAGAAAAAAAAACAACAACGTATTCACAACACGTGGTTTAAACTCGCTAGCTAGTTGGCTACTGAGCGAGTGGAAAGTTCTGTGTGTCATCATCACTATCGCACTAGCTGACTCGCCCGCTTCTGAACTCGCTGGCTAGTAGCTAGTAAACTCGCTCAATGTAATCGAGCCTTATCACTATGTTCAAAAGCTACTTATGTAGCCCTAAAATGAATGCAATGTTGTGTTCACCATCAATTCACTTTGAAGTCTGGTTGGTCCTGTCTAGAGTGTTTTAATTAAGTTTAAATTTATATATTATACAAAATGCTTGAAACTAGCAAATCGTTTCATATGGCAAGCGATTTGAAAACCACCTAGGCCCTATCTTTATTTTCAAAACAACTATATTGCACTGTTTAGAAACCTTTTTATCTTACAATTAAGAATAAAAACATGCTTCTTATAGTAAAACACGTCTACAATTATCTTTTGAACACTCCAGTATCCAATAATAACCTACTACTTGGTTAGTTTATATTTTCACCCTTAATACTGAAAGAATAATCACTACAATACTAAAAATGCAAATATTTCAATATGAAGGGAGCTGAACAGTAGATAATTAACCTTTTTATTTTCTTCAGGAATCCTTATGAACGATTGTTTCGATACGTTCTAACACAAAAAAACTCATTACATGTTCAACAAATATTTTACCTCACAATGATTGGGTTTCAAAATATACGAATGTGCTTAAATTACTTCCCAAAAAAAATATTTCAGGTCACTCAAAATTAGGACCCGTCAAAAATATTCCTAAAAAGTTCTACATGTTATATTAACTTCCAATTTATATTAACACTGTTGATTAATATGATCTGCATAAAATAGTGTTTTAACGTAGTAAAATCGTGTCAAAAATCTTTATCAAATAATTTCTCGCATCTTGCACACTAGTACGATATTCACTTTTAAAAAGCCAAAAATTGCCTATGGGGCTAATATATGAGTTTAATGAAATTCTCTCCTAATCACTAGATATAATTACTTCGTTATTTATAAAGTAAACTATTGGTCATAATATTCATAGGGAGTAATCTAACTACAATTAACCTATGGTTTGTCTGTTCTAGCACTTTCTGGCAACAAAATATTTTACAAATGAGGTTACACGTTTATAAATCGTACTGAACGAGAGAAACATAAAAATTTATTATTGAAAATAATTTATTTAATTTAATAAAAGTAAAAGTAGACTGGATTTATTTACTAACGACCTTCAACTTGCAATCCACATATTTCGACGGACTTCTACGAGCGCCTAACAGCTGTTCATTGTTTCTAGAATTTTCTCGATTTCTCAAAATCGATAGTCAGTTGTAATTTTGCTTCCATGTTGGTTGGGAGCGCACCTATCGCCAAAAGTATATAAAGACACGTGCCGCGAGTTTACGAGCAACGTGCTTAAAGTGCATTCGTATTTTGTACGCAATTGTACTTTAGAATTTGAAGGTAAGCACAGTAGTTTTTTTATAATTATTTTAGTTAATTATATTTGTTTTACAAGACAGTTTTAATTCAAAGTTCGTGCCTTTGGTATAATCGTTATTAAAATGACAGTTTGTAAAGTTAAGACTTGTTTTTTCACTTTTACGAATACTTTATTTACAAAATGACAGTAATAAAACAAATAATGATATGATTATAAAACGTTAAACATAATCATTTTTATAAACATTATAATTCGCTTGTGTAATAACTGAGTAATTCTTGGCATAAGATCCTGTAACGTGCTGATAAAATTTATACAAGGTTAATAATAAAGGATATTTTTTCAGATAGTGTACTAATATTTTCACAATTGTTGTATTTACCTTTATTGCATTTATTATTCTCTTAATACATTTTTTTATATTACATCCCTGTAAGAGATTATATAGCTTAAATATAATATCAGTTTTTTATTTTGTTGATGGTTATAAGATTATATGGTATCTAAGATTATATAATAATGTTAATAAAGATTATATGATTTATAAAATCTTTATAAAAAAGGGTAATAGTTCCGATGGACACCCTTGTCTGAAAAAGCCATGAAACCTAAAAAAAAAAACGGGTTTTTTTACCTACGTAAACTACAGGTCAAGCCTAGGTGCGGAAACGAAAAATTGAACTTTTTATTTGCAAGTTACGAAAAAATGCAAACTTACTTATAGCAATACAACACTGAAACACAATAACGTTACAATTAATAAATATTTACACGTAAACTACAGGTCAAGCCTAGGTGCGGAAACGAAAAATTGAACTTTTTATTTGCAAGTTACGAAAAAATGCAAACTTACTTATAGCAATACAACACTGAAACACAATAACGTTACAATTAATAAATATTTACACAATAACGTTACAATTAATAAATATTTACTCTCTGAAAACTCGGTTGTGCAGAACATCACATCAAATTTTCTGTTACTTACTGAGGTAGTAAAAATACTGACTCAAGCACAGGTATGTCTTCATTTGCTAGTGCGCAGAGATTAGATGTTAGACAAATTATATATGTAACGTATGAATATACTGTAGATATATATATATACCACTTGGAGTCGTTGTAATAAGGTCTGAACGCGAAACGCACATGAAAGGCTCTGTGAGGCCTGCCGATGGGCTGAGCGGCACCAGAGGTGCCGTTGGACATTACAGCATTGAGTTCTGTTTCATAAAGAGTGATGTATAATTTTGTTTATATACGTAGGTTTCATGTAAAATACGAAATAACGCATTTTTACATTATTTAGGCCCCAAAATAAATGTTTGTGAATTTTTCAAAAAATGTTTTAATGCGGATTATTCGCTTCTGCACCTATTTTTGGTCTGTAGTTTACGCAAAAACATCGGTCTTTCCAGACAAGGGTGTCAAGCAATACAACGCTGAAACACAATAACGTTACAATTAATAAATATTTACACAATAACGTTACAATTAATAAATATTTACTCTCTGAAAACTCGGTTGTGCAGAACATCACATCAAATTTTCTGTTACTTACTGAGGTAGTAAAAATACTGACTCAAGCACAGGTATGTCTTCATTTGCTAGTGCGCAGAGATTAGATGTTAGACAAATTATATATGTAACGTATGAATATACTGTAGATATATATACCACTTGGAGTCGTTGTAATAAGGTCTGAACGCGAAACGCACATGAAAGGCTCTGTGAGGCCCGCCGATGGGCTGAGCGGCACCAGAGGTGCCGTTGGACATTACAGCATTGAGTTCTGTTTCATAAAGAGCGATGTATAATTTTGTTTATATACGTAGATTTCATGTAAAATACGAAATAACGCATTTTTACGTTATTTAGGCCCCAAAATAAATGTTTGTGAATTTTTCAAAAAAATTTTTAATGCGGATTATTCGCTTCCGCACCTATTTTTGGTCTGTAGTTTACGCAAAAACATCGGTCTTTCCAGGCAAGGGTGTCAATCGGAACTATTACCTAAAAAAAGTATATCATTTCACAATTTGTTTCTTTCTCATCACAAAATAAGCGTGTTTATTAATCTCCAATTATAATCAAATCAGTCATCAGACTTGTAGTTTTAAAATTTGGAATTTCGCCTAAATTATTTTTATTTTAAGAGCTCAATTAATTTATTTTGTTTCTAATTTTGATAAAAATTACAGCCTAAATAAGCAAACAATATTTAAACAATTATAAACTAAGGTACACAACCAAAATTACTAAAATTATATTTTTAAGTATTTTATGTAGTAATTTTTTTTAAATGAATAGGTGAATGTATATTATACGTTCAACAAATGAAATTTGTGAACATGACTTTTTTATCAGTTTGATATGTATTGGAATAAGAGTAAGAAGAAACATTATCATCTTGAATTTGTTGTGGTTATTCTTTTCATATGTTATTTTGACAAGTACATTAAATTAAGGCTGTTGAGAAAGAAGAATAACACTTTATAGTATAAAGTGGCTTCAAAAAGTGCTCAAAGTATTTCTGTTTCTACATTAACCATGTTTTTTCTGTTTTTACAGATGTCTCTTGTTCCATACTTGTTGAATGACGTCTTGGAAGACTTTGTTAGGCCAACCATTTATGATCAGCATTTTGGTCTTGGTCTTCCGCTAACAGATTTCATCCATGACTTCAGTGTACCATTGAGGTCAGGATACTTGAGGCCATGGCGTCATCTGTCTGCACCAGACAGTGGACTATCGAATGTAGTCAATGATAAGGATAGCTTTAAAGTAAGTACTCTTGACCTACAATGAGAAATTGGCTTTTGTCTGTTTACTTAAACAAAACCAAGATGAAGTTCTTTTAAAACTAATTATATTTTCTCTACGGTTCGAATTTTTAATACACCAATTAACTTTTATAATTCTCAATAAATTTGCTGACATAATAGTAAAGGTAATAAAGTAATTAAGTACTTTCAATAATAAGTATTAAGTTATAAGTAGGCCTAGTAATGTACATTTATATGATAGTAATAAAAATACATAAAATAGGTATAGATAAAAGTTATAGAATCAAAAAGATATAGAATAATATTAAATTTTATAGTAAAAATAAAACATATTATTTCAAATTACAACAGATTTTTATTTTTTATACCAGTAAAGTAGATGGATACCTAATGCAACAGACATACGGTCTTCGTGGTTAGCTGTCACGCAGCCTGAAAACGGAAATGAAATAGAGCATTTTTTAATCATGAAAAAGTATTTTTGGATAATTAATCTCCTTTATGTTTTGTGACTTCAGATCAACCTGGATGTACAGCAGTTCAAGCCAGAAGAACTGAAAGTGAGGGTTGCAGACAAGTTCCTTGTTGTAGAAGGCAAACACGAAGAGCGAAGCGATGAACACGGCTTTGTGTCCAGACAGTTCACCAGGCGATACCGCCTGCCAGACAATGTAAATGAGAAAGCAATAACATCCAGCCTGTCGTCTGATGGGGTACTGCAGTTGTGTGCTCCCAAAGTGGTAAGTATTTGTAAAGTAAAAGTGAAAAATTGTTTTATATAGGGCTACTTCCAACATTTGCATTGTAATAGTTTGATTGTTGTATTAAGGAGCGATTCTAACATTTCTTGGCTGATTATCAATTTGATTTGTTATGTCAGTTCAGTACATAACTAATAACAGTTAACAGATGATACAGTTATAAGCAGTGTGTCATAAAACAAATTCATTTCTTGCAACCTTCAAAAATAAATGTGCTAGCTCTGTCAGCCCAAGTTTTACTGTATCAAAACATGTTGTGTTTGTACAAGACATAATCAAGTACAACTGTAATCTTTCCCTTTTGGAAGGGAGCTGATCAAGACATTGCAGTCACTAAACACACACACACACACACACACACGTACACACACATACACACACACACACATAAATACAGTAGATTAGGATTGGGCCTCTTTCTAGCATTTAAATACAATAAAATAATCTTTAGGTGCAAAGCAACAGTGGTATTAGGCCGGCAGCACACTAGAGTGACATTTTGATTTTGTTTCATGACAGAACTGTTTTGGCCCTGGGTTGTGTCACAAAGCATTGCAGATGACTCTACTACCATTAGGATCTATAAATCGCCACACACTGGCTGTCACATTGTCTATAGGTGTACCGAGGCCCCTCCTGACCAAAGACGAAGCTCCTTCAATGTATGAAGCTTGCGACAGTTTGAAATGCCCATGCACTGGATTCTAACCACACAACGCGGGGAGTTTATATTACATTTACTTAGTCCTACGTGAAAAATCATATTGTTGTGTATTTATTATTATTAATTGCTATTGAGTATAAAATGGAAACAAGTATAGGTGTAGTTGAAACTGATAGACGCAAAATAATGCCTGTCACAAACCTACGAACCACATACTTTTACAGGTCGAAAACAACTGACAAGAACACTTTTACAGCTCAAAAACAACTGATAGGAAATTGTTGAGAAAATTTTTGAGAAATTGTTTTGTCATGAGCCAATGCATCAAAATGTTCTGTTGTGAAACAAAATGTCGTTCCAGTGTTCAGCCAGCCTTGCTTATATAACAACATTTTAGATACTTTTTACACTGCAGTGACTTGTAGATTTGATAATATCAATTGCACGTATACAGTTTTTATGTCCAATCATTTTTTTTTTCTTTCCCTGGTAACACAGCAGGCATATGTCATAGCTATACCTTGTTTTCACTTTGATCCATGTACAATTGAGTAAAACTGCAAGTGGTGGGACATTCAGTAGCTTTGGTAAATATAATGTATGAAACAGGTGAGTCACTATGACAGTCCACTACTGTATTGTGTGCATGAGAGGGAAGGTCACAAGTGGAGCCTACAACTCCAGCTGTCTCCCAGATATGTACAGTGTATCTATAATGAATCTCCACACAAAAGAGAATCGCCGATAACTGGTGTGGTTGTACGTTGTGATTGGTTAATTCTACTGAGGTGGTGGGCAATTACTCACAGAGCATGCGCTGACCAGGAAACTTACTAGTTCGTCTCGAACATTCGTAGAGGCGTTTCCGCATCAGCCACATGTTAATATTGTTGACTGAAACAAAGGATAGTGTTGCGAAAACGAGTGTTATTGAAACTAGTGTAGTGAAATCAGTGAAGTGTTGATTCTGATAGCTTACAACAATGAATCGCAAAACAAAAAGTGGAAACATTTTGAACTATTTCTCCAGAACACCACGACTAGAGGAAACTCCATCTGAGGCGGGAAAAATTGATGATCCACCACAGTCACCGCCGCCGATGTTTTCAAATAATAAAAGTGTTTTTGATAATTCGAAATCACTTTTACCGGGTCCTGAGGCAAAATCAATATCTCTCATTGACACATCAAGCTTTGAGAATCCACCATCAGGTTGTATGTATGACATAACTGATTGTATACCATCAAACAATGAAAAAGTTGATGACCACATAAAGCTACATCATTTCCAAAATATTTTTGTGCCCCATACAACTTACAAATTTCCCCTCGCTTTGCAAAATGGCCAATATCGTAAGTTCAACCTAAGTTGGACCGAGAAGGAGAAGTATTTTTGGTTAGTATACTCTCTCAAAGAAGACGGTGCCTTTTGTAAGTACTGTGTGTTTTTCGCTAAGACTAGTTCCGGTAAAGGTAGCCATCAAAATGTTGGAGCTCTCGTAACCAGTAAGTTTTCGAAGTGGAAGCACGCTCTTGAATATTTCAACACCCATGCGAACAATGCTTATCATAAGGCTGCCATAATCGATGGTGACAATTTTGTTCACATGATGGCGAACAAGACAGAAGACATAAAACATTGCCTGGACCAAGTCTTGGTGGAGCAAGTGGAAAAAAATTGGAAACGAATAGTCCCTATCATCGAGGCGGTGATTCTCTGTGGACATCAGGAGATTGCATTAAGGGGACACGGGGACTTCGGGCCTATTGAAGTGGACGCCATTCTAAAATATCGCGCTAAAGGTGACGAAAACCTACGAGCAAGTTTGGAAGGAACTGGTAAACGTGACAAATACATTAGTGCCCCAATCCAAAACCAGATCGTCAGTTGTATCAATAATCAACTTCTGGAAAGGATTGTTCAGCGCATAAATGATGCCAAAGCCAAGATATCGATTTTGCAGAGTTAGTCAACGTTGCCAGGGATCTCAAAAGGAAATTGCTAGCAATGAGAGAAAATGTTGATGATACTTTCAGCAAGAAATTAGCGTCGTCCAATGGAGTTGAAATCAAGCAACCACGCATTACTACCAAGCAAGCACATCGCGCAAATCAGGATACCAGTGATGATGTTGAAGGTTACTACAAAGTGTCTGTGTTCATACCCTTTCTGGATGCCTTCATTTGTTCATTGCAGGAACAGTTCTTGACACATTGTGAACTTTTTAACAGCTTTAATTGTCTTCTACCACGGAAAGTTGAAGACATAGGTGTCATTGATGGACTTAAAAAACTGCATGAATTTTATGCTTCAGATCCATTAGTCGCCGATTTAACAACGACAAAGGCTGAATTAAAACTCTTTCATCAACGTCTGAGTCGATTGGAGCAGTTGCCACAAAATGCAATGGAAGCGTTGTCTGTTTGCGACCGTCAGATCTATCCTAATGTGTTTCGCTTGCTACAACTCTTGGCAACTCTACCAGTAACAACAGCCATGAACGAGCGCAGTTTCTCCACTCTTAAGAGAATCAAGACATATCTACGGAATACAACTAGCGAGGCACATCTGAATGGGCTCGGATGGGCTCGCCATGATGACAATTCATCGAGAAGAAAGGATTGATGTCCAGACTGTGATAAACGACTTGTCAAAACAAAGAAACCGCTGTCTTCCTTTTGTACTTTAAATTTCTTGTAAATGTTTTAATTTAATCATTGATTTTAAATAAAGTTAATTAATATAGGACTAGACTATAAAAAATTGGCAATAAATAGATTAAGCCCTACAGAAAATTCTCGTAAGAACTGGATTATATTTTATACAAGAATCATTTAAACTTTGCAACCTTAAAAATTGTTTTCATAATGTAATTAGTATGTTAATATAGGCCTAAACAAATGCAAACCCATGCCATAGTACTTTATTTTAAAATTTAAGGCATTGAAACAATATGGATCAATTCAGATTTGATATGAGGTATTGCAAAAAAGAAATTTTAGCCCCCCCCCAAAACAAAATTGTAAATACGCCACTGTCTGTTTACATATTTTGATTAAAATGCCTGTGATACAGACTGTTCTCACATTTAGTTTCCATTGTCCTCAAGACCGTTCTTTCAAACATGCTTATCTGGTTTTCATCCTTTTGGACTTTTCTCATGTCTTGTAGGCATATACACAGCTCTTACCTGGGTTGTATTTTCAGCTAAAAGTCAACTTTTAAGGGGACCGGAAGGTGAAAAATTATGAAAAAAATGAATGTTGAGTTTTTTTAACAAATTAAAAAATTATATATTTTTTCTGTTTAAAATGGTATAATTTGTTCATCTGTATCACACGTGTAAGTTTTTAAAAATAATTTTCTAAATATACTCTTCCATTCAATAGATAGGCATGACACATCGTGTCAGTCTGCCATAGATTTGATTCAGTGAGAATCTTCTCATTCAAATTTCCCACTACATTTTTTTGAATGTGAGAGACTAGCCAGACAAAGAATGAAAGGAACAAAGAGGAAACTTTAAGATATGTCAAGTGATTATGACAACCCATCCTATGGTTGAGGATTCCACTGAACATGCAGTTACAACTTTCATTGACGATTACTGTAAGTTTACTTTTTTGCTATATAAGGAACCTTTTTGTTAAAACTATAAGAGCTAAAGACCTCAAATTTTCAGAGTTTGTACATCACACTAAACTACACATTGTACCGTAGTATTTTTTCATAACTTATTAATTATAGATTTTATGTTGTAAAGAATTGTGAGAAATAATGTTAGTAAATCTTGAAGTATAAGAAAATTAATATTTCCCACAAAAATGCGAATATCTCAAAATTGCTATGTTACAACCTGTCAGAAATATGTAATAAGCTACAGGAAAAAATCAGTTTGCTAATAGTTTAGGAGAAAATGTTCCTTTCATGTAATGTTCCCACCTTCACAAAAATCCTCCAGCCATCTCTTCCTGAGTCTACCCCTATTCTATAGGTTTGTTTTTCCAGACTTGTTTGGCCAGTCTGGAATCTGACTTCTTTCCAAGTGTTCATTCCAGTTGTTTGTAATCTTTTAATTTTTCATTCAAGTTAAAAACTTGTAACTCTTCTCTTATGACCTCACTCCTTGTACGGTCAGGTTTATAACACCTCTTAACTGCTCTTAAAGACTGCCACTTCTGAGGCCTGTATTTAACTGTCTTGTTTATTGGTTGGTGTCCATAATTCACACCCATAGGAGAGTACAGGGATTGTCATAACTTTGTAAAACTTTAATTTTGTATCTTGACATATCTTGTTTCTATTAAAGTAATTTAAAATACCAAACTAAGGTATATTTGCTGATATGAGTCTTGCTCTAGTTTCAGTTGAGAGCCATTATGAACCTCAAAACAGAAAAAAGCCTAGTAGTATTCCAGTGAAGTATACACAACAATATATGTATAAGCTGCAAATTCCTTCTATTATCTTCTAATACAGTATTATTGATTAAACAGTTTCTAATTACAATTTGTTTCTGTATGTTACAGCTGGCAGTAGACTCTAAAGCACGCAGCATTCCCATCACACAGAGCAATCAACCAGCAGTCAAAGCCAAACAGTCTGAAGAGAAGATGGAATCCTAAACTGGAAGGCCTCTATGGTGTCTTGTTTGATATGAAATACAGCGATCTTTGTCACTTTCTAATATACAATTCTTGATGAAAAAAAAATGTATTAAAGTTGTTTTGTTCAATGTTAAAGTTGTGCATAATGTTTTTTTAGCACAATTCTTAATAATATAAAGAATTTTATTTGTACAGTAATTTATAAGACTGATTTTTTGTATCTGTAATTAAAAATGAAATGAAATAAAGCAAACTGTGTGGTCTCTAGATTTGCCTTTGTGTTTAGCACCTACCACTGTATCACTGTATCACCTCCCATTTATATCACTTGACATAAACAAGTTGTAGATGCATTAAACAACTTATCTTCTGGGTTGTAGCTAAGATAAATAAAGGAGTGAAGGTTTCTAGGTAGGTTGTTGTGTTCCATCTGAAGATGAGCTGAGGAGGCTTGAAAGTGCTTATGGAAAGTACAATTGCATGTTAGTGGTTCCAATACAAGTTTATTATAAAAATTAGATTTAACCAATAAATCCCCAAACTTCTGGGCTGCTTGTGTGTGTGTGTGTGTGTGTGTGTGTGTGTGTGTGTGTGTGTGTGTGTGTGTGTGTGTGTGTGTGTGTGTGTGTGTGTGTGTGTGTGTGTGTGTGTGTGTGTGTGTGTGTGTGTGTGTGTGTGTGTGTGTGTGTGTGTGTGTGTGTGTGTGTGTGTGTGTGTGTGTGTGTGTGTGTGTGTGTGTGTGTGTGTGTGTGTGTGTGTGTGTGTGTGTGTGTGTGTGTGTGTTCAAATACACAATCAAATTGCACATGCTATCAAATAAAATACCATAAGGAAAACGAGAACTGTAGTTAGAGATTCACACAGTGATACTCAGTTTTTAAAAAAAATTTCATAATTTTATCTTTCCTTAATATATTGTTTGGCGCAGAATTCAAAAATTGCATCAGAATTATCCCATCACGTAGGGTTTTATTAAAAAATGCATATTTTCCATTTTCATATAACAAGAAGTTACTCAGGGTTTGCATTCAAGATTTGTTAAATTTTTGCTAAATTATTAAACATGTGGCTAATAATAAATAATAAATAAATCAAGTAAGCTGTCTGTTAACAATTAGTTACATTAATTCTCCTTAGTGATGGTTTTTATTTTTAATATTATTCCAAAAACTTTAAATTTTTATCATTTAACCCGAAATATTTACTAGCACTAGGGAATGAATGCTTCACTCCCAGTATGCTTCAGAACCAGTTGGCCACTCAGTTCACTTGAGAGAAAGCTTTGAGCTACGAACTGGTTCTAGAAACTATTAAATACAAGGATCACGGCTGTAGGATGGTGTGTGGAGATTTAAAAGTATTAACCATGATTTTATCTGTTAACAAAATCCAAGAAATTAACCATGATTCTAGGTCAGCAGGGTGGTTATATTAAGTATCAATGTTTCCTATGTGAGTGGGACATCCGAGCAAGAAATCGGCACCAGGAGAAGAAAACTGGCCTGCAAGGAAATCTCTTGAAACTAGAAGCAAGAATATTCTATATAAAAGTCTTGTCGACTTGAAGAAAATACTTTTACCTTCATTTCATATGAAACCGGGGCTTTTGAAACAGTTTTTAAAGATTTACCTAATGAAGAAAACTGTTTTAAGTACCTGCTGATCAAGTTTCCTCATCTGTCAGAAGCAAAATTGGAAAAAGGAATCTTTGTTGGGCTAGATATACAAAGACTAACGAAAGATGAAAACTTCGTGTTTGCAATGACAGAGGTTGATAAATATGCTTGGATTAGTTTTAAAAATGCCATTAAAAACTTCCTAGGAAATAATAAAGATTCTGGCTACATTAATATAGTTGAAAGCATGTTACAAAAATTCAAAGCTTTGGGATGTTCAATAAGCATCACAATTCACTTTTTACATGCTCACTTAGACTTTTTCCCTGAAAAGCTTGGTGCAGTTATCGAGGAACAGGGTGAATGCTTACATCAGAATATTAAGGAAATGGAGAGACAATATCAGGGTCAGTGGAATACTAATATGATGGGAGACTAGTGCTGGATGCTACACCGTTAAAATCTAGATTTCTTCTACAAGAGGAAAAGCAACAGACCCAACTTCATGAGCAAAATAAAGGCATTATGCGACTTCCAAGTAGAGTAAAGGTGTAATAAGTTTTAAAATATATTATTGTGAAAAAACAGATCTAATTAAAAACGTAGTTTGCAAAAAATTCTGTTTTATTTCATGTACTTTCACTTATATAGCTTCACTAGGGAAATGTGTTCCACTAAAAATGACAATGGCAATTGCAAAAATCCAGTACGTGATAGAGAAAAACTGAAGTCATATTTGAATTCAGCAATATAAAAAACTATAAAGTCAGATAACATTTTGAAAAGTTTTCATGAACCTAAATTTTGCAGGCCTATGTAATTGACTCAACGATAAATACTACCAACTGAATAATATCTGAGTCTGAGTAGATCACCAGTCTTTGAAAAGATGAGGAATATTATGAAAATAAGGAACTGACCTTATGATTAGAAAGGATTGTTTTTAATACAGTGTGTATGTTCCCTGTTAGGAGATGCAGGACACACCCATGGGCAGTGAATTCAGAAACGATGCAAACACAGCAGGCTGGCCTAACGCTAGGAGCTGCAAGACATACTGGAAAAATAATTAAACCAAACTAGAAAATCATATACATTTAGAGGTTGTTTACACGATTAACAAAACAAGTAAACTGCCTAAGCAATTCATTTCACTAGGCACTCTGTTCCACAGTTCTAAGGCTTATGACAGCACCAGACATTCTATAGAATACTTGAAATTAAAGTCCGACAAAACTACTTCGTCTCATTTACACTGACAAATTTCTTTTTTCTAATTGACTTTTATTTAAAAATTGCTTATCAATCTGTTTAATTCTTACTTAACTTCTAATTAGACTTCTACACTAAGTCACATAAATATATTGTTGTTAATTCTAAAGTGACCAAAATGTAAGTAAATTTATCACTTTTTAGTAATTTCAAACATAAGTACCTTTGTAATTTTATATATAGCAGTACATTTTCAATTAAAGTTGATTTCTTTATGATAGGTTACAAAAGTATTTTTTTTATCATTAATAGTCTCAAAAATTGTATCAAATTTATGTGGTATACTCTTTGGTATTTGCCAAGAAGTTGTTACATTATCAGATTAATATAACTTGTGAAATATATGTGATGGCAGGGTGCTTTCTGTGCTAGTAGCCAGAACCATCCACCTGTCCACTGTACTGCCGTCTGTCCTCTATAGCTTCCACCGTTCCTAGATTCCTAGAAATTCTACATGTACCCACGAAAGGCTGAAAACTAGACACTCTTGAACAACTAGAAATATATAAACACACAAAAACACATAAAAACAACATCCTAAATGAACAGACACAACTAAAATCACACATACTATTCGAACATATCACACACACACAACATCGATCTTTTGAACGACGATGACGCTGTCACCAAGAACAAGACAGATAGCACTCCTAGTGGCAGCTTCTGATGAAGCTTGTTATAAGCAAAACTAGTTCAGGCTACTAGGTAAAAGTTTTACATTTTTGCCAATAAAAAATTAGTGTTCCAAGTTAGTAGTGATATATTTATAATTAGCTACCACCGTCTTGCATCCTGCATGCCAGTTTTCTGATATGCATCAAACTTTCTCATAATTTTGTTTTTGTAGTTTTTTTTTGTAATTTTTACTCTCAGTCATCTTATAAACATATATTATGTTTATTCTACAAACTAATATGTTTGCGTTTTATGTCCAATATAAAATAGTATTTTTACTATTAGTGGTAGTACTAGTTAAATGAAAACTGTTAATAGTTAAATAAAAATTCTTACAAGATACACCCGATTTATAGACTGGAACAGGAGAGTGTTGCTATAGAAGACTCTACATGTTATGGAGGGACATGAAGGAAGCATCTTAATCAGATGAGAAGTACAGAAGTGCAAACAGACATAACTGACACTTCGGTTAGAAGACAGCCAACAATCTGATGACCAAGTGCAACCTACAAGTTTTAATTTGAAATCTGATGAAGCCATTCCACATACAGTCAGACATTGGAGAAAGATAACCCCAGTTCAATAGACAGATTGAACAAATTCAGCAGCAACAGTCTATTAAGGAAAATGAGTTTTTCATAAATTCAAGAAATTTGAAAATAGCAGTGGCTGTATATAAAATGTGTTTATATACATTTTGTGTTATTGTACATTTGAAGATGATCTAAGTGGTCAATTCATTGTGTTTTTGATGGATTCTTCATAATGATGGAAGCTGGGGTGTGACTTTAAGTTTCACTGATGTCTACTCTGACAGATGTATCTACTTTTATATTCACATAAACAAACAATTATTAGCTTTATTTTCACCATCTAGTGAATAATTGTGTTGGTTGATGTCACTATCTGGGTACATTCATGTTAAGTATAGAAAACATATATAACAATCTGTAAACAAAAATTTCCTGTTAAAAGTAACAATGAGTAAAACATAATTATAATATAAGATATATGTAAAGACAATAGTTAAATCCTCAGCATGGAAGTCATGTGTGACAGTTTCCACTATGGAGGGTGGACGTTGTCACAAGTGACCCAGGCTGGGGGTTTTATTGGTAAGTTGCCTTTACAACTTACCAAGTTGTTAACATTCTGGGTAAATTGTCCCAACAACTTACTTACTGTGTCCCCAGCAAGGCAGTCTTCTGTGTGAGTTTCCACTGTGGCAGGTGCAGTGGCGTGCCAAGGGGGCCTGGTGGGGGGGGTCCACCCCGGGCACCATGGGAGGGGGGTGTAAAAGTGGAGAATAAAAAAAAATTATATAACTGAATTTGAAGTATATATCAAACATTACTTTTGTGATTTGTGTATAACATTTTATGATCCTGATATGATCTCATAAAGATTGATTTGAAGAATACTGCATGCTAGGCCAGGCCGCCCAGGCTCTGTGAATGAAGACCATGGCGCATGCGCGTATGGACGATTCACCTTCAACAGCGCTGCCCTCCGGTCGCCCCTCCAACACCTGCCACTGTCACTCCTATTCCACACCTGCACTGTTTTTCTTTGTTTGGTCAAGTGTCAAGTGCCTTGTTTACAGTCAATGTGGCAATGTGATTGTTGGTTTTTTAATAAGTTGACGCTGGTTTTCGGGACTTCCTTGCTCCTGATAATAACTTCTATTTAAGGTAAAAATTAAACTATACTTAACTAAATACTTGTTTTCGGTCAGTTTTATAATGATAAAAATACGTAATACGACGAAACTATGGTAGAAATATAAAATTTTATACATTTAAACACATAATAAGAGTTGAGATTTTATGTTTAATTGTTTATTAATTTAAAAATATCGATAAATAATTAAATCATGAGTTGGATTTCAGTTAGCAGATTGTGTTCTAGTTAAAGACATTGTTTCCGGAAAATACGTACACTGCTCAGAGTCCTTTGTATTCCATGAACTCTAACATTTGGAACTGTTTTTCTTTAGAATACTTTTGTGAAACCCGTTCTCCTTCCATTTATACAAATCTAAATTTTCCTCAGTTGTTATTTTTCTTTGGACCTGTACGTTGTGTTTTAAATTTTTACGACTGTTTATAAAATGTCGGGCAAAATAATACGAGTGGTTGAGTCATGGTCATGACAATAGAAAAGAAGATAAAAATAAACGAGGAAAAAGTTTACATAGTGTGCCAAATCGAGTGGTTCGAAGGATATCAACCTAAAATTATTAAAAATTGTGCAAGAACGTGAGTGATATAGGCCTAAAACTTAACCCTGGAATAACGATTATATGTTTAATCATTTTTGTTTGCCAAAGAAATGAAACAGTAACCAGTAGTTGCTTTCACTGTGACAAGTTTTTTTGTTTCAGAAACTAGAAATGAAGCGCCATCGTCCTAGTGGGGCTGAAGGAAGGAAAATTAAAAAGAAAAGAGAAGAAGAAGCAAAATCTTTGTCCGGTGAGCTGTTAAAATTTATACAGCCTACAAAAAATCCTGGTTCAAGCAAATGTGATGAAGAAGAAGAAGTGTCGAATGATATAGAAACAACATCAGAACGTTCACAAGAAGATAAAGAAGAGAAAGGCAAAGAAGATTTGAATGCAGAAGTTTTTAACGATGTTGAGTTAGAAAATATTACTAAAGAAAGTTGCGAAATAAAAGATGATCTAGTAATAACAAAGGAAAGTGATAAAGAGAGAAAAATAGAAGAAGTAAAAGAAAATATCTTAGAATCTTTAGAAGAAAAACACCAAGATGTTAAAAATTGTGATGAAGGTGATAAAATTAACTTTTACTCGGATATTGGTGATTGGCCCTTTCCTCTGCCCGATGATCTTAGAACAGAGTTTTTAAAACGAGGAAGCGAATCTTTTCAGAATAAAGATCACCCTTTCAATGTGGTTCAAAGACAAGGAGATAAAACCAAAGGAGAAAGCCGCCAGTTGACAACAAATTGGTTTTATAAATATCTTCCAAATGGTGAAAGGATCCTTAGAAAATGGATGATTTATTCTTCAACCAAATAAATGCTTTTTTGTTTCTGTTGTAGGCTTTTCTCAACCAGCTTCAAAGAATCTGGGACATCAAAGTTTGTTTCTGGGTTTCACAAGTGGTGGAAATTAAATCCTAAAGTTCCTCACCATGAATATTCAGAAGAGCATTTAACCTCTCTTGAAAAATGGAAAACACTGGCAGCCCAACTGAAGTCCAAAAGTACTGTTGATGCTTTATATCAGCAAGAGCAGGACCTACAGAGAAAAACATGGAGAGACGTTTTACACCGTCTCTTAGATATAACCTTATTTTTGTCAAAACAGAATCTCCCCTTTCGTGGACATAGAGAAAGTGAAGTTTCTTAAAACAGGGGCAACTTTCTTGAATTGGTTGATCTTCTGTCCCACTACGACCCAGTTTTAAAGGAACATTTGGTTCGAATACAACAGTCTTGTGGTCCATCAAGAAATGTGTTGACCACTTACTTATCTGCTAAGACACAAAATGAGTTTATTAGTATATTGGGGGCAACCGTCAAAAACAAAATTTTAGAAGACATAAAAAATGCTAAATATTTTGGAATTCTTTTTGATTCAACACCTGATGTATCCCACAGTGATAAAATGTCCGAAGTTATACGATATGTGCACATTGAAATGGGTAAAGTTGAAATAAGAGAATCCTTTTTAGGATTTTTCTCTCTTAGTGGAAAAAAGCCACATGATATTACACAAGAAATTTTGGAAACTATAGAACAAGATGGACTAGACATACAAATGTGTCGTAGTCAAGGCTATGACAATGCATCTACGATGGCGGGTGTGCATACTGCCGTTCAGGCAAGAATTTTAGGAATAAATCCAAAAGCTCTATTCGTTCCTTGCGCCAATCACTCTCTAAATTTGTGTGGTGTTCACGCATTTGCGACAATTCCTTCTAGCATTACATTTTTTGGAACCCTAGAAAGTATTTACAATTTTTTTTAGTCTCTACCCATAGATGGGATGTGTTGCTTGAGGTCGTAGGAGCCTCTGTGAAAAAAATTGTGAGACAAGGTGGAGTGCACACCATGATGCTGTAAAATCTGTAATGGTGAATTTTCCAAATATTGTACAAGCCGTGGAAAAGTTATGCGACCCATCAGAAAATATTGACATTGACACAAGAAGTAAAGGTGAAATTTTATTGAAGACCATTTGTGACTTTTCCTTTTTATCATACCTTTTTTTGTGGGCACATGTACTAGAAGAGATCAATCATACACAAAAGTACCTGCAGATAGAAGGAATCACCCTTGACAAATCGTTAAAGAAAATGCAAACTTTAAAGCTCTTTTTTGATGAAAGCCATGGTGAGCTACTTGACAAAGCTTTGCTTTTTCCAGAGCAGACCTGTGAAGAACTTAACATTCCTTTGCAGAGAGCTGGGCGACGGAAATTTAAAATAGTCATGCCATGAGAAAAGGCCAAGGATGTGGGCTTAACACTTCATGAAGAGCTCAAAAGAAGCATGCTTGAGTGCATGGACAGGTTCACTCAGGAACTTAAAACAAGAATGAAGTCCATGGAAACTATTTGCAGCATGTTTCCATCATTGAACCCCATAACCTGATTACAGCAACAGACGATACTCTTAGAGAATTAGTCACAAATCTCTCTGAAAAAATGGATGAACTTGAAGAAGAAGCTATTGTACCAGAGATAAAACGACTGAGAAGACATCTGCATGCTGCGAGCATAACTGAAGACACGTCAAAAAAGTGGTCTTCGCTACAAATCCTCCAGTTTGTTGTGGACCTAGATTTTCAAGAATCTGTACCAAATATTTTCTTAGCGCTAAAGTTTTTTTTGACCGCATGTGTTTCAATTTCTTCTTGTGAAAGAAGTTTTTCAAAATTAAAATTAATAAAAAGCTATTTAAGATCAACAATGAGCCAAACAAGACTAAATAGTTAGCAATTTTATCTATTGAAATATCAGTGACAAAAACAATTGACTTCAATGATGTCATTAACAAGTTTGCCGAGGCTAAAGTACGCAAAGTAAGGATTTAAAACTGCTATTGCTAGGTCCCGGGTTCAATTCCCGGCGGAGGTTCCGTACGGCGTGCACTCAGCGTCGTGAGGCAAACTGAGTAGGCGCTGAGATAACAGCGCTGCCTCCTGGCTGTGAATACCGCAACTAGCGGCTGGTGGCACGTAGTACTAGCCATACACCGTCACACTAACACAAAAGCCGCGCGGTACGCCTTGGTCCTTAACGGACTGTTGAGCGGAGGTTTATTTATTATTTATTGCTAGGCACAACTTTTTTATTTTTGGTAATTCAAAATATGAATTTACATTCGAGTATTTTCATGGCTTGTTATAAAAGCTTGATTTCAAAAATTTGTTTGAATAATTTTGATTTTTAAGCTTTGGTTGTGCTATCTACATTATTTTTCAAGTCATTTCAATTGTACTGTTATTTTTTACCATACTTTAGCAAGTCGAAATATGAATAATGAATTTATTTTTTAACTTCTAGGTAGCTTTTATGTAGAAAAGCTTAACTGTGTAATAATTATTATATTTGTATAATTTTACGATGTAGGCTACTCTTATTTGTAATGTATATTGCATTTTGTAATGTAAAATTTAAAACAATAAAAGAATAAATAATTAAAAAAAAAAGTTAAAATGTAATGTGGAAATATTACTTTACCATTAATTCACTGTTATCAGAGGTGTAATGGTACAATCATGGTACGTTTTATAATTACCTTAAATATGGTAAATAAAACCATAACTATTGTATTTTCTTAGTTTGGTCATAATCAAACCAACCTTAAATAACCAGTATGAATATATAGTGAGTGGAGTGTATAATAATATTTGCCAGGATTTGGACCGATTCATAGCAAAAAACTGTGAAACATCATAAAAACAGTATGTAATTTGTTGCGATAACAGTTCCGATCCTTAATTACGTCAGTGGCTGAGAATGTGTTTACATCAACAACACGATGCTGTCAACAGCTTAACAAAGAACGTGTGATGTAGGTTCACCCCACCTCGGCAACATATAACAAAGACTCTTCGTCATTCCATCTGCAACAGTGAGCAGAGCCGGCCGGCCACCCGTTCACTCATACGTGAAATTTAATATTTAAACCACTGTAAGTGGTTAATAAACTATTTAACTACAGTGTTTCAACGTCAAAGATGTGACCGGTAAAAAGTCGACGAACTCGCGGTACACGAAGTTCGCAAAACAATAGACATCCAACTATTTGGTGAGAACGCACAACAGCTACGACTTTGGTGAGAACGTTCCATCACACACAAGATTATTTTATTTTCACATCAAATTCCATTAAAATGACCACGTAACATATAAATTCAATTATTCAAAATGTCACTTTTAAAAAACAAATGAGCTCATAACACAACAAATTGTACCATGATGAGAGAGAGAGAGAGAGAGAGAGATTGCATGTGCGTGAGTAATTACTAAGTGCTGGGTTGGGCACACCTAAATATATTACGATATGTAAGGATATAGTCACGTAAGTACATAATATTATATAATAACACATTTACCTGTATTATGATTTTGGAGGGTTTAGAGTTTGTTTACACTTGCAAGATTATTATGTAAGATGTCTATAAAATAAAAAGGGTATTTCATTGGTAATAATTTTAAACAAAATCTTATTATTTCAAGCAACTTCCGTTCTTCACAACTTCGCGTAACGAATTCCTGCCCTATAATGTCTGACAACATATGTAATAAAGATGGCGCCCGAATTTTGTAAACATGACTGTAAGTTTAACATGTAATCTATCGTATAATTAAAATCAGCAGAATCGTAAGGTTACAGATGGCTTCTGGAACAGGGACTCTATATAAGATTATTTTATATAGAGTATGCCTAGAAAGAGAGCGGAAACAGTTGTTTGAGGTAATAAACACTAAAATTGTAATACATAAACATAACCCAATAGTTAGGTTATACAATTGTATGCATGTGTGTATTGTAAAATTGCCAACATGAGTACAAATGACAATATTGCAAAAGAAATCAGTACAACTGATGTAAATTTGACTGGCGAGATGGATGTACAGTCAAATCAAGCTAGTCAGACTGACGAGGCAAATACGCCTGTATCTGTAGAGACAACGAAAACCGATACATCCATATCAGCTATGTCGGATAGCGAACCAGATTGTACTGCTGTAATGATGCAACTTTTATTAAATAAATTTGACAGTTTTGACAAAAAGCTAGATGAGCAGAAAAATGAAATCAGAGATAGTTTTGACAAACAATTCAAAGAACTCAAAAATGAATAAAATTAGGTCACGATAAACTGATTAAAAAATGTGACAAAGTAATAACAAAACTAGAAGTCTATTAGGAAGCCAGAAAGTAAATAGTAGTACCCAGCAAAATGAAGTACTGAATAATAACGCATTTAAAAAAGATAACTCAAATAATGAATGTACAGATAGTAAGAATATTACAAGTAGTAAGAATGTGGTGTTAGAAAATGATAAAAATGATAATGAAAGTATTATGAGTGAAAATGAAATGTTTGAATTTATTGAGTCAGAAAGAAAGTTTGGAGAAAGTATTTTTGTACAAGGAGTGCAGGGGGTAGAATTTTCTTTTGATGTTGTATTAGGGGGTGAAGACAAGTCTTCATGTAATTTTTATAAGGATAAGAATTCCTTCAATTTATATTTGGGAGACGAAAGGTCTACAAATAAAGTTTCTTTGTGTTTTTGTGTACCTAATAAGTGGTGCACTTATGTTAGGGATAATTTTATGATAGGGACCCCTGCATATTTGGAGAGAGAAAGTGTATTTTGGTGTTATGGAGAGAAATGTATTAAGAAAGAAAGTATAGAGAGATATTGTGAGAAAAAGAAAGTAATAGAAATATTTAAAGTAAACAGAAATTACAGACAATTGTTAGAAAGGTTAGGGTTAGATAAGGTGGAAGAAAATAAGGAATACGTACCTTATAATAATAATGAATTTGAAATAACAATAAATGAGAAAAAAGGTATTAAGTACTTACCTGTGGTGGATAATTATGAGGAAAATTATAGAATAAATAACAAATTAATGACATATGATACTGAGATAAATGGAACCCTACTCGATCGTGACTTGCAATATTTGTTTGATAACGTATTTAGAAATGAACATGAATATAATGTTACTAATAATAAAATTTATTTATTAAGTAATAAATTAAATAGACTTGAGATTCGTTTGTTGTTCAACGATGGTGGATAGACTGTTGTATTGTGAAATGAACATTAAACATATATGTGTAAAGTGATATTGAATTGGACTGCTATGAACTGAGTTTGGTAAATAACAAAATAATGAGTTTGGAGTGTATATTTTTCATTGTTTTATATGTATTTATCTATCAATGTATTCTTGATGTGTATTATGTATTACAGGTACACCAGTATGTATTATTATTTCTTTTAATAATTAACATGTTTAATAATAATATTTTTTTTTACAATTGAATAACAATTAAAGAGTAATCATTCTTTATTATTGAATTAAAATGGTACAAAAGAAAGTTGTACTTTATAACAGAAGTAAATTATTAATAGTCATAAAAGTTTCTATTAATGAAGCAAATTATTAATTAGTTGATAATGAAGGTAATCCCTTATGAATAATAATAATATTTAAATAAGAATATATATATTTGAGAGGTATTGTTATGAGTAGGTGAGAGATGTATTTTATAAGACAAATGTCAATGATTGCAGTGAGGTAAAAAGTTTAAACAGGAATAGAGCCTGGGGATAGATAAAATACAGGTGAGTTATTTAATTAATGAAAAGGGAGTTAGATAGTTAAGAATATTGAAGTAAATAATACAAAGAGAATTATTAGATATTTAGGGACACAGTAGTTAGTGATTATTTGTAAAGGTGTTTAAGTAAAGGTATAAACATATATTTGTTGTTGATGAATTCTGTAGTGGGGGTGAGGTGATAAAGAGTAGCCAACCAATAGTGTTGTGGCAGGTAATAGCGTAGTTTAAGGGAGTGTTTGCCGAATATTTTGGAAGGGCAAAATAATATGGATGTATATAGCCAATTAGGGAACACCCAACTCATTGCAAAGACGAGCGGTGCCATAGGATTTAAATGGAATTAGTAATGGTGTTTATAATTGAGATATTGGTGTCATGATAGGTAAATTTGGTGGTCAGTTAGAAGAAGGTGAGTAAGATTATAATAAATAAAAGTATAGTGAATATAGGAGTCATCCAGACTAAACAGTGATTAGAAGATGATAGGTTAGGTAGTTAGGTAGGTAGGAAAGTTCAGAATAGAAAGGTAATGAAATAATAATATTATAAGAATGTAATAATAAATTTAAAATGAATTTTATAATTATAATAAATGATAATTGATATCTAATTAATGAATTAATTGCAATTGTAAAATTTTAACTTAAATGCAACTTCAAATAAATTATGCAAATCTTAGTGCATATCTTATAGTGCAAATCTTAATCAATGAATCAATCATGTCAATGTATTAAATGTATCAGTGTTAATTATCAATGTATTAAAATGTATTATGTATTTATGCTATAAAATTTTTAACATGCTTTTATAATATGGAAATAATGTGTAAAAGGGATAAATAGAAGTGGCGTTGTTAATACCAGATTATTACCTGTTAATAGTAACAATAATAATAATAATAATAATTTTTTTTTTTATTTGAACCATTCAATAAGATTTATAAATAAATAAATATACAGATTTATTAATTCTTTTATATCAATTTAATTTGTTTTTCTCCAGGTTTGGGAGATATATAGTGTGATTTTCATATTTTCAAATGGAGTTTAATTCTTTTTATATCAATGTGTTTATGTTATAATTACAGTAATTATAAAAGAGAATGAGATAAATATTATCGATAGTAATCGAAACCATTCATTAATTCAGGATTTGTTAATATGGAGAAGGGAAATTCTTTCTAATTCTTGAGAATTATTTTTAGTAGTATAACTTTTATAACTATATTAAGCCAACCCAGTGCTTATTAGCACAAACCAGCACTTAGCTAAGGGGAACCAGATCAGTTGAGGATGGAGTGATTTACCAAGCCACTATTTTAATATTTATCATGTATTGTTTCAGTGTTTGGTGATATGACAGCGGTCCTGAGCTGGCCAACGCGTCAGAGCAGGGACGTTAAGAGCCTAAGTGGCCTTATGGTGTTGGGATCTCGAAGGAGAAGTCCAGTAAGGTCATGTAGGTACGGTCATCATCATCAGACCAAGGGTGAGTTGTAATTTTCTTTTATATAAAATTGTAAGGGGGTTGTGGCGACTTATCCTGGCTGATCCCTTTAGGAAGTATGAAAGGGTCAATGAAAGTTTTTGTGCTTCGACACACAATCTTTCATTGAGGGGGTTTTGTAATGGTACAATCATGGTACGTTTTATAATTACCTTAAATATGGTAAATAAAACCATAACTATTGTATTTTCTTAGTTTGGTCATAATCAAACCAACCTTAAATAACCAGTATGAATATATAGTGAGTGGAGTGTATAATAATATTTGCCAGGATTTGGACCGATTCATAGCAAAAAACTGTGAAACATCATAAAAACAGTATGTAATTTGTTGCGATAACAGTTCCGATCCTTAATTACGTCAGTGGCTGAGAATGTGTTTACATCAACAACACGATGCTGTCAACAGCTTAACAAAGAACGTGTGATGTAGGTTCACCCCACCTCGGCAACATATAACAAAGACTCTTCGTCATTCCATCTGCAACAGTGAGCAGAGCCGGCCGGCCACCCGTTCACTCATACGTGAAATTTAATATTTAAACCACTGTAAGTGGTTAATAAACTATTTAACTACAGTGTTTCAACGTCAAAGATGTGACCGGTAAAAAGTCGACGAACTCGCGGTACACGAAGTTCGCAAAACAATAGACATCCAACTATTTGGTGAGAACGCACAACAGCTACGACTTTGGTGAGAACGTTCCATCACACACAAGATTATTTTATTTTCACATCAAATTCCATTAAAATGACCACGTAACATATAAATTCAATTATTCAAAATGTCACTTTTAAAAAACAAATGAGCTCATAACACAACAAATTGTACCATGATGAGAGAGAGAGAGAGAGAGAGAGATTGCATGTGCGTGAGTAATTACTAAGTGCTGGATTGGGCACACCTAAATATATTACGATATGTAAGGATATAGTCACGTAAGTACATAATATTATATAATAACACATTTACCTGTATTATGATTTTGGAGGGTTTAGAGTTTGTTTACACTTGCAAGATTATTATGTAAGATGTCTATAAAATAAAAAGGGTATTTCATTGGTAATAATTTTAAACAAAATCTTATTATTTCAAGCAACTTCCGTTCTTCACAACTTCGCGTAACGAATTCCTGCCCTATAATGTCTGACAACATATGTAATAAAGATGGCGCCCGAATTTTGTAAACATGACTGTAAGTTTAACATGTAATCTATCGTATAATTAAAATCAGCAGAATCGTAAGGTTACAGAGGTTTACAAAAAAAATATCTATTCCCATTTTTAGTTAGGGCTGGAGGAGTATTCTATACCCCTAAAATGGGGGCGTAAGAGAAGTGGACCGCCCCGGGCGCACGAAGACCTTGCCATGCCACTGGGCAGGTGGACGCTCACACATTTGACTACCAGGCTGGGCACAATTTTTGTAATTGTCTTTACATATTTTACTGTATTCGTTGTTCATTTTCATGAGCTCTTTTTGTTTACAGATTGTGTCATGTTACTGTATAACCAAATAAGACCACTGATTTCAAGCAGTTAAAACATTGTGTTTCGTAATCAGCATTTCACAACGGTGAAAAACCAGAATGTTTAAGTTTTCCTAATTACAGCCTATAAGCACTATTGGCCACTTCCAAAAGATGCAAAGGTCCAAGTGGCAGCAATAAGGACAAAAAGTTCATTAATTTTGAAATAAGATTGTTTGAAAAATTAAAAATTGTTTACACAATTTTTGAATAAGATTATTTGAAAAAACTTAATTAATGATTGATTTACTTGAATTTTTATACAAGAATTTTGTCATTACAAGATCTTACTTTAACAGTCATTCAATGGAATGATTTGAGCAGTAGGATCATATAAGGCACAGCCAGTGCTGTTTTAGAATTTCTTGAATTTATGAAAAATTTGGGCAAAAAAACTGAAAAATATGTTTTCCCTCAGAACATATAATTTGGTTCGTAATATGTACATAATTTGACATCACTCTTGAAACTTGCATCTAAACGAAACCTAATTTTAATTTTTCGACTTGTTTCTGACTCTCTATAATATTATTTCTATTGCACTGGGGTTTTATTTCTTCAATTTCTTTAATCATAGACAGCTGCTGCTGAATTTGTTCAATCTGTCTGTTGCACTGGGTTTTTCTTTCTCCAATTTCTTTAATTGGAGAAGAGTTTCCAGACTGCGTGTAGGTTGTACTTGGTCTCACTGGATTTCTGGCTGTCTTCTAACTGAAGAGTCAGTTGTCTGTTTGAACTTCTGTACTTCTCGTCTGATCAACATGCTTCCTTCGTGTTTCTCCATAAAATGTAAACTCCTCCATAGCAGCACTCTCCTGTTTGAGTCATAGGTATACTGATTTCACTTTTTTACATCCACACTCTAACTTGTAGCTTATAGGCATAGTTGTCAAGGCTATGTGGGCATCTCCTACACTGAGTGTTGTAGTTGGTGTCGCCACACCATTACTCTGCATTTCTAACAGGATGAGTGAACAACCAATGTCTAGTGCTGATCTGCAACATATTATTATTAAATTTTTAATAAATGGAAGTGTTAAACTGAGTGAAGTTTTGCAGAGATTACATGCACAGATTGGCATTGAGCTTTTATAAAAAATTGTAAAGCCGGGTTCCCACGAGGTAAAGTGCACGACTTGTTACTTGAAAGCATTTTACTTGCCCAGCAGTGCACTCCTATGAGTGTTCTCACAATGAATTCTTCTTTCAATCAAGTGGATGCTTTTGCCTTGTCAACAACGCAAGCTGAAGAAGCAATATCCGTTGTGTGTGACATACTGACCTACAAGGTTATTAAAAAATGGAAACCAAGAAAGAAAGAAAAGTTTGGGTCCGCGAGTGGGTAAAAAGGCATGACAAGCTGGGAGCTGTGTCGTGAACTTAGAGAGGACAATGAAATGGGTCATACACATTTTTATAGATTAAATAGAAACCAATACATGTGGCTACTGAATAAAATGAGAATGCGAATACAAAAATTTGATATGCACATGCGGAAAACGATCCCTCCTGAAACAAAACTCGACGTTACTTTGCATTTCTTGGCTTCAGGTGACTCCTACACTAGTCTCCAGTATTTGTTTAGGATACCTAAAAATTTTATTAGTAAATTTATTCCAGAAATGTTGCTGCCATTTACGACACAATTGGCAGAATATACTACTATCCCAAATTCTGCTGAGCAGTGGAAGGCAATAGAAAGAGGTTTTGCAGAGAAGTGGAATTTCCCTGGTTGCTGTGGGTCTATCGACGGGAAACTCGTTGTTATTCGCCCACCAATGTTTAGTGGCAGTGAATATTATAACTATAAACAAAATTTTACTATAGTTTTACTAGACATTTACATGGTAGATGACAACTATTGCTTTAGATATATGTATATTGGTGCTCCAGGTAGGCATTCTGATGGAGGTATTTTTAATCAACGTTCACTCAAGAAAAAAATAGAAAATAAAGAATATGTTCAATACCTGACGAGTTTATAATAATTTGGGACTCGGCTTTTCCTATACAGAGCTATATGATGAGACCTTGACAAGAAAAAGAGCAAACAAAGAAAATCAGATCTACAACTACAGACTTTGTCGAGCTAGGCGCACAGTTGAGAATGCTTTTGGTGTTTTGCTACCTCAGTTTCGGATATTTGAAAAACTAATGGCTACAAAAGTAGAGACAGCTAATGAAATTGTTCGAACAGCTTGTGCCATTCGTAATTGGTTGTGATGTAATGGTGACAAAACTGCTTTACAAAACTTCAAGACTCTCCAACCTCAATTTTCAGATACAGTAGCTCGCAACAAACGGGACCGTTACCACGAGTACTTTAACACCATGGGAAAAGTTCCATGGCAAAATCTGATGATCCAGCATTTGTGTAATACTGAATAGTGATTGAGTTTGTGTATTGTTTTTTCTTTGTTTTTTTGTGTGTGAAATTGGTTATTGTAAGTGGTATTTTTTTTATTACCGAACATTAAAAAATAAAATTATAATTCAAATTACAAAAAGAAAAAATGGCAAGATAAAATTATTTATAATTAATAGTTATCGATATACTGAACAATAGTTAGAAAAGCTAGTCATAATTAGTAGTTAGTAATAATGACAATAAAGAACAACATAAAACACTATGTTCATACAATGTTCTGTATTCCATTTCAAATAATAAAAAGTCTTAAAAAAATATTGTTATTAAACATTAAAACATTAATATTAATGTTCATTCATTATTAATATTATTACAATTTCTAATACAACACGCTAACAAAAAAATAATTCTGATTACAAAAGAAGAAAGTAATGTTGTGTGTCAATAAAAAATAGCAGTATGAATTTTACAATCTGGTCAACACTGTCATCATCAACACTTGGTGAAAGGTTTAATTCTGGATTTTGAACATTTTTGCTCCCTGGTGCTAGATTTTGTTGAACACCAGTTAGGTACCATTCATTCGCATTAATATTACAAGCTAGTGGTCCGTGATCATGAGAACAGGAGATAGGCTCTACATTATCAGTCTGCTGATACGCAAATGAAGACACCTGATTTGGAGTCTGATTCCTTGCTTCATGTTCCAATCTCTCGTTGGTAACAAGTGTTTGTATTTGTAACTATAATTTAAGTGCACGAGTTACATCCATACAATTCAGTTGTACTGCTAGGCTTCTAGCCCAAAGATCAAATTCAGTTTCGATATTATTCTGTTTTGGCATAGATTGCTGAATTTCGGTTAGCTTATCCAAAACTTCAGTTGCATACAGTGGGGTACGAGGCTGTTTAAAGTTCAGCCTACACTTTTTAACTGAATTATCTTGAGATGAGCATTCCTGTCTAGGTTCCAGTCCTGCGGTTCTCCCCTGGCGCAGAGGTTCATAAGTATTATCTTCATTGCTGGCACTGGAAGTGTTTTCTTTTTGTATGATATCGTCGTCACTGTCCTTGAGATTGGTTAATTTTGAGGTTTCTAAGAAAAGCGTCTGCGATCTCAAACCATGGTACTTTCGATCTCAAACCATGGTACTTTCGGGTTGTAAATATTTTCTGAGGATGAATCTGTTGTTTTACGCTTCATAATTTTATGTACCTCTTGCTTGTATGTCGTCAGTATATTTTTAATTATTTGTGCAACTTCTTTAGGTCCAAATCCTGTTATTTTCATTTCTTCACTTACTTGTTTCAAAGCCTGATTCCTTGCATCTCGACATTTGTATGAATGCGATTGTATATCCCACAAGCACTCACAATCTCTATACGGTTCGACAAATTTCATTATTTGATCCAGATTCATCCTATAAACAGACATTGAAAACGTAAGTCTCCTAAATTCGCTCGTTAACAGCTAGCTCACGACTGAATACGGACATGGTCATGAACTGTCCATGCCGACAACTGGTAGCTACTTCCCCTCCAGTTCCCACTGAGTCAAGTACATGCCTAATGAAGTCATGAGTCGTGCATTTGACCCCGTGGGCCCAACATAAGTCCTTTTCTAGTGGTAAAAATGATGTACAAACTTTGACTCAACCACATCCTTCAGAAACCAGCGTAAAAAATTCATCAAGCTCAGAGTAACATTAAAAAAAAAAAAGACTAAGGCACATCCATTATCACATTGAGTTGCCCACATTTTGAATACTGATCAAAAAACTGAGTGAGCTGAAATTTGTCAGAGTTTTGACCTTATGAAGCAGAGGGTGATGCAATTGTGAAGTGCATTATTATCCTTAATAAGATATGCATGCAGCCTTGAAATGAAGAGGATAAGTATGATATAGTGTTCAGAAAATTAAATGGCATGTGTAAAGGCAAAAACAAGATTATCAGTAGACAAGGTTCCTGTCAGTTTATTATTTTAACTACATGTGAGTTGTATATATCGATTTTCCATGAGTTTACAACAATTAGTACTACATACTACTGCAAACTACTAGACAAAGTGAAAGTAGTTTATTGGTCCTAAAGATGTGATGTACCAACCCACAGTGTGTTTCATGAGAAACTGCAATAAATCCACTGCGTCACTGATGAACATCCTCCTTATCATCTTGCAACAAGTCACTACTATTTGTAGGCCGCTAAACAAAGTTTTTGTGGGGGGGGAGGGCAACATTTTTCTGATAATAATAAGGTGGAAGAATTTGTGCCCAATTGGCATATTACATGTGCCAAGACTTTGTGAAACAGGATTAAAAAAAAAAAAAAAAGGATGTGTCTGCATATCAACCACTATGTAATTTTTTGCCTTTAGAACACTATATTTTTGCATAAAACTTTAACTGTATTAAAAATATAGTGTTTTGAAACTGACTCAGAATACAATTCATTAAGTGGAAATCTCAAAGACCTATTGAAATTTATGCTTTTTATTTTGAGTTGTATTTTGTTTGAATATATTTTCGTATTTGTTCCAAAATATTTTGGGTCGTATTAATTAGATTCGATAGCACCATATAGTATAATGTCCAGTTTATTTATACTTGGGCAACAGATTATCGACAACAGTGACAGATTATACACCGAGGTGCCTGGGGGAATGTTTATCAGTGGCAGCTGGTGGTTCCAAATTTTGGTGGTTGCAGTAGTTGGTTGAGTGGATGGGAGATCGGAAAGACATTAAACTGTCATAATCACAGTTATACAAAATTATTACTATAATTTTATAACCTCAAACAACAGATAACATTTGCCTTGAAACAACATAAACACTAAACCTGGCATAACTTACAAATCAAGAAGGCTGTGCTGATTTCATGCTCAAGTGAAAAAGTTTGGAGACCCCTGTTGTAAACCATGGTAATTGGCCACACAAATGCATTATTTAAAAATGCATTATTTAAAAAACTAGATTTTATAATGTTCGCCTACTAAAAATGTGCATCAGCAACATTGAAAATTACAGAAATGCATCAAGAGAGGGTCCTCATTCAAAAAAAGTATACATTTAAAAAAAAACTATTGTTTCCAAGTTTAGAATGTACTTGAAATCAAACTACATCACCTATCATGATAATAACATACACATTCACAATCATAAATTATAAAGCTTAGAGGGAATAAACAGAAAAAAAAAACAATTATTAAAAAGAACAAAATATTATTTACAATTTCACAAGTACAAATAGAAACAAATCAGTCTTAGACAAGAATGTACAATAATACTTTGAGAACATTTTGAACACATCACTTACAATAATGAGAATGACAATAATTAACTAACTTACATCCCACAAAAACTTTACAAGACTTATGAACAGTAAAATTATTAATTTTTTGTTCAATTTACATTATAATGGATGGCAACATAATACAAAAGAGCCAATTCAATTTAGGGTTCCATCTTCTCTTCAGACTGTTTGGCTTTGACTGCTGGCTGATTGCTCTGCGTGATGTGAATGCTGCGAGCTCCAGACTCTACTGCTGGCTGTAACACATACAGAGACAAATTGTAATATTCAACATCATATCACACATTTTTAAAATTCCACAAATGTTGAAAATATCAAGATAAAGCTTTACTTGCTTTTAAGGTGAGCAGAACTAGTAAAAATTTGCATTTTATTTTGCTTGTTTCTTATTCTTAATTTGATTCTGTTTAAGAATATATTTATTATTTCTGCTTTAAAGGAACATTAAGGTACAAAAATGTGTCTTGAGTTGAATTGGAGGGAGCCAAGGCAGTTGAATCATAGTGTAAATATAATAAAAGTGCAGGCATTAGGTACTGAATTCAAACATGAGGACTCTCTGCCAAAATAAATAATGTCTGTTATGAAATGTATTTATCAGGACCTTGCTAATCCTGAATTGTTAAAAAATAATAATTTGCATGACCGCATACAAAACCCTAATGAGAGTTTTAATCATGTTGTGTGGGCAAATGCATTTCTGTGCAGCTAAAAACATTCCAATTTGGAATTTATAATGCATTTTTTACATTTAATGAGGGCTACAGAAGAAAACTAGAAGTTTATTCAAAGTTAAATTTAGGAAGTAGTAAATATGCAGTTAAAGAACTCAATCAGTTGGATTGTATAAGATTACAAATTACAAAAAGCAGAAGTAGCAGTACAAAATATAAGTAATTAGACCAGAAAGAAAAAAAGACAACTATAAGAACAAGAAAAATATCAAGACTGGAGCTGGAATGTTTTAATAGTAAAGTAACTCTAAACAAGTAAGTACAGGTCATCATCAGACTTCACTAACTTTACGATTAGTTTACTGAAAATTACATTTTATTGTATGTTCATGTTCCATTTTCTCAGAAACACTTTATGAGATGATCCTGAGACTTTAGCTCTTTGTTATTAATGCAATTTTACACATCTAGTACCAAAATTATTTATAAACCTTCATTTATGTTTGTGTAATCGACATTTTATAGTAAAGAAACTGTTAACTATAACACCAAATTTAAAAATTGTAGAAATGTTTTTTTCATCCTGCCAAATTCATTCTGGTACAATGTTCACACATGCTATGGTAAAATAACTGTAGAAACTTTTATGTTAGTATCTATTACCATTCTTGAGAAAAAGGTACATCAAGATTGCTAATTTAACACTGTTGAGATAGGGCATTTCCCCTCCCCCTTAAACCTTTTGAAGTCATACAATCTGCTACAATGAAGACTAGCTAAAATAATTTTTTAACAAAGATCACTTGTTTAATAAAATTTTAGGTCGACATCAATTTAGACAATTTCTATAAGCAAATTCGTGAAGTTGGACAATTTTGATAGACACAATTTGATAAGTCATGTTCTGCATTGTGTAAATAACAATCAAGATGAAGCCTAAACTTTACAAAAACTTACCACTTTAGGAGCGCTCAACTGCAGGACACCATCAGAGGACAGGCTGGATGTTATCGCCTTCTCATCCACATTGTCTGGCAGGCGGTATCGCCTAGTGAACTGTCTGGACACAAAGCCATGCTCATCGCTTCGCTCTTCGTGTTTGCCCTCCACAACAAGGAACTTGTCTGCAACCTTCACTGTCAGTTCTTCTGGCTTGAACTGCTGTACATCCAGGTTGACCTGAAATCAAAGAAAAGAAGAATCATAATTCTGCATGGATTAAAAAATTTTGCAAAATAATATTTGTTTTTGGTACATGAACTAAACATTGACTTTGGTGGTCTTCCTGTGTTACTGATAATTAAGAATGATAAATTTTATTACAGTAGATTTTTGTGTACTAAAATTTTATGGCCATTAAAATAATATGGATATAGAGGTTGAGAACTGTTTCAACATTATTTATAATGTTCCCAATATTCTATTCAGATTTTGTAGGGGGGGGGTTGCTTGAAGGTTGGGAGGTAACTACAAATTATGAAAATACTACAAATTATAAAAGTGCATCAAGTTACTGAAAACAGTTAAACAAAAATCTCTCAGTGTATTAGATTTAAGAAGACTTGAAATGTATTGAAGAAAGTATTAGTTGCTTTTTCAACTTTCTTCTTCAAAAAATAGTGTTTTAGAATATTTTTAAAGTGCACAACTAAACATAGAAAAAATTTTATAAATTTGTTTCTCAACAAGATTTTGGAAATTGTTTTCAGGTTTTGGGAGTGGAAAATTGTAATATTAACCCCCTGATCTATTGTCATAATAAAACTGATGAAGATACTTTCAAAACAAATACACCGTGACGTGGGATTTTGTGTAGCGTCTTATTCCAACATATTTCACACAAAAAGGATTATTACACAAGTTAGAGTCACAAATCCTTGTTATTTTTCATTGTAAAATGACTAATTTGTTCAAAACAGTATTAATAAGGCAGTTATAGAGAGAAAATAAATTTTTGTTACCACACCATCGAAAATTCAACATCTGAAAATTCATATACACCATAATTACTTTTACATACATAATTACTTTTACAATAACAAGATAGACTACAGAATTTTAAAGGAAAAATTGAACATTATAAGGTCAAATTATAGTCAATTAAATGAGCCTTTGAAAGGGTCAAGTTTCATTGAATTATTATTTGCTTTGTCCAAGTAGACAGGTACAAATCTTACTACTGAGCCACAAACATGAACTGTCACTTTAAAAAGTGTTTACTTTAAAAACGTCCTTATCGTTGATCACATTGGACAGCTTTAAAAGAACTTCATCTTGGTTTTGTTTAAGTAAACAGACGAAAGCCAATTACTTATTGCACATTAAGAGTACTTACTTTAAAGCTATCCTTATCGTTGACTACATTGGATAGCCCACTGTCTGGTGCAGAGAGATGACGCCATGGCCTCAAGTATCCTGACCTCAATGGTACACTGAAGTCTCGGATGAAGTCTGTTAGAGGAAGGCCGATGCCAAAATGCTGATCATAGATGGTTGGTCTGGCCAAGTCTTCCAGGATATCGTTCACCAAGTATGGAATCAGAGACATCTGATAAACAGAAAAAAAAACTAAAGTAAAATACAATTCTACCCCACTCTTTCAGTATACTGTAACAGTCACAAATAAATAAAAAAAAAGCTACAGGTGGGAAATCAAAGGGTTCTTATTACACCTATCACTATTTACATTTTTAAGAGTGGTCAAAAAATAAAGATGCCAAAATAATGATGGCAAAAACTAATTCCAATAGTTCGCCTGTAAACCTTAAGGACAGAAGGCCACACGCTGCTGCCATAAATATGCATGTTTTGCCCACAAAACCATCAATGTAGCCTCATCATTATGTTACACTTCCATCTTATTAAAATTACTCTTAAAAATGCATAAAAAGTTAACCTGCATCTTTCAAAATGTTTGCCATTTCAATGTAACTAAAAATCAAGATACAACATATATTAGCAAAGTTTCAAGTCGTTTTTACACAATGGATATTAAAAACATCTTTTTCTCTTAAAAAATTGATTAACCTACATCATTTTTAATCATAGGAGATTAAAAAGCCACAAGAAACAGAAAAGCTCCAGGGAAATATGAAAACCTATGGGATTATTTAGTATTATGCGTTTTATATATATTTTTAATCTACAGTATGCTAAGAAAAAAAGTGATTCCAACATGAAAGTATGTCAAGCTTACCAACAGAGAACGGTTATCTGCAAAAGTTTCAAATTATAATAAATACATAGCGAAAGGCTACAAAAAAGATAATTCTGCCTGCATGTCCTCATTTTACTGATATAACAATATCATCCCTGTTTTCTATTAGACCTTAAATTTTATTCAAATTAAAATTGCAAGTTGCAGCATTTCTTTTCTACACGTTTCATAACGTTCGCTTATTTCAATTTTGTATACCTGCCTTCAATACACATTGGGCCCAAGTTACACACACACAGACACACACACAGACACACACACACACAGAGGATTACACAGAGGAGGGGGGAGGGGGGGTTATACAGAGGATTATTAAGACATTTCATTTTAAAAAATTAAAAGTTTTACCCTTAAACGATGTTAATAAAAAAAATAAAATAAATAAAATTCAATTGAAATTGTGTAGGCCTACTACCAAAAATCATTGCCAAAATGAGTACTCTATTTCAACACTTTTGATTGTATTATCTGCAATAATTTTAACATAAAAGTAAAAATATATGTAGACAGTGTACACAACATAAAGAAGAAAACTTCGTTTTACTGTTCTGAAACCAAAACACATAGATTTAAAATTCACTGTACAGTACTGCTGTTAAAAGTGAAGCCGAACTAAAAGTTTTTTTTCAACTTTTTAGTTCGCACTGAACTTGTTGCATTATCTAAAATATGGTAAAAAATGAACCATACGATTGTATATAATGCTTAAGAATCAAACTATAATGCTTTCTTACCTTCAAATATTAACGCAGAAAACTCGTTCAGAAAATGCAAACGCAGTTAAATGCAAGACAACGCTTGTGAACTACAAAACGCTTTTCAATTTCAAACTTGTTCACAAACCCGCGGCGAATCTTTATATATACCGTCGGTGACAGCAGCGCCAACGCCTAACTTTGAAGCGGGACTGTTGGCTTCCAGAAATTTCTAGCAATCGATAGTTCAACGCGTTCTGCCGACCTAATTCTACGTTATTCTAGAATCGAACAATATTATCATGTCATTCGTGTATTTTTACACTTTACGGTACACGAGTACCCAAGGACTAAACATAGAACGTTTTTTTCACGTAGAAAACTGAGTTTTCATTACTTAAAAATGTTAACTGGTACTATTGTGTAATATGTTATTGCAGTAATAAAAAAATAAATTTTAAATGTAAAATATAAGCGTTACATTCCATTTAAAAAAATCGGAAGTGCTAGAACAACCAAATTGAATATTTTAATTTAGTTAAACTACTTTTAGTATCGTTGAAGGAGTTATGATTGACAGTGTTAATAATTTCAATATTTTATTTTATTCATTGAGTAAACGAAACCATAAATGTAATAAAATGCTTAAAACGTCTCAATATATTTAGATATGACGTGTTTATGTTATTTCGGCTGTTACCAGACATCAGTAACATGGAATCTCAACAACATAACTTTTTTACCATTTACTTACGAAATTATTCATATAATAAGTAGGTATTATTTTATGATGTAACTGTAAAACATTATTTTGTAATGTACTATAATTATTTTAACTGTCAAAAATAAGGGTCTTTGAATAGAAATAAAATCTTAGTAAAACAAGTACGTTACTGATGATATGTAATAATAAAAATTATTGTCATTAATGAATTTAAAACTTTAATAGAATAGGTACTGTTGACTCGGAACACAAATTATTATTAATAAAAATGATAAATTTTTATCAATAATAATTTGTGTTCTGAGTCGATAGTATTCTATATAGTAAATAACAACAGACACATGATGGACAACAAAATCCAGGAATTTAAAACATAATCAATCCACAGCTCCCTAAAGTTAGCAATAAAAAGTATGATAAAACTATCAATTGTGGGGAGCAACATTAAATCTTTGTACCTTGGTTAAAACTGCTTCAATCCTAAGCCATATTCTACGATTAGATTGCAATTTCTTAAGAAAACAAATTACAAAACATCTCCACATAATTTATGGTATCTGAGGGGATTTTTTAAAATTTTAATCTAAAATAATTATGAATAATGTATTATGAGTAATGTAAAATTATTATGAATTATGAGTAATGTAAAAAAAAAACACCTTTGAATTCATAAATAAAATTAAAGATATGGAGATTACACCTAGTTATAAACTTGTCTCGATGGACATTGTCAATTTATATACAAATATTCCGGTTTTGGAAACATTAAAAATTCTAAAGGTAAATTTAACTACAACAGGTATTCTAAACAAAAAACAGATAGATGAACTTCTATCTTTGTTACAGATTATAGTACAGCAAAATTATTACACTCATGACAACAAGTATTTTAACCAAGAGGAAGGTTTGGCTATGGGTTCACCTCTAAGTGGACTTTTGGCCGAAATATATATGAACTATTATGAGAATAAATTTTTATTGTCTGACTATAGCCGATTCTATGATAAAATTGTTTCTTATACATGGTATGTAGACGACACCTTCATAGTATTTAATGGCACTCATAGACAGGTGGATATGTTTTTTAAATTTATTAACGAAATTAACCACAACATAAAATTTACTATGGAAATGGAAACCAATAATGGCTTGAACTTCCTCGATGTATTGGTGTTAAAAAGAAACAACCATTTCGGTTTTAAAATATACCGAAAAACCTACCACAACAGACATAGTTATAAATGCTAAATCGAATCATCCATACACACAAAAAATGGCGGCATTTAATGCACTAGCACATAGACTAATAAGCGTACTAATGAATACGGAGGATTATAAGGAAGAATATAACATAATAAAACACATAGCCTTGAAAAATGGATATAACACAGAAATTGTGGATAAAATGATACATAAACATTTACGGAAAATAAATGGTGACAATAATAAAGTTAAAAATACAACACAATATGTCTCAGCATTATATACGAACATACTCCCCAACATAATAAAAAATGAATTTAAAAAATTATATATAAATATTTCATTCAAGACCATAAATAATCTAAAAAATATACTTAAGCCACAAAAACCAATAACTTTGGAGGAATGTTCAGGAGTATATAGAATCCAGTGCAGTGAGTGCGATAAGTTCTATATCGGACAAACGGGGAGGAAATTTATCGAGAGATTTAAAGAACACCTACCAAAAAAGAAACCCCAAACCACCTCATCAAATTACGCACTCCACCTAATAAATGAAAACCATAATTACACCGGATTCAAAGAGAACATGGAGCCGATACATGTTTGTAATAAAGGTCATTTCCTGAATGCTTAGGAGAGTTTGAAATATACAAGGCATCCAAAGTAAATAAAGAGCAGTTACTCAACGATCAGCTATCATTTAAATCCAATAAATTATATGATACCGCGTTGATGATAAGCAATGAAGCACGAACACGGGCTAGTTGACGATCGGAGGTCGACCGGTGCACTGAGTCGCTTTTAACGTGTTCATGTGTTTGTGTTATATGTTAATATATTCAGTGATTTTTGTGCGTGTGTTTTTATGTATAAACATTTTAATCATTTCGACGACCCCTATGTATTAGGGGAATAATAAATTTTTTACTGTACCTGAAGATGGGGATTTAGTCCCTGAAACATGTTGTATGTAAAAAACTGAGATCGCATAGTGGATTATACAAGGTAAAAAATTCTTAAGTTAATGTGAATAAGTGTTCTGTTCAACTAACAACTTAACGCTTCATGTCAACCTTTTAAATTATTTGATTTTTCAGATATACTCTGATTTTATGATTTCCCTTGAACCAGAACTTGTTTGAAACCCATTACAGTAGTAACAGTGAAAAATTTCTAAATTTATGAACTGTAAATTAATATTGTTTAGTTATTGGCACTGTTTTAGAAAGCACACTTTAGCAGTGGCGTGGCTTGAGTAGATACTTGAGCTTGAGAAATTAGATTATAAATCACAAATGAATGGCAAGTTAATTTTTTTAAATAACCTTGTTTCATTCAATTCATCTATACGATCTAGATGGAAATTAACTTTTTCCATTATTTACTAGAATTTTGTATTTTTGAAAAGTTTTATTTATTAAATATAATTAATTCACTACCGACTCGGAACAAAGTTTTTATGGGTAAAAACATAAAAGTTTTACCTTATAGCCTGAACCAATTTTCGCTTTTAAAAAGCTTCTTCAGAGGCAGCCTCTGAATAAAAAATAAAATAAAAAACTTTGTGTTCCGAGTTGGCAGTGAATTAATTATATTTAGTTAAGTAACGGACACGTCATGGACAACGAAATCCAAGAATTTTATTTATTCATTATGAAAATTAAAATGAGTCTTTTAATGTCCTTTTCCTATAAAAAAGTGATTTTAAATTAAGGTACTGTACTGGTAATTATTTTGTGTGGGTCTTGTAAAAGAAAAAAAAGAAACTAGAAAATTCTATACTAATGCTATGTGAAAGAAAAAACTGCTAGACTAATTTGGAATATTCTACACCATCTTTACCAAAGAAAAAAAATTACTAGAATATTCTGGAATGTTAAATTAGTATTCTATTATAGAATATTCTAGATCTGACAGAAAAAATAATACTGTTAGAATTGTCTGGAATTGATTATCCTAGGATGATTTTGTTAAGCTTCAAATTAGAAGTTTGTAATTGTTATTTCTTCACTTTTTATCACTTTAATGGGATGATGATGATGATGATGATGGTTGTTGTTGTTGTTACCACCACCAGGGCCGGAACTGGGGGGGGGGCAGACGAGGCATGTGCCCCGGGCGCCGGGTTGGAGGGGGGTGCCGGCTTGGAGGGGGTGCCGAAGGCGCCAGCCAGCCCAGACACGGGGCGCCGAAAAAGCGAAGAAATAGTAAAATTATTTTCTATATCGTCTATATGTTACAATTTTTCAAATAATAAAGCATTATTTGTGCGATTTAGTGTTTAACGTCTTCAATTTTATTTTTATTTAATTTGATGTAATTTAAAAAGCAGTAATCATATCACATAGATGTTAAGAATTCATTATTAATTGAGAATTATCCCCGCTCGGTTTCAATCGGCCATATACAAGTTACAACCGATCTTCGTAAGTGCTCGAGCGTGTTCGGCTACTTCTGGCTCGTTGCGGTTCAATGCAGATAAATTTTTGGAGGGAAAAGAAAAGATTGTGCCAAAGTTGCCAAGGAAACCACTGTTCAGTAGTTCAGTTTATCATTTACGTGCAAGGTGCAAGTAGTGAAGTCGTTCCATTGCTGATATTTTTGTAATAAATACGAATAATTAGATTAATTTTCTTTATATTTCTCGGTACCATTAGCCGAATTAGTCACTCAACACAACAAAAATGTCAAGGAAACCTTCTGGAACACAATACAGGAAAAAAGCCAAGGAGCGGCATCACAATGAAAACAGATTATCATCATTTATGTCGTCGTGGTTGACAGAAAAAGGTAAGCCCAGTATTTTTTGAATTTTTAAAAATTAGTTTAATTTATAACATTAATTGTTGATGCTAGGCTTTGAAATGTTAAAAATGTTTGCCTTTTATCATGACGAAACTGTTTACGGGAAAATTAACAGACAACTCCAATTCCTTATTGTTCATATATCGCTCCACCCAGGGGCGTATCAACTAATTTTGAGATAGTTTACTGGCCGGGGGGGGGGGATAGAAAAAGTTTCGAAAATTGGATGGAAATTGGAAGTTTTCGAGGTTTTCTGCAGCGAAATTCAGCTCGTAATTTAACCCATTCTTAGAATAGATTTAAAAATCGTAAACAGTTGGGGAGTTTAGGGGATCTTTAAAGAAGAATTCAGCTCGTTATATAATTTTGTTTTCCCAGGGCATTTTTTGGGCTTTCTGGATCAACCGCGCAGCCAGGAATTTCTCCTGGGGGAAATATATATATTTTTTAGCGCAAATTATTCAATTGGAAAAAATAATTACAACGTAAAGTACGTAAGTTAGAAATTCAAATTATGTGCAACAATATTTTCTCGGAGTAAAATGTTATATTAATGTTCATGGAAAACAAACATTTTTTAAATACTTAAATATTGACCAAAATGTCCTTATTACGTGGATAAGTAACAATCTGGCTAGTCAAATCATAAAATAATAATAAAATTTATACATTTACGAGTAAAATTCATGGATCTTTTCTCTTAAACCCCCCCCCCAAGTAGTATTTTTTTATGAAAATTGTCATTTTAACATTAGAAAATGACTCTACAACAAAAATTTGGATGGAGAAACGTGTTTAAAAAACATTTTTTTCTTAGTAAAAATATTGTTTTTGCTCATAAATTTCAAAAAATAAATTTTTCAGTATAATGATTATTTGTAACATGAGCTTTACGATGTTTTTATTAAAAAATAACATTTGAACGATCCCTCCTCGTATTATTATTTCTAATTTAACGTACCTACAATACTTCTTTAATAAAAATTTGCAAAAAAAATAATTTTTTTACTCTCATGGATATTTTTTAATGAAAATTTCATATCCCCCACATAGTGGGTGGGTGGGGGGGCTTCGCCCCTTTCTGTGACCCCATGCATATTATTATTTCTAACTTTTAGTTGAGGTAAGCTGCCAACAACGAGACGAAGAAGGTTCACAAGGAGAAGAACATCCAGTTGAGGCCGACCAGTCTAACTATATACATATGGAAGCCACGAACACTGACACTGTAAGTACTGCTAAAGATATAGAAATCGCTGAACAGCTAGCTCTCAGTAAAACGGACGATTCTGCAGTTTCGAGCATGATAGATAATAGCTCAAAAATTTATAGAAACAAAGAGCTTCAGGACTCACAGTTAGATTTTGATATTAACGACCCAGGGTCATGGCCAAGTACAATATCTGATCATCAGAGATGTTACATAACGAAAATGAGGTTAGATAAAGATAAGGAACAAGAGCTAGATCTAAGTAAAAGTATGAGGGAGGGCCGTAGCCTCACAAAGGACTGGTTTTTCAAACTGTTGCCTAATGGAGAGCAAGTAAAAAGATCCTGGCTAGGTTATAGCAAGATTAAAAATGCACTATTTTGCATCCCATGTAGGCTATTTTCACAAACTTTTAAAGAATCTACAACTAGCTTGTCATTTTTAGCTAAAGAAGAGGGTTTCACCCAATGGAAAAAGGTGAGTGAAAGAATTCCAGATCATGAAAATTCGCAAAATCACAACCGTTGTTTTTGTTCTTGGAAATCACTTGAAACGTCAATGAAAAAGGGAGGAATAGATAAAGAACTACAGGAACATGTAGCAAGAGAAGAAACTCACTGGCGACAAGTGCTTCGCTGTATCATCGATGCAATAGTTTTTTTAGCAAAACAAGGAGGGCCTTAAGAGGATCATCTGAGCTAGATAATTTTGGTGATCCAAGAAGTGGGAGGTTTTTAAACACAATCGATTTGATTTCCCATTACAATGCTGATTTACGTGATCATATCAATCGCCATAGAAAAGGTCAGATTGGGTATTTTTCCCACAAGATTCAAAATGACTTCTGTAATTTCAGATTAACAAATGAAGAAAAAACCTTTTACTTTTTAGATTCCGTTACAAATTATTACACAAAATACAATAGAGGAGTGCTGTAATTTCACAACTGAATTTCACTTGATCTGTTTGCACTATAGTGTAGTGTGTTGATGAGTAAAGCTACGAAGCTGTAATTAATAGCATTGACTTAAGTACAGGAAAGTATATGCTTTTGTTTTTTGTTAAATAGTTTTAAATGGAGTGAGTATGGTGTGGAGGGGGAGGAAGGGGCGCCGAAATATACCCTTGCCCCGGGTGAAAGGAGGGCTAGTTCCGGCCCTGACCACCACACATAGTGAACTGTAACCAAGATGATAGAGTACTCTACAGAATTCCTAAATAGTTCCTGCAGAACAATTAAAGTTATTAGAATGATGTATAATACTGTACTGATAATAAAAGAAAATACAATAATATGATGGATATTTAGAACAATTAACATTGGTGTCGCATAAAAATTTCAACTATTGAGATTATTCTGGTTAGATTCTTCACTTTGACTACAAACAAAAACCAAGTTTGCAGTAACATTCTATATTAAACTTTCAACAGAAACATAAACAACTAGAATTGTCTAGAATGTTCTATACTATACAAGAAAACCTAGAAATTACTATAATATTTTGGAAAGGGGCTATTACAGTTACAACCCAAGGAAAAACAAAAATCCTGTGTGTGTGTGTGTGTGTGTGTGTGTGTGTGTGTGTGTGTGTGTGTGTGTGTGTGTGTGTGTGTGTGTGTGTGTGTGTGTGTGTGTGTGTGTGTGTGTGTGTGTGTGTGTGTGTGTGTGTGAGGGAGAGACTTGTATTTAATTCATTATGACTAGCAAGTATACGTGGGAAATGAAAAAAGTGATGAAACAAAGCTATGAACTTCTCATGCAGTGCTTAACTATAGAACATGTTATCTTCAGATTTTGTCCTGCGTAATGTGCAACTACTGGGCTACACTTACATGGGGAAAACAGACACTTTCTAGAGTGTTCTAGAAGGTTCTATACTATAGTCTGCTAAAAGGGAAAAACTTCCAGAGTGTTCTACAAGTTTCTATACTATAGGCTACCAACAAGGGGGGAAACCTTGTTGTGTTCTAGGAGGTTCTATATTGTGGGCTACTAACAAGGAAAAGAACTCCCAGAGTGTTCTACAATGTTCTGTACTGTAGTCTACTGCAAGGGAAAATCTTCCAGAGTGTTCTACAAGGTTCTATAATATAGGCTACCAACAAAGAGTAAACTCCCGGAGTGTTCTAGAAGATTCTATAATGCAGTCTACTAACAAGGGAAAAACATAAACTCCAGAGTGTTCTAGAATATTCTATACTGTAAGCTACTAACAAGGGAAAAACAGAAACTCCCAGAATGTTCTAGAAGATTCTATACTAATAGGGGAATTAGAAATTACTAGTGTATACTGGAATATTCTATACTTTAACAAAGGATTTGTGTGTGTGTGTGTTGCAGCATTGACTACTACAACAATAAGTTAGTATTGAATGGAATTCAGTTTGGTTTTGTTGTTTATATACCAGTATCATGATTATGTGACATGTTTATGGTGTTATAATGTGAATTTTAAAAGTATACGATATATGTTATTTTAATAAATACCAAATATAACTTTCAAATATCTGGAACTATATCACAACATTTTAGCCTTTGGAAAATCAATCGTTAAATCTTTATTTGTATTATGTTATTAATCATTCAGAAAATTATCTTTAATTCGTAGAAGAATCCTTTTAGTATTCTTCTTGGCCATGAGTTAACAAATTATGAAAGGTTTATTAGGTAGGCCTGATCAATTAACTACATATAATTAAAAATTATTCTCATTTCAGATTAACAGCATTTTTAGAGCTTATTTTCACTGTATCGTCGCCTACTTAATCTCACCTTATGGCTTCCTTCATAGCGGATCTTCAAGGGTGTTCTTTGAAAATACACCGCTTCAAAACACAAGTGATGACCTAATAAAAACTCTTAAGAATACTGAAAAATGCTTCATAGTAAAGGAGAAACTAATTAATTAGTTTAACCTATTAATTTTATTTAAAGTAATTAAATCATAAAACTATCCAGTTTGATGAAAATTTTTAAAAGTAACTTTCCCGTAATACGAATATTTCTAGTAGGACATCGAGGTCTGCCTCTCTCCCCCTCTCACCAGTGCCGGATTAAGGGGGGGGCTAAAGCCCCTGGTCCCGCTTGTCGGGGGCCCCATCCCCGACCATTTAAAAATTCTCATTTTCGAACGAATAAATAAAATTTTCCGAGCAAGCGAAATATTAAAAACCGCACTGACAAGGAGAGTACCGGTACCTGAAGTGCGGATCACAGATTTAAATGAAACTTGGGGACATGTTTAAGGTTATGGTAAAAGCCAAAGCAGTAAAGTTTAACGCTCAAAATTTCCGAAAAGAAGATGAGAAAGAAATACTTAAATTAAATAAAATAAAAAAATATGTGAGTAAAAATACGGTTTAAGAGTAATATTTTGTTTATTATATTTATTACATGATCGTCTGAATAAAGTAAAGTATTGTACAAATCGCGAAAATTTCATACATGGGTCCCTGCTCTTAAATAGCCCCGGGACTCCCATAGCCTTAATCCGGCCGTGCCTCTCTCTCTAAAAACGAAACGAAACAAACAGTCATGTGATATAAAATCTGGTTTTAAAATGTTAATATTAAGTAATAAATAAACTTCCGTTAAACAGCTGAACGCTAAGTACTTCCAAATAAGACGCTCTGTGTATAATTATATATCGCAATTTCCGGGAGTACTGTACAGCAGGTTGATTCACGCGTCATGGAGTAGTCACCCAAGGACAAGTTCAACTCGCCCTTATCTCAAAAAGGAATTCTTATCTCCGGAATGAAATTCTTACAACAGAAGCTACACGGGACGAGCACTCGTTCTCTGTATAGCACAAATTTCATCTTTTTGCCCGACAACACTGTATATGAGACACTAAGACAATCAGATTCTTTAAATTCTTGGGTTTTGTTGCCCTTGACGTGTCCGAGTATCACTATAATAACAATCTGTAAACGCTATTTCGACGCAGAAACTATACATTTAGGTAAAACTGTTACCTTATTATCTGAGCCAGCTTTCGCACGTTGTGAGCTTCGTTAAGGCAATAAAGTAACATTTTTTAAAATTGTTATTTAAATACTATGAGTTCCGCGTCAGAATAATGCTTACAGATCATTAGTAAAAATCTTTATCCTCAAAATAGAACCGTGTGACTCACACACGAAACCCACTGATTTACATCAAAAAACATATTTCTTTAAATATTATTCTCAAATGCTCAATCATAAAAAATAAGGTGACAAGGTTCAAAGCAAATGGAGTCAGTTCGATCGTTGCAAAAGAATGGTAACTTTTCGGTATCATTTAATATTCTTCTTTTATTAGGTTATATCTAAAGATTAAAGTTGCTGAATTTATTGGTTATTTGGATATTAAATGAGAACAGGCTACAGGAATTGTCCCTATGGAGTACAGACTTCAGGTGTCGTCGTTACGTACTTTCCCGTGTAGGTAACTAGACCTATTTCGCTAGGGCTCAAAATAAATAATAAAGATAGGGAATAATTTAAAAACGATCGAGAGTAATATGTCTGCATCAGAGTAAGTTATAACTACGAAACGATAATAAATATGTTGAACGGTCAAATTGTAGCTACTGTTATTGTTGACAGATCGAAAGAATCAAACACAAAACTTTAAAAGGTCGTGTGTAGCCTAACTTATCAACTGATAGCTGATATGAACATTTTTAGGCTTGAAGATGGAGAAATGTACGATTTAAATACTAAATAAAGCGTCTGTAATATTAATTGACAGGAAAATTTTAAATCTCTTAAATTATTTTTAAATTTATCTGCTTCAGCGACAACGACCTTATCTTCAATTATTACTAATTGTACGAGGAAGCCTATTTCTGAATAGTAAGATTAAAACAAAAAAGCAACGTATTAACAAATGAAAACAAATTTGTTATTCGTTAGGTGGCCAATATTCTTTTATGTTATTTTATGAAAACAAATTTGTTATTCGTTAGGTGGCCAATATTCTTTTATGTTATTCTCGAAAAATCTCGAAAACTTCACTGGACGCGAATTTTGTGAGAAACACAAAAAATGGAAGACATGTATAACACCCCGCCTTACTTCGAGTTGGTTGCTTTCCCAGTGATCTGTACAAAAACGAGTATTATTGAAAAACGTGGTCTGCCCACAAAAAAGGGAGACATTTTTATAAGCTTAATCCGCCTTACTTCGAGATGATTTTTCAGATGGATTTCACAAAAAACGAGTATTATTTTAAAGGTATATTGGTTTCCATATGTAACTTTAGTTTGTATGTTAACGTAACAACGCCAACTTTTGGCGTCACCGGCACACAACGGAGTTACATTATTGCTAGAAACGTTTTTCCTACAAAATATGACAATGAAACACGATTGCAATCGTTAACAAACTATTTTATAACATACGCAAATAAATTTTCACGATTCTTGTTATCTAACTAAAATTATATGCGGTATTCACTACAAATCGATGCCAACAATCTCATAATCGAAATAACGAAAATGAGTGTAGGTACGGTTATTGGGGAAGTACCTAATATTATTTAATTTAATAAATAAACACATGGTTTATTTCTACAGACACTAAATAAGTAGTATCTGTAGAACTAAATCAAGTGTTTATTAATTAAATTTAAATATAATTATGTTTTATTGTATTCTTGTTATCTTAAGTTTCACATTTGTTACCATAAAATTTATTTGGCTTGGAAAAAAAGAAATATTATTTCAGTTTCGGCCGTAGGTGCGAGACGTGCGAAAAATAATAGGTTTTTGTTGTTCTGGAACATTGTAGAAAGAGAGACCCAACGCAGAGAAACCACATTCCAGATAATTCTGTACAGATGTCGTTGGACTTTTGTTTAGCAGACCGTGGGTTCAACCCTCCTATGTGTGTGTCTAGCTTTGTCTGTTTACATGTGTGTCGAACATTTCCTTCCGTTGCTTTCTTACCTGCTTCCATGGGTTTGTGACCCACATACTGTTAATACTATTGCGATTCTGTATTTTACAATAAAATATAATGCAAGTAAAGGTGCGTTTACATTATTTAGCAAAAACGTGCTTATAGTAATGTTATATGACACAGCTAGACAACAGTAAAATAAAATGTTACTAAAAGCAAGAACGTTATTAGCAATTTACCGTCCTATTAGCAAAAATTCTGTTAATCGCAAGTTGTCGGTAAAGATAAAAGAATGTTACAAACATTTGCGCATTCTAGTTGCTAATAACATCCCCATTTTTATAAGGGCTGTAACAGTGTCTCATTGTCCTGCTTTGTTGTCGATCGTTTCGAGTGCTCTGGTTTATCTTACTTTTTATTGTGTATTTTTTTTATTTATTTTTTGTAATATATTTATATGATCAAAAATATCTTAAGTGAAATGGAATAGAACAAAGATCAAATTATAAAGTTAATTGAATTATTTAATGAAAAATTGGCTCTCTGAGCAGTGGCGTGTCTAGAATTTGGCCTTTATGGGGGGGGGGATCCGGTCGGATGGGCTTCATACAAAATAAAAAACAATTTAAGACTAATCAACAGTACTATTTTTAAAGTGGCTAAAAAACGTGTGACAATATCCAGAAATCAATCCCATTAAAGTAAACGGTAATAACAAAATAATAAAACGCATTACTAAAACATTGTTTAGAATATACTTACTGACTGAATTGATTTTCCTATATTTCATATTTCAAACTTATACGTAAATGCTGTGTAATAAACTTGTTTGTATAGGGTATTTCTTACATATGTCCCTGAGTTGTACTGTAGAAGACTCAAGGCTTATTGATTTTGGTGAAGATCGGTTACGGGGAAAGGGTAGTTTACCTGAAACATTTTTTGTTGTAACAAGAGTAAAGTTCTTAATTTTGATAAATAAAGTATCCTGATAAGAAGATCTTAATAATCCACTGTAGAAACGTAGATGAAATATCTATAAATGAAGAGGCTAGTTGAAAGAGGTGGGGGTAATTTTCTATAAATGAAAATTATAGTTGAAGGGGGAGGGGATAATTTATATATGTGTACTACGTTATCGGCAACAAAGTAGTAGTTTATTGTTAAAATTCCTTCCCGGGCTGTTTGGCCGTAGTCCAACGTTTTCTGCAAAACCAGACGTTTCGGCAGTGCCGTCGACTGCCATCATCAGTGAAAATCAAGGGCGATAACGTGTGGTGGTATACGTTAGTGACCACAGTACTGTGGCTAAGGCTGAAGCAATAAGTGGAAAGAAGTAGTTTCTATGGAAACATTTCATTTTAAATATAAATCTTAGAACATGGAAGTCATGTATGGTTCTCCATACCGATATTTTAGAAACAAAATCGTCACAAAATCATCAATGATGTCTAATGTTTTTTTAATAAGTACTTAAACTATTTAATCCCCAGTTAGGGTTGCCAACTTTTTTTGAGGAAAATAACGTAACTTGTCTGTTGGAAGAGGAAAAAAAAAGTATTTGTAAGAAAAAAAAAGTATTTTTTAATTTAAGTTTTTATTGCCTTAAATACATATTTTTTGTGCTTTTAGCACAAGCTAACAATTTTTGGTTATCTTTGAGAGTTTGAAAGCTAGTATTACAATCTAAATCTAGATTTAAATAAATAAATAACTCATTTTTTATTAAATTTATGGACGCTCTGTTTCTCTCTTCTCGCCACTTTACATTCATCACCGAGAAAACTCTTTCAGTGAAAGCTGAGGTTGCGGGAACAGAGAGCAGATAAGAAATAATTTTTTTTGTATTTGGTAAGTTATCACACGCATTCTTAAGTATATATTGCCACTTTTCAGCAGTATTGTTTTCTGAAAATTCTTTGTCATTATTTGTTGATTGTCTTTGGATTTCTTTAAGTCTTATTGACTCGGAATATACATCATCCATTTTAATATTTAATCTTTTTTACAACAACGCATAAATAATGATCTAGAAAGGAAACCGATATGGACTGCCATCTGCCGTTTCGTTCAATAATAAATAATCATTGTCAATCGTGTGTGTTCCGTTCTGTTTTATCTTAGGCATCGATAAATCGTTCGGAAATTACGTATGAGAGTGTTTCGTTTCGTGCATTACAGTAAAGACTCAAAATAAAGTATTTTCGCATACTTTATTTTTATGCAAAAGTATAAAGTATATTCACCAAAAATAAAGTAGGATACTTTATTATAAAGTATGGTTGGCAACCCTATCCCCAGTACTTAAAAGCTTAAACTATTCACACGGTAGGGGTTGGGGTCCTCCATTCAAATCCCTCGCATGGCAGCGCGACAAAAAAACCGTGTGAACTTGGACTTATCATCAGTGACGCCAGAACTTTACTTTCGTGTCTCTACTTTTATTCCATTTCTGGATACCTTCATGTCCCAACTAGATTCGCATTTCTTGAAACACAAGGAAATATTGAAAGGCTTTCAGTGCCTTTTGCCTACGAACCCAGTCCTTCTGCCCCTGCCGTCTCAAGTTTCTGCTTTCATTTCGCTCACAGAGTTCTACGCCAGTGACATAAGAAGCGGTTGCCAAGAAGACCTGAATAATGAATTAAAATTATGGTACAGAAAAACGAAAACGGCCGTAGATGGGTTAACTATGTGCAATCCCAACATAATGCCAAATACTTTACTTTGCTAGAAATACTAGCTGCGCTCCCAGTGTCCACATGTACAAATGAACGATGTTTGTACATTATATATGTACAATTATGTTTGATGTTTGAAAATTATAGTTGAAGGGGGAGGGGATAATTTTTATATGTGTACTACGTTATCGGCAACAAAGTAGTAGTTTGTTGTTAAAATTCCTTCCTGGGCTGTTTGGCCGTAGTCCAACGTTTTCTGCAAAACCAGACGTTTCGGCAGTGCCATCGACTTCCATCATCATTGAAAATCGAGTGCGATAACGTGAGGTGGTATACGTTAGTGACCACAGTACTGTGGTTAAGGCTGAAGCAGTAAGTAGAAAGAAGTAGTTTCTATGGAAATTTTTCATTTCGAAAATGATTTTAAATATAAATCTTAGAACATGGAAGTCATGTATGGTTGTCCATACCGATATTTTAGAAACAAAATCGTCACAAAATCATCAATGATGTCTAATGTTTTTTTAATAAGTACTTAAACTATTTAATCCCCAGTACTTAAAAGCTTAAACTATTCACACGGTATTGTTTCATAACATTTTTCGATACTTTTTCCTTCCTGTTTCCGGGATAAGGTGATTGCCTTGTACCAAGTGCCCACGACTCTTCGGGGGCGGATGAGCGAGTAAAAGGACAGGCCACCCTCTTGTCCTTGGAATTCAAAACCACTCCTAAAGGTGGATGACCCGCTAGGACAACGGAATAGCATAGAAAAGACAATGGGAAACAAAGTGGGGACAACTCGAGGTTACAAAGTTGCAGGAATAAACAGTTGCAGAATTGCAACATGGTATGTAAAAATCAAGGAAAATTAGAAAATATAAGAATATGGATAATAAAAGGCACCAGACCTTTTAGGGATAAGTGAAGTTAGATGGCCCAACAATGGAGATTTTTAGACTCGCGTATACAGAATTCTATACCGATAAAAGAATGAGACAGATGGTCCGGTGGTCCCTTTCCTAACCTCTTTAGGCTATCTGCTGTCTGGCATCCTATTCAGATGAACAATCCATCCCTCTTTATTCTCTGCAATACGATCTTGGATATAAAAAATGTTCAACTCTTCGCGAATGTCTTCGTTGTAGAGTGTATCACTTAGTGACCAGCCTTTAGCAGATCGCAAAATTCTCATCTCCGATACCTGTATTCTACTCAGATTTTTACCGACTTGCTGTAACATTGATCTCTGCATATACATTTACTTTTATTCAATTGTGAAAAAGACATTTCACGTTTTGAAAAAAAAGACATTCGATACCATCCTTGATAAAATTAGTTAAGAACATGATTACAGACAGTCGTTGTGTCCGCCTGAAGCACGTCACTGAGAAATCAACATCCACTTCCGCGTTCTATGCCTCACTACACGTAGTACCATTTCATGCGCCGATTTAACTCGCAAGTAAGTTAGGCCCACACATTGTTTACTTTCAAGAGTAAACAATCGCACCAAACTTACATATTGTTAGAAAAATAATTTCATTGTTGTCAGATGTGACGAGATATTTCTAAACGTATCGAGTCGGCAGCTGACTTCTGGTTCTGTACATTCCACACGTATTTTATTACCCTTTGCGAAGTCACAAGGACGTTTATTGTTGCTCGTAAACGATTTTCGTTTCCATGGATACACAGATAGGGAAACAACCTCATAAACGGACGTCAAGCAGAAAATCACTTGTTTTTGTTTCTGACATTTTGTCTTTCTGCGTACTCTCTCTCTCTCTCTCTCTCTCTCTCTCTCTCTCTCTCTCTCTCTCTCTCTCTCTCTCGCTCTCTGTCACTTGCGTGCGCGCACGCGCACACATCCACATACACCTCTACTCTACTACAGCTGCTGTCATACGCACCAGTTTCCAGACCTATATCCTGACGAACAAATCACTTCTCCCCGGTTTCAGGATTATTAACATCATTAATTATAACCAACTTTATCATTTAAAAAAATGGACTTGTCACGTCTATGTCAAAGTTACAAAGCAAATTTTAAGTTGACTAGTGTAGTTAACCTCGGACATGTTAATTAGAAAATGAACGTTATCCCGCTGCGTCACCGCACGTGTTTACTAGATGGATGATCTCTCTCCCTGGTCACTCCTTGAGTTATACCTACCACGGAAGGAGAAAAAAATGAATGTTCTCTTCCGCACGCGCGCGCGCGCGTGCGTGTGTTTTGCTTTATATATAAATAGACGGATTTTTCTATATTAAAGTTGTTACTTGACAATAACATAATTTCGTTATTAATTGCCGAAGTGAAACATTTTAATAAATGAGACCTACTTCGGTCTCAATAAGGTTGCGATACTCTTGGCAGCACTACTCTTGTAACGGAAAATTTGACCTATTTATAATTTTAATAAATAAGATATGCTGAAAATAGAAATAAGGGTGTGTTTGAGAAAACAGAGAGGCATGTAGGCGTGAGAAAGCGAGGTGGCAATAAAGTGAAAATAGAATTACTTGCTAAAAGCTTGATAATGCATGTACTGTATGTTGAGGCACGATTTGGGACACTACTGTCATAAACTGTATTATGTTTCAGATAGTAATGGTGTTTACCAAACGTTGTAAAACCTAAGTGCATATAACAATAGCTGGCGTGGGAAAGCGATCTTGTTGTGCGTGAGAGATAGAAAGAGACGCTACTTTCTGTAAACACGTGTGCGCGGAGAAACGTTGGGCGAATTAGAAAAGGCGTCATACGTTACGCGGGAAGTTTTAGTTAAGCGGATTGGTTGAATTCGTATTTAGCGGTAGTTTGGACCTATCGGAACGTTTTGTTGTAGTTCGTAAGTAAGGGAAACTTGAGGCATGTATATATTGTGAACTTAGAGGAAATAAGGGCAGTCTTCTTTATATCGGCAGAATTATACAGAGAGACTCGTGTACGTTGTTTTGCGTCAAATAATATAGATATTTTAATAATTAACGGAAGGAATCAGTAAACGTCTCAGAAATAACAAAGTACGGGAACACTATAATTATTATATCGAAGTTATAATAAACCATAAGAAATAATAAAAACATACGAAGTTCTGTTAATTCTTGACGTGGCGGTAATTCGCGGAAGGGGGCGTTAGAGTTCGAAAGAAAGTTAAGAAGGTATAAATTAGTCGGGCCAAACGCGACGTAAAGTGAGTTAAATGCACTTAAGTTATATTCTGTCATCTTTGTGTCCAGTGTAATTATACAACATAGTTAGAGGTATAATCCATATGTTAGTGTAGTGCACTTGTGATAAAGTGAATTGTGCAAGTTTAACCAGAATCAACACGACGACGGCTGCTGACGAACCACCGATCTACAATAGCTTCAGGACCACGCACTTTGGAAGGATTTACGCAAGTAAAGAATAATGAACATTTAAATTCTATGTTTTTGATAAATAAATATATGCTGTATGCAACATAGTGACTCAATCTGTCATAAAGGACTCACTGCTAGTGAATCATATTTAAATTTTTTCAATAAGTAATTCAATTCATATAAGAAGATTTTAATTTTGTAATGTATAAATACAAATTGTCACTAAAGTGATTATCATACTTTAATTTGTGTTTATTATTACTGGCGCCCTGAGGTAAATCAAGAGTCGGTACACTAGAATAAGTACCATAAACTATTATAGAAATTATTATATATCATATTTGATAAAGATAGTTTGTGATCTTATTTTTCACATGCTCATAGGCCAACATAATTTTCCAATCAATAATTTTAACTCTTTTACAAAGGCCTAGCAAGAAGTGTATTACATTCTGTCGCCCGGAACGTGGGACACGATTGAGTCACTATTAAATAAATTATAAATTAAGAACAAGTAGAAATTAAGAAAGAGTATAAAACATAGTTTATGATTTTATGATTACGCGAAGTAGGAGTAGGAGAAACAAGAACATACAAAACAACATTCATAACCTGTACAGCAACATGAGCACAAACACAAGTACCCAAAGCAACGATATGGAGTTCCAAGTAAATAATCAACTAGGCGATCCAGACACACTCGGAAACATTTCAGAGGACGATGAAGCGTCAGGGACGCGGGGACTAAACAGACAGGACGATGTAAACGCAGAAACACAACAATTTACACCAACAGTAGTAACAGAAGTCCAAGAACGACCGGTAAGTCAGGCACCACCAGAGACAGACAAAAACACTGATATATATATAATGCTACAACAATTACTAAAACAATCACAACACATACAAGAAGAATCGAGAAGTACAAAAGAACAGCTCTCACAACAGATACAAAAACAATCAGAAAAAACAGAACAAACAGAAAAACGACTGGCAATTCAAACTGAACAAACATAAAAACGACTGGCACTTCAAGTAGAACAAATAACAAAACAGCTCTCACAACAGATACAAAAACAAGCAGAATAAAACAGAACAACGGTTAGAACAACATGAGGTGAGATTAGAACAAGCACTACAACAAATGAACGAACGAATCCAGAAACAACACATGGAAATAAGAAACCAAATCCAATACAATACCCATAAGATTACTGAGAGTAGTATGAACACTAAACAGCAATTCGTAGAGTTGGAAGAACGGTATAGCAACAATATGCAAGTCGTAAGTGAAAAAATCGAAATAAATAACAAAAGATATGAAGACGATACGGTGAGCGAAAATATCGACCGTGAGTCGGAAGAAACAGAAATAGTAGTTATGTCAGATGAATCAGAATCACCTGTAATGATGGATGTTGATGAAGGGAGGAATTCAAATATGGATAGAAGAGGTGAAGATGAAACGTCTCCTTTACATGTTACTACTCATGATGTTGACGAAGCAATAGAACTCGAAAAAGATCCATTAACCCCTTACTGGCCAGCTATTCATGGTTGCCGGAGTGCCGAAGACTTCTAGTGTCTTAACAGTATGTCAGAAGAAGGTACAGCAGATTCGTGGGAGATTAAACCATCCCAAACACATGTACGTAAATCCAGACCTCACAGCCGCAGAGAAAAACATTCATTAAGAAGTCGTCATGCATCATCCAGTCACAGAAAAAGACATCATCATTTACGGTCTCACAGAGATGAACATCGAAGACACAATCGGGATAAAGTAACTATGAAAGAAGAAAATTCTTTATTAAGCCGCTTAGAGTTTCGAAGTCATCGAAACAAAGAAGCACTCAAGTCTCGTAAAGAAGAAAAACAGAAAGAGAAAGAAAGACAAGAAAGAGAGTTACACAGAGAAGGACATCTAGAATTAGAACGAATAATAGAAATATATAGAAAGGAGATAGAGGTAAGGAGGCAAGGACGACAAGATAAAGAGCGTAGCAGCAGTAGAGAGAAAAAACGAGAAAATTTTGAAGCAATGGAGAAAGAAACCCAAAACTTACACATACACACACAGAAACACCACACAAAAAATTGAAAACATAATGTAACAGCACACATCCGTATATTAATGTAGTAGTAATAGGTAGAAAAATAAATGTAAGGAAAGTCAATGTAATAACGTATAAGGAAAGTTAGGTACATAAGAAATTATGAATGCTTAGAAACTAAGTAAATAAGAATGGTCACCAGATGTTTAAAAAAAGGGAAATTGTTGTGTGTAACAGATGTTATTGAAAGAGAAAGTAGACCACCCACATTTTAAAGAGTTGTTGACAAGTCAGGTAGAGAGAGGGACGGATAATTTGTTTGTAAACAAGTCATAAAACCAGACCAACCCTTAAGGTCTAGTATTCAATAATGAATGTATTAGGAGTAGTGTTGTAATAAAATACTCACACAAGTATACTAAGAAATTTAAAACAATTAATTAAATTGAATATGTTGTTAATTTTAATTATAATGAATGTATTAATTATGTCAAGTTAATAGAATATCGAACAAAGTACTTATAATTATAATAATTTTAGGGACGCATCAATTAAACTAGTTTACAATTTTGAAAAAAAAATTGAACGTTAGTTTAATGGGGGGACTTATTTAACGGAAAATTTGACCTATTTATAATTTTAATAAATAAGATATGCTGAAAATAGAAATAAGGGTGTGTTTGAGAAAACAGAGAGGCATGTAGGCGTGAGAAAGCGAGGTGGCAATAAAGTGAAAATAGAATTACTTGCTAAAAGCTTGATAATGCATGTACTGTATGTTGAGGCACGATTTGGGACACTACTGTCATAAACTGTATTATGTTTCAGATAGTAAGGGTGTTTACCAAACGTTGTAAAACCTAAGTGCATATAACAATAGCTGGCGTGGGAAAGCGATCTTGTTGTGCGAGAGAGATAGAAAGAGACGCTACTTTCTGTAAACACGTGTGCGCGGAGAAACGTTGGGCGAATTAGAAAAGGCGTCATACGTTACGCGGGAAGTTTTAGTTAAGCGGATTGGTTGAATTCGTATTTAGCGGTAGTTTGGACCTATCGGAACGTTTTGTTGTAGTTCGTAAGTAAGGGAAACTTGAGGCATGTATATATTGTGAACTTAGAGGAAATAAGGGCAGTCTTCTTTATATCGGCAGAATTATACAGAGAGACTCGTGTACGTTGTTTTGCGTCAAATAATATAGATATTTTAATAATTAACGGAAGGAATCAGTAAACTTCTCAGAAATAACAAAGTACGGGAACACTATAATTATTATATCGAAGTTATAATAAACTATAAGAAATAATAAAAACATACGAAGTTCTGTTAATTCTTGACGTGGCGGTAATTCGCGGAAGGGGGCGTTAGAGTTCGAAAGAAAGTTAAGAAGGTATAAATTAGTCGGGCCAAACGCGACGTAAAGTGAGTTAAATGCACTTAAGTTATATTCTGTCATCTTTGTGTCCAGTGTAATTATACAACATAGTTAGAGGTATAATCCATATGTTAGTGTAGTGCACTTGTGATAAAGTGAATTGTGCAAGTTTAACCAGAATCAACACGACGACGGCTGCTGACGAACCACCGATCTACAATAGCTTCAGGACCACGCACTTTGGAAGGATTTACGCAAGTAAAGAATAATGAACATTTAAATTCTATGTTTTTGATAAATAAATATATGCTGTATGCAACATAGTGACTCAATCTGTCATAAAGGACTCACTGCTAGTGAATCATATTTAAATTTTTTCAATAAGTAATTCAATTCATATAAGAAGATTTTAATTTTGTAATGTATAAATACAAATTGTCATTAAAGTGATTATCATACTTTAATTTGTGTTTATTATTACTGGCGCCCTGAGGTAAATCAAGAGTCGGTACACTAGAATAAGTACCATAAACTATTATAGAAATTATTATATATCATATTTGATAAAGATAGTTTGTGATCTTATTTTTCACATGCTCATAGGCCAACATAATTTTCCAATCAATAATTTTAACTCTTTTACAAAGGCCTAGCAAGAAGTGTATTACACTCTACTTACGGTACTTTTTTCCTTCGTCCATTTCCCTTCCCCTCCTCTCTCTCTCTCTCTCATCCTTTTCCTCTACTCCTCTACTCCTCTTCCCTCTTCTTTTTTTCCTAGCTGGTCATATTGTAGTCGGGATAATGTTTCCTCCAGTATAGTTTTTCAGTAAATTCTCGTGTTTTATAGACTTGCTGTAACATTGATCTCTGCATATAAATATACTTTTATTCAGTTGTGAAAAAGACATGTCACCTTGAGAAAGACTGTACTTATTGTTAGTCCGTCTATTACTTTTAGCATTACCGGAGCAGTTTACTACATTTCAGTCATCTCTTTGTTTCTGCTATGTGAAGTGAGGGGTGGGAAGGACTATGTGTGAATGTATGTTTGTTTGTTGCAATGGTACACCATTAGTAAGTAGTATTGTAATTAGTCAATGTACATTGATTAGAATTATAATATTTATTTTATGGTGCTTGTAAGGTCAAAATTATAATAAATATTTTGCCTCCTACAGGAGTTGCTATATAGGTCAACCGGCTTTTGCAGCCTGTTTGTGGTAAAAAAAATAATTACAACAAATTACCTACTGAAACTATACACTGAAGTTCTCAAGTTAGATATTGAAGCATTACAGACACGTGACACACACAAATATGTTGAAGTATGTTGCATGTTTTTTATTATAAAACTACTCCATGTCCCTATTAAAAAAATTGAATAAAAGCCCCCTTCAGTCCTTCGGGGGGGGGGGCAAAGACATTAGCGCCGCCACTGTATCATTTATGTATATGCGATGTTCTGCATATCGCCATAATTGGAAAACACTTTAGGAATGATATATCTGTGTTGTTTTGAATATCACTGACTGGATCTGAATGTGCTGGAAACAGTCACACCAATAGCTCATATAATGGCAAGAAGTGGAGTTGTGCTAATTTGTAATTCATGGTTTCGATTATCGACGACAGCCAACGGACTGCAAGCGGTGGAACGTCATTGAAATTGAGCATGCGCGCGCGTGTCTGCTCAGTTGCAATAAACACAGTAATTACAGTACATGTGTCAAGTTATGCCGCCCGCAAGTCTCAAGGAAAACTGTGACGTCACAGAATAATGACGGTTATCATGCAGTTCTACGTTGTAGCGTTACCCAAACTGCAGTAAAACGTAAAAACTAGAGATGGGCGCTATACCTATAACAGGAATTTTGGAACGATAATTTTTGTGGGACGGATATAACAGTGACTTAAAAGTCGAAATACCCGTTCCGATTACTCGCGGCCTCGCGGTTCCGAGTCGCGGGACCCCCTACGCAACTAACGAATAAACAAGTAAACGAGTACTACGAGTACAAAGTCACAGATATTGGTGCTGAATACTTGATTCTGCGCATGTGCCAATTGCCATACAAGTACGAAACGAAGCAAAACAGCGAGGTTCAGAATATCTCTATGCCAAAGAGACGAAGCTGTTTTTAAATAAATGAAAAAATCGTGCTGATGTTACATTTATTCTCGTGTGTTATGCAGATATATAATACATATTATAATAACAAATTATATATTATTATGCTAGTCACCAACTTGGTAAATTTTGAAAAAGCGAATTATATTGTGTTATAACCTACAACCCAGTCGGGTTACAGGCAATTTGGGCACGTCGTTGACATGCTGGCTCCCGCCGATGAGCCTCCACCTATAAATCTACGCAGACACAGAAATAACTAATTAATACATTGTAGCAACACATACTCCGCCACGAATCAACTTGATCCCCTAATTGCATAAAAATTTCCATACATTCTATCTTACTTCTCTAGCTTGATAAGAAGTGTAATAATCAAACTTTTATATTTTAAATTAGTTAAAATTATTTAAAATCATAAAAAGTTATTGTACTGGCCTGTTCTTCCAACAACATAGTAATGCACATTATATTTAGTTACAATGGCTGATAATTTACTAATTTACACCAGTTATAATTATTCACAATTAAATGTTCAGTATGTTTTTACTTGAAAAACACAAATTGCATTATGTTAAAATAATAAAAATGATTTATTATTACTGGTGACCAGGAATATGATCATTGTCCTAGCAGTAGGTTTCATTTTCTAACTTGCTCATAGGTGGCAGCACAATCACAATGTCAGAACAGAACTAGTCTTCTAGAGAGTAGTGATGTTATGAGTTATTGAGTGACAAGTAAGTACGATCTCAGTTATGTGTAGTTTACTTGTTTAAAAGTTAATTCTGATTTTCCCGTTTAATGTTTATTATCAAGAGTCATTTTCCTGGACTTTGTCATATGATACCTCTTGGTAAGTGAAAAACTGTTTTATTCTAATTAGAATGAATGCATGCTAACAGTGATGTCTTTTCAGTGTAAACCTAACCTCAAAAGATTTGGAGGGACTCTCAATATTTATATGATGCAGTTTCATCATTGCCCTGCCTATAGTTGGTCAGGACAATTAAATAAACAGTTAAATAAGTTTTTTTGCTTATAATTGTATTTTAATTATTTTTTGTAGATTTAAGTTAATATTGATAAATATACTTAAAGTTTAATATGTTTTGCTAACCAACTAGGCCTATATTGCTAATATTAAAACACTGTACATTTAATTTGTTTGTACAAGGTATTTATAATTTGTTATTTACAAATAAATTTAGAAATTATTTAATTAAAAAAACAAAATGGCGGATATCTGGAAAGCTAAGCGTTTTCTGGAAAAAAAAAAAGTTTTCTTGGTTTCTCTCTATTTTGACCCTTAAAACCATTTTCTGAAGTTTGGCTACTTACTTATGGGACACCCTGTATCTAAATATTTTAATCTTTAATCCCCCTTCAGGACTTAAAGGGTTGACAAGGTCATTTTGTTATTTTTAGATTACCAGCATGGACAATCGTGAAGGAGATAGACACAGACATCGCACAAGAATTTGGGAGTCTGGGGCTTCTAAAAGACGTAAGGCAAAAGAAGCAACAATGAAATCAGCAGAAGAGATGGCAAAGATAAGAAAATTGGACCAGTTCTTCACTGTTCAATCAAGACAAGTGTCGGAAAGGAGTGATGACTTTGCAGAACCTGATCAACCTGACAATGCTTCAGTGGAAATGGTTGTTGATCCTGGCAAAGAAAAGGCAGAAGTAGCAACGGGTCCAATTGAAGAACACATAGAAAAGGAGGCTGATAGTGGCACATCTTATGTAGAAGCTGAAGTTGAGGGTCCACCAGGGGGCAATGACATTGGACTTTGGCCATCCATTATTTCGGAACAGATGCGGGATTACTGGCTGAAAAGGGGTGTATCAACAATCCAGCACTGTGATGAAAGTTTGTTCATTGCACACTCGGTTCAGCAACCTAGAAAGGACCGCAATATTCCAAGAATGTGCACACTTGGGCTTTTCCATCGTCCAAATCATAATGGAGAAGTCATAACGAGGAATTGGTTATGCTTCTCTCCCTCTAATGGACGTGTTTACTGCTTCACGTGCAGATTGATGTGCTTAACTACAGCACCTGAGTCTTCTCAGCTTTCGTCTAATGGATTCTGTGATTGGAAACATTCACAAGAACATATACAAAGTCATGAGCAGTCAACGGAACATCTGAAGGCTACGATTGCTTTCAATAGGAGGTTAAAAGCGATTGGGCGAATTGATACGGAGCTGACACAACAGGTCGAGCGTCTGGAGCATTATTGGAGATCAGTGTTGAAACGAGTAGTAAATGTTATTCAGTTTATTGCCGAGCGTGGCTTAGCATTTAGAGGAGATAACGAATTGGTTGGATCACCTAGAAATGGAAACTTTCTGGGTATTCTTGAACTCATCGCCCAGTACGACGACTTTCTTGCACAGCATATCGAAACTCAAGCCAATCGCGGCAAGGGTCACACAAACTACCGGTACCTGTCATCTACAATAATGGAAGAACTTATCAGTGTAATGGGTGAACAAGTCCTCGGAGAAATTATTTCTCGAATTAAGAAATCAAAATACTACGCCATCTCTTTGGACTCCACACCCGATGCAGCCCACATTGACCAACTAACCCTTGTATTGAGGTATATGGAGAAAGATGGCCCCGTGGAACGCTTTGTAACATTCATGCCAAACAAAGGCCATGGCGCTCAAGACATGTTCAATGCCTTGGTGGAATTTTTGAAGAGACATGACCTAGACCTGGGAAACTGCCGCGGTCAAAGTTATGACAATGCATCTGCAATGAGTGGAAAGTACAATGGTCTACAAGCCAAAGTGAGAGAGAAGAACAATCTTGCATCCTGGATTCCTTGTACGGCACATTCCCTAAATCTGGTTGCTAAAAATGCTGTAGAAAGCTGCTCGAGTGCTGTACATTTTTTTGACTTCCTTGAAAAGCTGTTCGTCTTCTTCACAGTTTCAACGCATCGGCATCAGCTTCTGACTGAGGCTTTGAAAAATAATGACTCAGCATTGACTCTCAAACATGTCACAACAACGCGTTGGTCCTGCAGAGCTGACGCAACTAAGGCACTTAAGCATGACTATCAGCAGATTAAGGATGTACTTAAACAGATTGCTGATGACTTTGAAGAAAAAGGCTGTGTACGGTGTGAAGCAGAAGGACTGTTAACACAGATTAATCAGCTTGAAATTGGTATTTACACCACCTTCTGGAATGATATCCTGCAAAGAACAGATGCTACTAGTAAAAATCTACAACATGCAAAACTCGATCTAAATACTGCTGTGGCGTCACTGACCAGCTTAAATAACTATGTCGCATCAAAGCGTGACTCCTTCGAAACTTATGAGAAGCAAGGCGAAGAGCTGTCTGGTTCAACAGAGTATGTTCAGACTCAGACGAAAACTCGACACAAGCGCCGAAATGTGCGTCTTAATCCATTGGATTATGGCCATACGGAAGAAGTACAACTCAGCCCTTCTGAAAAATACAGAACAGAAACTTTCTTGCCTGTTATTGATCAGTTTATCGCTTCTCTTGACCAACGTCTTCAATCATATAAAGATATACCAAGCCAATTTAGCTTTTTTAGCCATCTGAAAGAACTGTCTTCAGACGAGCTTAAGACATTAAAGCAGAGCAACTCGTCAGGTCTTATTCAGATGACTTGGACATTACATTTATCGATGAACTGTGTCAGTTTGTAACATTTACCAATATATTCACAGACGAGGAGCCAAAAGATATCAGCACTGAACTTTTCATGTACAAGCTTATCATGAAAAAGGGTGTGCAGGACACTTTCCCAAACATTGAGATAGCTCTAAGGATATATCTAATTTTGATGGCAACAAACTGCAGTGGCGAGCGCTCCTTCTCAAAACTCAAATTAATTGAAAACCGATTAAGGACATCCATGAAGCAGGAACGACTTGTAAATTTGGCTATCATGAGTATCGAGTCAGATATACTGCGTGAATTGGACTTTAGTGACATCATCAGCGATTTTGCAGCACGAAAATCAAGGAAAGTGCCTGGATTGTAATGGTTATAACGTTATTCATTCGCTGATTTGTAATATATTTATGTGTTATTTGTTAGTTATGTTATACTATACTTTTTAATGAAAAAATTGAATAATTTTAACTCAATTTCTCTGCGTAAATAAATTTTGTAAATAAACTTGTGTTCGTTTCATTTCGTGTTTTTGCATTACATATTTCAACACCTTGAAACAATGGGCCTCCCACCAAAATGGGCCCCGGGCCACCCACATCTTAAATCCGGCACTGAATACTATATCCTCTTAACTGAGTCCCCCGCCTATACCTTGACTCCGCATTGACGCTACCCTCCATCTTTAGCGTCCTGCACTACTCGACCCTGCTGTCTCTGTTTTCTAGTTTGGAAGTCCCATATTAATCCCATCCGATCCCCATTTGGCTGTCCACACTACATTAACACATCCACACATTTTCTGTTTCTTCTGTGTGGCTCCACCTTCTCTGCCTCCTGCCCGCGTTGGCGTGCGTCTCCACATTCCTAATACCATAACGGCTGACGGAGGCCCGTCCGCAAAACAGCTTGGACAAGCCTCCTGGGTTCCGACCGGTCCGTCGTAAATCGATTTGAACATAAGGCGGGGTGGCATGCCCAACAAACGTGTAAGTGTGTACTATTTACATAAATTTGGATATAAATCTGCCTTTCTGTGAGATTGTATTACTAATTTGATGACAGTAATATGTTTCAATACATTATCTCTAAGACTACGATTCTCATAAGTCGTATAGATATTGTCGGAAAACTTTACCCACAGCTAGGGACATTTTTTTATATAACAGGTTTGTGCTTTTAAGTGCTCATTTAAATGGAACAGTTTGTTTTACTACGATAAATAAATAATGCTCTGCACAAATACTGGCGTTCGGCTTGCCCGTAGTATGAAAAATATCAGTCAGCTGGAAAAAAATGTTAACCTCTATGAAAATATTTTTTGTATCGATGGTAGTAAGCGCGTACAAGCCTAAGTCGATAACCTACAGTCGAAGATTACGTATAAGTGTGGCTTTATATAATTTACCGCATAATATTAATGGTTGTCAGATTACTTTTAAAATATGTAAAAAAAAAAAACAGTTAAGCCGATGTGTGTAAAGTTGGAGCCTAAACAGGAAGCGATGTATCAGCTGCAGAACGGGACCCAAACGTTAGATAACACCAGATTTACGAGCTCACACATACGGATGAGATAAGAGAGGTGGGCGTGCCCTGTCTGCAGCCAGTAGGACTATAACAGATTTTGTTAACAGAAATACGTTCTTGTCTGCGGAAGAAAATCGTATGGAGTGAAGATCATATAAGTTTTGCACATCATTGTCTGCTGTTGAATTCAGTGACGTATGTAGAATTTGGCCTTGAGGGGGGAGTCCGGGGTCCAGTCGGTCAGCTTCATACAAAAGAAAAAAAAACAAGTAAAGACTAATAATAAGTTAAAAGGTAATATCTTTAAAGTGTCTGAAAAACATGTAATAAGATCCTGAAATCAATCCCATTAAAATAAACGGTAATAACACGATAAAAATACGCGTTATTGAAACATTGTTAACAAGATACTAACTGAAATAATTTTCGTATTTTTCACGTTTCAAGCTTATACGCAAATGCTGTGTAACAAACCTGTTTTTATATTTAAGAAAAGAGTTACTAGCTGTAAAAGCAGCTGGCAAAATAATAAAAGAGACTAAAAATTAAGAGATTAACAAAATTCATCTACTTTTTCTACCCTCTGGGGGGTTAGGCCCTTTCGTCCCCCCCCCACCATAAATACGCCCCTGATTGATTTTGTTGATAATACACGGTTACTGTCTAAGCAGCCGCCGAGATTTGAAATAACCGTGAAATAAGTACCCAATTGTTCACAGTTCCACATTCTCATAGTTAACTTCGGCTATCAAATGGACTTTTATCAGTCGTAATTAAGTTTTTATTTTCGACCAGACTTCTGTCACGAGGCCACCCAGTGACAGCTTGTGTTCCAACGGTAACAAGTCCAGTTAAGGACCGGAAACATGTGAATAAGAGCAGTGCTCTCAAAAACTTCTGGGTCAATACTAATACTCCTAGATTGGGAAGCAAGAAGACGAATGGCAGTGCCTTCTTGACTATTAAATAATCAAAATGGTTAATTTAAACATTTTGACAAATAGGCCTATTGTCAATTGTACTTTCTGAATAGTTTTTACAGCAAATTCATGCTTACAAAACGTTCATTAAGGGTTTTCATTAAGCATATTTGTTGTCGTCGCGTTAATGGAAAACGGGTAATTTTTATAACCTCCAGTATTTGCAGTACAACATAAGAGAAACAGATAGAGAATGCCAAACAGGACAATGAACTTGGATACGGTCATTGTTGTCGGAATCGTCATTATTAACGCAATAAACCCAACCAACAATGGGAACCGTGCCCGCGGTTTGGTTTGGCCTTGGCTACTAATCTAGACGTCCTGTGTTCGATCCCCGGGTCGCGGCAAAAATTGTGACAAAGGGCGTTTTAAGCCCGGGGAAATGTGAGCGTAGAGAAATTATTTGGTAACATCTCCCATAAAGAAAACACTGTTTTCAAACTCGTTTTGCTATTTCTTGAACACTGAGACTTGCATTTAAATATCTAGGCAGTACTGGTTCACGAAACGTAAGCTGTTCAGAGGAAATCAGGGGTAGAATCTCTATAGACAAGAGAGCTTTTGGAAGGATGAAACAATTGCTAACAGCAAGAAGGATTCTGATTAGAATGAGAAAGAGACCCTGGGTTAGCAATTTCGAATAACTGGGCTACAATGTGTCTTATAATGCAAGCAACGACGTTGTGAATAAGTTGCATAAGTTCAACCTTATGTGCGGGACCATTAGGCGAACCCTTAAGTCAGCAAGTAAAGAAACACGCCTAAAATTCTATACGGTGATGGGTCTTCCCACACTTCTTTATGGGTCTGAGAATTGGACTTTATCGAAAGGCCAGGCCAGCCAGTCGCATCCAAGCGGCTGAAATGAGATTTCTCAGGCACTTGGCAGGGTATACTCTCCATGATCATATAAGAAACACAGATATACGGCAGGAAGTGAATATTATGAATTTACTCGACAGGATCGCCCAGTATCGGCTGAATTGGTAGGAACATCTTTGCCGGATGGATGACTGCCGCATCACCAAACAACTCTGGAACTATAAGCCGAGGGGACGGAGAGGTGTCGGACGTCCGAGGAAGCGCTGGAGTGACCAGCTCTAATATTTGCCTATTTGAAACCGGAACAAACCATCCTTGGTTTAATCCGTGAAGATGAAGATGATGATGATGATGATGATGACGATGATGATGATGATGAGAAAGAGATCTCCTGAACGTTTTATTTGCAGTTTGGTTTCGATGGCAATGAATAGTGGACCATAAAAAATACAGAAGAATGGTACATACAGAGCTTCGGTTGTGCCGTAAAATGATTGAGGTGAAATGGACTGATGGAGTGAGAAACGATGAAATATTTGTGAGAACAGGAGAAGAAAGAAAGAAAACTGCCGAAAGTAATCAGAAAGAGAAAAATATCTTTTTTGGGGTATATACTACGAAGAACCTGTCTGCAGTTAAGGATCATAGAGGGAAATGTGGAAGGACGGGGAAGAAGAAACTTTGGAATGTTTGATGATATTAGAAACGGAAGGATCTGTAGACAGAAGAAAAGAGATGAACAGGAGCGAGAACAATACTGTGCATCCAGTTGAAACCTGTTGTATGACAATTTTACTGAAGCAGAAGAAGTCTTACTAGCACAAAAACAGCAACAAAACGATAAGTCGCTTGTTTCATAGATTTCAATAGGTTTAACTGCTATTTTATTTTTTGTCATTTATACAGTTATTTTACAATTGTTTTTTCCCAAGTGAAATATTTTTGTATACAATAGTAAAATATTTTATTTTTAAAAATTTATTAATTTAAAAATTGTATCTTTTAAGTTTAACTACAATTTTAATGACGGAAGGTTTAGCGAGGCTAGATCAATAAGTATAACAGAAATTTTACATCATTTGTGTCGACGTTTCGACAATATTTATAAATATAATTATTTCACTAACGACTCGGAACACAAAGTTTTTTATGGGTAAAAACGTAAAGTTTTTTACCTTATAACCTGTACCGGTTTTCGCCTTTTAAAAAGCTTCTTCAGAGGCTGCCGCTGGTAGCACTGTCCGTCTTGTTGTTGGCGACAGCATCGAGTTTCAAAAGATTTGATGTCCTCTGCAATACCCATGTATCACAGCAGACCCTTATCTGGAAATCCCGATATTGTGTATGTGGGGAGTGATATGTTCGAATAATGCGTGTGATTTGAATTGTGTCTGTTCGTTTAGGATGTCGTTTTTATTTGTTTTCGTGTGTTTGTATATTTCCAACTGTTCTAGAGTGTCTAGTTTTCGGCCTTTTTTGTGTAGGCCTACGTGTAGAATGTCCATGTTATTGTCAATGTTTTTGTATGAGTGGTTTGCTTCAATGAGGTGGTTTGCAAAGGTGGATTCTGTAGTGGAGTGGAGTGCCTTTGTGTGTTCAATGTATCTTTGTTTGAAGCTACGTCCTGTATGGCCTATGTAGAATTTGTTGCAATCTGAGAAATTTAGTTTGTAAACACCAGGTAGATCGAATTTGTTTTGTGCTTTGTGTATGTGTTTTGATAACAATATTTATAGTTATCAAAAGGACCTGTGTGCGGACAACGAAGAAAAATCAAACACAAGAAGATCAATCAATTAAGAGAGAGAGAGAGAGAGAGAGAGAGAGAGAGAGAGAGAGAGAGAGAGAGAGAGAGAGAGAGAGAGAGAGAGAGAGAGAGAGACAGTTCGTTTTACATAAGCAAAATAATTATATTCCTTGCACATTGTTTTACTGAAATACACGGGCAAAATTAAAGTACTCCAAAACATAATTAATACAATATTGATAATGTACTAATTCCTTAATTATATTTATAAATAATTATCCATGCAGTAATCATCGAAAGTATACTGGAATTGGAACAGATAGTAATACATATCTACATATGCATAGCAAAATATGTTATAGCTGAATGCAGAGTGTCAGGATGTTCAAAATGTATATTATTAAACGTTATTGTTATTATTATTATGTTGTTATTGTTTTTCGTCCACTGCAGGTATTATCGATTCTCGCCAAACCTTCAATCGTTAAAATTTATTGATCGACGGTCACTACTAAAGTAAGGATTTAATTGAAATATAAGTGTACTGAAAGCTTATTGAAAACAGTCCGTAATCACAATGTTCATGTCTCCAGTGTTAATTCGACAGTCTCCTTTTACCACTTGGGGAAATATATTAACTGAATAAGAAAACTGTCTGAAACGACCAAGTGTATTTTTCATCTCGTATTACTTGTTAAATGTTAGCGCAAGCAGCAACATTTTCTTGCTTTAGGTAGGTTGCGAATTTCGTGGGGTATTTTTTTTTTTTTTTTTGCCCGACAACACAATTGTAACGGTGGCAAAATAATTCCATGGGAATCGCGAACTGAACAAGTCTTCACGGTCGAGTTACACAAAGACGCTGTTGTAAGGCTTACGTTAAGTGTGTGTGTGTGTGTGTGTGTGTGTGTGTCACGTTTCCAGGTAGCCTTGGGTTGGAGAGTTCTGAGAATCACCCTCCCTACAGACAGTTGTTATGCCTCCCCTACACAGAACCGGAACCGTTGTGTAAACGGGGAATCGAACGTCCGGCATTACTGCAAAGTTTTTCTGCACGTACTCCAATTTCTCAACCTTTCAAGTGCACATTTCGTACGTCGGATCAAGTGGGTTACCAGCATGAAAATAATAATAATAATGTAGTAATAAAGATGATGGTAATGATAGTAAATACACTCTCAAGTGTAACGGAGAATGCTTTCAGTTATTTTGATTTTCAAAATAAAGCAACGAAGTGCCCATGTGTCCACGTAAATTGTACCAAATTTGACTATATTATATGCATTTATATAGGCCTACCTTGTTTTATGAAAACTATTGGTTTATCCTGAATCACACTGATGTTGAGGAAAATGTCAGTACCGTATTTATTGTAATGAATAGAAGGTCAGTTGAGTACCTTTATCATCCTGCATATCGTTAATAACACTATCCTTAAATTCGTAGTGACCATCAATCAATGAATTTTCCGGTGAAGTGTTTGTGAGGATCGTTCAAAAATATAACAGAAATTTTATCTTATTTGTGTCGACGTTTCGACACTGTTTATTCTCATCATCAGGACAATTGTTGCTGACGCCAAACACACAACTGTCAGTCTTTTATATTTCTGTCATCTCAATCTTTTATATAAAAGAAATAAACGACTATTTACTAGTACACAGGCTTATATTGAAATTATATATCATGGTGTGTAAGAGCAATCACCCCTATCAAACTGAGCGATAGTCTTATCTATACTTGACAGAAAAAACAGAAATTACCACTAAATATTTTTTCTTTATCAGCGAAGGGTACCATATGGGTAGACAGGAAATTCGATATTTTTGTTCCCTGTTAAAAGTCTTTTTGTTTACAATGTTATCTCCTGCGTAGAGATTATTCTGCAACATAAAGGATAATACAACACACACGCGCGCGCGCGTGCTGTCAAGCACATGTATCATTGTTCTTTGTTAAACTAAATAACAAAATTCTTTGAATTTTTTACACGTACAATAATATTTTTTATCGACTTCTTTTATTATTCAGTCAGTGAAATGTAAAAGTGTATATAATTCTAAACCTAAACGCGTCTTCTAGAGTGGGGGTAAAGTCGCAATGAATAGTCTCAGTCTTAGTTCAATATTATCGCAGTGAACCAGATTCTTCCTGCATAATTTTACAAATAGAATTTATAAATTCTTTCTGTCTCAAAATTTTTGATGAGAGTTGGTTCTCGAGAACACAACTCCGTCTGGCTTCTGGTACAGCTTCAAATGAGTATTTGCAATTTGCATTTAGTAGTGTAGCCCGGCGATACGGTCTTGTGGTTAGACCGTCGTGTCGTGGTCTAACTAGAAGAATGCAGTAGAGGTGTGCTAAACTAGTATTTGAATATAACAGGTACTAACAAAACCGTTCCAAAAAAATAACACGTACAAATACCTGTTATTATATACGTATTATACATATACCTGTGTTATATAATTTGTTATAAGAAATAAATTGAAACTTTCTAAAAGTATTAACAGTGTTACTTTACACTGTGACTTTATTAAGCTGTTACTGTTTAAAAGAAAATAAGAAACAAGAGAATTTATAGGCCTATCTCTCTTTCGGCATACTAATTTAAGTTTTCACTAGGAGTAAAGAAACTGACATAGATTTAATATTAAATTATTAATTCTATTTTGGTTAGACAAATCAGTTGCGAAATTCAGGGAATAAAAATTCAGAAAAAGACATCAGAAACATATAATAAAAACATAACAGTAAGCTACAAGAGTTACAACAATATCAACATCTACGTGAAATGTGCAGTGAAGTTAAAATCATCTCCGAATCACATTAACAAAAAGTACTATATGGTCTGTCAGCCACTCTGTAGGTTATAACACAATATAATTCGCTTTTTAAAAATTTGCTAAGTTGGTGACTAGTATAATATATAATTTGTTATTATAATCTGTATTATATATCTGCATAATACACGAGAATAAATGTAACGTCAGTCTGAATTTGTTTTATTTATTAAAAACAGCTTCGTCTCTTTGGCATAGAGATATTCTGAACCTTGCTGTTTCGCTTCGTTTCGTACTTGTATGGCAATCGGCACATGGGTGAAATTGAAGTATTCAGCACCAATTGTACTCATAGTACTAGTTTATTCGTTAGTTGCGTAGGGGGCTCCTGCGACTCGGACCGCGAGGCCTCGTGTAATCGGAACTGGTATTTCGACTTTTCAGTTATCGATGAATCGGAACAGGTATTTCAAGTTTTCAGTCACTGTTATATACGTTTCACAAAAATAATCGTTCCAAAATACCTGTTATAGGTATATCGGCCCATCTCTAAGCATAGCTTCAAATGAGTATTTGCAATTTGCATTTAGTATTGTATCCCAGCGATACGGTCTTGTGGTTAGAACCGTCGTGTAGTGACCCAGTAAACCATCGTATGGAAAGTCTTCCCACCTAAGTAAGTCGTGGAGGAGGACTCTACCCGAAGGTGGCAGAAATGGATTTACCAAAACGTTACGGCGGGAAACCATTCAGGGAGAAACAACAATACAATACGCGCTAATCAATCTGAAAAAAGAACACGTCATATCTCATTAACTACCGGGGGAGGGGGATCTGGAGATCAGAGCTATTAAAAATTTCATAAGCCTATTTCGAAGCCAGTAGCATGAGTAAAATTAAGGCTTATAAAAATTGTAGAAATAAAAGGCAATACAATATTTGTAAATTAATGTAACAGTTATAGTTTTCTTAACATTGACAGTCACTCAACATTTGGTAAATACCGTATGTATCGGCATCCTTAAAGTAAAATTCCATTGGACGTCGGCTAGCTTATTATTACAATACTTTTTTAAGAAAGTCAGTGCAATGGTGTAACGGGGGGGGGGGGGTGACAAATCACCTCAGAGCTATTAAAAATTTCATCGAAATTACACAATCACTAAACGTAAGCCTATTTCTGAGCCAGTTGCGTGTGTTAAAATAAAGCTTACAAATAATTGTTACTAAAAAGAATTACTTGACCAAGTAATTCTTGGGATAGTACGCCAACAAAATTTAGATGAATCTGTGGAACTATTCATAGGTACCTGAAAAATAAAACACGGAAGGATACCTGAATGAAATTTTATAAAACTGTGGCTGTCCCCACATTCCTGTATGGTAGTGAGACATGGACTCTTGGTAAATGGGACGTGCATAGGATTCAGGCAGCCGAAATGAAATTCCTAAGAAAGACGCAAGGTGTCTCTCTTGGATCGGAAAAGGGACGAGGATATTAGACGCGATTTAAACATTGTATCATTGAACCAGAAGATTGAAGACCACAGAAGGAGATGGTCTCATTGAAGACCACAGAACACCTGAATCGCATGCCTGATATCCGTCTACCTGTGGCTGCCTTGGGTTATCACCCTAGTGGGAAGAGATATGTCGATAGACCGAGGAGGAGATGGGTCCCGGAACAGGTCTAGGCCTAGTCTTTGTAGTGGTGATGATGATGGTGATGAAAAACAAATACAATATTTGTAAATTAATGAACTTAAAAGACTGTTATTAATAATGACAATCACTCAAAATCTGATAAATAACGTACGTATTTGGAGCCTTAAAAACAAATTATGAATGCACCAGAAAATGAAGGCAGTGTCTATTAATCTACCTTTATCCTTATAGTCTATTACGTGAGGAATTCTCTGCCGATTTTCAGTTAGTGTCCATGGATCCTTCTGATTTTTTGTAATGTTTTCATAAAAGGTTATAGAATAAAGTTAAGGAAATTTTTTTGCCCGCTCTGAAAAAGGGTTGTTTTCACCACTTTTTCGGGGGTTAAAAAACAAAATTTAATTAACCCCGGTATCCGATAGAGAATTAAATTCTATGCAAAAAGAAGGTATACACTTTTTCGAAAAAATGCCTTGTTTGCGAGTTACAAGGGTTCAAAGTTTTGGCAAAAAAACGCGTTTTTTAATATTAATCTTCAATTAACTCAAAAACAACGCCATTTTGCAAACAATTTATATAAATAAAAATTACAGCTTATTAACAGTCGAACATTTTCTTTTTTTTTTTTTTTTGTTTCATTATGTCAAGTGATTCTTGAGATACAGCCAAAACAAGATGCCGATTCATCGTTTTTTGATAAAATCACGTGATTAAAACTTATATAACTCGGCGAAAAATGGTTAGATCGTAATTAAATTAGTATAAAATGAACGTTCTGTTAATTTTCTAAACAATGGTGGGTTAATCACTTGTCTACCTTGAAAAATAACGACGTTCTGTAGGAAAAAATCATAATTTCTGCAAATTGTTTCCAAGAAATTTAAAAAGGAACGTCGACCATTTTGCCAAATATGTATATTAAGCCCAGATACTGTAGTTCTCGGTTGTCTATTATATTAGCAATGTTCTCAACATTTTTTAAGCATATATGTATTGCTGTACAGTAACACGTAACGTTTTAAGAAAATTCAAGGTTTTGGATTTTCGCCAAAATTCGCCTTTTTATTAAATATCTCAGTAACAATACGTTTTATCAAGAAGTTAAAATGGACCACAAATGAAGCTTATAAAACACTGAACATTTATAATTTTGTTTCATTCCTTTATGACTAAAATTCGATGAGTTACAGCAGTTTTAATGTGTATTTTGCCGACATCGTGTAAAACATTTTGAATTCTAGGCAAAATATCTAGTGTACAGTAGGATTTTTTACTATAGCATATAGGAAATAATGTTTAGCTCTTTAAATGTCCTACAAAATGCATTTCGTTTAAAATTTTTTTCTTAAAAATTGACCGAGTTATGACCAAAAATGTAAACGTGCTCCAACAGTTAGATTTTGTTATCGTACGTTATATGTTCGGGTGCGGTCCTGAGAGCCTATTAATTTATACTAAACTAATTTTTTTTTCAAATTGACAATAAAATTAAGTATTATTATTATTATTTTTTAACGTCTGTTGTAAACAAAAGGATATCTGTTGCAATCTGTCACTGTCTGTATTGCTGGTTCTTTATACTGTATATCAATTGAATATTTAATTTAATAAAATAATATAATGTTTATGGTTCGACTTTTATTTGATTAAATTTTATAATCATGAATGAAATATATATATTTTTTTACTGAATATTGAATTATGACCGCTAAAAACACGGACCCTCTAGCGGAGACCAGAAGAGGCTTGATGGGCTACCTGATGCTCACTGCTGGCATGTGTTTTTTGGAGCATTAGCTGAGCGCCAGAGTTGTTTGTTATTGTGCAAGGGTTGTAATATTTTGTTAAATATTATTAATGTTGTGATGTTTAAGTAAATATAGGTTAAACATCCCCCCAAAACCTGTAGGTACCCAATTTAAGGACTTCAAAATACATCCTCGCGTTCTTTAATGTTTTCAACGCTTTAGGGGTGGTTTTCAACCCTTGCGTCGTATGTATCCCCTGACGACAAAATCGTAATCACCACCTCCAAAAACCTATAGGTACTCACTTTCAAGGCTTTGACCGGCATTCTCGCGACGTTTAATACCTACTTATACCCCCTGATTATAGTCTGCTTCAACCCTTTAGAAACTACCCTTTGCGTCGAATATAATTTCAAACATCATAATCGTAATCAGCACCCCCCCCCAAAACCTATAAGTACCTAATATCAGGGCTTCAAAATACATTCTCGTTTCGTTTCATATTTTCAACCCTTTAGGGGTGAGAGCGGGCCAAAATTTTTCCATAATTTTGTTCTAGAACCTTTTAGGAAGCGATAGAAAAAGGAATCAAAAAATTACATGGACACTGACTCAAAATCGGCAGATAGGCCCTTTGTCACTCCTCACGTAATAGGCTATTATAGCCCAGACGTATTTCCTCTTACAGCACTGACTGTTGTGACTCCTCTAGAATAATATCTCAGTGTTTTTTAAGTCTTCTTCCGGGATAGACCGGGTCAAAAATATCTTGTATGAAAACGTTTCACTCATATTACAATGAGTATAAGTTCATGAGTGAAACGTTGTCCTGCAAGATATTTTTGACGCGGTTCATACCGGAAGAAGACTTCAAGAACATAATGGACACCTGGAGCAGAAGCCTACGTGAGAACATAATATCTCAGTGTTTTGAACCGTCATCTTTGCACAGGTAAACTGGCAGTTTCTTTACTATAATTCGAAAAAACGAGAAGCTTTTGGTTGCTGGATTTTACATACAAAACAATGTAGCTTAACAGGAACTATTAAGTTGCTTAAAACACTCTTGAAACAACATCCTTAAATAAGGTGCGAAGGGACAATAAAACTGTTTTGTTTTTAAGTATCTTCAGAAATTAATTAAGAAAGTTGTGTTAGTGGTTATAATCACAAACAGAATTATCACTGTTGCACACCACTATAGAAAAATTATTCCGATAATTTTTTTATATCAATTTTCTATAAAATTTTCTATATAATTCCGATAATCGGAATAATTTTTCCGAAATGTATTCCGATTATCGGAATTATATAAAAAAATGTTATAGAATGTTATAGAATTATCGGAATAATTTTTCTATAGTGGTGTGCAACAGTGATAATTCTGTTTATATTCAGAAAGACTCATTTCCACAAGATTTATTGAGAATAACAATTTCTAATGACATGAGAGTTATTCCCTTTAATCTGAATAACAATTAATCGAGACAGAATATTTTGAAATCGGCACTTTTCCACATTTTTTTTGGAACGTTTATATACTTCAATTTCGTTTACTCAAACATTTTGACACCCAAAGAATTTACAAATTGCATTTATAAAATTTGTACAGAAAGAGTCATGAATTTCTCATTTGTCCTGAGGCAAACGGGAGGTCCAACGTTCAAACTAATCTCCCCCCCCCCCGCCGAGGAGTACCTCTTAGTTATGTCATTGTATCTAACGTTGAAAATGTATAAATTATCACACACACACACACACACACACACTCACTCACTCACTCACTCACTCACTCACTCACTCACTCACTCACTCACACAATGTCAAGTGTATTTCGTTCGCTGTGTGTGTGTAATGCAGTCACATTTACTGGCCTGAGTAAACTTACGTACAAATTGTTCTGTACTAGTTCGTTCGTGACCTTTGTCACACAGTTTATATTGTTCAAGTAATGTTGTTCACTGGCGTGTCAGTGGGTCAGCCAGTCCAGCCATCGCTAGAACATTCTCTGTTTGTGTGCATACGTGCCTAAACACACGTAACTGCCTGTACGCATGCGACTTCCCCCGATCGATAAGACACAAGGGGTCGCAGCACCGTTACCTTCAACCTTGACCTATCGTACACCCTACGGAACGTTTGGTTTCAATCATCGTTTAATTTCATCCCCCCCCTCAATGCTGAAAACATATTTCCAAGCTAGTGTCTACAGTATTTAAAAATACTTTATATACCGAACTTTATGAAAATTTACGAAAATCTCGATTAAACTAGTGATTTTTACTTCCATGTTCCATAAGGAAACGGAAGTATGGTGATGGCGAAAAAAATTGTGTTCGAGATAAGGGTTGATTCTGATTGTACTATCCTCAAAACATGAAGAAAAGTCATTTTCCGAAGTGCGCGCGCGCGTGTGTGTAGAATTTTTTCTATGGGGAACGATAACTGCCGCAAATTCAAACAGAATCAAATTATGTTTTGCATATATGCATGAGTTGTAGAGGACTAAAGGCGTATCGACTTTGGTGAAGATCGGTTAAGGGGAAGGGGTAGTTTACCTGCAACGTTTTATATTTTAACAAGAGTAAAGTACTTAATTTTGATAAATAAAGTATCCTGAAAAGAAGGTCATAATAATCCACTGTATATAGGTAGATGAAATATCTATAAATGAAAAGGATAGTTGAAGGAGGAAGTTGTAATTTTCTATAAATGGAAATGATAGTTGAAGGGGGAGAGGATCATTTTTATATGTGTACTACGTTATCGGCAACAAAGAAGTAGTTTGTTGTTAAAATTCCTTCCCGGACTGTTTGGCCGTGGTCCTATGTTTTCTGCAAAACCAGACGTTTCGGCAGTGCCGTCGACTGCGATCATCAGTGAAAATCGAGTGCGCTAACGTGAGGTGGTATACATTAGGGACCACAGTACTGTAAGGCTGAAGAAAGAAGTAGTTTCTACGGAAATATTTCATTTCGAAAATGATTTTAAATATAAATCTTAGAATATGGAAGTCATGTATGGTTCTCCATACCGATATTTAAAGTAAACTAACAATTAATATTATTGTTAACAAATTAACAGACAGTCATAAAAGAAACATAAAAAGTATCAAACATTCAGACTTATGTTAAAATTTTACTTAGTCGACAACCGGTAGGATTTTTCAAAATTTTGATCCCCTTTTTTGGGTTCCTGGGTCCAAAAATTTTTTTAATTTCTAAACCTGTTCACTATATTCAAATTTTGCTACCCCACATGGAGTTCGCGATTTTATCCTAATTTTGACCAACTCTTTAAGCCCCGATGTCCCAAAATTTTGAAAATTCGAAAAATTAATACTACATTCAGATTTTTGTTGAGATTTCTACCGTACTTTACACCCCACATGAATTTTTCTGATTTTATCAAAATTTTCACCTACTTTTTGGGGGTCTGACGTCCAAAAATGTTGAAATTTTCAAAAATGAACACTATATTCAGACCTTGGTTTAAATTCCCTTTAATTTGATACTACACACGGGCTTTTACGATTTTTTTCACAATTATGGCCCTCCAAATTTTTGCCTCCCACCGCCCTATTTTTTTTGGAGGGATGAATATAAAAAAACAATAGGGTTCTGTAGCGTAAAAGTATGGGAGGGGCATGCGTGCCACGTTTTTTGAAAATCGGTTCAAAAGTCACCGTGAGACATACCCGAAATAGATAGACAGAGGTACCGAAATGCTCTTCCCATAGGCGATACGTAGGTTTACGACCCGTAGGTGATTGTCCATTCTAAGATGGCAGATGGCTATATTCACGTTCTATAATTATGAATATATTATAATCATCCATCATCATCTTGTTTGAAGATATACTAATCAAAATCTTGAAGTTTTCGATTTCCGGGGGCGTCTTCCTGGGGTCCAAAGGGAGAGTGACTCGAACAATATGCTTTCATAGAAGAGAAATGCACCAGCCACTCTCCACCCCAACTCCTCTATCACCTACACGTCGGTGGGCCCTGTTACGCCGAGCAATCCACTCCAAGGTTGTGGTAACCAATCCCTTCGGCGGAGTGGATCGGTAAGCAAGCGAGAAATGGGGGTTCTATCAGGGTAGTCTGGGGGTATCCTGGGTCCTGGCCTGGAAGGATTGTGCACTTCGGCAACAGTGCGTGCATTTAGTATGGAGGCGGAGGAGGCTATAGTAGCCCAACGGCTGCACGCACATGGGCTGAGTCAGTTAGCCCTACTGCGACCGGGGAAAGAGAGCTCGTCAGCTGAGGTGAAAGCAACTCTCTAGAGGAAGAGCACCCTGAAATCAAAGTTCCTGGTCCTCCAGTTGGGGGTTGGATCGGAGAATTCACATATCCCATCCATCAAACTCTTTTACGTGCAGAAACCTATCGGTTTCTCAGCCAGTCAGTTTACAAAACCGGAACTGGAGAGCAGCTGCACTTGACCGGGACAACTGGCAGAGGCTATTAAAGGAGGCCTTGACTCAGTAATGGGTTGTCGCGCCGCTGAAGAAGAAGAAGAAGAAGAAGAAGAAGAAGAAGAAGAAGAAGAAGAAGAAGAAGAAGAAGAAGAAGAAGAAGAAGAAGAAGAAGAAGAAGAAGGGGGCGTCTGGATTGTTTAACCATCTCGTAAAGTACAAACTCCATAACTCGAATCTCAGGGGAATGGAAAAAATTCGAGTTATCGAATATTTCGGGATATCGAGATTCGAATTATCAAGAATTGGGATTACTAAAATTCGAGTTATAGAGGGATAAACCGTATAGTGTTGTTTGCTGTAGCCAATTTGTCGACACGCAAACAATTGCGTTCCTCACTGGAGAGTATGTGCTCTTGTTGTTAAACACAAATCTTAAAAGATAAACACAATTTAGTGGTTAAGTCTTATTTTTACTAAACTTGTATTGCAACCACTAACACGCAATTGTACTTTCCATAAGCGCTTTCAAGCCTCTCGATTCATCTTCAGATGGAACGCAACCTGAATATGAGATAAAATTGTGTTTTATACAATCTTTTAATTGTATAAGACGTGCAGGCTGAAATGGAAAGCGGCGATCTTAACAGGGTAAGTGAAACTCTCGAACACAGTTTAAATATCTCGAACACAAATATTGTAACAAGGACGTGGAATTTCGTTATAAAATAAACTAAACCCGTGTTACAAATATATTATATGTTTCTTACTTTCACAATTTGGAAAAGATGCCCAATGTAATAAAAATACAGTTTGAAGTTATCGAAACAAAATTTATCGGGCAAAAGTGATACGTGTGGGGCCAGAAAGAATATCTGGAGTGAACAATGAGGGTGCAATAAAAATAAACCCAAGAAGGGTATTTTACAACGTCCTCTATACCTGACACGTCTGCCCACAGCCATTGTTGTAAGAAACAGTTCCAGTACTGAGCCCTTTACAAACTAACAGTTCACAATTCACGCTCAATAGCAGGCGAGAGGTTCACACACGCACAAACACACAACACCTAACAAATGAACAAACGATAGCAGTACGAATATTGTTCTATTGGCCTACACAGTATACGTACACATGAACAGTATACACACGTGCGAGTAGATATAAATGTACAGAATAGACGAAGGGAAACTCCCATCTACACGAACATACCGGGCGCCCACGTTCATACAAACACAACACATGCACTCGTCCTATCAAAACTAAGTGTCAACATTCCAAATATTGTTCAGTTGTCGTGTACAGTTAACGTGAAGTAAATGCTTGAAATAAATGTTTTTGTTTTCATGTAGGCTATATTAGGGTGTTGTCGAGAGGGCAGTTGAAGGTAGACGTGAGAGAAATAGTGGTTACACTACAGAGAGAGAGAGAGAGAGAGAGTGATGTACAGTGGCGTATCTAGAAATTGGCTTTTGGTGGGGGAAGGGAGGTTCGTGTTCGGGTCAGCTTCATACAAAATAAAAAATAACTTAAAACAAATAAAATTCAAACACAAACAACAAAGTTCCAAGAGCGGTATTACGCATATATTGTTATTTTGAAAATTATAATTTTTTTAAAGTATAATTGACACTACCGTACGTACGTTGATATCAAAGATAACTACGTGACACTCACGCACCTTGAGATGGTTCTAGACACGTATTCCAGACGTTTGTCCATTATTTCATCGGCACTCGGTCTGCGCAATGTGTACAGAGCCGGACATTTGCACAGTTTCTAGCGAGTTCTACAGCGGGTGTAATTACGGAATTTTTCTCAACACATCATCCCAAAAATGACAGATTTTTCTCGAACCTCAGCAGGAAAAACCAGAAATAAGCATAGAGAGGTCAGTCAACTTCAGTTTAGATCCACCGATATTACAATGCGGTTCGGAGTGATTGTTATTGTGGCTTGCGGTATACTGTTTTTATGAAACTTGGTGTACAGTGGCATATCTAGAATTTGGCTTTGGGGGGTCCGCGGTCGGGTCGGCTTCATACAAAAGAAATAACAAGTTAAGACCAGTCAACACTATTATCTTTAAAGTGGCCGAAATAAGTCCCATTAAAGTAGCAGTAATAACACAACAATAGTATGGGTTATTGAACATTCTTTACAAGATACTTATTGACTAAATTGATTTTCCTATATTTCATAATTCGAACGTATACCCTAATGCTGTGTGTAATTAACCTGTTTACATACTGTAAAAAGAGTTACTACTATATAAGCGTGCATAGCTAAAAAATTAATAAAACAGCCTAAAAATTAAGAGATTAACAAAATTCGTTCAATTTTTTCGCTCTAGGGGGTCCGGTCCCGTTCGCCACCCCCGTAATACGCCCCTAGAGGCATGGCCGGAAAGTTACAAAATTTCGAGTTATCAATGTAAAATAACACCGAGTTGTATAGGAAAAATGAAGTGGAATGAAAAAAATTCGAGATATCAAGGAATTCGACTTATCGAGGTTCGACTGTATCTCGTTCAACGGTGCACATGGCAGTGCAACGTAATGTAGTATATGGAATCTCTCTCTTCTAGGTTAGCAGCAAACCATAGGCTGGTTGGCATTCTTCATGCTTCTCTGCTTTTCTTTTCAACTCACAATATGATGTGCAGTCCATATCGACCATAAGCTGTTTCATGTAGTCTAAACGGGTCGTTCTCTGTGATTCTTCCCTTCAATTGTTCCTTCTATTATTCTCTTAACCAACCCATTGTGACGTAGTATATGCCCTATAAACTTAGTTCATCTGTCTTTTAAATTTCGCAGAAAGCTCTTCTCCTCCTGAGCTCTTCTAAAGACTTCCTCATTCCGTTATTTTCTCCCTCCAGCTTATCTTGCATATTCTTCTGTAGCACCAGGTCTCAAATGCTTGGAGTCTTTTCTTGTCACTTTCTCCAATTGTCCAAGATCCATTCCCGTATAGGGCAACACTCCACACGTATGTCTTTACAATATAGACCAATATAGACCTAACATCTTTCTTCCATTCTACAGACATAGAGCTACAATTTTCTCCATAAACACTCTGATGGAAATGGTAGTTGCCCGCCAGAAACCTTGCTGTTGGGAAGAGACGTTTAATTGACTCAACGCAGAGCCATCGCAATCCTAAACAATCAAACAACATTTCGCTTTTTGTCTGGCAGGAGAGCGAAGATGACATGTTGTCTTCGAAGAACTTCCAAGATCAACATGTGCGGTGGAGATCTGTCCGACCTGCTAACTGGAAATTTTGAATGTCCTAGTGAGAAACAAAATGAAGCCACTGGGCTTCAGGCAGCTCTTCGTTTTGAATTGCCAAGTGCTAGCGCTTGACCCGAGGTGAGGACGCGTGAAATATTTCATCATACACTAGTGAATTTATTGTATTTATCTGGGTAATTTTGGTGTCTGTTATAATAGATTCCCTACATTATAAGCAACGCCTAGATGAAATACTACTGGCAGAGAAAGTAATTTTCTGGCCCAGTGAAAGTGAGAATAGAGAACAGGGTGTAACAGGTAGGTAGGATGAGGGCGTGGAACCACGGCGGGATCAATACTGCGTGAGTGGGTGTAGCACAAGGGCATGTCGTTAATCTTCCGACAATCAATAAGGCAGCGCATCTACGTCATCACTCTATGCCAATTCCAGTCACACAGAATGTGTAACACTTATTACTTTTGCCTTCATCAAAACAAAATTAAAAATTTAATTAATAAAGTTGTGTTAGCGGTTATAATCACAAACAGAATAACACCACTGTTTCGATAATCGGGTTATTTCCGATCTGATGATGAGCTGTGAAGCTTAAAAGCGTTAATCGGAATAATTTTTCCTATAATGGGGTGCAACAGTGTTAATTCTGTTTGTGATTATAACCACTAACACAACTTTATTAAGTAAATAGTGATATATCTGTTTGAAAAACTGACCTTTAATCCTCGTTGAACGAGCGAAGCGAGTATTCAGTGTTTAACTCGACAGTTCGGCATTTGTCGGCCTGGGGGGGGGGGGGGGGATGTCTCATGAACATTTGAATGAATCATACGTTTCTCGTAAAACTTGGCATGTGTGTCCTTATTTTACCCCACAAACCGATATTATTTTTAGAGTGATCCCCCCCCCCCCAAATATAGGAGGTCAGAAGGCGAAACTTTTGAGGGGTAAAATTTTGAAGAAATCACAAAATCCATGAGAGGATTAATTTAAAGACGATTTTAACAACAATCTGAATATAGTGTTCAGTTTTGAAAATTTAAAAGTTTTGCGACACCAAGAATCAAAAGCTTGTAAAAAAAAAACTGTACACATCCATGCCGGATATCAAAATAAAGAGAATTTTAACGAAAATCTAATACAGCGGTTACTCTGAAAATTCTTTAACTTTAGGGGCACCAAGGTTTAAACATGGAAGTCAAAATTGAAAAGTGTATGTGTGGGATCAAATTATCAGAAACGTTATTCAAAATACGAACTCAGTACGGTACCTTTAATATTAAGATGAAAAAAATTGATATCTGTCAACGCCTCTTCCAAATTTCAAGCCTCCTTCAGAAAAGTTTGTAAACTATTTACAAAAAGCTTTAGATTTGTGAAAAATATTACACATAGGTCTAATTAATATGCATCATCATCAGCCGTGGCTCTACAACCCTTGGTGGGTCTTGGTCTGTTCCAAGAGTCGATTCCATTCTTCCCTATTGGGTGTCCTGGCTATCCAGTTTCTTATGTTCAGCTTTGTGAGGTCCTCCTCTAACTGATCTTTGAATCTACTTCGGGGTCTTCCCCTTGCTCTGCTACGCATTGGCTTCTGGTAGAAGTTATGTTTCGCAGACTGTCCTTCCTCCATTCTCTCTATGTGTCTATATGTCCACCTTAGCTTGTATATTTTGATTATCCTGACAATGTCCGGCTCTTTGTAAGATGATATAGTTCATAATTATAGCGCCTGCGCCACATTCAATTTTATTGTTCTTATAACCCGTCTTTCAAAGCAACCTAGAGGTCTCTCGCTTTTTTGTCATCGTCCAGGTTTCTGAAATATACCAGCTGTGGCCTGATAAGTGTTTTGTAAATTTTGCATTTCGTGCTTCGATTAATAGGCTATACGTCAGGATCAGCGATAAAGTGTAGCGAAAATGTGTCGGACCAAATAGTCCCTCCCTTGCTTTGCAACAATGCAATCTTCCGCCGCCCTAGCATACTCATCGTTACTATGACGGTTACCTACGCGTCCCAGTATGGGGCTACTTGGCCAAGACCTATAAGCGAAAGCTACAGTATCTTATGGACCGAGGTTTGCCCTGGGCCTGTAAATCACACCGCCTAACTTCCAGCCAGACTGTCCGCACTGTTCTAGGTGTCTATGCTCCTACGGAACGTCACCATACGGAAACTTTCCAGAAAATTCTTCCGTTTCTGATCCCCTAGGTCAACGCCCGTCTGTTCCAGTTGAATCTTGGACTCGACCTCGGCGAACGCTCATTCTGAAAAAAAAACAATGTCTAATTGGGACCCCTTGACGGTACCAGGACCAGCACACCTAGATATCACCAGTTATATCATTGCATTGTCCCTACGGAAGGAAGTCACCTCAAGCTCGAGACCGGCGTAATGGAGGGCGACGGGTTTGCTCATCGGCTTGTGTAGTCCCTGGCCTCTCTCTCTCTCTCTCTCTCTCTCTCTCTCTCTCTCTCTCTCTCTCTCTCTCTCTCTCTCTCTCTCTCAAACAAATCACGCACACAAAATTTTTTATTGTTTGGGACAGAATCCCGCGTGAAATGTGTTTGTTTTTCTCCCTCAATTCGTTCAAAACAGGATTCAAACCGGAAACAACTCGTTATGCTGTGGGTAAACTCTGTACGTATTGAAACAAAATTATAACGATCAAAAAATTTAATTTCATAATTTTATGATCGAGAAGTGCGTTTGCACAGGTCAAGCCACCAACCCAAGCTAGAGTAATAAATAAGGACAATTTAACAACACGTCAACCCGACGCTAGCTACAAGACAATGAGAGAACGCCTGACATAACACAACAAAAGGGAAATAGGATCGACTGTGACAGACCAAGTTCAACTCAGATTTACAACACCACAACAAACTGAACAAAAGCAGAGTCCAGTGGCACGGATACGCAGAAATTGAAGCGAGCACATGCTGTAGGGTTAAATCGAAGCGTGCGAGCCTTTAAGAAAAGGATACTGACTCACAAAGGATTTAGGAAGGTTTTACCCAGTATGAAGACAAAGCAACGTACACCAAGTGAATACAGTCAAGGGTGTCGCACAGCGTGAAACAACGTTAGGATGACAACTGATATTTATGACGACAGACCGTGGAGGCATCTTGGGGTGACGACGAGCAAGAAGCTGTTAATTGGCAGAAAAAAGACGAAGGGAAGCCAAACAATGAACGAGGCGCTACGTATTGTTAGTAAGGGAATAACAGCAGGCCTTGGGAAACGAACAAGAACAAAGGTTTGACGGACAGGCGAGCAATTACTCTACATTCTAAGAAGTAGTGCGAAGCCCTTTCGCCGTGTATTTTAGGGGATGTTCGATAGCCAACCAGAGTCTAGCATCTTCGAAAGAAGCAGGTGGAGAGGACTGTCGTCATGGTGACAACCAGAACAGCTAATCAGGGTGTCGAGAACCATAGATCTTCATAGTGGAAGGAAGTATCGGACCTATCGAAGACGACCAGAGGCGTGTTCGACAGAAAGTTGCATTATGGTAGAAGACGTTTAATAAAAACTGTTTACGAGATACGCGAGCTCTCAGTAGTTGTTAAAAATTCCTCGGTTACTCAATTATTCAAACAGTCAGTCAGTTACGCAGTTTTCTCGGTTACTCAATAGTTCTCAGACAGTCACGCAGTTTTTCAATCAGTCAATCGCATTTCACTAAGTTTACAGAAGTTTACCGCAGTAACGCGAAGTGTGAAGCAGTGGCGGCTCGTGAGTAATGAAATGGGAGGGGCACACAGTGGGGAGGATCTAAGGTGGGCCACCATTGGCGGTAATTAGTACTTAGGTAAAAAAATATAGAATGTCTTACCTGGTATTTCACTTTTTGTATAACAATTCCATTCTCCTGTTTTTAGATGTAGCGAATTCCTCTATCACTTGTTTGTTGAAATCTTGAATTCCATGAATCATTTTTTTTCTGTGGATAGCATAGCCAATGCATTCAGTCTATCAGTGCCCATGGAATTTCTGAAAAATGTTATTATTCTTTTCAATGTAGAAAAGCACCTTTCACTTTCAACAGTTGTCATCGGTATGGTAACAATTATCTTTAAAATAGTCACACACTCTGAGAAGGTACGAAACATGTTATTATCAAGGAAAAACTGTAATAAGGGTGTTGCACCAGAAGCAATACGTAAATCTTCACGACTGTATAATACTTCAAGTTCGGTTCTCAGTTTAGGACCATTTATTGTGGGATAAAATTTAATTGTAGTCTGAAAATCATTTTCCGGAAATGATTCCAACACAGTACTGTGGGAAATTTTCAACTAAAAACAATTTGGAAACACATAAATGATCTGAAAATTGAAATCTTTCATTAATATAGTTCACAATCATATGACATACTTCCAAAGCGGCCACACGGTTGCTCCTATTAATTAATTGTTCAACACACTGTCTCTTAGTCACAGGCTCACTTACAGACACTTCACTGTCTTCAGAATATTAGGTCTTACGAATATTAACCACTGCACTCACAACATTTTTAACAAATGTTCTCATTTTTATTGCATCAATGTTTCTTTGTTGAATGCAATCAAAGAAAATCGCCACATGAGGCATAATTTTGTTGAAAAAAGTCAACCAGAAAATGAACTGAGGATCCCTCAAAGTTCGTACAAATCCTGCAGCCTGGCTAGAAGCACTTTTGTCAGAAATCTCTATGTCCCTAATGTGTTCAAAACATTTTATTAGATTATCTTTATGTTCAAACACAGTATTAACAGCCCTGTGTTGAAAGTACCATCTTGTAGGAGGCACAGACCCAATTTTTTTTTTACAAATTCTACTAAATAATCCATCCTCTTTGGAGATCTTGAAAAATATGGTCCTATTCCTTGCAGGTCTTGAAAAAATGTTCTACTCTGGGAGGCAGACGATGTTGAGTTTTGAAGAATCAGATTCCCTTGATGGGCATAACAATGAATAAAATTTGCATTTGGATACTTCCCTTTAACCAAACACTGGACCCCTCCTTTCTGACCACTCATAACAGATGCACCATCGTAAGTCTGACAAATTAGTTTTCCCGGGGACCTGTCTATTCCTATTTCTTCCAACTGTCCTAAAATTGTCGAGGCTAAACTTCGAGCACTTTTATCAAAAACCCCAAAACCTTACAATTTTTCTCCCTTCAATGAGATATCTCAAAATCAGTGCCATCTGTGTTTTGCACGAACTGTCAGTTGTTTCGTCAGCCTGAAGTGATATGACGTCTATCGTAGAAATTTCAGTCACAATATTTTTTCGACACACTGACAAAATGGCATCTAAAAGTTCGTTCTGAATTGTTTTCGAGGTTCCTTTAAACACTGTTGAATTTTCTAAATGATCTTTCAAAACACTGTCAAGTGCTGCAGTGTAACTGATTAGTCCTTTAAAAATCCCTGGGTTGTTGTCTGCTTCTTCCGTTTCATCGAGGCCACATAAAGCTAATTCAAATTCCCCACAAAATTTAATCGCATCAATTATTCGAGACAAGATGTATCTGTTCTTGTCTACAAGTTCGTTATGTTTACGAACAGAAATTCTGTAACCATCATCGAGTTGCAACCTAATATTTACAATACCTAGCACGGCTAAACTCATTTCATTGTCTAAATGACATTTAGACAGCGAATGCTTCTTACTCTTTTCTGGTAAATGTTTCAGATCTTTAACGCCCGACTTAGGCCACGTGTCTTCACCGCCAAACAGAAGACAAGCAAAGCAAAATAAAGCATTGATTGTGGGGCATCCGCATATCCATTCCCATTTTTCGTACACTGCGGTATTGAACGTTCTATTATAGGTTCTGTTTTTGTCCTTAAACACTTGGTTGATAGACAACTGCGGTCTTGGTGGACCCAATTGTTTTGCTATTAACCTATCTTCATAGCACAAAGTTTTACTCTGTAAATACTTGACATCATTCATTTTGTCTCAGAGATTTACACAAGCACCCAAAATACCGACACTTGAATATTTTCAACACCGTTATTTACACGCGTGCGTAACACTGATTACTGAAAACCACTTGTAACACTACAATTTATACAATTACTATAAGCACTGCCACCACAATTATCGTGTAGCACATAACATAACCGCTCTAGGTACACATTCTATTTTAATATTTCCTTCAATGAGAATATAATTTAAAATTATATAAAATCGCAAAAATTATTATAATCATATTCACGATAGAAACATTATAATATCATTATTTCGTAACAATATATACTAAGAAAGTAACAGTAATTATTAGTATTAGCCTATAGCACAGCTCAGATGGCGGTAAAATGTAATAGTCTACTAAATAGCTCCGATTCATATCCGTTAGTTGCAGTAATGTGGCGCACCTACAGGATTCAGAGTTTACTACTTGAAGACTGTTAATTTTTGGTCAATGGTCACATAGTCTAGTGTGACCGAACGCTATGGGAATTTAGCATTACGCTCTCCCACCACAAGAGAGTAGAGAAGAGGAAGGGAGTAGTAATATTGGGTCACAACGTCTCTGTGACCGTCGCTATGTTGCCACATTTCTCCAGACTTCTCACTGTTACAAACTATTGCTATCATTTGAAACGAGGACGTTTCTACAATATTTATTTATTTCGTTTTTCTGGAGGGGCACGTGACCATGTGCCCTTATGAGTGAGCCGCCTCTGGTGTGAAGTGATATAAGTATCGCTAGAATTTGAGTTTGATACTACAAACTTTAAGAGTATTTCGACTTGCAAATTAAACATTAATAAGTGAACGAACGACTCGATGTTAGAACTTTGGCGCGACAATTACGAACACTGTCATCGATATCAGAACACACTATGATTTAGGTATAACTATCTCAGTCGTGCGAACTCAGAAACAATAAGTGACTTAGCGCTCATAACACTCGTGCTCAATATTGCACACAATCATGATCCAACTAAATTAAACGTATATAAACACACGAAGCAGTTTAGCGACAGACAGTTATTTGTACACAACCACTAATAATCAATGCACTTATGCAACACAAGACTCTATAAACTTTCATCATTAACGGGCAACGCCAACGGGACGACACAGACCGGGAGTGAACCTTATCCGCGAGTGCAAAGTGATGACAAACACCAAATCTACGCAACTTCTACTTACATGGGATCATCAGTGAACAGGAATCCTCACCGATGGAGTTTTGGATATTCACTATCTCAAGTAAAATCCTCATGTTATTAATATTATAATAAGACTACTGCTCTGTCTATTTTCCAAGAAACCACACTTTGAGAAATTAGATCAATTGTAATGATAATATGAAACATAAAAGCTACTCATCTGAGGCAAAATGAACGCATTAGTGTAGGATAAATAATATTTGGTTGTCTATGTTTGTGTATATTTATTGTATTGTATGTTATGTTTTACAGCGAACAACGAAACGGATATATATATATATATATATATTATGATTTATATTCATGTATGTTTTCTTAACTGTATTTTCAGGTCATAATTTACGTTTATGTATCAGAAGTTTATTTGAATGATGTTTAATAAATAAGTAATTATTTGTTAAGTATTTCATGCGTTCATTATTGTCACAACCTCAGTAACGAAACACTAACGTTAAATGAATTGCTTGTAATGAATTTTCTTATATCGTTTTTATAACGACACTAAAGAGTCTCAGTAATTATGCTAATCGTTAATGAATACAGTTAATTATATCAGAGTAATTAATATATTCACGTAAATAAAGCAATTTGAAACATTTAATCTAATTGAATAATTGAATTTGCATAAATTAGCATAATTGCACATTGTAAAATATGCAAGCCAATTAATTAATATTCGAAAATTACGTACATATTTGACGCTCTTAGTATTGTATACACCGACTCAGTGGCGAAACTAGGGGAGCTGCTCCTGGTGGGGTGAGCTGAGACTAGGTTGAAATTAGACTCACCATTTTCTTCAGGACACATGAGACATTCAGCATTGTTCCCACATAATTTTACAGACTTTTGCGTCTCAAAGTGTTTGAGTACACCAACGTGAAGTATACGGCAGTGGCGGCTCGTGGATTCGAGGATTGGTGAAGCAGAACCGGTGGCAGTCCCCCCCCCCCCCCCCAATCATTTATGTGAATATGTTTCTTCCTGTTTTGGAATCATGAATAACATATGGAGACAAAAGAAAAGTATGTTAATAAAATTTACAAATAAAGTAGTTAAAAATAGTAAGTACTTACAGGCTTGCATTTTATTTCTTGAACACAAGGTCAATTCTCCTCTCTTTCAAATATGCAAACTTGTCGATAATGTCGTCACAAAATGGTTGTACATTAATTAATTCGTTTAACAGTTCATTTTCTATGGAAATTTTTGATAAGTTAGTAAGTCTGTCCTCTGTCATTGTATTGCACAGGTATGATTTTATTCTTTTTAAACAAGAAAAACTTCATTCTACGGAAACGCTTTTGGATGGAATAGTTACTATTAAACAAAACAGTTTGTAAGCTTCTTTAAAGATGTTCCTGTTGACAGCTAAAAGTTCCATAAAATTTAGTGTTTCCATTTGTCTGTATTGCTTATCCTCATAAATAAGCTGTAATTCGTTTTTCAGTCTTTCGAAATCGGTAAACAGATTAGGGTAGCACACCTTTAAGTTATTTAATGCATCCGTGGGAAAGTTTTCAAAATACGTTACGAACTTTGAAGTATCCATTAATGTAACAAACTGAAGCTTTTCCATATCATTAAAACGTGTGGCTATTTGTACTGAAAGGTTATCTAAAATTTCATAATACAGAATTTTGTATTTTTCAAAAAGTTGATCTCGTGTGAGTGTAATTCTTTTCTGCCATTCATGGTATTCAGTTGGAACTGTTGTTTTTGAAGCAGCTAAATCGAAAATTTTCATAAATGCATCATCAGTTCTTTTGCTATTTATGAGTGTTTGCGTATTTTTAACTTGCGAGATACAGAAGTTAATGTCAAATGATTCTTTTGTAGCACATCGAAGAGAGCATCCGTGGCTCCAAAAATATCGTTAAAAACGACAACCAAAGCGTAAATTCAAAATCATTAAATCTATTTAAGAAGCCATCACTCTGCCTAATTGATGTTTGATCATAATTTGAATCGTTCACAATTTTAGTGAATACTTCTTTTAATGAATCCCATTCGTTATGTATAGTAGGCTATTCACAATTTTGGAATTAGACTTCCATCGCGTAATAACGGAAGTAGGGATTCGTCTTCCAACGACTATGTCTACTGCGTAAGTTCGCCTAGCAGAACTGTGGAAAAAGGCGGTAAACCGTTAACAGTTGCAAAAAATATCGACATTGCGAAATGATGTTCCAGCTTTGTTGTAGCACTAGATTCAACCGATGCGCCATGCAGTGAACAAAAACCGCTTGTGGGACTACTTCTTTGATTTTTGCTTGAAGACAATTTAATTCCCCTGACCATCGAAACACTGGGGAATAAGTTTTGATTTATAGTCAAATTTTTCGAGGGACTATAACACAACGTGAAACAGTGTGTCGGCAGTCCGACTGGAACTAACATCATAAAATCCCAAAAATCTTTCCACCAGCTTTCCTCCGGGAATAACGTATCTAATTATGATGCTACATTGAGATTTGTGGACATTGTCTGTTAAGCCGAACGTTGAATTGAATAAAATGTACTATCTTCTATTTCCTTTGCGAAGTGCTCATCAATATATTGTGAAATGCAGTCAATTATTTCATTCTGAATAGTCTTAGAATTGCCGGCAAAGACGGGTAAGATTTTTTTATAGTGTTCTTGAATATTTACAGGGCTTATCGATACGAAGGTTTCTAGCAGTTCTTTAAAATTTCCGCGATTAATAGATGATAACTCTTCGTGGTGACCGCGAAATGCTAATTCTTGTTTACCCAAGTAAAGAACTGCACGAATAGGAAGATGCATGAAATGTCTGTTAAGCCGAACGTTGTCATTGAAGTGTTTAATATACAACCTAGAATTTTCCTTCAAAGCATCCTCGATAGTACTTAAATTTTTCTTTAGTTTTGAAAAACTCAATGCACAAAGCATGTGCTCAGAAGAATCTTCATGTTTGGAAAGAGCACGAGTAACGTTACCGAAATCATCAAAGCCGTTCTTATTCCACGCACTTGATTTAACACTAATAATTAAGCAGGGCATACAAAAAAGTTTATTTAAATAATAACTGCCACACAACCACTCGAACGTTGAATACCAATTTTGTTTAAAGTTGCGATTGTACACCTTGCCCTTTATTTTTGCAACTTTATTTACTTTCAATATAGGCATAGGTTTTTAACAGCTTAAAAGTTCTTCTTATCATCATTATTCCATCTTGAAAATGGTGTTTCTAATAAAACACATACTGGGTCATATGAAGGAATCATTCTGTAAAAACTTCACACACGATCAAATACAATGAACAAAACAAACGCGCTGGATAGGTAAAGCACTGTATACGTACACAACTGAGAAACAGCACAACGACACTGCTTCACGTGGGTGGGGGAACGCTGAGTACGGCTATACGTTGGCATGGCAACCGTCATAAACCAAGCATTGTTAGTGACGTATTAACTGATGCAGTATACAAGTTGCAGAAAGCTGCTTCTACGGTCTCAGCACTTTCCGCCACCAGTAAGCTTACGATCGCAGCGATGTCCAGCTTCTGTAACCTATTTCCATCGCGTGTAAATGTTATTTTAATTATTATACAGACGAAATTTAATTTAAAAAAATATTTTTAAACACAAAATTGAAAATAATTTTGTGTAAAAAGAAACACACTGAACCAGTTATTTTAGGTGAAGCAGCGCTTCACCTGCGTCACCTGACGAGCCGCCACTGGTATACGGATTGAAAAAGCGTTGCTGATTTCAAATATTCTATCTTGTGTGTGTGTGTGTGTGTGTGTGTGTGTGTGTGTGTGTGTGTGTGTGTGTGTGTGTGTGTGTGTGTGTGTGTGTGTGTGTGTGTGTGTGTGTGTGTGTGTGATAATTTTTAGATTTTCGACGTTAGATACAGTGCCGTAACTAGGAGGGAGAGGAGGTGAGATTAGCTCGAAGGTTGGACGATCCATTTGCCTCAGAACAAATGAGAAATTCAGCATTCTTTTCGTATAATTTTATAAATAGCTTTTGTACATTCTTTGGGTGTCAAAATGTTTGAATAAACGAAAGTGAAATGGGCTTATAAGCGTTTCAAAAATATGAAAAAAAGCTGATTTCAAAATATTCCATCTTGATTAATTGTTATTCAAACTAAAGATAACATATCTCATATCGTTTGGGATCGCTTTAATTCTAAATTTTTACTAATGATAATGTGATGTATTTATAATATACACACACTTATTGTTTACTAATGGTACCTATAATTTCAATTTTCTATTGTATTGTATTTATTGTTCATAGCCTAAAGGTACCATACATACGATGTGCAGTAAAATTTTTATTACTCAAATTCTTAAAAACGATCGATTTCGGTCACAGACCATCGTCAGGTCATATACACCACACTTGCCGTCACAATATCGTAAAACAGCCACTATTTACAAAAACGAATTCGTAGACATTGATTAATGAACGTGATACGTACGTCGTTGTCCAAAGTTTCCCGAGAACTCAATATCGGTATGGAGAACCATACATGACTTCCATATTCTAAGATTTATATTTAAAATCATTTTCGAAATGAAATATTACCATAGAAACTACTTCTTTCTACTTACTGCTTCAGCCTTAACCACAGTACTGTGGTCACTAACGTATACCACCTCACGTTATCGCACTCGATTTTCACTGATGATGGAAGTCGATGGCATTGCAGAAATGTCTGGTTTTGTACAAAACATTGGATTACGGCCAAATATCCCGGGAAGGAATTTTAACAAAAACTACTTCTTTGTTGCCGATAACGTTGTACACATATATATCAGTGGCGAAGTTACATGGAGGCAATTGAGGCAATGCCTACCCTAAAAAATTCTGTAGAATAAAAATTATAAATACGTATGAACTACATAACGTAAAGATTATACATTGTTACTGCGACTGTCAAATTTATTAAACCGAAACGTGCTTTATTGAGCGACCGCTAGATGGTGACAGGTGTGATTCGGCATAGTTCGTTTAAAGCGAATGAGGCAACCTGAACTTGCCTCAGCGTTTTTTGTATACATCGTATGTAAGCAATGTAGTGGTGTGATAGGGAAGTGTAGAGAGGGGGGATTGTCCCGCGCTGTACACATAGAGCGTTGAGGTATGCCTCACTTCTGTGGTCCAAACAGTTAAGTTAAAGCGCCTGTGTTGTTTCTAAGTGTTTATTTTATGCGGTTATTAAAAGTGTCACTGTTATTCCGCTGAACTAACAGATGATCAAGATTGTTATTTGAATTATTTGTAACATTAAACATATATATAGAAACTAATCAAGTTTAAAAATTTGAAGTTCAATCAGTTGTATTATTGTGTATGACTAATACAAGGAATGTTCAATAGAAACACGTACAGAGCTGTAAAGCATTTTTTATTCAACGATTTTAAAAGAAGTCTCCAATAACATTAAGACATGAGTTCCACTGTTGCGCTAACCTGTAGATTCCCTGCTAGTAAAATTCTTACGGCTGTTTGTGGAACCATTCGGTTACAGCAAACTCTACCTCAGCGTCCGATTTGAACCACCGTCCTTTTAGTGATTCCTTAAAAAAAATTTAAGATAAGATTTTTGCCTACCCATTCACTAACTACTAGCTTCGCCAGTAAGCAAATTGATGTCCATTTTTTCGGCTTGCACGCGTTATGTTGGTGTGGGTTTCGGCACTTTCCATTTAAAAAGCGTGCAAACGTAAGAAAATAAACATGAGTGAGGCCAGAAATAACGTGAATTGTGTGTGTGTGTGTGTGTGTGTGTGTGTGTGTGTGTGTGTGTGTGTGTGTGTGTGTGTGTGTGTGGGTGTGTGTGGGTGGGTGGGTGTGTGTCTTACCTGCCTTTTTATTGCTGTATTAAATGAAAAATATTATATTACATTAAAATGAAAAAATTATAATTTTATTGCCTGGCAACAAAATTATTTTATTTTTAACAATTACCATTGTTTCAAAAAGTTTAAATAAATTTTCAAGTACTTTACTCTTGTTAAAACGTAAAAGGTTGCAGGTAAACTACCCCTTTCCCTTAACCGATCTTCACCAAAATTGAAAGTCCTTGAGACCTCTACAATTCAGGGAGGTATACAAAAAATTATTTGATTCTGTTTGAATTTGCGGCTGTTATCGTTTGCCATAGAAAATACGCTTGATAAAAAAACGTTGCAGGTAAACTACCCCTTCCCCTTAACCGATCTTCACCAAAAACAATAGGTCTTGAGTACTCTACAAATTAGGGCTGTATGCAAAACATTATTTGATTCTGTTTGAATTTGCGGCTGTTATCGTTTGCCATAGAAAATACCCTTGTTAAAAAAACGTTGCAGGTAAACTACCCCTTTCCCTCAACCGATCTTCACCAAAACAATAGGTCTTGAGAACTCTACAATTTAGGGCTGTATGCAAATAATCTTTGGATTCTGTTTGAATTTGCGGCTGTTATCGTTTGCCATAGGAAATACCCTTGTTAAAACATAAAACGTTGCAGGTAAACTACCCCTTTCCCTTAACCGATCTTCACCAAAAACAATAGGTCTTGAGAACTCTACAATTTAGGGCTGTATACGAAACATTATTTAATTCTGTTTGAATTTGCGGCTGTTATCGTTTATCAAAAAAAAAAAATTTCCCTTGATAAAAAAAAACCGTTGCAGGTAAACTACCCCTTTCCCTCAACCGATCTTCACCAAAAACAATAGGTCGTGAGTACTCTACAAATCAGGGCTGTATGCAAAAAATTATTTGATTCTGTTTGAATTTGCGGCAGTTATCGTTTGCCATAGAAAAAAAATCTACAGACACTTTTCGGAAAACGACTTTTTTTCATGTTTTGAGTGTAGTACAATCAGAATCTGCAATAATCTCGAACACGATTTTTTTTGCCATCACCATACTTCCATTCCTTAAGGAATATGGAAGTAAAAATTGAAAATCTAAATTTTTATTCTTAATAAGTCTTGTGAAAACGAGTTTTGCTGAAGATATTTTGAAAAATCCTGTTTTATCATCCCTTCCCAACTTACTTTAATGATGTTGTCCCAAGAATCTTTTAATCTACTTATAGTTGGTGTTAAAATACACTATTTTTATGTAAAATCCAGCAATAAAAAAGACTTCTCATTTTCCAAATTAAAATCAAGAAATCGCTAGCTTACCTGTGAAAAGACGAAGGTTCATAGAAGAGATATTAGACTAGACGAGTCATGACATAAATAACCCAATAAGGAAAAGTGTGTTTGGGTGAAAAAGATAAAAGGTGGATTTTTTTTAAGGCTGCGAAGATGTATCTAACTTCATTTTATTAACTTTCAGATATTGTAATTGCTTTTATTTCTATAATTTTTTATAAGCCTTATTTTAAAACACACACACACACACAACTGGCTTCGAAATAGGCCTACGTTGAGTGATTATGGAATTTCGCTCAACGTTTTAATAGCTATCGAGGATTTATCCGCCTGATCCCCCCCCCCCGTAGTTACGCCATTGCACTGGATTTCTTAAAACGTATTGGCTAGTTCAGTGGTTCCCAAACTTTTCAGTCCGCGGAACCCCTCAAAAAAATTAAAAATTTCACGGACCCCGTCTGAGTTATGAAATAAAACACACAGTAAATATGATACAAACTCTTATATTTTAATTAAAATGTGTTAAAATCGAAATTCTTTTAACTTGCAAAATTATAATATTAATGATATCCAGCATAGTTTAATGTGAACAATGAAGCTGCTTTCGAACAATTAGCTCTGCAATATTAAGTTTAATGTCTGATAATTTCAATATTAAGTCGCTCTCGACATCAAGTTTATTTCTTAACTTTGCCAACCGCGGTTCTACCTTTCCAGCCACACGTGTTGAAATCTAGCTACTTAGGCATAAAACCAGCTACACGGAAGAACGTTTTGCTTACATACAATGCTTATACGGAGATACAGTGCTTATAAGCAAGATACAATGCTTATACGTGGACTAAAACAACGCGATTAGTTCTGCGTTGTTTCGGAACTCTAGGCAGTTCGGCTGACAAACAGATCTGTTACACCAGTGGTTCTCAACCTTTTTGGGCCGGTGCCCCCCTTTGCATCCTCGAATTAGGCCACGCCCTCCTAGACCTAATGAACTGAAGTAAAAAAGTTCTACTGTGCTATTACGGTTAACCTCCTCCGCTCACAACAGTCCGTTAAGGACCAAGGCGTACCGTACGGCTTTTGTGTTTTGTGACGGTGTATGGCTAGTACTACGCGCCACCAGCCGCTAGTTGCGGTATTCACAGCCAGCAGGCGGCGCTGTTATCTCAGCGCCTACTCAGTTTGCCTCACGACGCTGAGTGCACGCCGTACGGAACCTCCGCCGGGAATTGGACCCGGGACCACGAGCGCATCAATCGCCCGCGTTAGCCACTAGACCACCTGGAGGGTCGTGCTATTAGGGTTAATAAATCTAACTCAAAGAATGTTTTATAATGCTTTTATTATTACAGGTATAAAAAAATACTAATACTTGTTTAGTTGAGAGAACATTTTAATTAATTAAAAGTACTTAATAGGACTACATTACAAAGTATTCTGGCCTCACTGCAGTTAAAGTTTCAGGCTACATTATTTGGTTTTATTTCTTAAAAACACAATTAATGTGAGGGCTGGCACTGTTTTCCTTCCACAAGTTTTTGAATGTTTGGTTCCAACTGTAATAATGCACACCTCAGATCACTTTCAACATCCAGCCGTGCTCGGTATTTTGATTTGATGTAAGCCAGCGTAGAAAACCCAGACTCACATAGATACGTTGATGAAAACTGCACCAACAACCTTGCAGCTTCCGTAGCAACTTGTGGGTAAACAGGAAAATAGCTTAACAAAAAATCTTCAGCAGTCATGTTTGGGAACTCCGCTTTTTCTTGATAATCACATTTTAGGTCGATTGCCTGCTCCTGAAGGGAATCAGGAAGTATGTCCACTTCGATTTTGAACGGATCTTGTGTCAACTGAAATTGCCAGCTATCTGAAGAAAGATCTGAAAAGTAGCGTTAGCGTCCAATTTCGGTTTTCAAGGATGCCAAATGTTCTGAAATCAAGTTCTTCAATTCACTTTTCAAAGTAATGGAAGATTTTGTGTGTCATCAAGAAGGTCGTTAAGACATGTGAAGGACGAAAAGTTGGGTTCTGAACTCTGAAGGCGACGTTGCCACAAAGATATTTTTTCCAGGAAACCTTTCATTGTATCATAAGTCTTCAAAATGTTTTTCTGTCCTTGCAGTTTCAGATTCAAAAGGTTGATTGATTCAAAGAAGTCTGATAAATACGCCAAGTGGTGGATACATTTCTCTTCTGTAAATTGCATGTACAGATCTTCTTCATTTGAACTCATCAAAAAGATTTCAACTTCTGATTTCAGATTGAATAGCCTAGCGAGCACATTACCTTTTGAAAGCCAACGAACTTCAGTGTGGTAAAGAAGAGTTTGTTGGTCACTATTCAATTCGTAACATAAAGCCTCAAAAAGTCTAGTATTCAAAGCACTAGATTTGACAAAGTTTACTACTTTGATTACCAATTTCAAAACAGTATTAAGTGTTTCAGGCAGAGTCTTACAAGCCAAAGCTTGTCTGTGTATGATACAATGAGAACCAATGATGTTAGGGTTCTGTTTTTTTGCAAACACAACAAATCCAGAACGGCATCCTGTCATGGCTTGTGCCCCATCAGTGCATATTCCAACAACAATCTCCCAAGGAAAATTATTATCTGTCAAAAAGTTACACAGAGCAGAAAAAACATCCTCAGATTTTGTGGTTGTCTGAAGAGTTTGGGAAAATAATATTTCCTCTACGAAGCGTTTCCGACAATATATCTACAGTAAAACAACAACTGAGAGTGCTTTGAAATGTCAGTTGTCTCATCACATTGCAGAGAAAAGAAGGGAGATTTCTTTAACTTTTCTATTACTTGTTTTTTTAAATCTTGTGCTATTTCATCAATGCTACGTTTTACTGTGTCATTTGAGAGCGGTATTTTTGCAATTTTATTGCAACTTTCCTCTCCTAGTAAAGTACTGCATGCAGTTAGTAAACATGGTTTTATAAGTGATTCACCAGTGGTATGTGGTTTCTTGTCTTTTGCTATAAGCAAAGCGAGCTTGTAAGAAACTTCAATGGCAACTTCAATCTGTTTTGTGCAGTGTAGTCACCAACCGGTAGTAAAATTACCCTAGCCACGGTAGTGTTTTCCCTAGAAACACCGTTTGTCTGCTTCCAACAGAGATGCAGAGGGATCTAGCGGTATCGGGGCGAACTATTTGGGTATAGGCCAGTGTAAATAAGACGTGTGCCTGAATGCTGTTAGATGTAGCAGTGACGGAGAGAACTATTTGCAGAAGTTCCTTTCCTAAGGCCGTGCATGAGTGTTTTGTGTTTGTTACAACTTTTTATTGTTTGGCTAATTTATGTATATTTCCATTGCTTACCACGCCTCCCCTGAAATTCTCCTATGCCTCCCAGGTTGAGAACCCATGTACATACACGACTTGATTTAAAGATGTTATTAAAGCCATTAGTTTGAGATTACTTTTACAATTAGTTTGAACCAAAAAAAATACTGCAGTCTGCTACTAATTGTTTTAAAATTCTAAAATTTAGATTTTAGACTAAAAAATCGGTGAAAATTACGGTATATTCTATTTTTTCTTAAAAGTGTCCGCAGACCCCCTGGAACATTGTCGAGGACCCCACTTTGGCAATCACTGGGCTAGTTGACTTACCCTCTAACCGTATCTCTACATGTCAGTGTCTATGTGTGCGTATAATCTCTGATGTCGAACGTTTGTGGTACTGCATTGGTGTCGGGCTGTCAGAAAAATCTGGAATGTGGCGTCAACCACCAGCGAGACACGTGCGTGTGTCATGTCCAGAAGCTTCCAACAACCCCAGAGAAAGTTATTCTACCTGCATCCGTTTCTATTTACAAACATTCTAAAGTGCTTATGCTTTGTGTGTGTTGCAGAATTAACTGGGAGTAGTATTTACGTTTCGAAATTTCTGGAGCGCCTGTGTTGACGCCACGCTGTCGTGCTGGTGAAAATCTAAGAATTATTTATATACAGTATATTACACACACACACATATTTCTTTTTTGTATCGGCCATCTAAGGACCACATGCCAATTTCAATTCTTTATTCTTTGTTCCTTTCTTTTTCTCCAATATTCTTTCATCTTTTCACTGTGTCTCTTCTTTCTGTCTTCAGTCCACTTTGAACCTATGTTTTCTCTCTCCTACCCTGGACTCCTTCCATTTTTAACACTTTTGCCCGAAAAACTTCTCTTTCAATTGTTCTTCTGCGTGTATATTATTTTTTTCTAAATCCTTTTGGACTTCTTTAATCCAACTCGATGTTGACTTCTTCTTTTCCATAGATATTTAAAGATCTGCTTTGTTAACCTATTGTCGTTCATTCTATATAAATGTCCAAAAAACAACAGTCTTCTTTTTCTCATTGTTTCTGTTATATTTTCTATACTTTGATATATTTTATCATTACTTCTTAATTTCCAACCTTCTGAAGTTTTTCGTGGGCCTAATATTTTCCTAATAATTCGTCTTTCCAATATTTCTAGTTTGTCTGAATTATAATTCAATGCTAGACATTCACTTGCATATAAACACATATATTTTTATTTTATTTAATATTTATTTTTATTTAAAATCAAGACATATTCTTTTCTTACTTAGAACATGTTTCGAAAATTAAATATTTTTCCCATCCTCAGCCATCTTGGTTTTGATCTTGTTGAATATTTGTGTCCAGGTTGGTTGTTGCTGTGGCTTCCTGTTGGCTTTTGGTCAGCAATTTGGTAAATTATATTTCTTTCTGTATTTATTTCCTATCTGTTTAGGGGTATATATATACATTCTGTTCAAGAGTGAGTAGAAACCTGCCATTTTATATTGTGGTGGGTGGTTGGAATCTTTAGGTAGATCTAATTCCCGAAACATGTTACAAGTAAGGAAAAAATATATCTTGATTGTAAAATAGTAATAAATATCAAATAATTTATGTATCAAGAAACCGACTTTAGCAAGAAGTGTTTGTATTTATATTTTAATAACAGTTTATTATTAAAAAATAATAAAGTTGGGCCGCAGGCACCCAGAAAAGGATGATACACTAGAAAGACCGATTCTTGGCCGTTCTGTTCACATCAACTATGCCGTTTGTTGAATTCTAATAAAGACCCATCAATACTTTAAACATTCGAATTTTATCATTGTAGATTTATTGATAGTTAACCTTTAACCTTTTGCTACTGGTGCGGCTTGCTGAGTATATACGCGACAACTTCTCTTGTAAATAAATAGAATTAAAATATTCACTTATACTTTACAAGTCACCATCACGATCTTCTTCTTCAAGGATTAAACTAAAATGATTTGTTGAAATTATTATTATCAGCCGTGGCGTTAGGTTGTGGTCCACAATTGTCGTTATTGACATACGTTTTGGCCGCACCATCGGAGGCCATCATCAACGTCTAGATTGGCACAGTGTCCGCCAATTCACTTCAGAGAGGAGATAGAGACTGTCAAGGACTGGCATAACAATAGTTTGTACTGGCCCCAAGCAGACAGACTAGAGCTGGTCACGCCAACGTTTCCCACACCTCTCTGTCACTGTCAAGGACTGGCATAACAATAGTTTGTACTGCCCCCAAGCAGACAGACTAGAGCTGGTCACGCCAACGTTTCCCACACCTCTCTGTCACTGTCAAGGACTGGCATAACAATAGTTTGTACTGCCCCCAAGCAGACAGACTAGAGCTGGTCACGCCAACGTTTCCCACACCTCTCTGTCACTGTCAAGGACTGGCATAACAATAGTTTGTACTGGCCCCAAGCAGACAGACTAGAGCTGGTCACGCCAACGTTTCCCACACCTCTCTGTCACTGTCAAGGACTGGCATAACAATAGTTTGTACTGCCCCCAAGCAGACAGACTAGAGCTGGTCACGCCAACGTTTCCCACACCTCTCTGTCACTGTCAAGGACTGGCATAACAATAGTTTGTACTGCCCCCAAGCAGACAGACTAGAGCTGGTCACGCCAACGTTTCCCACACCTCTCTGTCACTGTCAAGGACTGGCATAACAATAGTTTGTACTGCCCCCAAGCAGACAGACTAGAGCTGGTCACGCCAACGTTTCCCACACCTCTCTGTCACTGTCAAGGACTGGCATAACAATAGTTTGTACTGCCCCCAAGCAGACAGACTAGAGCTGGTCACGCCAACGTTTCCCACACCTCTCTGTCACTGTCAAGGACTGGCATAACAATAGTTTGTACTGCCCCCAAGCAGACAGACTAGAGCTGGTCACGCCAACGTTTCCCACACCTCTCTGTCACTGTCAAGGACTGGCATAACAATAGTTTGTACTGGCCCCAAGCAGACAGACTAGAGCTGGTCACGCCAACGTTTCCCACACCTCTCTGTCACTGTCAAGGACTGGCATAACAATAGTTTGTACTGGCCCCAAGCAGACAGACTAGAGCTGGTCACGCCAACGTTTCCCACACCTCTCTGTCACTGTCAAGGACTGGCATAACAATAGTTTGTACTGGCCCCAAGCAGACAGACTAGAGCTGGTCACGCCAACGTTTCCCACACCTCTCTGTCACTGTCAAGGACTGGCATAACAATAGTTTGTACTGGCCCCAAGCAGACAGACTAGAGCTGGTCACGCCAACGTTTCCCACACCTCTCTGTCACTGTCAAGGACTGGCATAACAATAGTTTGTACTGCCCCCAAGCAGACAGACTAGAGCTGGTCACGCCAACGTTTCCCACACCTCTCTGTCACTGTCAAGGACTGGCATAACAATAGTTTGTACTGGCCCCAAGCAGACAGACTAGAGCTGGTCACGCCAACGTTTCCCACACCTCTCTGTCACTGTCAAGGACTGGCATAACAATAGTTTGTACTGGCCCCAAGCAGACAGACTAGAGCTGGTCACGCCAACGTTTCCCACACCTCTCTGTCACTGTCAAGGACTGGCATAACAATAGTTTGTACTGGCCCCAAGCAGACAGACTAGAGCTGGTCACGCCAACGTTTCCCACACCTCTCTGTCACTGTCAAGGACTGGCATAACAATAGTTTGTACTGCCCCCAAGCAGACAGACTAGAGCTGGTCACGCCAACGTTTCCCACACCTCTCTGTCACTGTCAAGGACTGGCATAACAATAGTTTGTACTGGCCCCAAGCAGACAGACTAGAGCTGGTCACGCCAACGTTTCCCACACCTCTCTGTCACTGTCAAGGACTGGCATAACAATAGTTTGTACTGGCCCCAAGCAGACAGACTAGAGCTGGTCACGCCAACGTTTCCCACACCTCTCTGTCACTGTCAAGGACTGGCATAACAATAGTTTGTACTGGCCCCAAGCAGACAGACTAGAGCTGGTCACGCCAACGTTTCCCACACCTCTCTGTCACTGTCAAGGACTGGCATAACAATAGTTTGTACTGGCCCCAAGCAGACATACTAGAGCTGGTCACGCCAACGTTTCCCACACCTCTCTGTCACTGTCAAGGACTGGCATAACAATAGTTTGTACTGCCCCCAAGCAGACAGACTAGAGCTGGTCACGCCAACGTTTCCCACACCTCTCTGTCACTGTCAAGGACTGGCATAACAATAGTTTGTACTGGCCCCAAGCAGACAGACTAGAGCTGGTCACGCCAACGTTTCCCACACCTCTCTGTCACTGTCAAGGACTGGCATAACAATAGTTTGTACTGCCCCCAAGCAGACAGACTAGAGCTGGTCACGCCAACGTTTCCCACACCTCTCTGTCACTGTCAAGGACTGGCATAACAATAGTTTGTACTGCCCCCAAGCAGACAGACTAGAGCTGGTCACGCCAACGTTTCCCACACCTCTCTGTCACTGTCAAGGACTGGCATAACAATAGTTTGTACTGCCCCCAAGCAGACAGGCTAGAGCTGGTCACGCCAACGTTTCCCACACCTCTCTGTCACTGTCAAGGACTGGCATAACAATAGTTTGTACTGCCCCCAAGCAGACAGACTAGAGCTGGTCACGCCAACGTTTCCCACACCTCTCTGTCACTGTCAAGGACTGGCATAACAATAGTTTGTACTGGCCCCAAGCAGACAGACTAGAGCTGGTCACGCCAACGTTTCCCACACCTCTCTGTCACTGTCAAGGACTGGCATAACAATAGTTTGTACTGGCCCCAAGCAGACAGACTAGAGCTGGTCACGCCAACGTTTCCCACACCTCTCTGTCACTGTCAAGGACTGGCATAACAATAGTTTGTACTGGCCCCAAGCAGACAGACTAGAGCTGGTCACGCCAACGTTTCCCACACCTCTCTGTCACTGTCAAGGACTGGCATAACAATAGTTTGTACTGGCCCCAAGCAGACAGACTAGAGCTGGTCACGCCAACGTTTCCCACACCTCTCTGTCACTGTCAAGGACTGGCATAACAATAGTTTGTACTGCCCCCAAGCAGACAGACTAGAGCTGGTCACGCCAACGTTTCCCACACCTCTCTGTCACTGTCAAGGACTGGCATAACAATAGTTTGTACTGCCCCCAAGCAGACAGACTAGAGCTGGTCACGCCAACGTTTCCCACACCTCTCTGTCACTGTCAAGGACTGGCATAACAATAGTTTGTACTGCCCCCAAGCAGACAGACTAGAGCTGGTCACGCCAACGTTTCCCACACCTCTCTGTCACTGTCAAGGACTGGCATAACAATAGTTTGTACTGCCCCCAAGCAGACAGACTAGAGCTGGTCACGCCAACGTTTCCCACACCTCTCTGTCACTGTCAAGGACTGGCATAACAATAGTTTGTACTGGCCCCAAGCAGACAGACTAGAGCTGGTCACGCCAACGTTTCCCACACCTCTCTGTCACTGTCAAGGACTGGCATAACAATAGTTTGTACTGCCCCCAAGCAGACAGACTAGAGCTGTTCACGCCAACGTTTCCCACACCTCTCTGTCACTGTCAAGGACTGGCATAACAATAGTTTGTACTGCCCCCAAGCAGACAGACTAGAGCTGGTCACGCCAACGTTTCCCACACCTCTCTGTCACTGTCAAGGACTGGCATAACAATAGTTTGTACTGCCCCCAAGCAGACAGACTAGAGCTGGTCACGCCAACGTTTCCCACACCTCTCTGTCACTGTCAAGGACTGGCATAACAATAGTTTGTACTGGCCCCAAGCAGACAGACTAGAGCTGGTCACGCCAACGTTTCCCACACCTCTCTGTCACTGTCAAGGACTGGCATAACAATAGTTTGTACTGCCCCCAAGCAGACAGACTAGAGCTGGTCACGCCAACGTTTCCCACACCTCTCTGTCACTGTCAAGGACTGGCATAACAATAGTTTGTACTGCCCCCAAGCAGACAGACTAGAGCTGGTCACGCCAACGTTTCCCACACCTCTCTGTCACTGTCAAGGACTGGCATAACAATAGTTTGTACTGCCCCCAAGCAGACAGACTAGAGCTGGTCACGCCAACGTTTCCCACACCTCTCTGTCACTGTCAAGGACTGGCATAACAATAGTTTGTACTGCCCCCAAGCAGACAGACTAGAGCTGGTCACGCCAACGTTTCCCACACCTCTCTGTCACTGTCAAGGACTGGCATAACAATAGTTTGTACTGCCCCCAAGCAGACAGACTAGAGCTGGTCACGCCAACGTTTCCCACACCTCTCTGTCACTGTCAAGGACTGGCATAACAATAGTTTGTACTGCCCCCAAGCAGACAGACTAGAGCTGGTCACGCCAACGTTTCCCACACCTCTCTGTCACTGTCAAGGACTGGCATAACAATAGTTTGTACTGCCCCCAAGCAGACAGACTAGAGCTGGTCACGCCAACGTTTCCCACACCTCTCTGTCACTGTCAAGGACTGGCATAACAATAGTTTGTACTGCCCCCAAGCAGACAGACTAGAGCTGGTCACGCCAACGTTTCCCACACCTCTCTGTCACTGTCAAGGACTGGCATAACAATAGTTTGTACTGCCCCCAAGCAGACAGACTAGAGCTGGTCACGCCAACGTTTCCCACACCTCTCTGTCACTGTCAAGGACTGGCATAACAATAGTTTGTACTGCCCCCAAGCAGACAGACTAGAGCTGGTCACGCCAACGTTTCCCACACCTCTCTGTCACTGTCAAGGACTGGCATAACAATAGTTTGTACTGCCCCCAAGCAGACAGACTAGAGCTGGTCACGCCAACGTTTCCCACACCTCTCTGTCACTGTCAAGGACTGGCATAACAATAGTTTGTACTGCCCCCAAGCAGACAGACTAGAGCTGGTCACGCCAACGTTTCCCACACCTCTCTGTCACTGTCAAGGACTGGCATAACAATAGTTTGTACTGCCCCCAAGCAGACAGACTAGAGCTGGTCACGCCAACGTTTCCCACACCTCTCTGTCACTGTCAAGGACTGGCATAACAATAGTTTGTACTGCCCCCAAGCAGACAGACTAGAGCTGGTCACGCCAACGTTTCCCACACCTCTCTGTCACTGTCAAGGACTGGCATAACAATAGTTTGTACTGCCCCCAAGCAGACAGACTAGAGCTGGTCACGCCAACGTTTCCCACACCTCTCTGTCACTGTCAAGGACTGGCATAACAATAGTTTGTACTGCCCCCAAGCAGACAGACTAGAGCTGGTCACGCCAACGTTTCCCACACCTCTCTGTCACTGTCAAGGACTGGCATAACAATAGTTTGTACTGCCCCCAAGCAGACAGACTAGAGCTGGTCACGCCAACGTTTCCCACACCTCTCTGTCACTGTCAAGGACTGGCATAACAATAGTTTGTACTGCCCCCAAGCAGACAGACTAGAGCTGGTCACGCCAACGTTTCCCACACCTCTCTGTCACTGTCAAGGACTGGCATAACAATAGTTTGTACTGCCCCCAAGCAGACAGACTAGAGCTGGTCACGCCAACGTTTCCCACACCTCTCTGTCACTGTCAAGGACTGGCATAACAATAGTTTGTACTGCCCCCAAGCAGACAGACTAGAGCTGGTCACGCCAACGTTTCCCACACCTCTCTGTCACTGTCAAGGACTGGCATAACAATAGTTTGTACTGGCCCCAAGCAGACAGACTAGAGCTGGTCACGCCAACGTTTCCCACACCTCTCTGTCACTGTCAAGGACTGGCATAACAATAGTTTGTACTGGCCCCAAGCAGACAGACTAGAGCTGGTCACGCCAACGTTTCCCACACCTCTCTGTCACTGTCAAGGACTGGCATAACAATAGTTTGTACTGGCCCCAAGCAGACAGACTAGAGCTGGTCACGCCAACGTTTCCCACACCTCTCTGTCACTGTCAAGGACTGGCATAACAATAGTTTGTACTGCCCCCAAGCAGACAGACTAGAGCTGGTCACGCCAACGTTTCCCACACCTCTCTGTCACTGTCAAGGACTGGCATAACAATAGTTTGTACTGGCCCCAAGCAGACAGACTAGAGCTGGTCACGCCAACGTTTCCCACACCTCTCTGTCACTGTCAAGGACTGGCATAACAATAGTTTGTACTGCCCCCAAGCAGACAGACTAGAGCTGGTCACGCCAACGTTTCCCACACCTCTCTGTCACTGTCAAGGACTGGCATAACAATAGTTTGTACTGCCCCCAAGCAGACAGACTAGAGCTGGTCACGCCAACGTTTCCCACACCTCTCTGTCACTGTCAAGGACTGGCATAACAATAGTTTGTACTGCCCCCAAGCAGACAGACTAGAGCTGGTCACGCCAACGTTTCCCACACCTCTCTGTCACTGTCAAGGACTGGCATAACAATAGTTTGTACTGCCCCCAAGCAGACAGACTAGAGCTGGTCACGCCAACGTTTCCCACACCTCTCTGTCACTGTCAAGGACTGGCATAACAATAGTTTGTACTGCCCCCAAGCAGACAGACTAGAGCTGGTCACGCCAACGTTTCCCACACCTCTCTGTCACTGTCAAGGACTGGCATAACAATAGTTTGTACTGCCCCCAAGCAGACAGACTAGAGCTGGTCACGCCAACGTTTCCCACACCTCTCTGTCACTGTCAAGGACTGGCATAACAATAGTTTGTACTGCCCCCAAGCAGACAGACTAGAGCTGGTCACGCCAACGTTTCCCACACCTCTCTGTCACTGTCAAGGACTGGCATAACAATAGTTTGTACTGCCCCCAAGCAGACAGACTAGAGCTGGTCACGCCAACGTTTCCCACACCTCTCTGTCACTGTCAAGGACTGGCATAACAATAGTTTGTACTGCCCCCAAGCAGACAGACTAGAGCTGGTCACGCCAACGTTTCCCACACCTCTCTGTCACTGTCAAGGACTGGCATAACAATAGTTTGTACTGCCCCCAAGCAGACAGACTAGAGCTGGTCACGCCAACGTTTCCCACACCTCTCTGTCACTGTCAAGGACTGGCATAACAATAGTTTGTACTGCCCCCAAGCAGACAGACTAGAGCTGGTCACGCCATCGTTTCCCACACCTCTCTGTCACTTCGTCTTATAATTCAATAGTTGTCCGGGATGCGGCAGTCATCCATTCGGTTAAGATCTTCCAAACATTTTAGACTATACTGGACAATATTATTGAGTATACTCATTCAGTTCTTGCCACATTCTGACAATAATATACAAACATATTGTAGCTTATCACGTTCCAAGGAAGTGGCTGCGCCAATCGACACAACCACAAGTAAATGGTTCGCGGTTTGCCAACTTGCCAAAAGTCCTCTGTACTCGCGTTTTGATTAAACATTTTGCAACGTTCAATTAAAATGTTAATTTCAGACGGGAACGCACTCTCGAGATACTCAGGTGGTAAGAAATAGAATTCTGAAGAGTATTCCTATTAGGGCATTTCTATTCGCTGAAATTGTACATAGGATCGAAGTGGTTCAACGGAAATAAATCTAAATTTGTATAAACCAAAAATTCTACCTACCCTCATATGTTAATGCGAACTTGGTCGATTACTTAGAGGACTGAACAGATGCTGGGCATATTCGAGCACCGACTACTGAGGAACATTTGTGACTCTGGGGGAGGGGAGTTATATGAAATTTTTAATATCTCTGGGGGGGGGATTGATCCCTCTGCACCGTATTTACGACACTGCTGTATACAGTCCCACATATTATCTGAGATATTCCTATCCCAGCCATAAGTTATACCATTTCCAGAATAATTAAACAACTTACAATACGTACAAGTATGCGCGCGTGTGTGAGCACGTCCGTAGTTCTGGTAACTGAATGTCACGTGACGACATTGACAAGGCTATTTGGAATTCATGTTTATTTAACTTATGTCAAGTAAAAGTGGGTTCATTTTTTTTGCCTATAAAAATCAATAAAATGAATTTCGAGGAACTACCTGGGAAAGAAACAGCTGCTTTTTAATTGTACGTATACCGTACTGTTCAGAACCTAACAAAAGCGCACATCGGACACAGGAATCGAAACCACGACTCAGAAAGCGACGAAAGTTTCCCACCACATTACAAAGGCCTGTGACAAGGTAGGGATTCAATATTCATGATTACGTAACTAGTTTCAGGTAAAATTGTGTTCAGTATTTTGGCTGTGGAAATTGATAACAGGAATTCGAGGAAACAGGTGGGAAAGGAACAGCTGTTTTCGAATGAGTTCTAATGTGTGTATAGATACTGAATAAACCGCTCACTGCGGACACGTGCATGAATACCACGACCCCAAAATGAATTAACGTTTATTTTAATTTAGCGTACACACGTAACGGGTAGGTACATTACTCGACGTTCTTATGCACATTGAATAACGAATCGTGTTTATGAAGTTATCGACATGATATCTTGACTAAGGTGCGTAATTACCGGGGGGGGGGGGAATCAAAGGATCAACACCCCAGAGCTATTAAAAATTTCAGTGAAATTCCGTAATCACGTAATCAAGTTTTGTAAACTTATTTTTACCTGTTTCTTTTGCAGGTAATTTTTTCTTAACGTCGAGTAATTATTTGGCCATTTCAGCAGGGGCGTAACGACCAGGTGGCCAGACTGGACTGGGAAATGTCCAGGTGTCCACCTTCTGTTTTTTTGCACAAAGAGAAAAATATTTAGGCAAAAATTACCAAGTTATTTTGCAATAGAGGCACAAAAATTCGAACTTGGGGGTAATTAAAAGGCTTCTATGTACTTGGCTAACTAAGAAAAAATTACGTACTCATCTTGTGAAATTTGGAGAATTGGTGCCATTTTCAAGAAGTTTTAAAATTTTTATTTGACTGACCTAGGAAAATTGATAGGTTTACAGATATATTATATCTTACAGCTCACTCTCTTAATGTATTAGTCTATCTTGAATATGGAAAAGGTTTCTCGCGAGCTACTTTCTATGCCTCACGACTGAAAAAAAATAACATTTGATGTGAAATTAAATTTTTTATTTTACTATTACAAGGACATTATTAAATTTAAATGGCATATGCGTCATATATGTGATCTGGATTACATGAACCAAAAAAAATTATTGTTAAGGAGCAAGAATACGGACAGTTTATATTTTAATACATATAAAATCGACTGTGCGATGGTTTTATCACGTTTTTTATTTTTAGCGACTCGGGTTTTGGGCTAAATTTCTTTAAAATATGCCAAAATATGAAGAATTAAAAACCGTTACTACTGCGTACATTTTGTAGACTTAACAAAATGTTAAAAGTTGAGTTGGGTGATTTTCATTGTTATCGGTCGAGGTTTTCAAGTCGCGTAATAGTATCGAACGTAAAACCCATAAGTGCAATGTATTTCCCTATCTAGCACATTGTCTCATCCGACTGTAGGAACCGAGAATAGTAAGGCTGACACCGTGTCTTCCAAAACGAGTAGACTGCAAAGCTAGCTTCGGCTAGGTCCTCGGAATGGTTGGATTTTATGTTGATTATTATAGGTGTAAATTACGTTTAAAAAGTTTATTAATTCCAATATATTCCAACGAAGGTAAAGGCGAAATTCCGAGTTACTTAAACAGAGATATACATTTTCTCCGCCTGTTCAAATTTTTAACTAACTTTAAATCATACTTTTGCGTTGCGAAGACTTTAACTGAATATTTCGACTTTCAATAGTGCCAAATCTGGAAAAGTTAACAATGATTGAAAAAATAAAATTAACTATTACACCCTTTTTACTTCCATGTTCCATAAGGAAATGGAAGTATGGTGATGGCGAAAAAAATCGTGTTCGAGATAACGGCAGATTCTGATTGCACTACCATCAAAACATGAAAAAAGTCATTTTTCGAAAAGTGTCTCTGTGTGTCTGTCTATGTGTAGATTTTTTTCTATGGCAAACGATAACAGCCGCAAATTCAAATAGAATCAAATAATGTTTTGCATACAGCCCTGAATTGTAGAGTTCTCAACATCTATTGTTTTGGTGAAGATCGGTTAAGGGAAAGTGGTAGTTTACCTGCAACGTTTTATGTTTTAACAAGGGTAATTTTTTCTATGACGAACGATAACTGCCGCAGATTCAAACAGAATCAAATAATGTTTTGCATGCATCCCTGAATTGTAGAGTACTCAAGGCCTCTTGATTTGGTGAAGATCAGTTAAGATAAAGGGGTAGTTTACCTGCAACATTTTATGTGATAATAAGGGTAATTTTTTCTATGACGAACGATAGCTGCCGTAAATTCAAACATAATCAAATAATTTTTTGCATACATCCCTAAATTGTAGAGAGCTCAAGGCCTGTTGATTTTGGTGAAGATCGGTTACGGGGAAAGGGTAGTTTTCTTGAAACATTTTTTGTTGTAACAAGAGTAAAGTACTTAATTTTGATAAATAAAGTATCCTGATAAGAAGATCTTAATAATCCACTGTAGAAACGTAGATGATATATCTATAAATGAAGAGGCTAGTTGAACGGGGTGCGGGTAATTTTCTATAAACGAAAATTATAGTTGAAGGGGGTAGGGATATTTTTTTTATATATGTACAACGTTATCGGTAACAAAGAAGTAGTTTGTTGTTAAAATCCCTTCCCGGGCTGTTTGGCCGTAGACCAATGTTTTCTGCAAAACCTGACGTTTCGGCAGGGCCATCGACTTCCATCATCAGTGAAAATCGAGTGCGATAACGTGAGGTGGTATAGGCTACGTTAGTGACCACAGTACTGTGGTTAAGGCTGAAGCAGTAAGTAGAAAGAAGTAGTTTCTATGGAAATATTTCATTTCGAAAATGATTTTAAATATAAATCTTAGAACACGGAAGTCATGTATGGTTCTCCATACCGATATTTACTTCCATGTTCCATAAGGAAATGGAAGTATGGTGATGGCGAGAAAAATCGTATTCGAGATAAGGGCTGATTCTGATTGTACTACCCTCAAAACATGAAGAAAAGTCATTTTTCGAAATGTGTGTGTGTGTGTGTGTGTGTGTGTGTGTGTGTGTGTGTGTGTGTGTGTGTGTGTGTGTGTGTGTGTGTGTGTGTGTGTGTGTGTGTGTGTGTGTGTGTGTGTGTGTGTGTGTGTGTGTGTGTGTGTGTGTGTGTGTGTGTGTGTGTGTGTGTGTGTGTGTGTGTGTGTGTGTGTGTGTGTGTGTGTGTGTGTGTGTGTAGAATTTTGTCTATGCCGAACGGTAACTGCCGTAAATTCAAACAGAATCAAATAATTTTTCGCATATGTACGTGAGTTGTAGAGGACTCAAGACCTATTGATTTAGGTAAAGAACCGTTAAAGGGAAGGGGTAGTTTACCTGCAACGTTTTATGTTTTAACAAGAGTAAACTATTTAATTTTGATAAAGTATACTGAAAAGAAGATCATAATAATCAATTTAAGAAAGGTAGATGAAAAATCTATAAATGAAAAGGGTAGTTGAAGGGGGAGGGGATAATTTTTTATGTGTACTATGTTATCGGCAACAAAGAAGTAGTTTGTTGTTAAAACTCCTTCCCGGGCTGTTTGGCCGTGGTCCAATGTTTTCTGCAAAACCAGACGTTTCATCAGTGCCATCGACTGCCATCATCAGTGAAAATCGAGTGCGCTAACGTGAGGTGGTATACGTTAGTGACCACAGTACAGTGGTCAAGGATGAAGCAAGAAGTAGTTTCTGTGGTAATATTTCATTTTGAAAGTGATTTTAAATATAAATCTTAGAACATGGAAGTTATGTATGGGGTTCTCCATACCGATATTTTATATCTACAGCTTCTCTAATATTCCGGATAGCGAAACAGGGCCAACCAAGTTTTGGAATAGATACGAACGGACACGGAGTTCGTGTCTGGGAACCTGATGATATGATAATCATTATCGACTTTGCCATTTGCCATTGCATAACGTCCCAACAATCGCGACGTATAGATATTCAATTACTTTGTTTGTAAGAAGAACTGTGTATACGATATAAAACAATTATTTAAATATTATTATTATTAGTATTATTATTATTATCATCATAATTATCAACATTTTAGTACGGTATATATAAAGACACGTAAATCATTTTTACTTCATCGTGTGTTTCAGATTATGTGGCCAACAAAACAGAATTTATGAATGAATTAATTTGTTTGTTCAATCAGATTTTGGGTGATATTTCAGTATTTTCACGTTATCTGGGCGTTCTCTTCGTTTTATAGTCAACAAAATCCGAAACGTACGACAACAGGCGAGTAAAGGACTTGAGAATTAAAGCAGTATTATTACGATATTGATTGATGACTCGTTGGGCACTTGGTGAAACATGTTACTACAAAGGTTTGTATGCAGCATCATTAAGGAAGTTATTTCCTTTCATTAGTCGGGTCACAGTTTTCATGCCGGCCTATTTATAATTTCCGAGGTCACGGGCCCCTCCGGATCAAATAAAGTGAAGTATAGGCCTGCAAAATGTGTGTCAGGCCTGAGACCGATTTATTATCCGTAAGAGTTCAATGACTATAAAAATTATCATAGAGGCAATGGTGTTTCCAAAATAAAATAACTCGTTTAATTGAAACATTTACTTAGGCTATTAAATATCAAAATAATCTGTACTATTGATGGGCCTTAAGCGTGTCATTCTCCTGCTTTTCTTTAAAATAAATAATTTGTATTTGTAAGTTAATTAAATTCCGTAAAGTCACAACAGAATTTAATTTACAAGACTGTGATATTATCTGGTTAAGTACAGCGGAATACTGCCTATACTGGCGGCGATGGAATGATGCTTACGATAATGAAAATAAGGTATATTTCAATGATATTATACAAACTAGCAACAGCAGTTATAGCACCATATAAACTTACTTCAAGTATATTATTTTACCTTTAGTTAAAACTTTTAGCGTTTAACGGTGATGATAAAAACACATGTCATGGTCGTTTAATGACAATTACATAAAGAAAACAACAATCTTCACGAATTACACGATATTGCATACAGTTGATGACGTTAATAATATTTTAAAATATAAGTACGAGTCAGTCTTGTTTAAGTGCCGTAATAAATTTTAATTATTCGTTGTTATATTTTACTTAATTTCCTGTTGCAACAAAATAATTGAAAACAATTTTTAAATTGAAACGTTACTCGTTTAATGAGAACTAATATGCATGATTATCTTTAACGGTCAATAATTAGTTTTAAAAATAGATACCTAGTAAGTTTACGCTCACACAAACACAGACCAATACGGAAAGATATTTTCGTGGGCTTGATTCAGCCGCGTCTATTTACAATAAGTCTAGTCGAGAACTTTCTTTAACAGAGGTCGCTGCTGTACAAACGCAGGAAAATTCAAACGTGTTATATAAGCAAAGCGACAACGATTGCCGACATGTTCTGAATTGAAATCGTGCTGCTAACGTTTTCATTTTTGCGATTTTGCCTTATTTCCTGCGTTCTTTTGGTGGCGAACACTTCAAGACCTAACTAAAAGGTAAGCGTGTTACAATTTGTGAACCGAATTAAGTTTGCGGTCGAACAAAAGTATTTGACGAAAATGTTATAATCAAATAAAGACATTAAAATCATAAAAATAATAAGCCTAAGACTTAGCTTTATTAAAAAGTAATAAGATTACAGAATTCTGCATAGTAATATAATTAAAATTGTTACAAAGTGATGAATATTCAAGTCTGTTCAGCATTTTTTAAATGTAACACATTATGCTACAGAATAATCTATATACTGTACGTTTTGTGTTTTCATAAAATATATTTTATTAAATTATAACAAAATTTAATTGTATTTTATAATAATGTGATAAGCATGTTGTGCCGTGTGAACTGAACTAATCTTGCAGTTAGAACAAAAGTTTATATATATATATATATATATAATATAATTAAATTATAACATAATTATAAATAAGCAGATTAATGCTAATTTTTTTTACCAAGTAGCCTATTAGTAAAATTAAAGATTTGTGCATAATAGTTATTAAAATGGTGCAAAGTGAAGAACGTTTCAAGTTAGTTCAACGTCTCTTAAGAGTTTACAAATTATCTGCAAGAATAATTTGGAATATTTTGCTAGAAATGTCTAAAGTTCAAATACTCTCAGAAAACTGGTTATTCTCAATTAAAAACTGCTTTTAAACTCTTCAGTAACTGCAACGATCCGTTTTCAAATTAAAAATTTTGTTGGACATTAGATTGACAAGTTATGCTGTATGAATAATTTTGAATGTATTTTATTATAAATAATTTACTACATAAGACCGAAGTTTAATATCTTCAGATTGATTATTCATAGGCAACAGTAGTTTATTATAAAGTCTATAGTACATACCGTATATAATGGTGCATTTAGAGTGTCCGTATTTTCCTTGTATAATCTAATAATCTTGAATTAAGTAAGTTAAGTAAAAGAAACAACTATTATACATAGGTATACCCTAAAATCTAACTGAAAACTTGATAAGTTTTCTAAAATTTTTCTTTTAAGCTTACACGACCGGTGTCAGTATTCTCAAATACCGGGCTGTTGGCCGTGGTCGGTTGCTGTAAATTCTCATCATCGTCGCAGCGTTTCGTATCACACCCTCGGTGGAGGGGCTATGCAAAAAGCGACAGTGTTACAAAAACAGTTACGGCAGATATTACGCCGAACGATACCCGACACTTTTTTTCGGGTGAAAGCAACTCGTTTTTGTGGCTTTTCATGACACTCTGGTGCTTTCTGCAGCCAGAAGAATATCCCCGAGGGTGGGGTACGAAACGTTGCCGACAATGTCGACAGTTTACAGCAACTGACTACAGTCTAACAGCCCGGTATTTAATAACTTTGAGTATATCTCATGTGACTGTTGGACAAGGTATAGGAATTTTTGCGACCGAGGCGTGATTAGGCCTGTACAACACGTGGAAATATTTATACAAAAACGTTTTTGTGAATTTCGTAGCCGTAGGAACTAGGTAGGTAATGACATCAAACTCTCGCCTTTTATCTTCTAGAAGGTTATTATTTTTTTTGTTTAATCGTACTTTATTAATTTTCTTTCTGAATATTGCCCCTAATACCCTAAATATTTTCAATGTTCTTTATATTTAATTTCTGTAAAAACAATTATTTGTTCGATATTGGCTTTTTTCCAGTTTTACATATAGATAAATGTATTTTCTAAACCTAATAAATCAAGAGCTAATATACATCAAGTTGACAAAATAAAATATCGATATGGTCAACCATACATGACTTCCATGTTCTAAGATTTATATTTAAAATCATTTTAGAAATGAAATATTTCCGTAGAAACTACTTCTTTCTACTTACTGCTTCAGCCTTAACCACAGTACTGTGGTCACTAACGTATACCACCTCATGTTATCGCACTCGATTTTCACTGATGATGGATGTCGATGGCACTGCCGAAACGTCTGGTTTTGCAGAAAACATTGACCTACAGCCAAACAGCCCGGGAAGGAATTTTAACAACAAAATACTTCTTTTTTGCCGATAACGTAGTACACATATAAAAAATTATCCCCTCCCCCTTCAACTATAATTTTCATTTATAGAAAATTATCCCCACCCCGTTCAACTAGCATCTTCATTTATAGATATTTCATCTACGTTTCAACAGTGGATTGTTATGATTTTCTGATCAGGATACTTTATTTATCAAAATTAAGTACGGTACGTTACTCTTGTTAAAACATAAAACATTGCAGGTAAACTACCCTTTCCCCGTAATCGGTCTTCACCAAAATCAATAGAACTTGAGTCCTCGACAACTCAGGCACATATGTAAAAAATTATTTGATTCTGTTTGAATTTACGGCAGTTATCGTTCGTCATAGAAAAAATTACCCTTGTTAAAACATAAAACGTTGCTAGTAAACTACCCCTTTCTCTTAACCGATCTTCACCAAAATCAATAGACCTTGAGCCCTCTACAATTCATGGACGTATGCAAAAAAGTTTTTGATTCTGTTTAAATGTACGGCAGTTATCGTTCGTAATAGAAAAAATTACCCTTGATAAAACATAAAATGTTGCAGGTAAACTACCCCTTTCCCTAAACCGATCTTCACCAAAAACAATAGGCCTTGAATACTCTATAATTCAGGGCTGTATGCAAAAAATTATTTGATTCTGTTTGAATTTGCGGCTGTTATTCGTTTACCATAGAAAACATTCTACACACAGACACACACACTTTTCGAAACATGATTTTTCTTCTTGTTTTGAGGGTAGTACAATCAGAATCAGCCGTTACCTTGAACACGTTTTTTTTCGTCATGACCATACTTCCTTATGGAACATGGAAGTAAAAAAAAACAAATGTTTTCAAAAATATATCGAAAGTTTGAGCAAGGCTGAATATGTTCTTCCTGATTAAAATATTTTAAATATGTTAAATAGTAAAAATATTAATATTTAAATATATGTTTTACACCATATAAATTTATTTATGTACATTTAAATATTAATATTTCAAATTATTTTATTTCTGTAAAACAGAGTATCTGTTCCACATTATTTCTTTTTTCCCCAGTTTTAATATTTGTTAGATACTGTCGTCTCCCCCCCCCCCCAACTTTAGATGCAGGTAAACATGATCTACATGAAATAAATCATGAGGGCATTTTTTTTTCAAGCAAGATAGAGGGGACAAATTGGAAAAGTTTTCAAAAACGTATACGGTATCGAAACTCTGTGCCTGTTCCATAACTGACGAAACGCACTTAATGTCCGCAGCCACGTTTCCAACCAACCATAATGAGGAACGACAGCCAGCCAGCGCGATCATGCCGTTCGTGACATTGTTGAGAATAGTCGCGCTTCTGATCACGCTGTACAGTTTTTTAATGTTCATTTGCTTGCTTTATCATTCGTTTGTGCACAATTTCAGATGGCGTTGACTCCATACTTGTTAGATCGCATCTTCGACGACATGCTGAGACCGACCTATCACGACAGCCTGGTCCCGATCAACCGAAACCTCGGCATGGGCGTCTCGCTGACCGATTTCATCAGGGACTTCAGTGTACCGCTAAGAAGCGGCTATCTGCGGCCTTGGAGATACCTCAACATGCAGGATAGCGGGCTGTCGAACGTTATCAATGATAAAGACAACTTTAAAGTGAGTAGTGAATTTTTTAATTTGTGTAAATGATAAACTACAATGTGAGAAACAAAAAGATTTACACAACATTTATATCAAAATTCTTAAGCGAATCAAATTTCAGCTGTAACAGGATAGGTCTACAAATTTTTTTGTTAATTTCAAAAAACCTATATACTCTTATAAAACAGGGAATTTATAAAGGATCTATTCACTCTTGTAAAATAAGTAACTAAAATTATTTCTTTATATTTACAATATTTAATAATTATTTTTACTATCAAACTAGTAAACTCAATGAGCTGCAGAACTCTCCCACACTTTTGTGAATGAAGTACAGTTATTATTAAATAAAATCAAATGAACGCATGTTAATTTTTTAAAGCGGGAAGTAAAGTTCTTTATATTCTACTACCGTTGGCCAAGAAAAACCATGAGAAAAGTAACCATATATATATATACACACACACATATGCTTGTGCAAAGGCTTTCACGGAGAATATTTGTTGTACCAGGTTTTTGGGTACATCCGTGTATGTGATGCTTATATTGCCGACCCGTAATCCCGGAACATTTTCAAGCCGTACTACTGATGCTAATTTTTTTTTGTTACAGAATTTTTTAAAGTTTTGTTAGTTTTTTCAAGGTGTACAGAAATCACAATGGAAGCAAGATATAAAACACACAGCATAGTCAAATCAACATCAGTACGCCTTGAAAATGTTCCGGAATTACGGAACGAAACGTCGGCAATATAAGCATCACATACACGGATGTACCCAAAAACCTGCTACAACTATTATTTAACCTGCTATATATATTATTTAATATATATAATCACTTTACCTCAAGATATTTTCTCCTTATTTGGAACATGCTTCGGGTACCATCTTGTACCCATCCTCAGCCTTCCGGATTTTGTGTCTGGTGAAGTACATATGTGTTGGTTGGTTATTATTGTTGATTCCTGTTGGCTTCTGGTACTTTAAATTGGTTTTATTGTGTGTGATTGTGGTGTATGTGTTAGTATTTTCGATGTTGAGTGCTTTGAAAATTGTGTCATGTTTTGTATTTGTTCAGGTATTAGTTTGTTTTGTGTTTGTATATTTGTAAATTTTCCCAAATGTTCATTATGGTGCCTTTGTGTGGTATGTGTTTTATTAGTGTCATGTTTGGGAATTCATGTCCAGTGTTTATTGCATGTGTAGCTAAATTAGACTTGTATATTTCTGTTTTTTTTTTATGCGTTTAGGTGTTCAAAATAACTTTTTTTTGTTTGTCCTAAGTAACATTTATTGCAATCTTGGCATTCAATTTTGTATATACCATTGGTTGTTGTATTATCTTTGTTGTGTGGGTTATTTAGTTTTTGTAGATTATTTTTGTTAGTTTTGTATGCTATTTTAATGTCTGTGTTCTTAAACAGTTTGTTAGCTTTGTCATTTTATTATTTATGTATCTGAATGTGGCCCATTTTTATTGTTGTTATTATTTTTTTTTTATTTTCTATTTTGTTTATAGTGTTTGTATTATATCCATTTTCACAAGCAATTTGGTATATACCAAATCTGAGAAACATTATTAACGTGCAACTCTGTAAGCAAATTGTAACAAATATTCCAACACACAGGAAGTAAGAATAAGGCCTTATACCTTACCCCCCCCTGTTTTTGGTGTCAAGTGTCAGCCACTCTAAAACTCCCTTGTGATGACTCACAAGACGCACTATGGTCTTCTTGTTTCTCTTTCAGTTCTTCCCTCTGGCTGCACTTTTTTGATGTCGAGCTGCCCACTACAAAAAACTCTTTTTTGTTTTTATGCTTCTCAAGCAGGATGGCATTTCTCTGTTCCATTTACAACATCCAAATGATCACTCGTACCAGCATATACTCCGATTTACTTACAATAACACTGTAAGACTTACTCGCCTTCTAATCACAATGGTTTATTTTAACATCAGTCTTTCCATGAGGTCATTGTCCCTACATTTTTAAACCTCTCAACTGCTTCCATTCACACTCATGATTTCATTTTGTTCATTTTGTTTTAATTGTCTCCAAGTCACGTTACTAAATATTTAGAATTAATATTAGGCAATTACCTGTATTAACGTCCGTCTTGTGACTTATTTGGTTTTTCCCCTAAAACGACGCGTTTCGAGAATAAATTCTCATCATCAGGTTCAAATTCTATAAAAACATCAAATTCACCCAAAAGGGGTCGTCAACTAGTTAAAATACACAAACACAAAAAACACCACACATAATTCAACACCGACACAGTCACGGCACAGTCCGATGCGCATCGTCTCGTTGCCGACGACCAACTGTTGCACTTTGTCTTACACGACCGTTATCATTGCCGTTGCCGACGACCAACTGTTGCACTTTGTCTTACACGACCATTATCATTGCCTGCTGACCCATCGATATCGATGGCCGTGTTGTACAGCAGATTCGATCGGAACGAAACTTTGTCATTAAGTAGCTGGTCCGTTTGTAACTTAGAAGCCCTGTATATCTCATATTCCTCCACAGCGTTCATGTATGCACCCTTTTTACAATTATGAAGCAATTTAAAGTTTGTGTGGAAGTCTGAGTACTTATGATTATACAGCATTAAATGCTGAGCGTAACTGGATCTAGTTTTCGAAATATCACTTTTGGGCAGGTGTTCTTTAAAACGTTCGGCTGATGGCCTGCCTGTTTGTCCTATATAGAGTTTGTCACAGTCATCGCATTCAAGCTTGTACACTCCAGTTTTCTCTTCAGCCGGGATATGAGTTCTTTGTCCCAAACGTTTTTTTATGTTATTTGTGGTTTTAAAGGCCACTGTTATTTTACGTTTTTTCAGCTCATTCTTTACAATGACTGGTAGTACATTCGTGTACTCAGTTACTATAAACTTAGTATCTTCTTTAGATGGGCCGGTTAATCTGCTTTTACTATTGATTTTTACCGAGTGTTTTCTTATAAGCTTGTCTATGATTCCACTGTTATACCCATTAGCGATAGCTATACTTTTGATTATATTAATCTCTTCCACTCTGTCTTTTTGCTCAAGGGGAATAGCAAGCATTCTATGAACGAACGCGTTGAAGGCTGCCATTTTTTGGGAATATGGATGGTACTAATCAGCATGAATAGTAATATTCGTGGTGGTGGGCTTTCTATAAATTTTGAATCTATAACGGTCATTATATTTGCTGATAGTGAGATCAAGAAAGTTCAGGCAGCTATTATTCTCCATTTCTAGGGTAAATTGGATTTTCATGTTTATGCTGTTCATATATCCTTTCAAATTTTCTATTTGTCTACTCGTTCCATTGAATATCATAAAAGTGTCGTCAACGTAGCGTACGTAAAATTTAATTTTGTCTCGCTGTTTATTAAGACTAGACATTAAAAATGTATTCTCAAAGTGGTTCAAGTATAGGTCCGCTAAAATTCCCGATAAAGGTGACCCCATTGCCAGACCATCCTCCTGCATGAAATACTCATTATCATAAGAGAAATAATTTTGTTTGAGTATTGTTTTTAGCAATTGCATAAGTTCATCAATTTCATTTCTACCTAACCTATTTGTATTAATTAAGCTATTTCTGAGATTTCTAAGCTACTCATGATTTCTTCATTAATTAGCTTGGTTTTGACTATTACTTATTAATAACCGTCCATATTCCATATCTCATCCACTCAGCTTAATACTTGCCCTATAAACTCGTATATTCTTCAAATCCTTTTCCACATTCTGCAACCACTTTCTTTTTTATGAACCTTTCTTACCCCTAAACTTCTTTAAGGGTGTAGTCGGAAAATTAATTTGGTGCGTTTCAGTGAAATGTCTATTGTTTATGTTCAGGTCAATCTAGATGTACAGCAGTTCCACCCGGAAGAACTGAAAGTTGAAGTTACAGACAAGTACTTAGTCGTGGAGGGCAAACACGAAGAGCGAAGTGATGAACACGGATACGTGTCCAGACAGTTCACTAGGCGATACCATCTACCAGACAACGTAGACCAGAAGAAGATAACATCCACCCTGTCCTCTGATGGCGTCCTGCAGTTGTGTGCCCCTAAAAAAGTAAGTATGTAAATAAGAACTGGAGAAAAGTACTTAATAGTTGGAAATATTATTAGCCAGGTTGTTAGGCCATGGTCTACAGTCTATGCTGACAGATGTTTTGGCCTCACCATCGGAGGCCATCATCAGTGTCGGTAACAACTGGCAAAGTATCCGCCAATTTGACACTAATGATGGCTTCTGATGGTGACACCAAAATGGCAAAACATCTGTCAGCATAAACTCTAGAGCACGGCCTAACAGACTGGCTAATAATGTTTCCAACTATGTGGACGCCGGTGGTAAAGGCCTTAGCAACTCTAGACATTAACAATAGTTAAATTTCATACAACTATCTGTGATACTTACCATACTCTAGAGCTTCTGCTAAAAGAATTATAGAGCTTCTACTCAAATCTAAAAATACACAAGTTCTTTACAAATCCAGAAGCAAATCATTGAGTCAAAAATTAAAAATCAAAACAAACTGAGAATTAACAGGTATTAAAATAAAATAGAACACTAAAAATTCCACTCCCCCCCGCAGCATTCCACTGAGCAGAATCAGCAAGCATCAAGCATATTGTGTATTTGTATAATCGATCAGTTAAATGGAAGAAAATGATATTCTGGGTACATCCTATTTTACAAACTCATTCTGTAAAAGGCATGTTTTGTACTTTTTTTGTGAATGCCCCTGGCTAAGTTTTGATGAATTATTAAGCAGAATTGGAGACGGCATAGACACACCAATGCGGCTGTGCACAGGAAATGAAGAAATTTCACTTGCAAAATCCAATATATCAGTATCACTTCCCACTTTTTTGAAAGCTAGTTGCATACTGGTCACATTCCGTGCGCGCTGTCCAATAGAAGTACATACAAAGTTTGGCCCAAGACTTTGCTTCGTCGTGTCAACAAAAATAACAAAACTGGTTGTTGCAGCTAGCTGGGTGTACCGGCTTCGTGCACATTAGTGCATGCATGTTTCATACAAAATTGGCTTGCATGTGGCCAGCCGGTATCTTTGGTCATGGCCATGGCCGCAGTAGTGCACCATTACCCACCTCACTCTACTAGTTTATGGTTGATGATGTAGGAAGACTATCCATTTCTGTCTAAAATCAATTCCGTTACAGTAACAACACAGTAAAAATAAGCGTTATTGAAACATTGTTTATAAGATACTTATTAACTTAATTGATTATCCTATTTTTCAAATGTACACATAAATGCTGTGAAATAAACTTGTTTTTAGACCTATATTTAAAAAAGGGTTACTACTGTATTAGCTAACACAGCTAAGAAATTAATAAAACAACTTAAAAATTAAGAGATTAACCAAATTTTTAGTTACCTTTTGACCATCTGGGAGGGGGCCTTATTGAAACATTGTTTATAAGATACTTATTAACTTAATTGATTATCCTGTTTTTCATATTTCAAATGTACACATAAATGCTGTGAAATAAACTTGTTTTTAGACCTATATTTAAAAAAGGGTTACTACTGTATTAGCTAACACAGCTAAGAAATTAATAAAACAACTTAAAAATTAAGAGATTAACCAAATTTTTAGTTACCTTTTGACCATCTGGGAGGGGGCCTTATTGAAACATTGTTTATAAGATACTTATTAACTTAATTGATTATCCTGTTTTTCATATTTCAAATGTACACATAAATGCTGTGAAATAAACTTGTTTTTAGACCTATATTTAAAAAAGGGTTACTACTGTATTAGCTAACACAGCTAAGAAATTAATAAAACAACTTAAAAATTAAGAGATTAACCAAATTTTTAGTTACCTTTTGACCATCTGGGAGGGGGCCGGTCCTGTTCATCCCCCCCCCCTAAATACGCTCCTGGTAGTTGTCAAGCAGGTAGAGTGCTTCAACACTGGGATGCTGGTGTAAGTAGTAGGTACATAGGAATTGTATGCTTCATAGTGAAGTAGTGTTCAACTTCTGTTGATCCTCTAGGGGAGGGGGGTCCGGTCCTGTTCAGGTCCCCCCATAAATACACCCCTGGTCATTTTCTAGCAGCTAGAGTGCTTCAACACTGGCATGCTGGTGTATTAAGTACATATGAATTGTATGCTTCATAGTGAAGTGTTCAACTTCTATTAATGTATCAATTAGAATTTCTTCCTAATAAATTTTTGTCAAGTTCTTGTCTATTTTTTATGAATTCTTTTCATTTCAATCTTTGTACCTACAATATTGAGCATTGTCAAAGGGTAACATGTTACATGTATGTACCTTAACCAGAGGCATAGTGCTGGCTTTTTGTTATATAACAGCTGACACAGTAGAGTATCCCATCCCTCCAAAGTCTTTTGACGTTATGAAAATGTATTGTTTTTTAAGACTTTCATGGTGGAGTCAACTGTGTTGAAACGTAATTCACTTCTTTCCAGGCTATTAGGCTGTGGTCCACTACGGTTGCTATGAGCAGACGTTTCAGCCTCTCTGTTGGAGGCCATCTTCAGTATAAAAAAGACTCAGGAACTGGCACAGGTATTCACCAGTTTACCCCAGTATTGTGGCAAAAGAAGTTGTAACAAAGTGGTGAAGATCCATGCCAGTTCCCGAGTCGTTTTTACACTGAACATGGCCTTCAACAGAAGCCAATACATGTGTTCATAGTGGACCACAGTACTCTGGGCCGGAGAGAAGTCAATTACATTTCAACACATTTATTATTATTACTTATTACAGCACAAATTGTTCCATCTGTTACAGTCAACACCAGAACGAGCTAGCATTCCCATCAAACAGACCAACAAACCAGCAGTCAAGGCGAAACCAAGTGAAGAAACAAAAAAAGGAGGGGAGAAAATGGAAACGTAAACTGATTTTTTCCTCTATTCATTTGCTTTATAAGTTGCAGCATATGGTTTAAAAGTCTATATAATAGCATATACAAAATTGTGTTCCTATGTTTCCCAGTCAATTATAAATACTCAAAAGACTGATCCTTAAATTGTTTTGTACATTAAAAATTTGTTTAAAATACTGTTGTAAAAAGTAAATATAAATTGTTAGCATGTTAAATGGTGTTTTATTACTTCTCCTTTAAACCTTGAACAATCTACGGGGAGGTTTTAATTTTAGATGAGATATTAATACTCTTCCATTTGAGAAAGCACCCTGACAGTTTCACCCCAGTATTCAAAGAAAAGTCAAAATAATGCCTAAAAACACTGAGTTCCAAAAATACTAGTAATTACCAGAGGCTGATTTATTTTCATTGCAATTTTTGGAATGAATGTATATATTCCTTTGAGACGACAAGACCAGGTGATTCACCTAACCCCTGACAGAAGAAGACAGTCTCCTCCAGAACTACACCAAAGATGTCTGTCCTACCATGTTGCCAAAAAGCAGTGGTGGAGCCTTCTAGGATAAATTCCTGACATCAGAATACAAAAAATTGAATTTTTAAAAAACCTTAAATTTTCTTGCACCAATCAAGAATACTGACACATTCTATCATATTTTATATTTAAATACTATCTATAAATAAAAATAGAGGGGCTTCATAAATTTTTAATGTACCGGAGTATATGAACCAAGCTGCTCCATAATAGAGGTGCAATTCCTGTTATCTACTACGGTTCAACCAACTCAGGTTACCTTATGTTTATCATAAGCATGAAACATCCTCATATGCTTGAATATCTCTTAGTTCTTTTCCATACTGTAACTAACATACATCCAGTTGCAATATCACCAAAGACCAAAAATTGCTAAAATTTCAGATTAATACTAAAGGTTATGAGTACTTGTAAGTCACATAAAATAATAGTAATTACATAAATATGTAATTTATATAATATTGTTTTTCAAAGACTGAAATGGCTATGAAATCAAATAAGTTAAATTTAGACAAAAATGTATCTAATATTTTTTTAATTTGGTTAAATAGCTTCAATTTGTTTGTTGTTTCATTTTTGTATAGCAAAAACTGATTCAGTTACAATAATTCAAAGACTGACCATTTTCACTAAAAAAAAAAGCTAATTGCTTGGTTTTGTACAGGCATCTTAAAATATATTTTTTAACTTACAGAGACAAAATTTTAAAGTTTGCATAAATCAAGGGTTAGTGGTAAAACTGCCACTAATGTCCACTCACGTGAATTTATGGAAAACTGAAATTAAAGGTTTTCAAGTGCAATGGAAAGTCAAAAAACTGATTTTCAAGGTTGATTTTTATTATTAATAGTTTTTTTATTGATTACATAGCTGTTAAAAAGTAAAAAATAAAGAGAAATGCGTTAAAAAATGTTATTGAAATATCTTGAAACATAATTAAAACTTGGGGGTAGTTTTATCACTAACTCCTCAAATTTAAGTCCAACTCTACAATATGACTGAATTATGGATAACTATTTTTTAATGCAAGATGAAAAAAATATGAAATTTTTATTGCAGCCTACATGGAAAAATTATGATATTTAGGAACATACAGTTGATAGCATTTTGTAGATTACAAATATTAGCCCACTCTTTTTTTAAAGTACAATATAGTGGTGATTAATATTTTTTAAACGTTCGTTTACAGACACCATACTTTTTCAGTTCAGTCATTCCCTTCATCATTTATCTGTATTACTTTTTATTCACTGTTCTCTGAATTCGTTTCTTATTATCAAGCCCTTCAATGACATTTCTTCAGCAATTTATTGAATTTTGCTAACCACAAAGCCACTTACCATAAGAAAATGGCTTTTTATTTTATTCCTGTCTATTGCTTCTTCTTCTTTAATTGGCATAACAAACTGAAGTGGATGCCCAAACTTCTGGTCTCTTCCTCACAACCATTCCACTTCTGTAGTGCACAAAATAAAAGTGCTTTTAATACTGTCAGTGACATTAAGTAACAGTTTAAAATTGTACTGATAACATCACGAGATTGTACTGATTAAAAAATTAATCAGTTTAATCTTTTTTTGGTGGGGGGTTCACAGTAGAAAGTCATTTGTCTAAAACCACTGGGGCGGAGTAGTTTTGGACAATTAAATTTTTCAGATAATTGATCTCCCTTGGTAGGAGTACCAAATCTTCGGTGGCAACACCACTCATTTGAGTTCTTAATTTTTTTATTTGAAAGAAATTGCTTTTTTTTTTTTTTTTTTTTTTTTTTTTTTTACAGAGCGTATAATTACAACTGTAAACAATACAAACTCAAGAAGGAAAAATTGTCAACACACCATATCTAGTAGTGCCTACATTAACCACAAAGTAGCCTTACTTTTTACTTCCATGTCCCATAAGGAAATGGAAGTATGGTCATGGCGAAAAAAATCATGTTCGAGATAAGGGGTAATTCTGATTGTACTACCCTCAAAACATGATGAAAAGCCATTTTCTGAAAAGTGTCTGTGTGTAGAATTTTTTCTATGGCAAATGATAACAGCCGCAAATTCAAACAGAATCAAATAATTTTTTGCATACATCCCTAAATTGTAGAGGATTTAAGGCCTACTGATTTTGGTGAAGATCGGTTTAGAGGAAGGGGTAGTTTATGTTTATGTATGAAGGTGTTACCTACAACAAGAGTACAGTACTTAATTTTGATGAATTATCCTGAAAAGAAAATCATAATAATCCACTGTAGAAATGTAGATGAAATATCTGTAAATAAAGAGGCTAGTTGAAGGGGTGGGGGTAATTTTTCTATAAATGAAAATGATAGTTGAAGGGGGGGATTCTTTTTACTTCCATGTTCCTTAAGGAAATGGAAGTATGGTGATGGCAAAAAAAATCGTGTTCAAGATTATTGCAGATTCTGATTGTACTACACTCAAAACATGAAAAAAGTAATTTTTCGAAAAGTGTCTGTAGATTTTTTTCTATGGCAAACGATAACAGCTGCAAATTCAAACAGAAAAAAATTTTTTGCATACAGCCCTGATTTGTAGAGTACTCAAGACCTATTGTTTTTGGTGAAGATCAGTTGAGGGAAAGGGGTAGTTTACCTGCAACATTTTTTTTTTTTAATCAAGGGTAATTATTTTCTATGGCAAACGATAACAGCCGTAAATTCAAACAGAATCAAATAATTTTTTGCGTACAGCCCTGATTTGTAGAGTACTCACGACCTATTGTTTTTGGTGAAGATCGGTTGAGGGAAAGGGGTAGTTTACCTGGAACGGTTTTTTTTTTATCAAGGGTAATTTTTTTTCTATGGCAAACGATAACAGCCGCAAACTCAAACAGAATCAAATAATGTTTCGCATACAGCCCTGAATTATAGAGTTCTCAAGAGCTATTGTTTTTGGTGAAGATCGGTTAAGGGAAAGGGGTAGTTTACCTGCAACGGTTTATGTTTTAAAAGGGTATTTTCTATGGCAAACGATAAGAGCCGCAAATTCAAACAAAATCAAATAATTGTTTGCACACAGCACTGATTTGTAGAGTACTCAAGACCTATTGTTTTTGGTGAAGATCGGTTAACGGGAAGGGGTAGTTTACCTGCAACGTTTTTCTTATCAAGGGTAATGTTTTTCTATGGCAAATGATAACAGCCGCAAATTCAAACAGCATCAAATAATGTTTTGGATACAGCCCTGAATTGGAGAGTTCTCAAGATCTGTTGGTTTTGGTGCAGATCGGTTAAGGGAAAGGGGTAGTTTACTAGCAACGTTTTATGTTTTAACATGGGTATTTTCTATGGCAAACGATAACAGCCCCATATTCAAACAGAATCAAATAATTTTTTGCATACAGCCCTAAATTGTAGGTTTCTCCCCTATTGTTTTTGGGAGAATTTTTTATATGTGTACTATGTTATCGGCAACAAAGAAGTAGTTTTTTGTTAAAATCCCTTCCCGGGCTGTTTAGCCGTAGTCCAATGTTTTCTGCAAAACCAGACGTTTCGGCAATGCCATCGACTGCCATCATCAGTGAAAATCGAGTGCGAAAACGTGAGGTGGTATACGTTAGTGACCACAGTACTGTGGTTAAGGCTGAAGCAATAGAAAGAAGTAGTTTCTATGGAAATATTTCATTTCGAATATGATTTTAAATATATCTTAGAACATGGAAGTCATGTATGGATCTCCATACCGATATTTTATTTATGTCATGTGTACTGTTATCGGCAAAAACGAAGTAGTTTGTCGTTAAAATTCCTTCCCGGGCTGTTTTGCGTGGTCCAATGTTTTCTACAAAACCTGATGTTTCGGCAGTGACATCGACTGCCATCATCAGTGGAAAATCGAGTGCGCTAACGTGAGGTGGTATACGTTAGTGACCACAGTTCTGTGGTTAAGGCTGAAGAAAGAAGTAGTTTCTATGGAAATATTTCATATCAAAAATGATTTTAAATATAAATTTTAGAACATGGAAGTCATGTATGGTTCTCCATATCGATATTTTCTATTGAAGTTCAGTACTATATACTAAACTTACATTTTTGAGACATTGATTTCGGTTAATTGACTTTTCAGATAATTATTGATGATCTATTCTAATACTTAGCATAAAAAAATATTATTGTATATACTGGAGTTCATGAACCTTATTGTCAAATGTTACAATAAGATATATGGTATTAATTAACAATTAGGTGTTCTGGAATAACAATAATTTTACATCATAATTTTCTTAAGATCACTCTGTTTAAAATAATTTAAATATAATTGATTGAAAACTGATAAAAATAAAAGCGAACTGTTGTAATTTTTTTATTTTGTCTTGTATTTAGTATCTCTTAAGCCAAAATGATGATACAAATGGTAAGATGATGGTTTTGCAGATTCAAAAATTGGTACTCTTAACTTTGCTTGGCATTTTGGGATTTTGTAAATGATTAAAATTCTCCAAATTTCATTACAAATTCCAATGTACCTTTTTTTTAACTGACAAAGAGAATTAATTTGTATAAACTAATTATAAAACAAGCAACAACTATTTTGAAATTGTGACACAACTTTAGCACTCCAAAACGTAATACGCACACACACCTCTTCCTTCTTCATCGCACACACACCTCTTCCTTCCTTCTCCATCGGAAACCCTCTCTCCATTCTTCCACAACTCACATTTACTAACCCCCCTTTCTACAAAATTTTTGCTTTTTCACTATTTGTCCATTTTAATGGTTGGGTTAACAGAAGTCTTCCAAGATTCCCACATGTGTAAAACCAAATTTGCCAACGCATACAGATGACTGTTCTCAGCAATGGAAAAATTCATGTTTTGTACAGCCATATTACATTTCTGCAGTTTAGCAGACCAAATATAATATCGCACATGGTATCTGCATCTTGAATTTCAGATACTTTTCTATCTTACAAAATTATACTGGGAATGTGACATTAATCACAATATGTTCATTCTGCTTAAAATAATGACTCATCACAAAACACTACAAAGTCTGGAAATGAGGATTTCTGTGGACGGGTAAAATTATAAATTCTGGCTTAGACATGTACATAAAAAAAATCAGCTGGTTTTATTAATAAAAAATGCACATAATACAAAGCCTATTTAAACTGAACCACATGTTTTATTACTTTTTATATAAGAAAATCAGCTGGTTTGACTTATAAATACATACACAATACAAAGATTACATTGAAACAGTGATGTCTGGATTCATTTTTACGCTTGTTTGAAACACAAACACACACACACAGTCGTTCACACATACAGAAAATGTTAATAAAAACAGATACCAGCAAACTTTCTTAAACTACACTACAAATGCAACTTTTTGACCTGATTCGACCTGATGAAAAATCATATTATTAAGTTACACATACATTGTCACATTCACATTCATGAAATTTGTTTCTTTGAAATTAGGACTCCATTTTCTCGCCAGGTTTTGCATCGCTATGCTTTGCCTTCAAAGCCGGTTGGTTAGTGTGTTGGATTGGAATGGTGCGTCCTCCAGTTTGAGGCAGTGCCTGCAACAAGAGGGCAATAATTTTTGTAAAAGTTTTAACATTATATCAACCTATTTAATAAAGAATCCTAACAAGATTTACAGCCAGCAGAATGGTCTGTAATACAATTATTTCGCTCTAGACCAAATTTTTGGCTTCCTGGTACCTTTCAAAATGGAGCTGAAATCTAACATTACATGTCTAACACTAGCTACCACGGTTTGCTGGATATTTGAATCCTTAATTTAGTAGCGACTGTTGATCAATACATTTTAATGATGGGAAGTTTTAGGGAGGATCCGTCAATAATTGTAACACACATTTTTATATTATTGTTATTTTGGAGTGTTAGTGGTCTCAAATATTTCTACTAGTAATTTTATACAAACCACTATGTTGTAGGTTGGTAAATGACCTGAAGATGGCTTGACTGCCGAAAGCGCTCGTCAGTACCAAATACAACATAGTGGTTTGTATAAAATTACTAATAGAAACATTTTTATATTATTTGTGTTGACATTTCAACTGACCTTCGCTTTGGCAGTGTAACAATTCAACAATTGTCCTGATGATGACAATAAATACTGTCGAAATGTCAACACAAACAACATAATTTCTGTTTTATTTATTGATCAATCCTCTCTAAACTTTCCAGTGTTTAAAATTTTGCTGTATATTATTTAATCTGAAGAGCCTGGGAAGTGTAAGCTACAAGATGAATTTGTAGTATATAGGAAGATGGCAAATCATTTGCATTTTTTGTTTACAGGGAAAAAAGGATTCTCCTAATGGTGCAATAAAAATTTAACAATTTTTTTTTACTAAAATTGCAGGCATACAGTTCTTTTGTTGGACAGTTATAATAAAAATAATCATTAACACCACTCCTAACAATAATGTTAATGACGTTCCTTAGGTGCTAAGGCACAATGAAACAAATACAATGGATAGAGTAGAAAGAAGTACAGCCCACGGCCTGTGGCCCACAGTGTTGGTTTAGATCACTGTAGATAAGGATGTTTTGCACAGAAAATAATAATGAGATAAAAACCCATATTTTATAAAATAAACAGTTTATAAACATACACAAATAGAAGTTAACTGAGGAACCATATCACATGGGCAGATTGCATAACAAATATTCTTACACCAGACAAGGTCAGTATACAAAGCAAAAAGCATTTAATAGCAACATGGAATACAGTGGAGATGGTACATCACTCACAATGGGCGCAACACCAAAGCAACATCAACATGATTTTTTTTTTATCACAAGTCACCCTTCAGGAATTGAGAATTAAAAATAAACTGTTTCCAAATTGTAAAGATTTATATACATTATGGTAGTAGCGAGAGATGAAACTTGTGATAGACCTCAAATTTGTGATGTGACCATCCTCACTTGTGATAGGATATTTTGACATCAAATTTGTGATATTTCATTAAAAAACAAAATAAAGCGGTACAACCAAAGCAACATCAGGACACTTTTTTAAACCAATTATCAAAACTTAATGGATTAAGAATTTAAAAAAAAAACTGTTTACAAATTGCAACAGTTTGTGAAGTAAATACTTTTTAATTTAACCAACTATTCATAAATTATTACACAATGGGTAAATAAGTTGCCACTTTTTATAAGACAGAATTATTATGTCACACTTTCGTCCAGGATATCAATTTAAACCATGCACAATTTGATTGTACCAACGTGCAATGTTTCCCACCCTGTGTCAGCACTATTCACCAACTCCCCAGCTATTTGGCCCATGCATACAATTCAAACAAATTAAAGCAATATTTAGAGAAAAAAGCAATTATTCATAAATGTTAGGTTCATACTTTTATGTGAACTATTTTCTAAAAATTATTATGACAGGGTTTGAGCCAATTCGGTTGTGAATGCCTCAATTAATCTACTATTCTCAGTTTGTTTTAACGTTCATGGTCTTCAACATATTAATGAAAAAAAAAAAAAAAATAGTCTAAGGTTTCTCTGACAATATAATTTGTCTCCTGAAAATATTCTGGCGAAAAATACATAAAAAATAACAAGACTCCTACTCAACTGACAAATAATAACTAACCCCTTAAAATTGCAAAATGGGACAAAATTTCACTTACCTTCTTGGGAGCACACAACTGCAGCACGCCATCCGAAGACAGATGAGAGGTAATAGCATTCTCATCAATGTTCTCTGGAAGGCGATAACGCCTCTTGAAATGTCGGGACACATAACCGTGCTCATCGCTTCGTTCTTCATGTTTGCCCTCAACCACCAGATGATTGTCTACAACTTTAACATCGAGTTCATCGGGTTTGAACTGCTGAACATCCAAATTGACCTGAAAACAGTATTACTTGGTTAAATACGAATTTATATTTTATATGTTAAAAAAGAACTTTTATATCGTGGGGTTATTGGTTACCCAAGTCCCAAGTCCAAGTTTTAATTATGTTTCACAATGTTTAAAAAATGACATTTCTATGGATTTTTCTTTTCATTTTCAACAGCTATGTAATCAATAGAAAACTATTATTTATATATAACAACAAAAATTAACCTTGAAAATCAGTTTTGATATATTATTACAATTAAAACCTTCAATTTTAGTTTTCTGTAAATTCACATGAGTGGACTTCAGTAGATTTACCAATAACCCCTCGATATGTCTAAACACATTCACTAGCAAAAATCTGTTATTTGCATTAGCATGTTGGAAAAAAAACTGCCATTACATTCTGTAGTGCATTAACACATATCCCAAGTCTTGGTCATTACAAGCAGCACCTGCTGGTAAAATATTTAGATGGAGCACCGCACCTACCATAAACCTTTCGAATGATAACTACAGTATGGTGCAACATTCTGACAACAGTTTACAATGTAAAAACTCTGAGAAAAAATAATTGTATAAACCTTTGTGGTTTAAAACTAAATCCATCTATTTATTGCATTTGATTTAATTCATACACAAAAGTATGTAGGCCTACACAAAAATTAAAATGATTAAAATCAAGTCTGTAGTGATAAAAGAGTATAAGTTTAAAAAAGGAAAAACTAAAATGTAACGATTCTGGTATGTGTGGCACAAGTTTGTGACTAATCATATAAATTTCAAAATACTTAAAAAAAATACCAGTTTCCAATAACGAATGTGTACAAAAGAAAATGTGAGAAATACAAATTTGTTGCCTTAGGAATAATAAATTCTTTATTCAGAATAAAGTATAGCTACGTTTTATAACTAGCCATTTCACTGGAACTGTGTAAAAAAAAAAATAAATAAACTGAACGTTGGGTACAAAGAGCAAAGACTTGGCAAGTTTAGGTTTAGCTAAGTGACCAAATTCTGGGCAGTAAAAAACTGAAATATACCACTGACCAAACCAAAACGGAAATCTAGTTACAGATTTTTACTACATTTTTTAGTTTAGTATCGTACAATCAACCGAACTGATTAATCCGAGTTAATGAAAATAATAAAATATAAAATTTAATATTTTTACAGCATTTTACTTACCTTGAAGCTGTCTTTGTCATTGATCACATTAGACAGGCCGCTATGATGGGGATGTGAATGGCGCCATGGCCTCATGTAGCCAGATCTCAATGGCACGCTAAAATCGCGAGTGAAAGTCAGCGGCAGGCCCGCTCCAAAATGCTGATCATAAAGGTTTGGTTTGAACATGTCATCAATGACCTGTTCCAACAAATACGGTGTCAATGCCATCTGTAAAAGAAAAATACTTCATGTGAAAACCGTCACCTTAACTTCACAGAAACGCCATTGTACGGGTACCAAAGAACTTGCATTCTGTAAAAATAATCCATTTTCTTCAATGTCAACTGTAATTAATTTAGACGAAGGTGTGTCTAAATTTTATCCCCCAATTACTTTTCTACGTTACATGAGCACAAAACAACCACCTGGAGTTGTAACTACATACCTCAAGAGTATGTAATTAGTCCGCGTTGACAAAAGTTACGATTTTTACACAAAAAAAAATAGTTTCACAATTTCTTTTTACAGTCGTATAAACGACTTTTTAACGCTAAATTTATACGGGTTAAAAAAACCAACAACAAAATTACAAAGTTATAACACAGGTATAGCCAATCCACTACAAGGACAACTTCATATTCATAATAATACAAGTTTATTATTTATATGAAGAATCTCGTTATATTCTTTCTAAGACCACACTAAACAAACAAAAAACGACATGAAAAAGCCCTTACCTTATTAGCGAAAATATCTGTTAAAGAACGAACACAAATCTAACTAGCAACAACGCCACAACGAAAGTACTCAGTACGCTACTCAACGCCGGTCTCACAGAGTACGAATACGAATGCCGGTCTCCAGTTTATATAGCTGCTTTCTGATTGGTGAGAACCAATTCCACGGCCGCTACAACAGCCTCCTCACATCTAGAATCTTCCGGTTGATGGGCGAACAATCGAGAAACTTCCACGCATTGCACTATCGAAATGTATCGTTTTCCACAAGTTTAGAGTACATTCCAAACTACTATCCAATAATTTAATCAACTAGACTAAGGATCTATAAAAGGGAGTATTCGCACTCGCCATCTTTGTTCCGAGACTGACATAATATTATGGTGCCGCTTGTGTATACATGGGACGCAGTATAAGTTTGTTTTCGATATTACATAAACTATTATAGTTTTTCGTGCCAAAAATATAATTTCAAAGTGTGAAATTATGTCCCACGTACTTAAAAATATGGAAATAATAGTTTTCATCTTAAACTTACTGATTCAGACCATAGTAAGAGGAGAATAATTTTGTCTAAAAAACAAATACCAATCGTTACCACTAACCACTTTGTTAGGTATATATTCTCAGATTTTACTTTTATTCCTGTTTATAATAGATGGCTGTTGAATTAATGTTTACTAAACTTCGTTTGTCCAAAAGTCCAAATAAAGTTACTAAAACTATTTTTAATAAACACGAATTTACATTTTTAACTTACTATTAAGTTTATATTCAAGTTTTTTGCTTAACATTTAGTTAAAATTAATAATAAAAAATTTAGCTTAACATTTTATTAGAATTAACAATAATGTGTTTTTCATTGCACTAGACATTTTATAGTCAAAAGTATTTTTCTCGGTTAGTAGGAAGGGTTAAACTTTGTTAGTACAGGCAAAAAATTTGCAAGTTACAACTTCTCACGGCCATATCTTGAAAACAACTTGTGGATTAAAACCCGGCCAAAACGCATTTTGTTTGTTATTTCGTATAGAATAATTTTGGTCCTATTCATTTTTACTATAAACTCAAACATTTTTTAGTTATTCGCTAAAAATTACGCTAAAATCCTGTTTTTTGGGGGTAAAAATCGAAAAAGTTGATTTGGAATAACTCGAAAACAACGCATTTTTCAAAACAGTTGCGTACTGACTTTTTTGCTTAGAATTTGATTCTCTATTGGATCCTGGGGTTAATTTTTTTTTTATCAATCACCCTTGAAAAAGGGGTGGTTCCGACCCCCAAATAAAAAGCGTACAGTTTAACTTTGTTCTAGAGTGCATATAGAACATACGTATCAAATTTCGTGAAATTCCATCGACAGTCAAAATTTTGTTACGTCAAAAGCTGCGCTTACTGGACTAGAATTTCTTCGTGCTGATTTTGTTCTCGACTTTGTTTACGATCTGCGTGGATGTTTCACGCTTGGCTATCGCGCAGCTGATTTTCGAAAAACAGGTAAATGTGCAATTTTGTACATTAAAACTACAGAATGTGCAATTTTATGCAGTAACCCCCAAAACGTGCAATTTTGTGCAAAATAAAATGTATGTTAAAATGACCTACACGTCCAGATTCGGATAAATAACTTGTCACTGGCCGTTTACGAAAAAAAAGATGCAATTGCACGTGAATCCGGGCTTTAGTTATAACATTATATTTATAATTAATGGATTAAAAAAATAAACTAGTGATCTGCGTGGAACTGGGCCGATCGTAGGAGGTGGATTTGGTACGTCAAACAAAGGCGGTATGGCATTAGGCTTCAGTTTTTTCCAACCATCTACTCGTGCCTGTTCAAACTGTGAACTTTCAAAATGAACCTAAAAGTGCAAAGGTGTATTACATTTTTAGTCGTTATGATTAACATTCACAAACTTTTAAGGAACAACACAACCATTAAATTTACCTCACACAGACGCTTTCCCTTGCTTAGTATAAATTTGTCTCGTCTCATATTTTGAATCAATTTTGCACTCGAATAGGGTCTGCCGGAAATTTGAATGTTCCAAACTTAGTTTCTGTTCGATTTTTGCAATTTACAGCACAACAACCAGTCATTATGATTATGAGATGTAGTACAACAATCTGCAAAACATACTACATAACATTAATAATATCTCGAACACCAGTATTTATAACCTTGTTTTCACTGACAAGATGAGATGATTATTATACATATTCGTGTGTAATACATAAATCAAATTAGTACACTAAGGTTATAACCCTGATATGTAAAAATATTAATATTTACATACATAATTTACATTAAATAATGCAACGCACAGCGTGCTTACATTGCTCCCGCCACATTACATTTAAAAGTCTCGGAGCAAAGATGGCGGGTGCGCATACCTATATTATAGAGCTCTAACTGATAGAAATGACCGAGTTGAGATTGAAATGAAAGCCAGAGACATCTACTGGAAACTTCCTGCGTTAACTCGGTCACTGATCGAATCCGGATCGAATCAGAGATTGAAATGAGACACAAAACCAAGTGATCGAATCACCTACTGACCGAGACGAGACAGAGATCGAGATTGAGTTGAAAGTTGTCGAGAGGCACCTAGCGGAGATTGTGCGAACTATCTCAGCGAGTTTTCCAGTGTCGGTCTTATTGACCGACTCCTCTTTTAAAAGATCGATTCGATCAGTCGATCACCTATATAAATGATTCGATCAAAAAGATTCGTTCAATCCAGCGTCAAGTACCTCGGGCTCCACGTGGATTCCCGACTCACCTGGCGAACCCATGCAAATTACATCAGACAACGCGCTTCGGCGCAACTCAGTAGACTCTGGCCCGTGCTATCTAATCCGGCAATGACCCCCCGGCTAGGTAAGCTCATAGTCAACACGTACGTGTTGCCGGTGATTACCTACGCCTGTCCTGTTTGGGGATACCTGGCTCGTGGTCATAGAATCACGCTCCAGCGCGTACTCGACCGGGGACTGAAGCTCGCGTGCAAAGTCCCCCGGAGGTACTCTTCTCGTCTTTTGAGGAGAGGACTCGGTGTCCGCTCTCTTGATGACACCGTGAGACGCCTGGCGCGACGATTCTATGTTCGTTCCGACAGAGTGACCCACAATTCCCTCATTGCCGGACTTGGTAAATACACCCCGCGACCAGGTGAGTCCTGGAAGCGACCTCGTTTGCTAGTCCCGGTGGTATAATCCACCAATCGCAGGTCGCTTCAGACCCCCCCCATAAGTAGATAAAAAGTATATATTGAACTCAACCAGACCCAGTGGCAGGAGTCCTTTCTGAGACTCGGGACACTGTACTACTCGCGACCCGCGCTTCGCGCGGGCCGCGCAACCCCCAGTTGTGTATTCGTTCAATCCTGAACGACACATCCAGTGGCGGATCTAGGTTGTCCTGCGCCCGGGGCAAGAATAATATTGGCGCCCCCCCATATTTTTTGTTTTTGGTTAATTGGCATAATATATTTACCACACACACACACACAAATGACCGGGAATAGAAGTTGAACGTAAGTGTAACTAACCTAAAAACAGGCATCTAGCAAAACTAAAAGCTCCAATTTACTATTAATAATGAATTTAGGTGAGGTACCGTTGGCTGTACCTCGGAGCAAATCACTATAAAAATAACAATTATATAAAAAAAGGAGAAAATAGAGATTCCACGACCCCGTATTTTATTTATTGGATGCCCGGGATCCGCGAATTCTAATTTTTTGTTTTATTAGGAGAAATTAACAAGATGAATTAAATTAAATGTATTTGTTCTTGGGAAAATTGATTTTCTATCTATGGCTTTTTAACAATGGTATGTTTTGGTGAAGGTCGCTGAAGATTTTCAATACTTGATTTTAGCTTCTGATACGGGATCACGAATGTTTCGAAACGTTAAAAAATTTTTTCATTTTTATAAAAATTGCATAATGTGACTATGCATAATGTGCTACTACACCTTCCCGTAACATTAGTACTAAACTGTATATTTACTAGTTTACGCGGTATCGGTGTAGAATTTCCGATTCCTTATAAAAATAATCGAGTCATAAAAATCGAATCGAATCAACCATAGTTGAATTTGCCGCCCCCTGAAGTTGTCGCCCGGGGCAAGGGCCCCGGCTTGCCCCCCCCTAGATCCGCCACTGGACACATCTCTAATTTACTAGTCATCACTCATCAGTTAATTAGTGTTACGTGGTGTTACCGTGTTTTCGAAAAGTTTATTACCTGCAGCGGTGTATTGAATAGTTTATGTTAGTGAAACTAAATTATAGCAGCCGTAGTATACTTACGAAGGTCTAAGGTAATTTACTTATTTAAAGACAACTGGACGTTAGGTTAAGGTGGAAACAGCGAGTAGAAGAATCTCTTCTATTCGCTATGGTGGAAGTAACGATAATAGTCATTGATGGGTGTGAATTATAATTACGGATAATTTCATTTGTAATATAATACAGACTCATTATCAGAAATTAATTTCAATTTGGATGTGGTTCTTCGTTGTGTGTTGATGACATTATCCACAAGCTAGAAGAATTGCTCGATTGTACGTTAAAATATCTTCCGTTACAGTAAAAAGTTACCAAGGTTTCCTGTTTACTTTTATTTCCGTTTTAATGTCTGAATTAATAATTCCAACTTTCACATCAGCATATATAAATGTAAGACTTTTTTCAGGCCTGCATATGCTGTAAACAACACAATGTCTAGACTAAGCTTGGAGGTTAGTAGCTCTAAAGGTACCACTAATTTAATGTATATGGATTTAACCAGTATAAGAGTGTGTTATAAATGTACTGAAAGTAATGGCATAGTCAAATATTGTTATACAACGTACAGGACAAGTTCAAGACTAAATGTAATAATATAGCTTCCATAACCCGCACCTTGGCAAACATAACCTCACCTTGCCTGCATAACTGACTACTACCATAAGGTTACTAATAACTATAAATATGAAATAATGAAACATACAGATATTCAACAGAATACAGAAAATTGCTGTTAGTAGCATTTATGGAAAGTATCAGTAGATGAATATATTTTTAGGCATATGAATATAAGTAAATATGTGATGATTTCTCAAAACTATGCATTTGTGATAATGTTTTCACAACGATTCAATGCACATTAAAAATTGAATCGTAGTTACTCAGGTTAACGACAATTTGAAATGACAAATGAATTTATTACAGTTCTTACAAATGAAAACAAGAAAATTATGATGCTCACTATATTATTATTGAAACGATTTATTATATAATTTGTATTGAACTGAACTAAAGCAAATAAAACTTTTTGTAGACTTCCAAAACAAAATAAAACTTTCAGATTCTGAACACTTTTTGTTCAGACATTGTTGTCAGTATATTTTATGTTTTATGTATGTAATACCCATTTTTACATAAGTCAATGTCACTATTGTAATAACGACTCGGAACACTTAAGTTTTTTATAAGTAAAATCGTAAAGATTTACCTTACAGCCTAAACCGGCTTTCACCTTTATAAGGCTTCTTCAGAAGCTGCCGTAGGTAGCGCTGTCCGTCTTGTTGTTGGCGACGGGATAGATTTTCGAAAGATCGATGCTGTGTGTGTGTGTGGTGAGATGTGTTCGAATAATGCGTGCGATTTGAATTGTGTCTGTTCGTTTAGGATGTCGTTTTTATTTGTTAGTCGTTATTATAATAGTGATATTTAGTTAAGTAACGGACACGTCATGGACAACGAAATCCAAGAATTTAAGTCAATGTGTTTAATGTAAAGGCAGTGCAGTTCAGCCTGAACAGTAACGGAGCCATGTTATGTTGTGCATGGAATAGCTTTGTGGCAGAGGCGGCATAAAGTAGTTTTATAGTTTCTTGTAAGAAATGTATTTTCAAAACGGATTGTATATAATATTTCTGGTTTGGTCAGTACTGTATTGTATTAAACCAATACATGACATTAGATATTATTAAAATACACAAAGTAAACAAAAAATCTATTACATGAATGTGTATGTTAACCAACTACTGAATATTATTATTTGGCCATGCGCAGCCATTTATTATAAACAAACAATTCAACATAAACATAATATGATTGCAAGATGGATATCCCTATTTTCACTATGTTAAATTCTGAAAATTGAGATGCATTTTTCAAAGAAATAAAATATAAAATATAATTTTGTTTTTAATCCTACAATATCTTTCATATAACATCAGTATTGACACTTGGGAATGCACAAGAAATTCAGATTCGGTGCTCTTTCACTTTGCCATTCATAGCTGATGTTAAGATGTCCTTCCCATACCAACAAATAAATGTTGCCAATTCCTATCAGCTTACACAAATGTCTTTTTTCAGTGATATAACACATCACGTTTTGGATCTGGTAGCTGTTTTTGTATGTGGTTTGTTTTAGTAATGTATTATTAGGCTGTCAGAAATTATATCAGTGACATGAATATCATTAATGTTACCCTTCATGTTACTGGAAAACTCTTCAAAGTGGTCTCAGCGGATCATGAATTCAATAAGTCCCAGTTCTCCTTTTTATATGCAGTTTACAAACTATGAAATATTGTTCCATTGTCCATTATAGTATTTCAGGTCATTAAAAATTATAATTTCTACACGATTTCTAATATTATTTCTCAAAGATTTTCTTGTTAAGACCATATTAAATTTACTGCACCCTGAAAGCTATAAATAAGATGAAACGCGTCTTCAGACTAGATAAAGCAGAACAAATATTTCAACTCTTCAAATCTGTCAAACGCTTCAAACTTCCATTGTAAACAACAGTTTGCTAGTAGTATTGCAGTGTATTCCCACAGCTGTCAATTTGGGAGTTATGTGAAACAGAGTATACTGTATAATTTTTGCAAACATTTTGACTGAGGTTTCATACAAATTTTAGCATTCAATTGATAAGCAATTATTGTTTCCTTCTCAAAATAATTCTAAAATTATGTCAAAAGTCTTATAATTTCTGGTAAATAGGAATTTAAAAACAAAGTCTGTGTCAAAATAAGTAACATGGTATGACGAACTGATAAAAAAATTGTGGACACATGTTTGTATGGCTTCAAAGAAAAGTGTACCTTTATGGGGAAAACATTTTCCAGGTATCATCAGTATAGTTAGCACTGTAGGTTGAATGCTCTTCTGTACGTTAGCTCATTCCCATTACATGTGCAGAAGTAATGTGCCTTTTCCTCTACATAAGTGGTCTTGGTATCTTCTTCCAACCAAGAACACTTTATTGTATTAAATGAAGTACCTTGCCCACACTAAGATATGGCATCCTCATTGGTTAAACTGAGGTATGACAATGGGAAGACATTATTTATTAATAAAGATATGTGCATTTAATCTAAAAGTGTCCTTAATCAGATGTTATTTTTGTGCTAACTTGTGAGTGATGTAGATTTAGTCTTCATTGACTGCCAACTTGTTTTCATTTGTTTCAGGAGTTAACAAGATCAATTTATCCATCATCTGAAAAATGGAAGAGATCAAATTTGAGGACAGGGTATAAAGTTTAAAAATAAAAATATATTTTTTGCTTATGTATGTATTAAATTGATACACATGTTATATACACGTATCTTATACACACATTCATTTCTTATATTAATAATAGTTATTTATCATCATATTGATTTGTAATTAATTGCTGTACAGAATATGATTTATACATGTATTCTTTTGTGTAGGGTTCGCATTGACAATCTGCATTTTCCAAAACCTCCTAACTTTCAAGCAATTCTCTTCCTCCCTCGTCCAATTTAGACTTGTAGTCTGTTTGTTAGTTGCAAAGTAGCTTTAAACTTTTTTTTTGATCTGCCCGTCCTCTGTCTTTGTGTTGGCCTATTATGTCAACATACTCATACTATTCTATCATCACTCATTCTCTTGTGTTGTCCACTCTGGTAGTCCTGTCCTCTGCAAGTCTTCCTGGTATTCTCCTGAACTCCGTACTTGTGACATCTCATTTTGCTGTTTTGACTTGCATTGTCTCACTCCCAGTTTCTGTAGATTACATCAGTATTAGATGTATTATATGTCTTATGTTATACCTTATATATATTATTAGTATTATTTGTCTAAAAGTCAATATTAGACATGTAATTGATGTACATATTCAAACCTTTGTGTTTTGTCTCAAATGTTTCTTAGCCAGATAGTAAGAGCCAAGCACACAACTGACTATTCTGTGAGTGATAATGACTTGCATTTGAATTTTTTATCTGACCACCCACTCCTATGCCAAGTGGGGGGGGGGGGGAGTCCAAAATTCACCATTTATTGCCCACTTTTTAATGTTGTAACCCTTAGCTATACAATTGCTTCCTTCAGATTTTATGTTCACGACCTACTCGTTTGGGGGGTGTGAGGTTAACCCATCTTACTAAGCAACTGCTCTCAAGATTAGTTATAAACAAGTCAATTAAGGACACAGTAGGCATGCTGCTTTTCACTGTATAATTAACAAACTATTAATGTAGAAAGTGTGTTAATAAGTTTACACTACAGTAGACAGCAGATAATTAATTACATTTGACTTAATTAAATTGTTATCTTACTGTAATATCATTAAAGTTCATATCACCTCATCATAACTAATAGTATATAATGCAACAATATGTGATGGAAATCCGTTTGAAATATGACTTTTTGTAGATAAGATCATTTATCCTTTCATATACCTTACAGGTATATACTAGGGCAATTTAAAAAGTTCATGGCCTAATAATAAAAGACTTACCAGTATTTTTTCGTTTTGGAATCACTTTTCATATTTCAGCATAGTCTCCATGTAGTTGAACACATTTGGTTTAGTGATGCTCCAGTGCTTTTATCCCATTCAGAAGTGTGATTGTTCTAGGTCCTCTGATAACTGTTTACTGCTGCTTTCAGTCATCTCCAGAAAAATCCCTCCCTCCCCAGGGAATTTCTGAGTTTTGGGAATAATTAAAATTAAATAGAGCTAAATCAGGCGAGTGAGTGTGATGTTGCAACAGATTGTATTTCAACTCAGCGATTTTTTGCCTTAAAAACAATGCTTCTCTGAGGTCTTCCAGTATCCTACTACAAAATTATCTGTTTATATACTAAACCTGGCCCTTTTTTCAAGTATTTTCATTTATTTGGTCTAAAAGGTTAGATTCTTCGTATTGTTTAAATTAGCAGCCATCCTTACTTTTCTTTTATAAAATTGCTAAACTGCTATAATTGTTTTTATTATTTAGACAAAGCTTTTCGTCATTACTGACATCTTCAGGTCTTAAACAACGACCTGAAGATGTCAGTAATGACGAAAAGCTTTGTCTAAATAATAAAAACAATTATAGCAGTTTAGCAATTTTATAAAAGAAAAATAGAAGGTTAGAATATCATTCTTTTATTTTTTGGCACATCCATGATAATCTCTTAACAACATTCTCTTAGCCACTCAGAAAATCAAGTCATACCTTTCCAATAGACAAAGTTGACTTTCCTTTTTTTTGTTTACATGACTGTAATTAACAATACTGCAGACCAACATGTTGCTTTACAGCTGTTCATGAGGCAAATGTGGTGTCACCTGATGTCTCTGACATGTTTCTCAGACTTTGTATCTTCTTCTTTTCTGACTCTTCCTGAACCACCTTCTTTATGTGTGAGAGCTTACAGCGTCCCACAATTGTACTGTCAACCTGGGTACTCTAGTCTCTGCCTTCCTCTGCAGTACTTCCCACTCACTGGATGCCCATCAGCAAAGTCATTACTGGGTCTCAACCAGCAGTGACTCACCACACTGTCTTATCTTCACAAACCTCTCCATTCACCCATTGTTTCCAGAACCTGTTCATTTTTGTTTTCTAATTACTTTGTCCATCCAGTATATTTTTAATATTCTCTACAGCAGCAGATTTCAAATACTGTGGTTGTGTCTTTCACTTTTCCCTATTGTCTAGGTTTCACATGCAGCTTCTATAATAGCATGCTGCAGACATATAATTTGAGGAATTTCTTCTTAATTTAGAATCCAGTATTTGACAGTAGCAAATTTGTTTCTCCATTTGGCCTATGCTCTGACACTGATTCCTCTCAGTTATCTTTATCAGTTTTAATATTTACCTATTTTTGTTCCTGATTCTCCTCTTCCCCCTAATATTTAATTTTTTATAATATTCAATAGTGTTCTCAATTTACCTTGTTTTCTGCAAGTAGAAACCATACCATCAGTAACTCTTATACTCTCCATGAAATGTTATTACGGTCTTGAACATCTTTATGTTTTCCTTTACAGCCTCTTGTAAAGCATTCTGGTATAATGGTAATGAATTTGTATAAAAGTAAATTTTAATTCCTTGTTATTTGTAGGATGTTTTAACGGTCAGTGTAAAGAAAGAAGCAGATCCAGAAGAGGCTGAGACTGAACAGGTAATGTGCATAACCATTATTTAGCTCATAGCTAATGTGTTAGGTTGTTCCGTGTCATGTACCACTAGATATTTGGATCACATTCGTTTGTAGATATGTAATTAAAAATCAACAGAATACACAAACTGTATCATAGTGTTGTATACATATAAACTACATGAGATTAAGTAAGTAAAATCGCACACTTGTGCGAGCATGCGCTTGCACGCACACCATGTAGGTACAGAGTATGGAGATTTATTGCAAAAATTGATAGGTGATTGTATATATTTCATATTTAATATTGATCACCTCTTTATATAGTACTCTATAAATCACTGAGAAGAAAAAATAAATTTTATAATTGTTCAATTTGCAGGATGTATTCCCAGTGATAAATTCTGTCCTAAAAGGAGAACTGCATGTAAAAGAAGAAATCATCAAAGAAGAGAATGAACAGTTTGTTGATCAGGTATTGTACATAGTTATAACTTTGTTTATAGTAACAATCATTTATTGTTATTGTTGTGTCTTAGAAGCTCTCGATGAATCTTGAGTTGATCTTAGAATGCTACTTGGAGCTAGCTGGTCAGAAATGAAATAATTAAGTGGACTGTATGTGTTTTTAGAGATAATTGTTTATTGAAAATTAATAAGACAATTGCTGGCGCGTGCAGTTTTAGCGCGGCATAATTGCCGGAGAATTAAGATAGAAATAAAATATTGAAGTACATGATAATAGGCAGAGATCGCCTAAGTATTGCATGATGATCATGCTATTAGTATGAAATATTGAAACTTTATGTAGCCGCAGCTGGCAAACAAGGCGTGTTGCCTGTACGGAGTCTTGCAAGGAACTAAAATTAATTTTGACTGCTGTCAACTTGATGCAAGCCGGTAGCAGATAGCGGGAGAGAAATGACGTCACTACACGCACCTGCAATGCGGTGTTTTACAGTACAAAGTTTACATAGGTACAAAGTTTAACCATACTGCCCGCACAAAATCGGGGCGATTTTGCAACTTAAGTCATTATGTGAATAGTATATGGTAATTGATGTTACATGATAACAAATTCAATAATAAATAACAACTGCTAATACAACAACAATGACACAACAATTGACATGTATAAAAGTAGAGCAATGACACCCAGAAAATTAATAGCAACAATATGATTAACATACCAAATTCATGTAAGGATATATAATACATAATGATTTATGTTACATAGTAACAGAACAATGATAAAAAATTCTGCAACACATAACAACATTGTAATGATACATAATAATACAATAATCAGTCAGACATAATAATTGGCAGTACATAATAATAGGATAATGATCCCAAAAGATTCAAAAATAATACAATGACAAAGGCATAATAATTGATATAATAATATTAGAAAAACAATGCCCAAAAAATTAAAAAATACATAACCATAGAATAGTAAAATAGTAAATGACATATAATTCATATGCATGATATTAGAATCATAATCCCCAAAAAATTCAAAAATACATAACCATAGAATAGTAAAATAGTAAATGACATATAATTCATATGCATGATATTAGAATCATAATCCCCAAAAAATTCAAAAATACCCAAAAACATGATAGTGATACACAATAGTACAATAAACATAATAATAATAATGTAGTAATCATAACAATGTAAATCATGTGATCGCCTGGGGAATGTCCCGGGCGTGATGCACGATAATGCGATAAAGTTCACATTACTGATACGTGTCGCATGAATGCTCATGCGAATTAGTCTGGGTCCACAGGAAGTGGACATAATTTATGAATGGGTCGACGTAGGATACCATTTGCGGTGCGAACATCCGCGACGCGCACTATTGAATCCTGACCCGAATAGACATTCGTGACTACTCCGCGTTTCCACTGAAGTGGGGGGGAATTGTCATCTAGAATAAGGACGAGTTGTCCGGGAGTCAAATTTTTTGATGTAAGGCGCCATTTGTTGCGTTGTTGCAACTGGTGCAAATAATCTTTCGACCACCTGTTCCATATTGACTGGGTGAATCTTTGGAGCAGCTGCCATCTGCCCAGACGACTAGTATTGACTTGGGAATAGTCAGGTTCCAGGAGTGCAGTAGCAGAGAACCAACCAGGAAGTGCGCTGGAGTTAAAGGTTCAGGGCCCCTAGAGTCATTGGAGATGGCGAACAAGGGGCGTGAGTTAAGGCAGGCCTCTATTTGAGTTAGGATAGTGTAATACTCCTCTAAAGTGAGGATGGTTCCGCCGACAACGCGCCGCAAATGAAACTTGACACTCTTGATTCCACTTTCCCACAGGCCGCCGAAATACGGTGCTGAGGGGGGAATAAAGGACCATTTGATTCCTTGGGCACTGGTAAAATCCTGGGTGGTCTGTTCAAAATCATTAGATCGAAAGAGTTTGTACAATTCGTGAAGTGTGCTACTCGCACAACGAAAGTTTGTTCCATTGTCGGAGAATATCTGATCAGGGATACCTCTACGCGCTATAAACCGTTTTAAGGCCGCTATAAAAGCGTCTGAGGTAAGATCTGAGACTAGTTCCAGGTGAATAGCTTTAGTAACCATGCATATAAATAGAGCAATATAAGCCTTTGACGTGGCCTTTGAACGCTGCCCACCATGACGTATAAGTACGGACCAGCATAGTCGACTGCAGATTGAGAAAATGGCTTAGCAGGCGTAACCCGGGTAATTGCCCTAATAATTGGCTTGCGCCCCAAGCGCGGAATCGGAAACAAGTGATACATTTGTGTATTACTGATCTTGTATATGATTTATCATTGATTAGCCAATATTTCTGACGTAGAGAGTACTGAGTCAATTGTACACCAGCGTGTAGTAAACGAAGATGCTCGTTTTCTATGATTAATTTGCTGAGATGTGAGTGCGGGTGGAGTATGATTTGGTGTTTGCTCTCATAGGTAAGCTGGGAGTGCTGAAGACGTCCGCCCATGCGCAGTATCCCTGCATCGTCCAGAAAGGGGTTAAGTGAAAGAATTTTATTATTATTAGGGATGCAGTGTTGTGCCTCAAGTTCCTTGATTTCGATGTTAAAGTGCGACTTCTGGGACTGGCGAATAAAAACCAAAAGTGTACCATGTAACTCGTGGGAAGTTAAAAAAGAAGTGTCTCTATCCGCTATAGGGAGCCTAGAGTTCCGAATGAATCGCCGGCAATACAAAAATACGCGAAGGAGTTTTGAAAGCGATGAGTAGTTTTCAAAATAACTGGACGTAGATGAAGCGACAATCAATGAGGTTTGGGCCTGCCTACGTTGTTCCTGCTCACGATCGGGATGAGTGCGGGGTGAATGAGTATCGAAGGCACTGGTGGGCCATGATGATGACTCATGGGACAACCAGGATGGACCATGCCACCATTGTGGGTGGCCGTGCAACACCCGAGGGAGACAACCACGCGATAAAATGTCGGCAGGGTTGTCCAGTGATGAGACATGATGCCAGGTACCCTTTGTAGTGAGACGCTGTATCTCCGCAACACGGTTGGCGACAAATAGCTTCCATCTGGTAGATTGCTGGTGGATCCAGTGTAAGGCTATCATCGAGTCCGAGTAAAAATATAATTCGTCGAATTTATAACCCACGGCGTCTACAACCTTGGAAGCCAACTGAGCCAACAAGAGACAGGCGCAAAGTTCAAGTCTGGGTAACGTTATCTGCTTTAAGGGAGCGACTCTAGATTTGGAACATAACAAGTTTGATGAGATGACGTAGTTTGAATAGACCGTACGCACATAAATACAACACGCGTAACCTTTTGCTGACGCGTCGGCAAATCCATGGAGCTGGAATGAAATGATTTGCGAATTATTCAAACTCTTTACAGACCTTGGAATTTTAAAGTAAATGTCTGAAATCAGCTGAGAATAAAGCTCTACCCACTGATTAGATAATGAATCTGATAAGGGCTCGTCCCAACTTGTATCTGTTAACCACAATATTTGCATAAAATGCTTACACCAGAATGTAACCAGGCCAATGAGACCCAAAGGGTCATAAATTCCTGCGATAACTGATAATACCCTTCTCTTGTTGAATACCTCTACATTGACATGTCTTTGGACACTATATACGAAACTATCTTCGTTAATGTTCCATTGAATACCCAAGGTACGCACAGTTTGATTTTTGCTAAGGTCGAGGGAGGAATGAGCGTGCGAAGCTATAATGGTCTGATCATTTGAAAACCATTTGTGTAAGGTAAAACCGTATTGGCTTAATAAATCTATGATGTGGGATTTCATTTTAGATAGGATGTGCGGATTATCTGAACCGGTCATGAGATCGTCCACATAGAAATCGTTTGCGATGGCTGAACAAGCTATAGGGTGTTTAGTTTTATTTTCCTGGGTTATTTGAGCCAGACATCTTGTAGCAAGAAATGAGGCACTTGCAGTCCCATATGTGACTGTCCTCAAGGCGTAATGTTGGAGTTCCCTATGGGGGGCGTCGCGCCAAACAATACGTTGCAAATTAGAATCCTTGGGATTAACTAAAATTTGACGATACATCTTCTGATTGTCCGAAATGAGGACATATCGGTGAGTGCGAAACCGAGACATAATAGAGAACAGATCCTGTTTGACCGTGGGGCCAACCATCAGTGTGTCGTTCAAGGACAAATTATTTGTCATTTTGGCAGAGCCGTCGAAAACAACTCGCAGTTTGGTAGTTATACTAGAGCCTTTAAAAACTGAGTGGTGCGACAAGTAAAAGGTGTCTGACTTGTCCACTGACAAATTGTAAGCATCAAGTAAAGACATGTGACCAAGAGTTAAATATTCATGCATGAATGCGCTATAGTCTTTGTGAAGGGCAGGATTCTGCTTGAACTTGATTTCCAGTGATTGAAACCTGCGAATAGCTCCGTGAAGAGAATCGCCCAAATGAGAATTGTATGACCTGCGAGGTAGGGATACCACAAATCTGCCATCATTATTACAAAAAGTATTAGATACAAAATGACTTTCGCATTCCGAGTCCTCAACAGAGTGAGCACGAATAGCAACGTCCTCTAACTTCCAGAAGTCCTGTAGTTGTGAGGAAATGGCATTATTATTTTCACATGCTATGAAGGATGAGACAGGTTTTGTCATGTCGACATTAAATGGCAAGTTACCCGCGAGAATGAATCCCAATTTTGTCTCCTGTATTATGGGAAAATGTGGGCTACGGATAAATTTGACAGGTTCAATTAATTGTAAGTAATACTGAGCACCAAGCAATAGGTCAATTTGCGAAGGGAAATTCAGTTGTGGGTCGGCTAGGAATATGCCTTTTGGTAAATTTAGGGATGAGATATCAAATGATTCCGCAGGGATATTATTCGTGATACTGGGAAGCACCGTGCAGTGTATGTTTAAACTAAAATTCTTATAATGTGAATGCAACCTTACCTAGTACTGAAGTCAGCCTGAGATAATGAATTATTTATACAGGTGATGGGCAATTGAGATTTAATTAGTTTTAGACCCATGCGACGTGCGAAATTCATGGTGCAGAAGTTGGCTTGCGATCCTGAATCCAATAAAATCCTTACTGGATGCTTCCTACCTGCATGGTCAGTTGTCATGCAGACAGCGGTGGATAATAATATAGATTTGTTTGTTTGCAATTTTAGTGAACACTGATTGTTCCTGCACGAAGCGTTATTGCCTGATATGTGGATCATTGTGTGGTGGCGTTTAGCACATGTCCTGCAAGCAAATTTGGAAGGACAGTGTGGGAGATCTTGGCCTGGACATATGCAATTTAAGCAGGGTTTATTTTTAATTAAAATATTTTTTCGTTCCAGGGGAGATACAGCCACGAATTGTGGACATTCAGATAGGCGGTGTTTACCTCTGCACAGTAAAGCATTACTTGTGTTTTGAGTTATTAAAATATTGAATTTTGTCCCTTTTTAGGGCACCAATTAAAGCAGTACAGATTAATGAAATAATAATATTGAACTTTGTTGTATCACCTACCTTTCGTAAACTCCCAGGGATTCGTCTGGTGTACTTTTTAGCAGAGAGAAATAGGTAAACACAATGACCAATACATCTTGATATAGTAAATTAACACTGTTTATTATATCTAAATTCATCATCTAAATAGTATCAAAACTCCTCTGTCAACAATTTATTTTACGTTACATGGACAGTAATCACTGTAGTATTCAGTGAAATTTAATCGGTAATACCCATTGTAAAGGTTTGACTTTACGTACATTATACAGGAAACCAAATTTGTTGAAATACTTATCGCTAATAATTAAACTCTAACCATGTTACTAAAACTAAATAAGCAGCCCAGTTTGCTCACACACACACTTTCATTCATTTAAAAACCCCATAATTCAAATCATTCCCCCTTTTATATGGAATATTGATAATAAACTGTTATAATACGGTTACTTGGTGTGGCGTCGTAGTTAACTCCGCGTTTGCGTCTCACATAGTTCCAGGGTTTGGTGTACAAAAACAAACCTTAGTTCACATAAGTTTCAGTATAACTGCTTCATCATTATTTTCATTTTACACTGTCTCCGACATCGTTCACAGACACTATTTAGGCCGGCTGACCCTTTAAAAAAAATAGCACAAAATTTGTTTTGCCAAGCTTGGCCTCTAGACGTTATAAGACTGGGAGCGGGAACTGTTCACTAACTCCCCACCCTGCTGCTGGTTTTACAGGGAAGGCAATGCCTTCTGATCCTAAACGGTTAGCCGCCGTGAACTTAGTATGGCTTTCTCAATGTTCATCAGGTGTTGAGAATATTCAATGGTGACGATATATAGGCACCGTGACGCGTGGCCTCTGCTGTTTTCTCCGCCACATCCACCGTCACCAAACCTCGTGGCAAAAGAAATTCTTCAGCTCGACATTTTCTAAGCGTCGCTCCCGCGCACATGCTGGGGTCGTGCATCTGGGAGTGTAACACAACATTGCCTTTCTTGGAATTGTGTTGCGTCCCAATGTCATGCCTTGCAAAACTATGTGACTGCGTTCTTTGTTTGATTGACGAAACTGTTCTTTGTCTCACAGAAACAGTATTATGTCGGGGACTTGCTGCCTTAGTCACATAAATTTAACAAAAATAAAATAAAATAAATACCCCATTTTGTCCCATTACAATACCCCCCCAATGAGAGGTCTTTTGTCGAGGTAGAAGAACTCTCATTGCTAAACCCCTAAGAGGATCGGAGAGGATATGGTGCCAACACCCCCCCATTAATTCCTTAACGCCTCATGGGTAAACTACCCCCCTAGCTGGGCGACTATGGCTGCACCTGAACGAAATTACTGGACTTCTCTATCCGAGATCCCAACACCATAAAATCGAACAGATACTCACCACAGTATACCTAACCTTTTAACATTCCACCCCAAAAACTCCAAACCTGGCTTTATACCATACCAAATCCTCAACCGATATGTTTCCCCTTACATGCACACTGGGCTGCCTTCAGCAAGTACTGGGCGCGTACACATACTCTGATTATTCTTATTAAACAAAATTCATCTCTCAAAATTCTAAAAAAGTTTGTTATCTTGTAACATTTTATTTCTTTTCCCCAATTTACGTTGTCTTTCAAATAAAACTAAAGCAAACAAGTTAAATTCAAATCATTCAAAATTTGTTCCAAAATTGCTCTAAGCCCAATATCAAAACGTAATACCACCATTAATCCCATCGAAATACCAAAAAACATTCTATTATTCTATATGAATCTCCACTAACTACTCACAATCATAAAACAAATAAAATGAACATATTAAAACATAAATTTCCTTATTCTAGCATTTAGTGATAACACACATCCTATGAATAACATAAATATTCTGAATCTCAAAACACAATTTATATGGCAGGTATAAAATAATAAATTCTGTTTTTTTTTCAAAATTTTATTAAAATTTAATAACTTTTTATTAAATTGTTCTTCTGGTAAAATAAAGAAAATTATCAAAAAATACAACTAGCATTTATCTGGATTAAAAGAAATAAAATATAGGTATGGGTCATATGGACCACGATACAACCCATCAGCTGATCTCTCTGGATCAGGTAAACGACCTTGACCTACATACACTACACAAAATTATACAATACAAAATACATAATATATACTCATAATTCTTATACACTAATATAATAACAATAATGACACAATCAAACATAATAAACAAAATAAAACACCATAAACACCTTATCTACTGGAATCATCTTTTCAAAATCAGTAACGTCATTTATAAAACATAACACAGAGTATAATACGTGCAAGTAAATTCGTATCAGTCGTCTACAGTAACCACTTCTCAAGTCAAAAACCAAATCGGCTGGTCAGCATCATTGAGTTACAAAACAAATTTTTTAAATTCGGTACTCCCCTGAGTAACCCCCCTGCCACACACACTATTGTACCCCCCTGGACTGTAGCGTCCAGTTGCGTCCACAAGGACTGAAATTTTGGAGGAATTTTGTCATCTCCTTGTCCTTGCTTCTGCGTTACATTTTTCAAAAAGCTAGATATCATCATATCCAAAAGTTACATATTATGTTAACACGGGTGTCTCCTCGTTAACCCTTTCTCCGATTAGTAGTGCCAATTTATTGTGTATCTTATTTTAATATGTGTTATAATATTGTTAAGTATATCTCTTTTCCTCTCTATTTAATATAATTGTGTTATTATGGGTGAAAATTATGTGTATATGGTGTAATTCGAATTTTTCGCTCAAGCCTATTCTGTTTTGGAGAGAAGAGCAGAAATTTTTATTGTATTCTCCACTCTTTAATACCTAAGCAGTCCGCGAATAGCGCTGTGGTTCCCAGACAACGGAAATTTGTAGGTTAACCCACCGCGTACGGTGATTATTGGTTACACTCTTTACCTATCTTATTTCTTGTTCCCACTACACTAAATCTTATATAAATGAGAAGATATCGAAATTCTGAAATGATTCTTTATTAATATTTAATATTTCATGTCCAACAAAGTTGTTTCTTTTACGTTAGATACGAAAGGCTATAAGTCAGAAGTAATCGATTATCAATCGGATTCAAGGTTTTATATTATTTTTAGTTATGATTTATATTTCTTTAAATACAGGGCGTGAAGGTTCTTTCAACTGTTAGTAAGATCAGAAAATGCATAAATAGGAATACAAGGTATTACAATATAGAGTTAAGTTTTTATTAAATAATATTTAAAATAATTGTAGTTTACCGTCCGCTCGGCATCGTGACTCGATGAGGCCGTGTATAGATAACCCTTTCGCCTTGACAGCAACAGATCAGCATGCGGATGAATTTGCTCTCGTTAGTCTACGTTCCAAGTTGAAAATAAAGTGTAATTCTTGGTCCTGGGATGATGTAGAAATACCGCTCCTTTTGTTCACCAATGTCCGAGTTTTGTGGTTACGTGCTTCGACGGAATTCGAATCCAACTACGTTTTTCTATTGGATTGTGTAAACTGAAGTTCCAATATAATTTGGTGTTTATTTTCATTTCGTTTACGTTATAGGATTATGCAGGTAATTATTTCTCTGGTTGCGTTAATTGATTAAGTTAACATTTGTTCATTTTCTGGAATTTTATAATCAGAGTTCTTCCTTTATTTTTCGTTACTTTCGTGTATCGTTTTTATATTGTCCAATTATATAATATGGTTAAATGATAGTGGACCAAACTATTGCGATTTATTATTCATTTTGTTTAAATTTCTATGGATTTTGTATTTAAATTAAATCAAATTTTTTCTGAGCATCTCTTAATTAAACTGTCTTCGTTCATGTAAATTTTTCCAATAAACAAATTCTATCTACTTTGTCGTCCCTAGCAACCATCTTTTTTATTCTTATTCGATATTATGTTATATTATAATCATTTCATACAATGTTCTTCCACTCATCAAAATAATCCCTTTCTAAATTTCCATTATATCCGAATATAATCTTACTTATGGCTTGTTTACTAATTCTTATATATTTTGCTGTCTTTTACTCTTAGTCTGTTTATTTTAACAAATATTATTTTTCAGTTACCAAACATTATCTATCGGTATCATTGCACTATGGCATTATAATAATTTATTTAATTTGAGTTTATTTATTTATAAAATAGGTTAATTACCTTCTGTCAAACGTTTCTTAAAATCCTTTTAGGACGACTCGAGTTTCGACACCATTTGGTGTCATCATCAGATCACAATATGAATCAGGTTAAAACATTTTGATGCATATGCATCACGTCAGAAGTTAAAAAATTTTTAAAAAACAACACATAACAATATATAAATAATAAATAAACTATATCTCAACAATAACATTACAATAATAAAAATATAAAACAAACGCGGCCGCAAACGAACCTGTACAGGAACGCATCCACGGTGAGACTAATCAATGCCGGTCTGACCCCGGTTCAATTTTATCGATCTGATATATCGAATATCTCGCTCTATAAGATCGATTCTATTAAATAAAACGTTATTGATATGTATTGCTTTCTCATTTAGGATACAATTGTGATCCTTCTTAATGGCTTTATATATCTCGAACCTTTCAAGGGTGTCCAGCTTTAGTGACTTTTTACATTTATGAAGGATATCCAGATTATCATTAATACTCTTTATATTATGGTTATATGAGCTCAAATGTTCTGCAAATGTAGATCTTATTACATTTGATTTGGAGCTGGGGATATGTTCTTTATAGCGTAATTTGAAAGAACGACCTGTTTGTCCTATATAGAACTGTGTGCAATCAGAACAATTAAGTCTATATACACCAGTACCATCAAATATATCGGAGGGTATATTTTTGTTATTAAATGTGAGTTTTTTCTCAAGTTTGTTACTTGCCTTAGAGGCCAAGGTAATATTATGTTTTTTTAATTGATTTTTTAAAGTATGGTATAGATTTTCACCATATTCTATAGCAATGTATTTGTTTACTTTTTCTTTGGATACATCAATGTTTATTGGTTTATTTTGTTTTTTATTAATAATTCTATCTACTATATGACTTTTGTATCCATTGGCTAGTGCTATGTGTTTGATAATGTTTAATTCATTGTTATAATCATCTGTGGATAAGGGTAATGCCGGCAATCTATGAATCATACAGTTGAAAAAAGCCATTTTTTGTGAAACAGGGTGATACGATGAGGCATGAATAGCATGATCCGTGATTGTTGGTTTTCTGTAAATATTATAGTTAATTTTATTATTTATTTTAGTTAAAGTTAAATCTAAAATATTGATTTTATTATTCAGTTCAGTTTCTAATGTGAATTGTAAATTATTTGTAATTGTATTCATATGTTTTTTAAGCATTTCTAACTGTCTGCAATTGCCATTGTAAATCATTATTGTGTCATCCACATATCGTCGGTAAAATAAAATTTTTGTAAAATGTTTGTTTTTAGTCGATAAAATTTCGCTTGTTTCAATATGATTTAGATAAATTTCAGCCAGGATGCCTGACAATGGGGATCCCATAGCTAAACCATCCCTATGGTTGTAAATAATATTTGTTGTCAAAAGTAAAATAATTTTGTTCTAATATTACTTTTGTCAAATTAATTAACTCATCAACTGTTTCATGATTTAATGTGGATTTAGATAGTAATAAATTTTTAGCTATTTCTAACGTTTCGGTAATAGGTATGTTCGTGTATAGATTTACTATGTCGAATGAGGCGAGAGTATGTCTCGGCTCGATTGTAATAGTTTTTGTAAGTTCGACCAGTTCTAAACTGTTTTTCAGGCTGTAATTTTTATTGAACGTTATGTGTTGTCTAAAAATTTTTTTGAGTTTTTTGGCAATTTTATATGAAGGTGCAGACATAAAATTAACTAAAGGACGGACAGGCATATTATTTTTATGTATTTTAGGAAGGCCCTTAAGTCTAGGGGCCTTGGGATCTATCATTTTTAGGTATTTTTTCTCATCGTTCGTTATGACGTATTTTGATTTATTCAATATTGATTTCACTTTATTGTTAAATGCAAGAGTGGGATCGCTATGAATCTCAATAATGTTATTATTTTTAATGAAGTCCAGTATCTTGTTTTTATAATCATCATAAGTTAAAATTACGAGAGTTTGACCTTTGTCCGCTTTGGTGACGATTGCGTTATGGTCAATTAATTTCATCTTTATCTTATTAAACACCCTTGTTTCGCTGTGGTAAATAGTTTTTGTATTCTTTATGTTTTCGGCATTCAAAACCCTTTTTATTTTATTATCAATTGCATGCCTTATTACTGTTTTTGTTTCTTCATCGGAAATGGAATTTATTGCGGTTTCAGCGTTCAGTATTTCATTACAGAGTGATTGTTTGGAACTATTGTTTTTAAAATTGTATTTTAAGCCTTTATTCAATAAGTTGGTTTCTTCGTTATTGAACTGTATTCCAGAAAGATTAACAATACGAGGGTAAAACTGGTGATTTATTATAGGCCCATTGTTCTCTTGCGTGTCGTTCTGTTTTTTCAATAAGTTACGAATTTTATTACTTTGTGTCTTCTTTTTCTTTATAATGGTATTATTTATTTGTCTTTCAATCAAATATGTTACATTTTGGACTTGTGAGGCGTGTAAGTTTTGTAAAAGTTCGAGATGTTTTTTCATGAGCATCGTATTGAGTAAGTTCTTTTTACTATGCAATTGTTTTATTTCATTTTTAATCCATAATTTAGTGGCCATCTCTTTAGTTTTTTTAGCGCTATAAGAATTAGAAGTTATTTTTATTTGGACATAACTCGGCACGATATGCAAACTTAAACATGTTTTGTTATATCTAATATTTAGTGCCGTTTTTAGTAGTTTTAACCTTAATTTTATATATTGAAAGGCAATTTTTACTAGACTGGCATTCAATTTAAACATTTTTCTTGCCTCCAGAAACGATTAAGACTATAAAATAGGTTAATTACCTTCTGTCAAACGTTTCTTAAAATCCTTTTAGGACGACTCGAGTTTCGACACCATTTGGTGTCATCATCAGATCACAATATGAATCAGGTTAAAACATTTTGATGCATATGCATCACGTCAGAAGTTAAAAAATTTTTAAAAAACAACACATAACAATATATAAATAATAAATAAACTATATCTCAACAATAACATTACAATAATAAAAATATAAAACAAACGCGGCCGCAAACGAACCTGTACAGGAACGCATCCACGGTGAGACTAATCAATGCCGGTCTGACCCCGGTTCAATTTTATCGATCTGATATATCGAATATCTCGCTCTATAAGATCGATTCTATTAAATAAAACGTTATTGATATGTATTGCTTTCTCATTTAGGATACGATTGTGATCCTTCTTAATGGCTTTATATATCTCGAACCTTTCAAGGGTGTCCAGCTTTAGTGACTTTTTACATTTATGAAGGATATCCAGATTATCATTAATACTCTTTATATTATGGTTATATGAGCTCAAATGTTCTGCAAATGTAGATCTTATTACATTTGATTTGGAGCTGGGGATATGTTCTTTATAGCGTAATTTGAAAGAACGACCTGTTTGTCCTATATAGAACTGTGTGCAATCAGAACAATTAAGTCTATATACACCAGTACCATCAAATATATCGGAGAGTATATTTTTGTTATTAAATGTGAGTTTTTTCTCAAGTTTGTTACTTGCCTTAGAGGCCAAGGTAATATTATGTTTTTTTAATTGATTTTTTAAAGTATGGTATAGATTTTCACCATATTCTATAGCAATGTATTTGTTTACTTTTTCTTTGGATACATCAATGTTTATTGGTTTATTTTGTTTTTTATTAATAATTCTATCTACTATATGACTTTTGTATCCATTGGCTAGTGCTATGTGTTTGATAATGTTTAATTCATTGTTATAATCATCTGTGGATAAGGGTAATGCCAGCAATCTATGAATCATACAGTTGAAAAAAGCCAGTTTTTGTGAAACAGGGTGATACGATGAGGCATGAATAGCATGATCCGTGATTGTTGGTTTTCTGTAAATATTATAGTTAATTTTATTATTTATTTTAGTTAAAGTTAAATCTAAAAAATTGATTTTATTATTCAGTTCAGTTTCTAATGTGAATTGTAAATTATTTGTAATTGTATTCATATGTTTTTTAAGCATTTCTAACTGTCTGCAATTGCCATTGTAAATCATTATTGTGTCATCCACATATCGTCGGTAAAATAAAATGTTTGTAAAATGTTTGTTTTTAGTCGATAAAATTTCGCTTGTTTCAATATGATTTAGATAAATTTCAGCCAGGATGCCTGACAATGGGGATCCCATAGCTAAACCATCCCTATGGTTGTAAATAATATTTGTTGTCAAAAGTAAAATAATTTTGTTCTAATATTACTTTTGTCAAATTAATTAACTCATCAACTGTTTCATGATTTAATGTGGATTTAGATAGTAATAAATTTTTAGCTATTTCTAATGTTTCGGTAATAGGTATGTTCGTGTATAGATTTACTATGTCGAATGAGGCGAGAGTATGTCTCGGCTCGATTGTAATAGTTTTTGTAAGTTCGACCAGTTCTAAACTGTTTTTCAGGCTGTAATTTTTATTGAACGTTATGTGTTGTCTAAAAATTTTTTTGAGTTTTTTGGCAATTTTATATGAAGGTGCAGACATAAAATTAACTAAAGGACGGACAGGCATATTATTTTTATGTATTTTAGGAAGGCCCTTAAGTCTAGGGGCCTTGGGATCTATCATTTTTAGGTATTTTTTCTCATCGTTCGTTATGACGTATTTTGATTTATTCAATATTGATTTCACTTTATTGTTAAATGCAAGAGTGGGATCGCTATGAATCTCAATAATGTTATTATTTTTAATGAAGTCCAGTATCTTGTTTTTATAATCATCATAAGTTAAAATTACGAGAGTTTGACCTTTGTCCGCTTTGGTGACGACTGCGTTATGGTCAATTAATTTCGTCTTTATCTTATTAAACACCCTTGTTTCGCTGTGGTAAATAGTTTTTGTATTCTTTATGTTTTCGGCGTTCAAAACCCTTTTTATTTTATTATCAATTGCATGCCTTATTACTGTTTTCGTTTCTTCATCGGAAATGGAATTTATTGCGGTTTCAGCATTCAGTATTTCATTACAGAGTGATTGTTTGGAACTATTGTTTTTAAAATTGTATTTTAAGCCTTTATTCATTAAGTTGGTTTCTTCGTTATTGAACTGTATTCCAGAAAGATTAACAATACGAGGGTAAAACTGGTGATTTATTATAGGCCCAGTGTTCTCTTGCGTGTCGTTCTGTTTTTTCAATAAGTTACGAATTTTATTACTTTGTGTCTTCTTTTTCTTTATAATGGTATTATTTATTTGTCTTTCAATCAAATATGTTACGTAAATTATTATAAATAAATCACCTTGTATCCGTCGTGTGACTTCGTTACGTCGATTAAAATGACGCGTTTCGGAACATCTGTTCCATCATCAGATAAAATCGCTCTATTGAGGTCGTTAAACGTTAAAAACACATGTTACACATAATTGTCCACTATTTAATTCACTTGCTTCCTAAATGGTGCGCACCACGACGAAGCCGATCGGACACTGAACTTCGTCGTGGTGCGCACCGTTTAGGAAGCAAGTGAATTAAATAGTGGACAATTATGTGTAACATATGTTTTTAACGTTTAACGACCTCAATAGAGCGATTTTATCTGATGATGGAACAGATGTTCCGAAACGCGTCATTTTAATCGATGTAACAAAGTCACACGACGGATACAAGGTGATTTATTTATAATAATTTACTGTTCATACGTGACTTGGATACCAAGAACTAATATACATTTTAAATATGTTACATTTTGGACTTGTGAGGCGTGTAAGTTTTGTAAATGTTCGAGATGTTTTTTCATGAGCATCGTATTGAGTAAGTTCTTTTTACTATGCAATTGTTTTATTTCATTTTTAATCCATAATTTAGTGGCCATCTCTTTAGTTTTTTTAGCGCTATAAGAATTAGAAGTTATTTTTATTTGGACATAACTCGGCACGATATGCAAACTTAAACATGTTTTGTTATATCTAATATTTAGTGCCGTTTTTAGTAGTTTTAACCTTAAATTCATATATTGAAAGGCAATTTTTACCTGACTGGCATTCAATTTAAACATTTTTCTTGCCTCCAGAAACTATTAAGACTATAAAATAGGTTAATTACCTTCTGTCAAACGTTTCTTAAAATCCTTTTAGGACGACTCGAGTTTTGACACCATTTGGTGTCATCATCAGATCACAATATGAATCAGGTTAAAACATTTTGATGCATATGCATCACGTCAGAAGTTAATAAATTTTTAAAAAACAACATATAACAATATATAAATAATAAATAAACTATATCTCAACAATAACTTTACAATAATAAAAATATAAAACAACGCGGCCGCAAACGAACCTGTACAGGAACGCATCCACGGTGAGACTAATCAATGCCGGTCTGACCCCGGTTCAATTTTATCGATCTGATATATCGAATATCTCGCTCTATAAGATCGATTCTATTAAATAAAACGTTATTGATATGTATTGCTTTCTCATTTAGGATACGATTGTGATCCTTCTTAATGGCTTTATATATCTCGAACCTTTCAAGGGTGTCCAGCTTTAGTGACTTTTTACATTTATGAAGGATATCCAGATTATCATTAATACTCTTTATATTATGGTTATATGAGCTCAAATGTTCTGCAAATGTAGATCTTATTACATTTGATTTGGAGCTGGGGATATGTTCTTTATAGCGTAATTTGAAAGAACGACCTGTTTGTCCTATATAGAACTGTGTGCAATCAGAACAATTAAGTCTATATACACCAGTACCATCAAATATATTGGAGGGTATATTTTTGTTATTAAATGTGAGTTTTTTCTCAAGTTTGTTACTTGCCTTAGAGGCCAAGGTAATATTATGTTTTTTTAATTGATTTTTTAAAGTATGGTATAGATTTTCACCATATTCTATAGCAATGTATTTGTTTACTTTTTCTTTGGATACATCAATGTTTATTGGTTTATTTTGTTTTTTATTAATAATTCTATCTACTATATGACTTTTGTATCCATTGGCTAGTGCTATGTGTTTGATAATGTTTAATTCATTGTTATAATCATCTGTGGATAAGGGTAATGCCAGCAATCTATGAATCATACAGTTGAAAAAAGCCATTTTTTGTGAAACAGGGTGATACGATGAGGCATGAATAGCATGATCCGTGATTGTTCCTGTACAGGTTCGTTTGCGGCCGCGTTGATTTATATTTTTATTTTTGTAATGTTATTGTTGAGATATAGTTTATTTATTATTTATATTTTGTTATGTGTTGTTTTTAAAAAATTTTTTAACTTCTGACATGATGCATATGCATCAAAATGTTTTAACCTGATTCATATTGTGATCTGATGATGACACCAAATGGTGTTGAAACTCGAGTCGTCCTAAAAGGATTTTAAGAAACGTTTGACAGAAGGTAATTAACCTATTTTATAGTCTTAATCATTTCTGGAAGCAAGAAAAATGTTTAAATTGAATGCCAGTCAGGTAAAAATTGCCTTTCAATATATGAATTTAAGGTTAAAACTACTAAAAACGGCACTAAATATTAGATATAACAAAACATGTTTAAGTTTGCATATCGTGCCGAGTTATGTCCAAATAAAAATAACTTCTAATTCTTATAGCGCTAAAAAAACTAAAGAGATGGCCACTAAATTATGGATTAAAAATGAAATAAAACAATTGCATAGTAAAAAGAACTTACTCAATACGATGCTCATGAAAAAACATCTCGAACTTTTACAAAACTTACACACCTCACAAGTCCAAAATGTAACATATTTGATTGAAAGACAAATAAATAATACCATTATAAAGAAAAAGAAGACACAAAGTAATAAAATTCGTAACTTATTGAAAAAACAGAACGACACGCAAGAGAACAATGGGCCTATAATAAATCACCAGTTTTACCCTCGTATTGTTAATCTTTCTGGAATACAGTTCAATAACGAAGAAATCAACTTATTGAATAAAGGCTTAAAATATAATTTTAAAAACAATAGTTCCAAACAATCACTCTGTAATGAAATACTGAACGCTGAAACCGCAATAAATTCCATTTCCGATGAAGAAACGAAAACAGTAATAAGGCATGCAATTGATAATAAAATAAAAAGGGTTTTGAACGCTGAAAACATAAAGAATACAAAAACTATTTACCACAGCGAAACAAGGGTGTTTAATAAGATAAAGATGAAATTAATTGACCATAACGCAATCGTCACCAAAGCGGACAAAGGTCAAACTCTCGTAATTTTAACTTATGATGATTATAAAAACAAGATACTGGACTTCATTAAAAATAATAACATTATTGAGATTCATAGCGATCCCACTCTTGCATTTAACAATAAAGTGAAATCAGTATTGAATAAATCAAAATACGTCATAACGAACGATGAGAAAAAATACCTAAAAATGATAGATCCCAAGGCCCCTAGACTTAAGGGCCTTCCTAAAATACATAAAAATAATATGCCTGTCCGTCCTTTAGTTAATTTTATGTCTGCACCTTCATATAAAATTGCCAAAAAACTCAAAAAAATTTTTAGACAACACATAACGTTCAATAAAAATTACAGACTGAAAAACAGTTTAGAACTGGTCGAACTTACAAAAACTATTACAATCGAGCCGAGACATACTCTCGCCTCATTCGACATAGTAAATCTATACACGAACATACCTATTACCGAAACGTTAGAAATAGCTAAAAATTTATTACTATCTAAATCCACATTAAATCATGAAACAGTTGATGAGTTAATTAATTTGACAAAAGTAATATTAGAACAAAATTATTTTACTTTTGACAACAAATATTATTTACAACCATAGGGATGGTTTAGCTATGGGATCCCCATTGTCAGGCATCCTGGCTGAAATTTATCTAAATCATATTGAAACAAGCGAAATTTTATCGACTAAAAACAAACATTTTACAAAAATTTTATTTTACCGACGATATGTGGATGACACAATAATGATTTACAATGGCAATTGCAGACAGTTAGAAATGCTTAAAAAACATATGAATACAATTACAAATAATTTACAATTCACATTAGAAACTGAACTGAATAATAAAATCAATATTTTAGATTTGACTTTAACTAAAATAAATAATAAAATTAACTATAATATTTACAGAAAACCAACAATCACGGATCATGCTATTCATGCCTCATCGTATCACCCTGTTTCACAAAAAATGGCTTTTTTCAACTGTATGATTCATAGATTGCTGGCATTACCCTTATCCACAGATGATTATAACAATGAATTAAACATTATCAAACACATAGCACTAGCCAATGGATACAAAAGTCATATAGTAGATAGAATTATTAATAAAAAACAAAATAAACCAATAAACATTGATGTATCCAAAGAAAAAGTAAACAAATACATTGCTATAGAATATGGTGAAAATCTATACCATACTTTAAAAAATCAATTAAAAAAACATAATATTACCTTGGCCTCTAAGGCAAGTAACAAACTTGAGAAAAAACTCACATTTAATAACAAAAATATACCCTCCGATATATTTGATGGTACTGGTGTATATAGACTTAATTGTTCTGATTGCACACAGTTCTATATAGGACAAACAGGTCGTTCTTTCAAATTACGCTATAAAGAACATATCCCCAGCTCCAAATCAAATGTAATAAGATCTACATTTGCAGAACATTTGAGCTCATATAACCATAATATAAAGAGTATTAATGATAATCTGGATATCCTTCATAAATGTAAAAAGTCACTAAAGCTGGACACCCTTGAAAGGTTCGAGATATATAAAGCCATTAAGAAGGATCACAATCGTATCCTAAATGAGAAAGCAATACATATCAATAACGTTTTATTTAATAGAATCGATCTTATAGAGCGAGATATTCGATATATCAGATTGATAAAATTGAACCGGGGTCAGACCGGCATTGATTAATCTCACCGTGGATGCGTTCCTGTACAGGTTCGTTTGCGGCCGCGTTGTTTTATATTTTTATTATTGTAATGTTATTGTTGAGATATAGTTTATTTATTATTTATATATTGTTATGTGTTGTTTTTTAAAAATTGTTTAACTTCTGACGTGATGCATATGCATCAAAATGTTTTAACCTGATTCATATTGTGATCTGATGATGACACCAAATGGTGTCGAAACTCGAGTCGTCCTAAAAGGATTTTAAGAAACGTATGACAGAAGGTAATTAACCTATTTTATAGTCTTAATCGTTTCTGGAGGCAAGAAAAATGTTTAAATTGAATGCCAGTCAGGTAAAAATTGCCTTTCAATATATGAATTTAAGGTTAAAACTACTAAAAACGGCACTAAATATTAGATATAACAAAACATGTTTAAGTTTGCATATCGTGCCGAGTTATGTCCAAATAAAAATAACTTCTAATTCTTATAGCGCTAAAAAAAACTAAAGAGATGGCCACTAAATTATGGATTAAAAATGAAATAAAACAATTGCATAGTAAAAAGAACTTACTCAATACGATGCTCATGAAAAAACATCTCGAACTTTTACAAAACTTACACGCCTCACAAGTCCAAAATGTAACATATTTGATTGAAAGACAAATAAATAATACCATTATAAAGAAAAAGAAGACACAAAGTAATAAAATTCGTAACTTATTGAAAAAACAGAACGACACGCAAGAGAACAATGGGCCTATAATAAATCACCAGTTTTACCCTCGTATTGTTAATCTTTCTGGAATACAGTTCAATAACGAAAAAACCAACTTATTGAATAAAGGCTTAAAATACAATTTTAAAAACAATAGTTCCAAACAATCACTCTGTAATGAAATACTGAACGCTGAAACCGCAATAAATTCCATTTCCGATGAAGAAACGAAAACAGTAATAAGGCATGCAATTGATAATAAAATAAAAAGGGTTTTGAACGCCGAAAACATAAAGAATACAAAAACTATTTACCACAACGAAACAAGGGTGTTTAATAAGATAAAGACGAAATTAATTGACCATAACGCAATCGTCACCAAAGCGGACAGAGGTCAAACTCTCGTAATTTTAACTTATGATGATTATAAAAACAAGATACTAGACTGCATTAAAAATAATAACATTATTGAGATTCATAGCGATCCCACTCTTGCATTTAACAATAAAGTGAAATCAATATTGAATAAATCAAAATACGTCATAACGAACGATGAGAAAAAATACCTAAAAATGATAGATCCCAAGGCCCCTAGACTTAAGGGCCTTCCTAAAATACATAAAAATAATATGCCTGTCCGTCCTTTAGTTAATTTTATGTCTGCACCTTCATATAAAATTGCCAAAAAACTCAAAAAAATTTTTAGACAACACATAACGTTCAATAAAAATTACAGCCTGAAAAACAGTTTAGAACTGGTCGAACTTACAAAAACTATTACAATCGAGCCGAGACATACTCTCGCCTCATTCGACATAGTAAATCTATACACGAACATACCTATTACCGAAACGTTAGAAATAGCTAAAAATTTATTACTATCTAAATCCACATTAAATCATGAAACAGTTGATGAGTTAATTAATTTGACAAAAGTAATATTAGAACAAAATTATTTTACTTTTGACAACAAATATTATTTACAACCATAGGGATGGTTTAGCTATGGGATCCCCATTGTCAGGCATCCTGGCTGAAATTTATCTAAATCATATTGAAACAAGCGAAATTTTATCGACTAAAAACAAACATTTTACAAAAATTTTATTTTACCGACGATATGTGGATGACACAATAATGATTTACAATGGCAATTGCAGACAGTTAGAAATGCTTAAAAAACATATGAATACAATTACAAATAATTTACAATTCACATTAGAAACTGAACTGAATAATAAAATCAATATTTTAGATTTAACTTTAACTAAAATAAATAATAAAATTAACTATAATATTTACAGAAAACCAACAATCACGGATCATGCTATTCATGCCTCATCGTATCACCCTGTTTCACAAAAAATGGCTTTTTTCAACTGTATGATTCATAGATTGCTGGCATTACCCTTATCCACAGATGATTATAACAATGAATTAAACATTATCAAACACATAGCACTAGCCAATGGATACAAAAGTCATATAGTAGATAGAATTATTAATAAAAAACAAAATAAACCAATAAACATTGATGTATCCAAAGAAAAAGTAAACAAATACATTGCTATAGAATATGGTGAAAATCTATACCATACTTTAAAAAATCAATTAAAAAAACATAATATTACCTTGGCCTCTAAGGCAAGTAACAAACTTGAGAAAAAACTCACATTTAATAACAAAAATATACCCTCCGATATATTTGATGGTACTGGTGTATATAGACTTAATTGTTCTGATTGCACACAGTTCTATATAGGACAAACAGGTCGTTCTTTCAAATTACGCTATAAAGAACATATCCCCAGCTCCAAATCAAATGTAATAAGATCTACATTTGCAGAACATTTGAGCTCATATAACCATAATATAAAGAGTATTAATGATAATCTGGATATCCTTCATAAATGTAAAAAGTCACTAAAGCTGGACACCCTTGAAAGGTTCGAGCTATATAAAGCCATTAAGAAGGATCACAATCGTATCCTAAATGAGAAAGCAATACATATCAATAACGTTTTATTTAATAGAATCGATCTTATAGAGCGAGATATTCGATATATCAGATCGATAAAATTGAACCGGGGTCAGACCGGCATTGATTAGTCTCACCGTGGATGCGTTCCTGTACAGGTTCGTTTGCGGCCGCGTTGTTTTATATTTTTATTATTGTAATGTTATTGTTGAGATATAGTTTATTTATTATTTATATATTGTTGTGTTGTTTTTTAAAAATTTTTTAACTTCTGACGTTATGCATATGCATCAAAATGTTTTAACCTGATTCATATTGTGATCTGATGATGACACCAAATGGTGTCGAAACTCGAGTCGTCCTAAAAGGATTTTAAGAAACGTTTGACAGAAGGTAATTAACCTATTTTATAGTCTTAATCGTTTCTGGAGGCAAGAAAAATGTTTAAATTTATTTATTTGTTATTATTAATTATTATTAACTTCTACTAACTCGTTAGATTTTATTTAGTATTTGTTACTAATTTCTTTACCTAACCTTTCTGATATGACTTACTATATAATGTTATTGGTTGTTAGGCCTATCATTATACCTTGATCTACTTCTGAATTTAACTTGTTACTATCTGCAATATTATAGAATCTTTTATCTATTTATAACATGGTTGTATTAAACTCTTTCGTATCTCGTTAACGATTATAGCCTTTTGTCCAAGTTTACAATTATAATCATCTTATTATCTAAGTACATCTATACAAATAATTAACTCTATAAAATCGAACAAAAGCTTTATCGTGACCTGTGGATAACACATAAAATAAAATTAATTAGTAATCAATTACTGAGTTCAACAACAGCTCTACAATGGTAAATTAATAACACATAATACTTAATTACCTGATATTCTATTAACAGAAACTTTCACTTGTTAACACAAAATATAACATCACTATCATGATAACAATATAACATGATACAATTAATAACAAGTACTTTTGAGTAACTTAAGTCATACACCATTTACTCATTCTCATCTACTTTAAAACATCAATTATTATGAAACAGTCAAAATTAGTTTTTACATTATGTGTCAATGTCTGTTATTTACCTCTCACTGAACCTTGAGGTTTATTATTATTAACATTATTACTTGCTTATCTTTTTACCTTGCATTCTTATTTTATTTAAACAATCATGGGTTGGGTTTCTGACCTTTTACAAGTGTGGATAATTAATAAATCCTTAAATTTTTAGTGACCGTCAATCAGTGATGTTTTAGTGGATGGTTAGTGAGGATCGGTCAATAATACAACTTTAGTTATTTTGCGTCGACGTTTCGACAATATTTATTGTCATCTTCAGGACCTGTGTATGAAATACAATAGAAATATCAAAAATAACGAAACAATTAAATATTTGGGTGAACGTGTTGGTGATGTGAGTGTGTGCGTGCGTATGTATGTATCATTTTTTATGTGAAGACTTATGATAGTTTGTTTACATCTTCAAATTATCTTTAAGTAAGCGAGCAAATTATAGTATGAGAGAACTTAATTTATACAGTATTACAATTTAAATTACTAAATGTAATGTTATTTTAATTAATTAAACAAACAGTAATCAACAATTGGATATTAGATTGGTACATAAATTGTTTATACCTACAACAGTCAACATATAGCAAAGTAATATATTGCCTATAACTAAAAGAGATTAGGGGATGTTCACTACGTAATTATTAAAAGTTATTTTTACCATGTTTCACTCCCTACTGGTGTTAACTAACAATCATAATTTAGAAACATACAATTTACACAATATTGTAAAACATTACGACTTAAATCAGATAGTTGACAAAGGTTACAAACAAAAGTTTCTGGTAAATTTTACTAACAGGTAAACTTGGAAGAAAAGGGTGATTGTGGACACATACATAAATTACATTATTCTATAGTACTCTTGACTATGTTTTACAATATGATTACAGTTACCGTATTATCATACGGTACTGTATTACATTACTGTCCTTGTGATCTGTGATAATGGACGTAGGTTTACCAATCTCTGGTATGTAATATCCAATGACTATCTCCAGTATTTTCTTGGTAGTGGCTCTGCTGATAGCGTAAAGTTTAGTATATTTAGTGAAATGGTCGAAAATAATAATAATAAATTTGTATCTATGCTTCCCTCCACTGCGTGGGAATGGTCCACATATGTCCAGGAATACTTTTTCCAGTTTATGTTTGGATGTAATGGGAATCATTACCCTCTCCTTCTTCTCATTGTTACATTTAACCATTTGGCAGATGTGACAGGTTTGAATCGATCTTTGTACTCTTCTGTTTATATTCTTTATGTACACTTGTTCTTCCAGGGCTTTAACGATTTTTATGGCTCCCATGTGTCCATATCTTATATGGTAATCTAATATTAATTTATTTTCCACAGCTGGTGGAATTACTAATTTCCAGCTTTCTTGATTAGGGGTAACTTTAATAAATAATCTATCATCATGTACACAGTAATATTTTGTAATAATTTCGTCTGCATTTTGCACTCTCTGGCGTATGTTCATTAATTTAGGATCCAGTTTTTGGTGTTGTTTAATTTCATTTGTTATGGTTTCTAAATCTTTTCTACTCTTAATAATATTGTACACCTTAGCTATTTGTTCCTTTTCTCCATCGAACGATTGGTCTTGTGTGTTTATTCGGGACAAGATATCGCCTGCTGTGTTCTTCCTTCCAGGTATATATTCCCAATTAATGTGATATTCTTGCAGTGCAAGGACCCATCTAGTTAATCGACCATGACTGAGCTTACATCGTTTTAGGAATGAGATGGATTTGTGATCACTCCTTACGGTCACTGGGTATCCAAGTATATAGGTTCTGAACTTATTGCATGCATATTGTAATATAATACAAATATTACAAATATAATAATAAAATAAAATATATAGATATAATTGATATGTAGATGTATTGTTATGTTTATCACTGGATCAGTCTGACTCCTTAAAGCCCCACTGTTTGGGCTGGTCAATTTGTAATATAATTTCAAATGTAATAATAAATAAAATATATAATGATATATTGTATGTGTCGATTGCTGTGTTGATATATTTAATTACAAATTATTAAAATATAAAATATAAAGGTATTGATGATAAGAATTGTGTATGTAGGCTGGATCTCGATATTGAACTCTCCGATGATACAGCTCCACTTTGAAATTACCAAATACAAAGAATAGATTTAATATAAATATGTTATAACTGGGTGTGATTGTTTGATAAATGACTAATAAATCAAACTTTAAAAATTGTGAAAAAATATCTTTTTTCTGATTCTTGTATTGAGTTTAATTGAATTATTTAATTTAATTAATTAATTAATTGAGTTCGTAATTTCCTTGTATATCTATTCTCTCACTGTAAATTATGTTTTTGTTTAATAAAAAATAATATTAACATTAATTATGGAAATAAAAACAATGCTGGTAACTGAGTAATGATTTGCGTTTATTCACATTCAAAATTATGCGCCAGTCAAACTGCGCATGTCCCAGGCACTGGCAATATTCGCTACAGTCGGTAGTGAGAAAAATCAACAAATATATTTTTACAAGTTTAGATTTGTGGTTCTTTTAACGAGTCGAAATGGTCAGAGGGCAAGGAACAAGATACATTTAACAGGTATTCTTAAACTAAATGTTAATATCTGAAATAGAACAGAATTATTATTACAATTGTCAATTAGAAAAAAATTATTTAAATTGCGAACCAAGTCGATGAAATGACGTCACTCCCCTCCAGCAGGCACTGGCTGATCGTCTTTATGAGAAATCCAGCAATGGCCACCGTCTGCTCGATTTTAACTGCGATGCTGTTGGAATTGAAATATCTTCTCCCACAGAAATAAAACGATGTTCCCTTTTCTGCGAAGTGGTGTTGGTCCAAAATATAGTGTGGAATGTCCCCTCGTCGTCTGCGATGTCGAATTCTGGATGGATTTCTTGTGTAGTGTCCGGTGTTCAATTATATGTGTTGGTTTTCTGTGAATTCGGTCCAAAAATTGTTCAAAATGGCTGTCGATTTCTTGTGTTGAGTTTTATGGTGTTATACTGTGTTTTGGAAATTTGTGAAGTGTTAGAAATAGATAGTTAAGGTTATTTCACTGTTTAGTTCATCTCCGTTATACGCCACATAACCACACTTGGTTTTATTACAAATTATTTTGTTTTCAATACTCCGCTAACACATTTTCAACTATTCAGCTTTGCGATTAACAATAGACTACTAGACGCAACGTCGTCGTTTTAGGGCAATTTGTGGTATGTCTTTTTCCTCTTCATATTGTTTAACTATAAAAATATCTGTCTAAGACTTGTTTCACCACCTAACTATACCTAACAAGTTTTCTTATTTTTTACTGTATTTCAAATATTACTTAATTTTACATGAATCTAACTATTCAGTAATATTGATTGTTTAATTTTACATCTTTTGATATATAGCTGGGTTTGTTTCAAGCTCATTTAAGCCCAAAAATGACAATTTTACTTAATGATTGTATGTCTCATATTTTGTACAAATTCAGTGTTTTAAAGGTTTTTATTTGTTTTTTCTTATAATATTACTATGGAATATACTTAATAACTCCGTAATTACTTTGTTGTTAATAATTTGGTTATTAAAACATTTCAATATTGATTAATTTGCTGTTTAGTCTGATTTGATTACTATCATAGGCTTATTATTGACTGTTTCCAAAAGAAGTTAATTTCCTTTCTTTTGTCATTCTATTTGCTATTAACTGTATCTGTATTAATTATATTTTCAATTTCTGTATTGTGTGTATTGAATTCTATTCCTATTACATAGATTAATTCTTTGATAGATAATTTTTTGGTTTATAGGCCAATCTGTGTTTACAAAAATGGTGTCTTGGCTGGTCTGTTTGTACATTATACATGGTTTACTGTTTTGAATAAACTTATTACATTTTTATGTCCTACTTGCCTCTCTGACTTACACAATGGAAAATTAAATGACATGATTTTAAAATACAATAGAATATCTTGTATCTACTAAACTTTCTTTATACTAATAACATCATTGAACCATAACATAAACATCTTATGCCTAATTTTAACAAAAACATCTTATTATCAACTATTTTTCATATATCACCTAATTTTAACAAAAACATCTTATTCCTATTATTTTTAACTGTATTATCAAATGATAACGAAATATCTTATCCTTATTATTACCTAGACATAATTTAATTAGAAAAAATAAAAAACTCCTATTACTAGCAATACTGTCAGTCATTAACTGTCTTGTGTATTTATGTTTCTTTTGAAAACACTTTAACTGTGATTAAAAGACATCTTGTATCTATTGACACCTTACATCTAAAATATTATCTAATTAACACTAAATAACAAATATCTTACTATTAGTTATACCCTCAGTTATGAACTGTCCTTTGGTATTTTTGTCCTTCTCACAATTTGCTTAACTGTAATTAAAGAAAACATTTTATAGGTAATAGTTTTTCTTATATCTAATTTAAAAAACTCTTATTACTGCTAATGTGGTCAGTCCTTAGACTGTCTTTGATTCCAATGGTTTTACTATTATTATTCTACACTCATGGTAGTCTTTTTATAATATTTACACTTCATTGAATATTTTTTCATAGATTTTTTAGCTATGTTTCTCACTATACTCACTGTAGTTTCTTATTTTTGTTACCTCACTTCACTTTATTGGGTTCTACACTATGGTAGTCTCTTTTGATATATTTTTTAACATATTACTCTTATAACTAATATACAATTTGTGTTTTATAGGATTGTATCTTGTAACTTGTTTGGGTTTACATATATCGGTTTCAATTTTGTCTCATGGTATTTATTATATGACTATCATTTTGTTTTGGCATATCTCTTCCTGTTTCTGGTCTCTTTGTTGGAATCTTGATATGTTTTGTCCCTTCTTCAAATATCACATTAGTAGTTCCCTTATTAAAATGGTTTCATGACAGATTATTTCCTTTTTTATGGTCCTTCCCTTTTTGTACTGCTTCCCCAATCTACTGGGTATACTGACTGTTTAACTGGTTTTTACATAGTAGGTTATTTTAATCAATGGTTTTCTTTGTTATTTTCCATTTTTATTAACATTTTATAGACTTAATATACAGTTTCTAGTGTAATCCTTAAACAATTTATTCTTCTCACTCACTATGGAACTTTTTCCTTTATTTATGTTGCATTAATTCAAATGTTTAGTGTGATAATTTTGTTATGTTACATATGCTCTCCTGTAAAAGTGATTAGTTCAGATCATACTCTTAGTATGGATGAAATAATTACTACTAATTCTTTTGTATTTACATTTTCTCCGTGATTACATATTTTCACTTTATATACCTTCTTTTTCCACCACTGCTTCCTCTCAGACGATGTGTATCTCCTTCATTAGTTTCTTTCTTCATTGATAAGTGATCTTCAATCTTGTGTATAACATTATCATTTTATATTCTTTCTTATTTGGTGCTTCCTCACCAGTATGTTTACTCCCTAACATTCCCTAACAAATTAATTGGAACAGTTCAGAGTGGCACTTTTGGCTTCAATCCCTGCTGTCCAACACTTCAATTGAGTCCAGAGGTATTATCATCTCTGCTCAAAACATAAGACTGATGGCATTTTCTACATCCAGTCATAAAAATAAATAAACAGTAAAAGTAGTCATTTTTGACTAAAATAAACATCTTTAGATTCTTCACTTCATAATACGTTATATTAATTAATACTTTTATACACTTGACTCTTCTTCTCTCTTAAAGCTTATTCCATATTAGGTGGTTTAGGTATGTGGTATAATATACATTTCATCATGTTTACATAGTAAGTAGTATTTATATTTACTCTTTCTACCATCTGGTATCCATTGAGTTATTTTTATTGCTCATGGTGTAACATGAATTAACTCTTTATCACTTTCACTATAACAGTGGTTATTGCAACAGCATTATCATTATTAGTATCAGGGTTTTTTTTTGGTTTCTGGTCTCACTATTTGGTCTTTAGTGAGCTGGTCCTTCTTCATTGTTCCATTTTTATTAAATTATTTTCTTTGTGAGTTTGTTTAATTTGTTTCGATTAAGTCATATGACATTCTGGTTTCCTTCTTCCTTTAGAATTTTGTATCTCTTTCTTACAAAATCTTTTTTCTCATATTTCATGGTTATTTCTCATCATTTGTACGAGTAATGATATGAGTTTAATACTTTTTAATTTTAGACATTTTTATTCAAGTACATTCTTTCTTATTCATAGTTGTTTTTCAAATATTTTGGTATACGTTGTACTTATTATTGTTTTGAATTTTGAAAATCTTTATTCATCAAAATTCTTATTTCGTTCACAATATTTTTTCAGATATTTGGTGTAAGTTGTACTTACTCATTTTTGGAATGTTGTAATTATCTATTTATCAAAATTCTTATTTCGTTCACAATATTCTTTCTGATATTTGGTGTAAGTTGTACTTACGATATTTTTGAATTTTGTAATTATATTTTTATCAAAATTCACAATTTCTTCATAATAATTTTAACTCATAATTATGAGTCCTCCAAATATTTTTTAATGGATAACTTATTATAAGTTCCTTTTACTTTATTCGAAATGATATCCTTTAGTACATACGTATTGTTATTATTGTTTTTAATAATCAGGTATGGGCCGGTATACAGCAGTAACAACTTTTTGGTAATGCCTTCCAAAGTACTGGGTAATTCCCTGTTTTTTAGCAGTACCTTTTCTCCGACTTCATAGCTTATTATTTTCTTAACAGCCCTTTGATATTTGTTCTTGCGCCTTTCCTAGTCTTCTGCCAATTTATTGTAGAATCTGATTCGATTGAATTTGTATTCTTGACTCCTGGGGAACTCTATTATGTCTTGTATTTCTCTCGGAGGCGGTTTTTCATACATTGCCGTGTATGGCGTGGTACCAATAGCGGTGTGATATGACAAATTAAGGAATTCTTCAGTAGCTAATAAATATTCTTGCCACTTCTTTTGTTGATTATAGCAATAAGTCCGTAATATTCTTCCGACCTCTCGCAGCACCCTCTCCGCTGGATTGCTCTAGTAGGTCCTTACGGATATCCTTCAAATAATTGCTATATATTATGGTAAAATTTTTTCTGTTTTTCTTCGAATTCATACCTACTTGGTTAAACCCAGCAGATTGGAGCAGTAAAGGGTTCTTGGAGTTTATTACTGCCTCCGTTCGTTTAAATGTTCCGCTTCATTACGGATTAGGCCGTTGGAAGCGTCAGCTTGAAGTCCTGGGACTGCTTCGTTTGGTTCTGCTCGATCGTCTTGTTGGGCTTCTGTTACAGGTAGTCTTCGCTGATTATCCAGGCTGGAACTACGTCTGGGCTCGTACTCTCTGTACCGATTACTTCCCTGACTTCCTTGGAAGGTCTCGTACTCGTAGTATCGGCTCCTTCGTTGAGGCTGGTACCTCCTGTGTCCACTGCCTTCCGCTCGGATGTAGTTCACATTGGGTCGATATGCCCTGTAATTGTTGTTATTACCTCCATTCGGGTAATTTCGGTTATAATTACCATGATAATTATTATTAGAAAGGTTGGGGTTCCTCTGACCATTTGGAACACAGTTACTATTATTATTATAATAACCGTTGTTATTTTGTGGACGGTTATTATTATTATTATTATTATTGTTGTGGTTGTTGTTATTATTATTTACGCGAGGAATATTACTATTATTATTATTGTTGTTAAACCTGGGCAAATTATTGTTATTTCTGGGGTTATAATTGTATTCGGCATTATTCCGATTTGCGGAATTATAATTATTATTGTTACCCACATTTTGCCGATTATTATTATTCAAATTATTGTTGTTACTCCTTGGTTCCGGCTTTTCATATCTCCTGCGACTTTGACGGTAATAGTCTTCGTGCTCATACATTTCTAAAAGCTCGGTCATGGCTTGCACCGTCTTTATTTGACTGTTTCGTCTGGCTCTGATAATATCCTCCTCATAGTGGTATGAGAGTTTGCTGACCAGGCATTCTTCCGGTATTCGGGGCTCTAGATGTTTGGCCACGCACACCTTTCCTAAAAAGTACGCCGTTAAAGTTTGGTTTCCATACGGGTTGTACTTCCCATGACATATCCCGTCTCTGGCGATATTTTGCGTTGATTCAGACCAATATTTGGCTTTGAATAGCCTTCTGAATTGTTGATAGTCAGTCACCTCGTCTCTTATCGCCATCCACCAATTGTCTGCTATTTCCTTGAACGATTCGTCAAGCACCTCTTTATTCTCCCTCCAGCGATTACCTCTGTGTTTAGTGAAGTATTCTTCGATTCTTGCTAGGAACTCCATGGGTTTGTTTTTATAAAACCTGAAGTTAATTCCTTCACGATTCTCATTGTTGGGACAACTGGTAATGGTTGTCGGTCGACTATGGAATAGGTCTATATCTGTCTGGTTCTGTCGTACCTGACTGTTGATACTGGTCACAGCAGCTTCAATGCCGTCGCATTTTTCTGTGAATCGGTCCTGCACTCGCTCCCAGTCTTCCCGTGTTTCCTTTAGTTTTTCCTCCAATGTCTTCCTAGTCGTTTCTTCAATGTTGTTAACCTTCGTATTTATTTCTGTCCTGATACTCTGTACTTCTCGTTCGGTTTGACTCCATTTTTCGTCAGCTCTGGTAACCTTTTGTTCGATTACCGTTATTTCCTCTTCTACCTTCTTGCTGATTGTCTCATTGTTTTCAGCTATCTTCTGGCTCAATTCTTCCTTCAATATTTCCATTCTTCCGTCTAACCGGTTCATGTTTTCTTGGTTCGTCTCCTTCAATTCTTCTCTCAATTGCTGACTATTGCTTTCCATTTTCTGATTTGTTTCTTCCATCCTCTTGTTAGTTTCTTCCAGTTTTTGGCTTATCTGGGTTAATTCCTCTTTCGACTGTTTATTGTCAGTCTTTATTTCCTCCATTTTCTCCTCAATTTTCTGAATATTTTCTTCCATCTTCTCTTCTATCTTCTTACTGTTTGCTTCCATCTTCTCCTCCATCTTCTTGCTAGTATCTCCAATTTTATTGCCCAACTCTTCCTTCAATCGTTGGTTATCATTCTTCATTTCCTCCTCCATCTTCTTACTGCTTTCTCTTAATTCCTCCTTCAATCGTTGGTTATCGTTCTTCATTTCCTTACTATTTTCTTCGATTTTCTTGTTGGTATCTCCGATTTTATTACTCAACTCTTCCTTTAATTCTTCCTTCGTTGTTTTAAATTCTCGGAGTAACATCTCCATCATTTGATCAAATTTTGTATCTTCCTTTGCGGAGGATTTATCCGGCTGTTCCTTCTGTGGTGCAGGCTTGTTCAGTTCTGCTGGCGGTAACATCGACTCCACATCTTCCACTGGTGTCGGCTCTTTATCCTCCATTTCTACCTCCTGCTCGGCCTCCATAGCCCTTTTCCTTGATGTAGCTCTCCTGTGCATCTCGCTCCCTCTTCCGACCTGTTGACCGTTGCCAAGCTAAAAATAGGAAATTGGACACTCGTCCTTATTTTACAACTCTATTACCTCCTATTTAAAGCCCCTTAAGTTGGACGCCAATTTGTAATATAAATTACAAATATTACAATAAAATAAAAATAATATAGATGAACGTTTTAATAAGCCCCACATTGGGCGCCAATTTGTAATATAATACAAATATTACAAATATAATAATAAAATAAAATATATAGATATAATTGATATGTAGATGTATTGTTATGTTTATCACTGGATCAGTCTGACTCCTTAAAGCCCCACTGTTTGGGCTGGTCAATTTGTAATATAATTTCAAATGTAATAATAAATAAAATATATAATGATATATTGTATGTGTCGATTGCTGTGTTGATATATTTAATTACAAATTATTAAAATATAAAATATAAAGGTATTGATGATAAGAATTGTGTATGTAGGCTGGATCTCGATATTGAACTCTCCGATGATACAGCTCCACTTTGAAATTACCAAATACAAAGAATAGATTTAATATAAATATGTTATAACTGGGTGTGATTGTTTGATAAATGACTAATAAATCAAACTTTAAAAATTGTGAAAAAATATCTTTTTTCTGATTCTTGTATTGAGTTTAATTGAATTATTTAATTAAATTAATTAATTAATTGAGTTCGTAATTTCCTTATATATCTATTCTCTCACTGTAAATTATGTTTTTGTTTAATAAAAAATAATATTAACATTAATTATGGAAATAAAAACAATGCTGGTAACTGAGTAATGATTTGCGTTTATTCACATTCAAAATTATGCGCCAGTCAAACTGCGCATGTCCCAGGCACTGGCAATATTCGCTACAGTCGGTAGTGAGAAAAATCAACAAATATATTTTTACAAGTTTAGATTTGTGGTTCTTTTAACGAGTCGAAATGGTCAGAGGGCAAGGAACAAGATACATTTAACAGGTATTCTTAAACTAAATGTTAATATCTGAAATAGAACAGAATTATTATTACAATTGTCAATTAGAAAAAAATTATTTAAATTGCGAACCAAGTCGATGAAATGACGTCACTCCCCTCCAGCAGGCACTGGCTGATCGTCTTTATGAGAAATCCAGCAATGGCCGCCGTCTGCTCGATTTTAACTGCGATGCTGTTGGAATTGAAATATCTTCTCCCACAGAAATAAAACGATGTTCCCTTTTCTGCGAAGTGGTGTTGGTCCAAAATATAGTGTGGAATGTCCCCTCGTCGTCTGCGATGTCGAATTCTGGATGGATTTCTTGTGTAGTGTCCGGTGTTCAATTATATGTGTTGGTTTTCTGTGAATTCGGTCCAAAAATTGTTCAAAATGGCTGTCGATTTCTTGTGTTGAGTTTTATGGTGTTATACTGTGTTTTGGAAATTTGTGAAGTGTTAGAAATAGATAGTTAAGGTTATTTCACTGTTTAGTTCATCTCCGTTATACGCCACATAACCAGACTTGGTTTTATTACAAATTATTTTGTTTTCAATACTCCGCTAACACATTTTCAACTATTCAGCTTTGCGATTAACAATAGACTACTAGATGCAACGTCGTCGTTTTAGGGCAATTTGTGGTATGTCTTTTTCCTCTTCATATTGTTTAACTATAAAAATATCTGTCTAAGACTTGTTTCACCACCTAACTATACCTAACAAGTTTTCTTATTTTTTACTGTATTTCAAATATTTCTTAATTTTACATGAATCTAACTATTCAGTAATATTGATTATTTAATTTTACATCTTTTGATATATAGCTGGGTTTGTTTCAAGCTCATTTAAGCACAAAAATGACAATTTTACATAATGATTGTATGTCTCATATTTTGTACAAATTCAGTGTTTTAAAGGTTTTTATTTGTTTTTTCTTATAATATTACTATGGAATATACTTAATAACTCCGTAATTACTTTGTTGTTAATAATTTGGTTATTAAAACATTTCAATATTGATTAATTTGCTGTTTAGTCTGATTTGATTACTATCATAGGCTTATTATTGACTGTTTCCAAAAGAAGTTAATTTCCTTTCTTTTGTCATTCTATTTGCTATTAACTGTATCTGTATTAATTATATTTTCAATTTCTGTATTGTGTGTATTGAATTCTATTCCTATTACATAGATTAATTCTTTGATAGATAATTTTTTGGTTTATAGGCCAATCTGTGTTTACAAAAATGGTGTCTTGGCTGGTCTGTTTGTACATTATACATGGTTTACTGTTTTGAATAAACTTATTACATTTTTATGTCCTACTTGCCTCTCTGACTTACACAATGGAAAATTAAATGACATGATTTTAAAATACAATAGAATATCTTGTATCTACTAAACTTTCTTTATACTAATAACATCATTGAACCATAACATAAACATCTTATGCCTAATTTTAACAAAAACATCTTATTATCAACTATTTTTCATATATCACCTAATTTTAACAAAAACATCTTATTCCTATTATTTTTAACTGTATTATCAAATGATAACGAAATATCTTATCCTTATTATTACCTAGACATAATTTAATTAGAAAAAATAAAAAACTCCTATTACTAGCAATACTGTCAGTCATTAACTGTCTTGTGTATTTATGTTTCTTTTGAAAACACTTTAACTGTGATTAAAAAACATCTTGTATCTATTGACACCTTACATCTAAAATATTATCTAATTAACACTAAATAACAAATATCTTACTATTAGTTATACCCTCAGTTATGAACTGTCCTTTGGTATTTTTGTCCTTCTCACAATTTGCTTAACTGTAATTAAAGAAAACATTTTATAGGTAATAGTTTTTCTTATATCTAATTTAAAAAACTCTTATTACTGCTAATGTGGTCAGTCCTTAGACTGTCTTTGATTCCAATGGTTTTACTATTATTATTCTACACTCATGGTAGTCTTTTTATAATATTTACACTTCATTGAATATTTTTTCATAGATTTTTTAGCTATGTTTCTCACTATACTCACTGTAGTTTCTTATTTTTGTTACCTCACTTCACTTTATTGGGTTCTACACTATGGTAGTCTCTTTTGATATATTTTTTAACATATTACTCTTATAACTAATATACAATTTGTGTTTTATAGGATTGTATCTTGTAACTTGTTTGGGTTTACATATATCGGTTTCAATTTTGTCTCATGGTATTTATTATATGACTATCATTTTGTTTTGGCATATCTCTTCCTGTTTCTGGTCTCTTTGTTGGAATCTTGATATGTTTTGTCCCTTCTTCAAATATCACATTAGTAGTTCCCTTATTAAAATGGTTTCATGACAGATTATTTCCTTTTTTATGGTCCTTCCCTTTTTGTACTGCTTCCCCAATCTACTGGGTATACTGACTGTTTAACTGGTTTTTACATAGTAGGTTATTTTAATCAATGGTTTTCTTTGTTATTTTCCATTTTTATTAACATTTTATAGACTTAATATACAGTTTCTAGTGTAATCCTTAAACAATTTATTCTTCTCACTCACCATGGAACTTTTTCCTTTATTTATGTTGCATTAATTCAAATGTTTAGTGTGATAATTTTGTTATGTTACAATATACTACACATAGGAACTCCATTTCAGTGATGTTATAGTTGCGTTCGCAGTTGTTTAGCATTCTGCTGGCGAAACTAATTACCATGTGATGTCCTTCTTCATCTTTTTGATACAAAGTGGCTCCTAAGCTTACATTGCTTGCATCACAATTTAGATAGAAGGGTTTATTAAAGTCAGGGTGGTGCAGCATAACAGTCTCTAAAAATTACTCTTTGATTATTTGTAGAATTTTATCTTGTTCTGGTCCCCATGCCCATTTGTCCTTGGATGATAGCTGTTTTTGGAATTTAGCAGTTATTTCTGAATAATTATCTTGGAATTTGCGGTAATAGTTACAAATTCCAAGGAAGGATTGTAACTGTTTTCTGTTTTTTGGAGTAGGGAACTATTGAATTGCTTCTACTTTCTCTGTTGAAGGCGATATACCCATCTCTGTTAAATTAAAACCTAAAAACTTTACTTGGTTAGCAATAAATTTAGATTTGTTCAGTTTAAGTGTTATATTATTCTCAGACAGCTTTCTCAGTACTTGTTCTACCCTTGTACCGTATTACATGTTCATCCCAATTAGAAGATGTTATCAGTAAATCATCTACGTATACTGTGGTGAATTGTAGAGTTTCTTGTCCCAATATCTGGTCCATACATTTCACGAATATAGCAACAGAATTAATTAATCCGAAAGGTAACCTTTTAAATTGGTAGTTCCTTCCGTCAAAAAGGAACGCCATATATTTTCTACTATTTGGGTGCAGCTCAACCTGCCAGTATCCGCATACAGTATCCCAAGTACTAATGTATTTGGTGCCGTGGAATTTTTTCAGAATTTCTTCGATCTCGCCAGGGGAAGTTATATCGTTTATAATCATTTTATTTATCTCCCTAGCGTCCAGGCAAATTCTCACCTTTCCATTCTTTTTTGGGATTGCCACTATGGGACTGGTATAGGGTGATTGACTATATTCTATGATGTCATCTTTGATCATACGATTTATTTCTTCCCGAACTTCGTTTTTTATTGAATAGGCTATCGGGTAGGATTTTCTACGAAAGTCTACCGGTTCCTTAAAATTTATTTCACACTGGTAACCCTTAACTTTACCTGGAGCGTTGGAGAATATGTGTTTATATCTATTGTATATTTCAATTAAATTTTCGGCCTGTACCTTAATTATCTGTTGACATGTTTTTTCTCTTTGGAACTCTCGTATTTCTTCCAACTTACCATGCCATAGTTCTGGATCGTCGTCCTCATTGGATTGCTTCTTGCAGTTTATTATCCTTACAAAAATAACTCTTAATGACCTGACATTTGTCCTTAACTGGAACGGTTCTACTAGCGTCTACCAATTCTGCTGTCCATACTCCTTCGGACGTTAATGATACTATTCCTTTATTTAAGTCGATTACTGCTGAGTGTTGTCGTAATATGTCACATCCAATCAGTACGTTGAACGGTAACCCCGTTGCAACTAAGAATCCTATTGGTATTGTTAAATTATTATTTGTGAGGTCGAGCGATACTTGCTTTTTAACAGTTTTATTTTGCCGTCCAGTGGCTCCAATTATTATTATATTATTCACGGGTAAGGTGGGTATAGGTAATTGGGCTTCTTGCTGGATTCTTTCCAGTTCGGTACTATCAATTAACGAGATGTTGGACCCCGTATCTATCATAATTGTCGACTGTATTCCATTTAATTTAGCTATTACATATATAATTTCATTATTATTATTATTGTGTACATGGTTATCCTCCTCTTCTAATAAGTCTTCCCTAATATTTTTCAAATAATGGTTGGTGATGATAGTTATGGTCTGGTCATTTGTACGTCTAGTTACCTGTCGTTGGTCCCCAAGAGATTGGTTCAGTGATGGGTATTCTTCAGTTCTCACTGCCTCTTATTAGTTTAAATGAGGGCTTCCCTCATCCTCTCTATTTTCCGGTGGGTTCTGAGGCTGGTTCTGAAATGGCTCATGTCTGTCCTCTGAATTATGGTCCGTTGACCTATAATTTCTTCCATTTTGGTACTCGTCCTCGCGTCGTGACTGATTATAGTAGTTGTTATAATGGTGTGTCCTCGGGTAATACCGTCTCTAATTATTTTGAGGTCGGGAGTATATATAATTCACATGGTGTCTGTAGTTATTGGGTCGGTTGTCCCCATCTCCTCTATTATTCCGATTATCTCGGTAATTATAATAATTATTACCCCGATAATTATCATTCCTCTGATTATTATTTGGGTGGTTATTCTGGGTTCTGTTTGGGTTACTATTCTGATTTTGTTGATTATTATTAGTGTTATTGGAATTTTGTTGTTGGTCGTTGCCATTGTATCTATGGTATTTAGTATTTAGCATTCGGTTACGTTGATACTGGGTCTCATGTTCATAATTTTCTAGAAATTTTGCCATGGCTGGTATAGTTTTAATCTGGCTGCACATACGAGCGTTCTTTATCCCTTCATCATAATGGTAGGAGAGCTGTATTACTAAACACTCCTCTGGAATTCTGGGCTCTAGATTACAGGCCATGCACACCTTGCCTAGGAAGTATGATGTGGGAGACTGTCCTACGTTTGCCTCGTATCGACCGTTGCTTAAATTATTCCTAACCATATTTTGGGTCGACTCCGACCAATACTTTTCCCTGAATTGTTTTTTAAACTCTGTTATGTCTTGTATATCGGGACGCACTGCCGTCCACCAATTGTCGTATGTATCCTTAAACATATCATCAATCATACCTCGGATTATACTCCAATGGTTCTCTCTATTTCGTGTTATCATTTCTTCCAACCTTTTCAAAAACTCCATAGGGTTATGTTTATAACTCCGAAAATTAATTGACTCCCGGTTATCGTTGTTGGTTATATGATTATGCTGGCATGTTCTATCCCGCCATGAATCCACTTCTTCTTGGATCTGTAATTCGCGTCTACGGATTTCCTCGATTTTACTTTTATTCGTACTAATTTGGCTTTCTACGTTGTTTAAATTATCATATACCCTCTCCAGTTGTTCATCCATGTTAGTCTGTACTTGTGTAATCCCTTCCTTATTCTCCTCCCGTATTTGATGTACCTCTTGTTTAATTTTCTCGCATCTTTCTACAGTCTCCTGTTGGAGTCCTTCGACCATCGTTTTATTTTCATTTTGTATGTCATTAATTTTATTTTGTATTTTCTCACGGACCTGTATTACTGTTTCATTGGTTTTTTCTAACTTCTCATTTGTTTCGGCTATTTCTAGTTTTCTTTCCTCATTATTTTTGTCCACTTTTTGGTTAATTGTCACATGGATATTCTCAATTCTTTCGTTAATCTGCCTTAAATTTTCTTCATTTATTTGTAGGATCTCCTCCTTCATTTGTTTTATACTCTCATCGTTCCTATCAAACCTTTCGTTAATTTGAATTAAGCTTTCATTGTTTTTATCGAACTTCTCATTCATCAGTTTTGAGGTTTCCTCCTGTTTCCTAAAATTCTCCTTGTTTTCCTCATTTGTTTTCTTTGAAGTTTCCTCCTGTTTCCTAAAATTCTCCTTGTTTTCCTCATTTGTTTTCTTTGAAGTTTCCTCCTGTTTCCTAAATTGTTCTGCCATGAATTTCATCATATCCTGCCAACTTGGTTCTTCTCTGGCTCCTGCTTTATCTATTTGGTCCCCTTGGGCATCTTCTTCAACTGTTTCCCTTTCCTTGTCCATAATTACTTCAGTTTCTCCTTTATCGCCTGTCTGTTGTTCCATTTCACTATCTGTGACTACTTCTATTTCTTGTTCCTCTGCACCTTCTTCCCTCTCCGTTTCTTCTGCCCTCTTCTTCGATTTACCTCTGGTATTAGGCATTTTTAGTCTCCAACAGTTGCCTGCTCGGGTTAAGTAATATTTATAAAATTATAGTTTTATTTAACTTAAGCCCTACACTAGTTGAGCGCCAATTTATGTTAACATGGGTGTCTCCTCGTTAACCCTCTCTCCGATTACTAGTGCCAATTTATTGTGTATCTTATTTTAATATGTGTTATAATATTGTTAAGTATATCTCCTTTCCTCTCTATTTAATATAATTGTGTTATTGTGGGTGAAAATTATGTGTATAGGGTGTAATTCGAATTTTTCGCTCAAGCCTATTCTGTTTTGGAGAGAAGAGCAGAAATTTTTATTGTATTCTCCTCTCTTTAGTACCTAAGCAGTCCGCGAATAGTGCTGTGGTTCCCAGACAATGGAAATTTGTAGGTTAACCCACCGTGTACGGTGATTATTGGTTACACTCTTTACTTATCTTATTTCTTGTTCCCACTACACTAAATCTTATATAAATGAGAAGATATCGAAATTCTGAAATGATTCTTTATTAATATTTAATATTTCTTGTCCAACAAAGTTGTTTCTTTTACGTTAGATACGAAAGGCTATAAGTCAGAAGTAATCGATTATCGATTGGATTCAAGGTTTTACATTATTTTTAGTTATGATTTATATTTCTTTAAATACAGGGCGTGAAGGTTCTTTCAACTGTTAGTAAGATCAGAAAATGCATAAATAGGAATACAAGGTATTACAATATAGAGTTAAGTTTTTATTAAATAATATTTAAAATAATTGTAGTTTACCGTCCGCTCGGCATCGTGACTCGATGAGGCCGTGTATAGATAACCCTTTCGTCTTGACAGCAACAGATCAGCATGCAGATGAATTTGCTCTCATTAGTCTACTTTCCAAGTTGAAAATTAAGTTTAATTCTTGGTCCTGGGATGATGTAGAAGCTCCTTTTGTTCACCAATGTCCGAGTTTTGTGGTTGCGTGCTTCGACGGAATTCGAATCCAACTACGTTTTTCTATTGGATTGTGTAAACTGAAGTTCCAATATAATTTGGTGTTTATTTTCATTTCGTTTATGTTATAGGATTATATCACTTTATGCAGGTAGTTATTTATCTGGTTGTGTTAATTGATTAAGTTAACATTTGTTCATTATCTGGAATTTTGCAATCAGAGTTCTTCCTTTATTTTTCGTTACTTTCGTGTATCATTTTTATATTGTCCAATTATATAATATGGTTAAATGATAGTGGACCAAACTATTGCAATTTATTATTCATTTTGTTTAAATTTCTATGGATTTTGTATTTAAATTAAATCAAATTTTTTCTGAGCATCTCTTAATTAAACTGTCTTCGTTAATGTAAATTTTTCCAATAATCCAGTCAACAAATTCTATCTACTTTGTCGTCCCTAGCAACCATCTTTTTTATTCTTATTCGATATTATATTATTCTATGTTATATTATAATCATTTCATACAATGTTCTTCCACTCATCAAAATAATCCCTTTCTAAATTTCCATTATATCCGAATATAATCTTACTTATGGCTTGTTTACTAATTCTTATATATTTTGCTGTCTTTTACTCTTAGTCTGTTTATTTTAACAAATATTATTTTTCAGTTACCAAACATTATCTATCGGTATCATTGCACTATGGCATTATAATAATATATTTAATTTGAATTTATTTATTTGTTATTACTAATTATTATTAACTTCTACTAACTCATTAGATTTTATTTAGTATTTGTTACTAATTTCTTTACCAAACCTTTCTGATCTGACTTACTATATAATGTTATTGGTTGTTAGGCCTATCATTATACCTTGATCTACTTCTGAATTTAACTTGTTACTATCTGCAATATTATAGAATCTTTTATCTGTTTATAACATGGTTGTATTAAACTCTTTCGTATCTCGTTAACAATTATAGCCTTTTGTCCAAGTTTACAATTATAATCATCTTATTATCTAAGTACATGTATACAAATAATTAACTCTATAAAATCTAACAAAAGCTTTATCGTGACCTATGGATAACACATAAAATAAAATTAATTAGTAATCAATTACTGAGTTCAACAACAGCTCTACAATGGTAAATTAATAACACATAATACTTAATTACCTGATATTCTATTAACAGAAAACTTTCACTTGTTAACACAAAATATAACATCACTATCATGATAACAATATAATATGATACAATTAATAACAAGTACTTTTGAGTAACTTAAGTCATACACCATTTACTCATTCTCATCTACTTTAAAACATCAATTATTATGAAACAGTCAAAATTAGTTTTTACATTATGTGTCAGTGTCTGTTATTTACCTCTGACTGAACCTTGAGGGTTATTATTATTAACATTATTACTTGCTTATCTTTTTACCTTGCATTCTTATTTTATTTAAAGAATCATGGGTTGGGTTTCTGACCTTTTACAAGTGTGGATAATTAATAAATTTTCTTCTCTATTCTAAATCTTATAATTTGATTTATGTAACGTCGAGGACCGTATTTCCGTTACATTACAATATTTATACACCCTTAATGTGGGTCTATCACCTTTTAACCTTGTGTAATAACATAATAAACAAATAGACGTTAACTTTGAACATTAGCATTGTTACATTCACATTAAACAAACAATTTATATAGAAAATTATAAACATTACAACTTGAAATTTTTTATTAACTCTTTTATATATCATCATTTAATTATTTATCACTTACTACAATTAGAGCCCTCAAAAAATTCAAATTTATTATTAACCTTTATTTTACATCACATTTCAGTTATTATTACCTTTTAACTATGGTTTCTATTTAGTATAACTATCTCAAATTAGTTTCATCATTGAGCTTAAAATCTTTTCAACACATGTAAACATTTTACTCTATTTAACTTGTATTATAAAATTCATACTCACAGTACATCATTCAAAACATATGATTCCTGTTATTCACACAAAATTATAAACAATTCATCACCCAATCATGTATACATCTCCATGTACCTTCTGAAACAATAACGATAATATGATTCCACAACTAAATACATCTTACATTTATTCAATTACTGCTTATTATTACCAAGTTCAAATCTCAAAAAGTCATTTAAATTCATTAGCAAAATTCTTTATATAACATTTTAAATTAATATTAATTCATCTCAACTTATTTTAATTCCATCAATTATTTAAAACACAACATTACTTTAATTACCTTCTTCCAAAACAATTACAATTCACTGCTTATCGCCTCTCATTATTTATTTAGTTTAACAAAATATTATTATTATTACTAAATTAATTTCAGCTACGCACACATATTGTTTACCTACAATACGTTTTACAACACAAACACCATTAATTTCACTCTAAATTTATTTACACTTCTTTGTCATTATTTTATTGTTTACCACACCTCATTTTGTAAAGCAGTCCAATCCAAAACCATTAATTACATAATTAAACATTCATAAACATTTATTGTTTTTACCCCCAATCATCGTACAAAAATCTGGTCTTACATCAACACCATTCATTTTTTATTAAACCCATTATATCATTTTTATTAATATAAAGATTATCCAAATTTTTATATGCTTCCACCATACCAACAGGATTATTCCATGTTATTAAATCATATAATACATTATCATCGAGTATAGTCCAGTCACCTTTAGTATGATCTGTCATAGTTATGTCAATTACAGTTTCATTATCATTATTATCTGCTGCTGTATTTTCTTTGTCATAAAGTAAGTAATCAATATCATCAATTGCTGTACTAACTATTTCACAAGGTAAGTACTTACTATCACTAACTCTTTCCATATCTAACATCTTTATTAATTCGTCATAACATCTACTAACCGTAAACAACTCTATTTTCTTATCAACATACCTTTCACCATAACACCAATTCACACTTTTGCTATCATTCCGTATAGAGGGTATTAAATCATAAAAACGCCTACTAAAAATTAAAAATATCGGTATGGAGAACCATACATGACTTCCATATTCTAAGATTTATATTTAAAATCATTTTCAGCCAAACAGCCAGGCTGTGTCTTACCTGCCTTTTTATTGCTGTATTAAATGAAAAATATTATATTACATTAAAATGAAAAAATTATAATTTTATTGCCTGGCAACAAAATTATTTTATTTTTAACATTAACCATTGTTTCAAAAAGTTTAAATAAATTTTCAAGTACTTTACTCTTGTTAAAACGTAAAAGGTTGCAGGTAAACTACCCATTCCCCTTAACCGATCTTCACCAAAATCGAAAGTCATTGAGACCTCTACAATTCAGGGACGTATGCAAAAAATTATTTGATTCTGTTTGAATTTGCGGCTGTTATCGTTTGCCATAGAAAATACGCTTGATAAAAAAACGTTGCAGGTAAACTACCCCTTCCCCTTAACCGATCTTCACCAAAAACAATAGGTCTTGAGTACTCTACAAATCAGGGCTGTATGCAAAACATTATTTGATTCTGTTTGAATTTGCGGCTGTTATCGTTTGCCATAGAAAATAAAACGTAAAAGGTTGCAGGTAAACTACCCCTTCCCCTTAACCGATCTTCACCAAAAACAATAGGTCTTGAGTACTCTACAAATCAGGACTGTATGCAAAACATTATTTGATTCTGTTTGAATTTGCGGCTGTTATCGTTTGCCATATAAAATACCCTTGTTAAAAAAACGTTGCAGGTAAACTACCCCTTTCCCTCAACCGATCTTCACCAAAAACAATAGGTCTTGAGAAATCTACAATTCAGGGCTGTATGCGAAACATTATTTGATTCTGTTTGAATTTGCGGCTGTTATCGTTTGCCAAAAAAAAAAAAATTTCCCTTGATAAAAAAAACCGTTGCAGGTAAACTACCCCTTCCCCTCAACCGATCTTCACCAAAAACAATAGGTCGTGAGTACTCTACAAATCAGGGCTGTATGCAAAAAATTATTTGATTCTGTTTGAATTTGCGGCAGTTGTCGTTTGCCATAGAAAATACGCATGATAAAAAACGTTGCTGGTAAACTACCCCTTCCCCTCAACCGATCTTCACCAAAAACAATAGGTCTTGAGTACTCTACAAATCAGGGCTGTATGCAGAAAATTATTTGATTCTGTTTGAATTTGCGGCTGTTATCGTTTGCCATAGAAAATACCCTTGTTAAAAAAACGTTGTAGGTAAACTACCCCTTTCCCTTAACCGATCTTCACCAAAAACAAAAGGTATTGAGAACTCTACAATTTAGGGCTGTATGCAAATAATCTTTTCATTCTGTTTGAATTTGCGGCTGTTATCGTTTGCCATAGGAAATACCCTTGTTAAAACATAAAACGTTACAGGTAAACTACCCCTTTCCCTTAACCGATCTTCACCAAAAACAATAGGTCTTGAGAACTCTACAATTCAGGGCTGTATGCGAAACATTATTTGATTCTGTTTGAATTTGCGGCTGTTATCGTTTGCCAAACAAACAAAATTTCCCTTGCTAAAAAAAAACCGTTGCTGGTAAACTACCCCTTTCCCTCAACCGATCTTCACCAAAAACAATAGGTCGCGAGAACTCTGCAAAACCGGGCTGTATGCAAAAAATTATTTGATTCTGTTTGAATTTGCGGCAGTTATCGTTTGCCATAGAAAAAAAATCTACAGACAGACACACAGACACACAGACAGACAGACAGACACACAGACACTTTTCGGAAAACGACTTTTTTTCATGTTTTGAGTGTAGTAGAATCAGAATCTGCAATAATCTCGAACACGATTTTTTTTGCCATCACCATACTTCCATTCCTTAAGGAATATGGAAGTAAAATTACTTTAAAACACATCGTTTTCCAGTAAGGGACTCTTGCCCTTCAAAAACATTGTAACCAGCTTGGTTTACCATAAAACTGGGGAAAATTTACCCTCTGCCCTATATTCATAAAATCATTCTCTTCATACTCTCTCTCTAACTTACAAATACTGATCTCCACTCTCTCTCTCTCTCTCTCTCTCTCCCCCCCCCTCTCTCTCTCTCTCTCTCTCTCTCTCTCACTGTTTCTTCTATATTATTATGATCGCTAATTATTTTCACGGTATTATTTTTATATATCTCGTTTTCAGCTATCTTATTACTACTAGTTGTTAATTCATTTTTGTAACTAACACCTACCTTGTTGATGATCCCTTCGTAATTATTTGTTATTTTACTATTACCCTGGTCGTCTGTTATTTCGTCACAATCACCCGTAAATGTGTCATTTTCTACCTCCTTCTTCAGCGTTCTACTTTCGTTTATTTCGTCTTGTATTTTATTTATATTTATTATTATCTCACCTTTCATGCCCGCAATAGTTTTATTCATACTTTCCAATTTATTGTCTATTTCTCTTAATTTTTTGTCTTGTTTGGTTATTTCCATTTTCAGTTCTATGTTACTAGCATTTATTTCTGACTTAATTTCAATTTTAAATTCATTTAAACTCATATTCAATTTGTCATTGTTCTTATTTTGTTGTTCAAACTTATTGTTTATCATTTCCATCATCAACGCTAATTGGTTGAATACATCTACATAATGGCTCTTACTACTACATTCAACTTCTACAGTTTCAATTACATTCGGTATTTCTGATTGTACGCTCTCATCAATATTTTCGTTTGTTGATATTAAATTGTCCTGCGTAACGTTTAAAATCGACTCTTCCACTACTACACCTTCACACAAAGTTGCATTCTTATTTCCCTCTGCCATTTTCGACCAGTTTGTAAATTAATTTGATTTAAAAAATTGTTTAATTTACAAAGTCACTGTTAAACGGGCGCCAATTAAAGCATTACTTGTTTTTTGAGTTATTAAAATATTGAATTTTGTCCCTTTTTAGGGCACCAATTAAAGCAGTACAGATTAATGAAATAATAATATTGAACTTTGTTGTATCACCTACCTTTCGTAAACTCCTAGGGATTCGTCTGGTGTACTTTTTAGTAGAGAGAAATAGGTAAACATAATGACCAATACATCTTGATATAGTAAATTAACACTGTTTATTATATCTAAATTCATCATCTAAATAGTATCAAAACTCCTCTGTCAACAATTTATTTTACATTACATGGACAGTAATCACTGTACTATTCAGTCAAATTTAATCGGTAATACCCATTGTAAAGGTTTGACTTTACGTACATTATACAGGAAACCAAATTTGTTGAAATACTTACCGCTAATAATTAAACTCTAACCATGTTACTAAAACTAAATAAGCAGTCCAGTTTGCTCACACACACACACTTTCATTCATTTAAAAACCCCATAATTCAAATCATTCCCCCTTTTATATGGAATATTGATAATAAACTGTTATAATACGGTTACTTGGTGTGGGGTTGTAGTTAACTCCGCGTTTTGCGTCTCACATAGTTCCAGGGTTTGGTGTACAAAAACAAACCTTAGTTCACATAAGTTTCAATATAACTGCTTCATCATTATTTTCATTTTACACTGTCTCCAACATCGTTCACAGACACTATTTAGGCCGGCCAACCCTTTAAAAAAAATAGCACAAAATTTGTTTTGCCAAGCTTGGCCTCTAGACGTTATAAGACTGGGAGCGGGAACTGTTCACTAACTCCCCACCCTGCTGCTGGTTTTACAGGGAAGGCAATGCCTTCTGAGCCTAAACGGTTAGCCACCGTGAACTTAGTACGGCTTTCTCAATGTTCATCAGGTGTTGAGAATATTCAATGGTGACGATATATAGGCACCGTGAGGTGTGGCCTCTGCTGTTTTCTCCGCCACATCCGCCGTCACCAAACCTCGTGGCAAAAGAAATTCTTCAGCTCGACATTTTGTGTCGTTCCCGCGCACATGCTGGGGTCGTGCGTCTGGGAGTGTAACACAACATTGCCTTTCTTGGAATTGTGTTGCGTCCCAATGTCACGCCTTGCAAAACTATGTGACTGCGTTCTTTGTTTGATTAACGAAACTGTTCTTGTCTCACGGAAACCGTATTATGTCGGGGACTTGCTGCCTTAGTCACATAAATTTAACAAAAATAAAATAAAATAAATACCCCATTTTGTCCCATTACAACAGCTGACAGATGTTGCTGCTGATATGAGAATGGAATGCCGACCTAGTCATATCAACCGGTTTAATAGCTTTGCGATAGGGAGTCTTATCGCTAACATGTATCTTGCTTACTGCGCTGGTCATGCCGTCGACGTTTTGCAATAACTGCCTTCTGTTATTTAAAAATTTAATAAAATTACTGAAATTAGGAAATCGCTTATCGGACAAGGTTTCCTTCCAGACATGTATGGTTATTGAGTTTTTGCGTTAAGTATTGAACGAAAATAATTTCAAATGTATTTACCGGTAAATTTAATGAATTTAAGGCATTTATATTCGCGGTGATCTCGTCAATGAATTTGGAAATGCTAACCCTGGACTCTTGATGAATGGATTTCATGCCCAAGACATTCCCTATGTGATAGGCGGAGACAATTAATCTGCTGTCGTACCTGGCTCTTAATAGATCAATGGCTACCGCATAATTTTCATGGGTGATTGGAAGAGATTTTATTACATTTAACGCCTCGTCCCTTAATGAGGAGTGCAAATAGTGTAATTTCTGAATGTCCGTCAGGTCAGTCCTGACGTGTACTAACTCCACAAACATATATTAGTGTTGCCAATCAATAATGCTGCCTGAGAAGCAGGGCAATTTAATTGGCTCTAACTGTATAGGGGGGGGGGGTTAATTGGCGTAACTTCAGCTTGTATCAATGGCTTCTTGTTCACCTCCTCTATTTGCTCTAATAAATGACATAACTTGCACTCAATATTACAGAGATCATCCTCTGTTTGAACTCTGTCACTGGCTGATGCGAAATCGGAATCGTCAGCCTCAATTTGAGTCTGAATTTAGTCATATTTCGCGGACAATTCCATCAAATGGCGGAGCTTAATTTTTAATGCATGAGGATCGCTTGTATCCACATCGAAATTGTCAGCGAAAGTATTCACACGGGATATAGACGCCTTAATTGTGCCCCGTTTTTTAATTAATCCCTTCACATCAGCCATGACCGTAATGTAAAATGTGATTTGAAAACGATAGTTAAATGTAGAGCAGGTGAACAATTGTTGTAATTTTGAATAATTTGCTAAATTCTGATCTAATGTGGGAGCCAGTGATCTGTGTACACCTTAATATATTACTTACTATAATAGGTACTTTTTTTTTTTTTAAGAATAGTTATGAACGTTATTGAAAATATGAATGACAATATGCATATAGTCTTATCACGTTACTTAAGTTTCTTAATGCGTTATTGTACAGCTGTGCAAATGAAAATTTATGTACATATGAAAATCTAGATAAAAATACAAGTTTATGGCCACTTGACAAGGATATCTGTTCACGTAAAAATCATTCATGTGGTTATATTAAATGTCATTAAATCTGTGCAAAAATGTTACTTAGTTTGCTGTAACCATCAATTATACATGAAAAATTATAAAAAATGAAAGTATATAGTCACGTGGATGTTGAATCCCGGCATGCTCAAGCTGGCTTCGATCCCGTTGTTCGACCCTGTTCGGCAATCCTTAGAAGTTGGTGCACCTCTTTTTTCTGCTGGTCAGGTGACGCTTGAAGTTGTAGCTCTCCGTATTTTTTTAAGGTTCTGGAATTTCGTTGCTGTAGAACAAATGATGCTGTCCTGCTGTGTCCTGTTGTCTCAGAGTTGCTGCTCTGCAGAATCTTGCAATGTCGAATATGAAGTTCTTTTTAAGAAGAATGAAGGCATGCAACGGCCAGCAATCTGAGGTTTGAAAATGTTCGGGCTTGAACCAAATGTTGTTTGGCCCCATTAAATGAAATATTTCTGAAATCGTGGTGGACCAAAATGCAGCCCGTATGAACAAATCCGGTCGCGGAGGACCAAAAATGTTGCGTCTTAGAAGCTCTCGATGAATCTCGAGTTGATCTTAGAATGCTAATTGGAGTTAGCTGGTCAGAAATGAAATAATTAAGTGGACTGTATGTGTTTTTAGAGGTAATTGTTTATTGAAAATTAACAAGACATAATAGCTGGCGCGTGCAGTTTTAGCACGGCATAATTGCCGGAGAATTAAGATAGAAATAAAATATTGAAGTACATGATAATATGAATAGGCTGAGATCGCCTAAGTAAATTATTGCATGATGATCATGCTATTAGTATGAAATATTGAAACTTTATGTAGCCGCGGCTGGCGAACAAGGTGTGTTGCCTGTACGGAGTCTTGCAAGGAACTAAAATTAATTTTGACTGCTGTCAACTTGATGCAAGCCGGTAGCAGATAACGGGAGAGAAATGACATCACTACACGCACCTGCAATGCTGTGTTTTACAGTACAAAGTTTACATAGGTACAAAGTTTAACCAGTTATAATGAACAGCATTGTTTGTTATTTGTAAACTTATCGGTTAAAACTGTTGGAGACCGTTTGGTGTCCCATGAAAGTCATTTTTATGTGCACTTTCAGTCCATACAATTTAGCCATAACATGTACCAGTACCACATGGCAGGAAATTTGAATTTTATGACGTCAGGGGTGTGAGTACGAGGTGACCATGGTGGGGGTAGAATTTGACTGAAGTAGGGATATCACATGGCCATGGTGGGAGTACCACAGCACTGGTGCGAAGTGTAGTGATTGGTTGGCCATGTTTAATATATGTCACGTAATCATATAGCAGAATCAGTTGTGACTGGTGTGTTTGAATGGCGGTAGTCGATGTGGCCAACATGTGATAAGGGAGAAGAAAATTCCCTCTAGAAGGGAAATAGGTTAAAGAAGTATGTGTGAGGGAAAATTTAGCATTGCCACTACCACCAGTGTGTCTACGTCATGGCAGGAAGGGATTTATGTTCCCTTAACAAGTGTATCCAGCATGTCCGTGGCGATCTTGTCCTCTGCTTGTCTTGATTTAATAGGCTGATGTCGTGTGAGGCATAAAATTGTGTAAATGTATACGTGTGTATGAAAGAAAATAAAGTGTCCAGTTCCTGGTTTCTTCTTCTTGTTTTTTCTATGTTCATAAATAAGGTTAACGTTCATGCACGTTTGTGTATATGTATGTGTGTGTGTATGCGCGTGTGTGCGTGTGTTAAGTAAAACACTGTGTCTTGACTGCTCTTCTTGTCTTTGTTGTCGCAGGTTTTTTCAGTGTTCAAAAGTAAGGTTAACCTTCACTCAAATGATTAATGAGTGTTGAGGAAAAGAAATGTGTATAGGGGCGTGTTGTCTGTCTGTATAGAGATAAAATGTGTGTGGGTCAGGTAGCCTTTGCGTAAAAGCACCTTGATGTATATGTGTGCACATAGATTTTGTGTATTGTTGTAACCTAATGAAAACAATCATTCTCCTCGCTCACAGTGCGAAACAGTATGTGTGAAATAAAACACAGCATCAATCACGTGTATAAGTATAATTACACCATCAAAAATGGTACAATAAATATATACACAGTTATGCATTACATAATGCAATAAAACACACACACACACACACACACACACACACACACACACACACACACACACACACACACACACACACACACACACACACACACACACACATGCATAAAGTACCTATAGAATTGTCATATGGTTTTAACATCAGCAGTGAATCTATAACAGACGTCAGTGTACGGAATTAGAGAGTTACAAATGAAACCGCTGTAGAATGAATAAATAGAAAATCACTAGGTCTTACCTTATAGAAAAACAAATGTAAAACTTCATGTTCACACGATATTGAACGATGTAGTAAGTGTGGAACCGAGCTAAGAAATACTGTCCGCTCTGCTCCATTTCTCGAATACAAATGACCATATAGCTGATCACTTCCTCCTCCACTGCACCGTAACAAGGGCACAACAAGTTAGGTAAGTTCCAAACAATCTGCGGAAAAATCGACGTATTTTTAGAAACAAGGTAGATCGAGATGCAAAATTAAAGTTTTACAAAGTTATGGGAGTTCCTGTACTATGTAAAGGGACACACACTATGGGTGTGAATTATGGGCAACAATGAAAAAAGACGGTAAAATACAGACCTCGGAAATGGCATCATTCTCAAGAGTTAAAACGTGTTCTAAACTTGACCTTATAAGAAATAAGGCCATAAGAGAAGAGTTAAAAGTTTTTATCTTGAATGAAAAATTAAAAGATTACAAACAACAGTGGAAAGAATACTTAGAAAGAATGACAGATTCCAGAATGACCAAACAAGTCTGGAAATTCAAACCTACAGGACACAGGTGTGTGGGTAGACCCAGGAAGAGATGGCTGGAGGATTTTTAAGATGGAACAGGCAGCACCTTGCGTATGCCGTGTTGTGACAATGATGATAGTGTATTAAGAATGTTAGTAAATCAGTGCTTTTTCTATGCTAACAGTTTTAACTCATATTTTAACACTTCCCTGTTACGGATTGTTTCCAAGTTAAGGCTATGCAGAACCTTGTTGTGACTGGCTTTAAATGTTTTTTTTTTAATCGAGTGTACAGCATGTGTGCACACCGTCATCCTTGCTTAAGGTCCAAATGTACCTTACACATTTATAAATACCTTGTAAATGTATAAGGTACCATATAAATATACCGTCACGCTTGCTATAACCCGCCAAATGTACACATATCTTTGTTAATGAACATCCTTTGGTCTAATATTATGTCCTTCACTCTCATTGATTATATAATTTACATTAAATAAATTGACTCCATAATTCTGAAACTGCCCTATAGGAGTCCCATTACAGCAAGTAGATTCACAGTTGGTAACTCCATACTTCTTCATAGCACTGTTCAGACTCGGACATCTGACCAAAATTTCTCTACCGTACCTAGAGAAATTTATTGAATATTTTTAATTTCTTTACCTCAAGATGTATTTTCCTGTATTTGGCACATGTTTCGGGAATCTTATTGTTCCCATCCTCAGCCTTGTTGTTGTGCTTTCCTGTTGTTTTTTGGTATTTTATACTCGTATTATTGTGTGTGATTGTTGTGTATATATTAACTTTGTGAGTGTTTTTGATGTTGAGTACTTTGAAAACTGTGTCATGTTTTGTATTGATTTGTGTATTAGTTTGTTTAGTTTTGTGTTTGTATATTGTAATAAATCGTGGAGTTAGAGAGCGAAGGGATTTTCGTCGGTTAGTGCTTTTTTGAATCTTCCCGCACTTCTGGTTAACTCGGCGATCAGCTCTAACCGTATTCTGGCAGTTGTAGGTTATTTTCTTTCTCGTCGTCGGCAAGGCTATTTCGCCTATGAACCTGCTCGCTCCCACTAATACCTGTGAACACACTCTTATCCTATTTGCAAGTATGAAATGATAACTCTGTTATTGGTAATTATTGATTTTTTATTTTTCAGCTTATTTGGTTAAACAAAATGTAAATGGTTCAGTCTTCGGTCGACCTTGACAGGTTCGTATCGATTCGTTACTTGAATCCGACCTTCAACGAGTTGCAAATAATTATAATGTAAATTAATAATCTCAGGGCTTGGGTTCTTTGGGCTGTTAAGAAGTCATAAATGTTTTAAAAAGGCCTACAACACATTACAAATACATAAAAATAAGAAATCTTAATTATTAATGTTAACAAATATGAAAGTTATGTTTTTAACTAACTGCGTCAACGACACTTTGTCTGCACTGGGAAATCGCCTCTCAACAAGATGGCCGCCCTGGTCAGTTAACCAAACGACATGTGCTTCCTGTGTTTTTTGTTGAAATAAAATGTTATTACTGTTAACCACCGTATTAATGTTCAGTGGTTATTCTAATTATCACTGTAGATAGTTTATATAGTGTAGTGAAGTTGATCTATGTGTAGTGTTGTTACGAAATTACTTCGGAATTATATTTACGTCACTTGTATAATGCAGCTCTCTCAGATTTTTTTGATGTTGGTGTAGATTTAAGCTTCCATCGGTCAGTGGTAGTTCTTTTATTTTCTCTATAAGTTTTTTAGTATGTTCTCCTCTTCTGTGGCTTTGTTTAGGTCATTAATTTAGTGTAAGTTTATTTTTTTTATCTTCACTCTAAGCGTCAGCTATACGGTTTTTGACCCTTTCTGTCTGATGTTCAACAATACAATAATAATTCTTCTCGTCTTAGTAACGGTTTTTTGACCAGTAAACTCTGTTTTTGATTGGTCAGTTTGGACGAACTTGAGGTCAAGCGGCATATAGTACTGAAAATCATATCCTTGCCCTCCATGTCAAAAAGTACTCCTTTGTTACCTTTTGTTTAAGTTAAAATTAATTTACATAGTTTTGTTCTTATTACAAAGATCTACATTTTGATACATAATTTTATATGGGTTAACTTTATAGTAGGCGTTTTTACACCTTTACAAGAATTCTAAATCTAGACTATAGTACTGCACTAACTTTTATTATACAATACTTAATTTTTGTCGGACTAATTTAATTTGGTTCACATTTATTCTAAACTTGTGTCTTACTTAAATTTTGGTCCTTTTTTGTTATTATTTTCTCATATTGATTTGGTATCTTAATCATTTCTGACATTGCCTTATTTTATATTACATGTTTGGCCTAGGCTTTAAATTTTATTTCAGTATCATGTTCTAATTCACATTAATTATTAAGTGGTTTTTTTTGGTTGTGAACCTTTTGCCTGATTACATTTGTTTACAGCTTATTACATGTGCTTTGACCCTTAACATATCCTAACAATATTTATAAATTAAAACAAAATCTCTTAACATACTAACTTAAAGTGTTGCCTTCATGGCCAAGATTACATTAATTTATGAACAAACAATAACATAAACTATTTAGTGTACCATAATACCAATTCCATTCCCACTCTATTAAGCTTTACTAGCTGACTATCAATGTATTGTTTATATGGGCCCTTTTTAGGTATTATATTATGGTAACACACATTTTATATTTTGCCAGTAGGCTTAGTACAATTTCCCCCTGTTACTACTGATTTATAAACAATAAATAACATTGGCTTTGGCATAACAAATGAACATAATTAAATAATGTTCAGGCCTTCACTAACATCTCATTATAAAATGGGACCTATTACTTAGTCTACTGTTAATATGATTTGTGGTCTCCTCTTTAAAAATAAACCACATGAGTTAAAACCATTGAAACTCTAATAACTAATATTGCCTTAACACAATTGTTTCTTCTACACTGACATATTTATTCTCTTGCACTTAAAGTAATTGGAGGGGTCATTCATCCTATAACGGTACAGAATTGTAGGGCCAAGGTAATATTTAAAAAAAATTGTATTCCCCATGTAGTCATTGTTCACCTTTTTAGAACCTCGAGCTGGTCAACCACGTATTCAGTGTTATTACAAAACAAAACGTCTGTGTTTTGTCTCCGCACTCAAACAGTCAGACAGATTACGAAACAACATACAGTTTTACGTTAGCCGTGAATCACAGAGAAAATAACGTCAAGTCATACATCTCACCAGGCGGCAAAATGTTGCAAAACCCCATGCCTGCTTTATAGCGCCTTTTAAAAAACACCAATTGGAGCGCAGACTGTTGATCACGTGACTAGATGAACATCCGTGTATTACCGCCTTAGCGCAGTAATGAGTAGAGTTCCATTGCAACTCATGGTCGGGCGCCCAGAAAATCAGCATACAGTTCGTTAATTCAAAACGGTGGCCTCGGGTGTGCAAGATAGGCCATAAAACAAATTCGGCGTATCTAATAAAGTGTGAAAACATTTATAAAAAGTATGTAAACAATAGAGCGCGGCCAGAAAAACTTAATCATCTAAGTGCGAGTAAAGTTACGTCGGCCAACTTAATATTAACTTATGTGGTAATATTAAATGAAATCAGTGGATTGAATTGAAAAAACACAGTGAACTCAATATTAACAGTGGGGTGAGTGCGCGCGAACCAAGAAAACGGTCAACACAGTACAACAAACCACAGGGACACACACGGTGGATGGGTAACTAATAACCCTAAATATGCATATTAAAAAATCAGTTTAAAATGAATGTTGATAGTTACATGTAAACCTAAATAATAGAGATCTCTAAGGGAAAAGGTATAAAAAACGTATTGGTTCATACAAAAAATAAATAATTTGTAATAGGTTAGAAGTAAGAAAAATTTCCTTTGTTAATCTGCTAGATTTTAGGTTATTCGTTACTGATTAGTTGTATTACTAATACAACATAATATACTAGTATTTTAATGTGTTTAATAAACCAGAAGCATTTGTTTTAACATAAACTGCGTATTTATATTGGTACCAGTCACCTCAAATAATCCTTTCTGCAGCTGTGTTCATCTGTAAAACCTTGGAAAAGCACTCTAAGGTAAGAATTTATTAATAAAATTTGAAGTAATTTATATTGTTTCATTGGCCCCCGAAACAGAGACGGCGAGTGTAATTTTTTATTACATTCGCCAGACCTAATTAAGCTGCAGAACGGGTTATTTGGGAAGTGAGGGTGTGTTTGTCAAAAATATAAATGTTTAATGAAGTTTTATATAGTTAATTATATAGCTTATTGTGTATTCAAATTAATTGACAAAGATGGGAAATATAGAGAAGAATGAAATGAATCTGACCAACTCGGTAGTTACGAGTGAGTCAGGAGGTGACTTAACGCCAATTATTCCAATTGAATCAGTGGTAGCGAATAATTCGGGGTTGGAGACAACTCCAAGCCGAATAGATGAAATTAATTTAGACGAAAGTAATCTAACACAATCTGTAGTAATTAGTGAGGCGGGAGCAAATTCCACTCCCGTAGCAACTAAAATAAAAGAAAAAGAGTATTAAATGAATTATATATTCAATTTCATGAGAGCAATGTCTGATGATATTAAGCAGAGTGTGAATATTAAGTTAGAAAGTAGCTTCGAGGTAGTAAATAGTCGTTTTGATAGTAATGAGGAAAAGTTTGAGACAAAATTTGATAAATTAAATAAACGTTTTGATATACATGACCATAAATTGGATGAAATAAAGAGCGATATTAATAAGATGAAACTACAATATTCTAATATCGATAAACGTATAAATGATATAGATGAGCGATGTAATGTTATTCTTGAACAAGTAATTACAGTAAATGATAATTTAAAAAGCTTTGCAAGTAACAGTGGTAATATGACAACAGATAGTAGAGAAATTAATAACAAGGTGAGTAATACCGATGATTATAATAATGTGTTAAAAAGTGATATAGTAGATAATAGTAGTGATAATGAGAGTAGATTGAGAGTTGAGGTTGATCAGGGATTGCTAGTTAGTGCTTATGATTCAGAAAGGGAGTATAGTGACAATTTAAATATAGAGTATGAACAGAGGGCGTATTTTTCTTGTGGAATAGGTGAAGAAAAAGCTTCACCAATGTTGTATGAGGACAGAGTTTCCCCCAGTAGTTGTATGGAAGACGAGGGTGTCTTCAAATGGTCCCTTTATTTTTTGTGATGGTCTTGGAAGTACCAAGACGAATAGTAAGTTTGTGTTGCCCTCTGTGTGGAGTGAGAATATGAAATGGTGTGGTATTGATAGTGATTATGAAAGAGATAGAGTGATAGAATTGTTTCGATTAAGTAGAAATTATGAAGGATTAATTAAGGAGTTAAATAATGAGAGCATTATTATCAATAATAAAAACTTAACCTTGTGTAGTAGTAAACCATGAGTATATGGATGATAAATATTTACTTGTGGGGAGAAGGAGTGTACTGGTAGTAGCAGATAATTGCGGTAATGATGTAATTGTAACAATAAATACTGACGGTGACAAGACCAGAATTCCAAATGTAGACAGGTTGTATGAGATAATAATAATGTGGGGTAAGCCTACAAAACATTGTTACTGGATAATGGAAACATTTGAGAACACAGATAGTTATTACAATAATAAAAATAACAAATTGAAGGTCGATAAAAATGATTTATGTTTTAAATATGTTAGATATTTATACGATGATGGAGGTTGATTAAAAAATCGGTGAATGGACATTTTAAATATTTTAGTTTATGGTCCTGACCTTGCTAATCCAGGAAATGAGGTGTGGTAAACTGAAAAATAATGACAAAAGATTGTAAATAAATTTATAGTGAAATTAATTGTGTTTGTATTGTAAAACGTTTTATGTAAACCATGTGTGTATGTAGTAGAAATTGATTTTAATAATAATAATATTTTCTTTTGTTAATTAACAATAATAATTAACAGGAGATATTAAGGATTTTTTTTTTGAATTGTGTGTCTGTATTAAAAGTGTTTTAAATAATGTAATTAAAGCTAAATTGTTTTGAGGGGAGGTGGAATTAAAGTAATGTAAAAGGTGAATTTGATTAATGCAGTAAAATTAATATTGATGTGAATTGTAATAAATAGTAATTGATGAATTTTATTAACACTAAAAGATTTATAGAGACTGAAAATTGAAGGAGTACATGTGTTAGTAGTGTTGTAATCAGAATGTTGAGACTGAGTTCGTGTTTATAACACCAGTCTGGCAGACAACTGTTAATGTAAACAGGTATGTTGTATGTTGTGTGACCCATGTTTACAGTCATGGTGTACTTGACAACAACAAGAATGTTGTAGTTGATGAATCATTGCCATAAGTAAAATCTTATTATGAAACGAAAGAAATGTAAGATGTGTTGAAATGGAGGTAGTTTTTTATGAATAACAAAAGGAAATGACGTAGTGTTTTAATTGTAATGCAATTAATATTTTTGTTTTGAACATATGAAGAGACTAAATTAACTTTGAGATGGTATTGGATTAACTTAAAAGTGTGAATGTTAGTGAGGCGTTTAAATCTATTTTGATCTGAATTTTGACTGTAATTGTAAAATAAATAATTGATGAAAAAATAATGATTAAAATATTCATTTGAAATTGAAAACTGAAGGAAATGCTTGGGCTAAGATAGTGTTTGTAAAATAAGATGTGCATATAACTGTTCATGTAAACTTTTATAAATGTCAATCTATGTTTTATGTTTAACTGTAGATTCCCCACCTAAGTGCGGCCATGACCTCACCGGATCATGACCGTGAAAGTAGTTAATTGTGACAAATCATAAATTTTACTTGATATAACCGGCTTGTGGTTTGTTTTGTTTTGTTAACCCGGTGGCTTGTTAGACTTAGTAGGGGGTTATTTTTAGGGGAATCTACCAAATTTTGGAACAGGGTTATTTTCACCCAGATAGGGGTGGTAGTCCATTAGGGACGTATCATTCACTATTAGTAAGTATAGTATAATGAATTTTTATTGTGATGCCGAAGCAAGGATGGGGGTGGAATAAAAGAAAAAATGTCCACCCCTTCCGCATCAGTCCTTGTGGAAGCAACTGGGCGCTACAGTCCAGGGGGGGAAATAGTGAGTGTGGATTAGGGGGTGACCCAGTTACAGGTTACGAGGGAGATGTGATTATGGCTAGCATGAGGCCTGCGAGGGCCAAGAAGCCTAGTGCTGAACACAGTAGAATGTAATGGGTATCAGGGGTTAAGGGATATGTAGGGGGGTAAAAGAAAAAAAAAATTGATTCTATATATATATATATATATATATATATATATATATATATATATATATATATAGTTAAGGATATAAGGAAATAACTTGTATTTCTTATTTATAATTGTTGTGATTTAATGTGATTTTGTATAATTAATGTGATATTTTGGATGGGTAATATTGTACTGGGAACATTATTTAATTTGTCTGGAACTAAGTCTAGGATACTGTAAACTTATACTGTTCTGTTAACATTGTATCTTCTAGGGCCAAGCTATATTGTTGAGCGAAACCAATGTAACTTGTTGAAGATGAGTCATTGTGATAGTGTATGCATATGGGCTTGATGATTAAATTTGAATTAATCAAAGTAACCGATGGACAGTTTAGAAGTTGTATTACAATGTAGTCAGATGTACGTTATATTTTGTAATAAAAATGAACCAGTACTTTGCTGATAATGAACCAGTACGGCTAAGAGGAAACGAATCAGTTGTGGATATGGTACAATGGAAAGCCTTTTTGTTAATTTTTTAATTGGATGTCAGAGTCAGGCGTTACTGTGGTGAGTATCTATCTGATTTTATGGTGTTGGGATCTCGAACAGAGAAGTCCAGTAAGATCGGATGGGTGCTGCCACAGTCGCCAGACTAGGGGGGTAAGTACCGATGATTTTAGTAGAGAGTTCAGGGGGGTTGCTGCGCCATATCCTCACTGATCCTCTTAGGTTTTAGGCAATGAGAGTTTGTATGCTTCGGCATACAATCTCTCATTAGGGGGGGGGGTTGTAACGGTACAGAATTGTAGGGCCAAGGTAATATTTAAAAAAAATTGTATTCCCCATGTAGTCATTGTTCACCTTTTTAGAACCTCGAGCTGGTCAACCACGTATGCAGTGTTATTACAAAACAAAACGTCTGTGTTTTGTCTCCGCACTCAAACAGTCCAGACAGATTATGAAACAACATACAGTTTTGCGTCAGCCGTGAATCACGGAGAAAATAACGTCAAGTCATAGATTTCACCAGGCGGCAAAATGTTGCAAAACCCCATGCCTGCTTTATATTTATAGCACCTTTTAAAAAGCACCAATTGGAGCGCAGACTGTTGATCACATGACTAGACAAACATCCGTTTATTACCGCCTTAGCACAGTAATGAGTACAGTTCCATTGCAACTCATGGTCGCGTGGCCAGAAAATCAGCATACAGTTTGTTAATTCAAAACAGTGACCTCGGGCGTGCAAGATAGGCCATAAAACAAATTCGGCGTATCTAATAAAGTGTGAAAACATTTATAAAAAGTATGTAAACAATAGAGCGCGGCCAGAAAAACTTAATCATCTAAGTGCGAGTAAAGTTACGTCGGCCAATTTAATATTAACTCATGTGGTAATATTAAACTAACTCAGTGAATTGAATTGAAAAAACACAGTGAACTCAATATTAACAGTGGCGTGAGTGTGCGCTAACCAAGAAAACCGTCAACACAGTACAACAAACCACAGGGACACACACGGTGGACTAATAACTAATAACCCTAAATATGCGTATTAAAAAATCAGTTTAAAATGAGTGTTGATAGTTACATGTAAACCTAAATAATAGAGATCTCTAAAGGAAAAGGTATAAAAAACGTATTGGTTCATACAAAAAATAAATAATTTGTAATAGGTTAGAAGTAAGAAAAATTTCCTTTGTTAATCTGCTAGATTTTAGGTTATTCGTTACTGATTAGTTGTATTACTAATACAACATAATATACTAGTATTTTAATGTGTTTAATAAACCAGAAGCATTTGTTTTAACATAAACTGCGTACCAGTCACCTCAGATAATCCTTTCTGCAGCTGTGTTTGTCTGTAAAACCTTGGAAAAGCACCCTAAGGTAAGAGTTAATAATTAATATAAAGTAATTAATATTGTTTCAATCCTTAGTCTTTTTCTGCATGATCAATGATCATCTCTGTTTTCCACCTTCTTACACTTATACACTTTTCATGAGTTTATGTCTTATATTCTATGGTACATGGTTTTTATTTATTACACTTTTGTATTGTACTTTTATTTTACATAACATAACATGGTTAATGGTTTATTGACCATGGTTTATTTTATTTTCCATGGTTAAATATTTGAGTCCAGTTATTCTGACTTTTTATCATTTGGATTATTTTGTTATTTATTTGGGGCTCCCATTATGTCGTGTTACATAAATGCTCCCCCTCCAAGATATGGTTATTTTTACGAAACGGGTTTGGGGAAATAAGCTGTTACTTAACTGTTCCTTCTTTATATTTACTTTCTTACAGCCTTTTTTAACAACTGTTTAACCAGATATTACTTAAATTCTTCGCTTTATTCGGTGAGTTAGAGTATACGATTCGGTAGTTATTGCAATTGTTCACTAACCTCTCCTTTTGTGGCACACTCATGATCTCTGTATATCCTTTCCTTGGAATGTCCTGATTTCCTGCAGTATTTCCTCCCATAATTCTGGTTCTGTTACGGTTTATTTGTTTCCTATGGGTACCCTAACATTTTCCCTAACTTAGTATGAATTCCTGTCCTGAGGGGCACTTGTGCTTCCTATTATCTCAGCGGATCATTCATAATCGCAGAGTGGCGCCGTAGCATACAACACTCTGTTTATACCTTAAAGAGTAACCCTTGGGTTACTAATAACACCATAGGAATTCCTATTTCTTCTCTCGTAACATTCAGGCTTATTTGCTGCTTTATGGTTTTATATTATTTACCTGTGTCTCCTATAATTGTATTTGGTTTATGGATGGTGTGCGTATTCTCTCCGTTTTTCTGGTATGTTTATTAAGGAAGTGTTCGCTCCCATTGTGATAAAGACTGTTGTCAGCATTCCTTGTAGTGTTTTTTTGATGTACTCTATGTCTCAGTTTGTTTTCGCTTTACCCTGTTTTCTTTCTAATGAATCCCTTGTTATATTTTTTCTAAATAATTTTTTGTCTTAATTAATTGTTAGTTTAATGCTTTTTTCTTCTTATTTTTCCGTTTATATTCCCCTTTTGTTCATTATTAGCTTTTCTTCGGTATTGGTTGTTTTCTTAATTATCATTATTATTTCTTCTTCATTTCAAATAGTTTGCTTGATCGGTACTCAGAAAATCAGTCCCTTCTTTTCGAGAGTGTGTGGTATTTAGTTTTTATCCATGGTCCATCATCTCATCTGCACTTGTCGTTCGGATTCTTCTGGTGTGCAGAACTATTTCCTTCCTTGAGATATAGGTCTCTGCTACCTCATACACCAATTCTTCTAATGCCACCTTTTCACTAGTATCCAGTTTTATAGTAATCACTCTATCATCTGTTTTCCTAAACAAATATGTCGATGGTATATCAATTATCGGTGGTATCACTTATATCTTATCATGTATTTTTGGTGTATTCATTTTACTTATAGACTTTTTTAATTTGTTACACACTGTTTTGTTGTGAGTCCTTTCTAAAGTTTCTATTAAGTTCCTTGTTTTATTTTTAAGATTCATTATTTCATTCTGGTCAGTAATTGATAGATTAAGCACGTTAATTAGTCCATTCTTCATCATCTCCACTTCTTCTCTTGTATTTATTAGTTTCTTTTTACACATTTTTCCTGTTTCTTTCGTTTTCTTAATCTTCTTAATTATTTGGTTCTTCTTTACCCCCTTACTGTTGATTTCTATTTGCTTAATATTCTCTTTGTTTTTGTTATTTTTATTTTCAGATAACAATGCACTTTTGTCTTCTTTAATTTCTATTTCCTTCCTACTATCTTCTTCAATTTCCGGATTTAATTGTTCCATATTGTTATTGTTTGTTATTTCTTCTACCTTCATTTTACTTCTATCATTTATTGACAGATTTTGTTGTTCCAAGTTTTCATAATTGTGTACTTCCATCCTCTGGCTAAGTGTCTTTCTGACGTCTTCAATCTTCTCATTGAGAATTTCTCTTAACTCTCTGTTGGAGTTCTCAATTTTTTCATTTATTTGTTTTAAGTTTTGCTCGTTTATTTTCTCGATTTTGCCTTCCAACTTCTCGTTCATTTGCCTATTATCTTCCTTATTTCGGTCAAACTTTTCATTCATTTGTCTTATTAAGTCTTCTCTCAAACTTTCGCTTTGTTTCTTTGAGTTTTCGCTTGTTTGCTTGATATCTTCCTTCATACTATTCATTAATTCTATCAATTTTATTAGATACGGGTCTCCTCTAGCTTCCTCCTTGTCACCCGCCTGTTGTTCCATCTCAGTGTCTGTGACTGCTTCTGTTTCTTGTTCTTTCCTACCTTCTTCCATCTCCTGGTCCTTCGCCATCTTTTTGAAACTCCTCTCGTATGCATTTCTGAACTTATAACAGCCGCCTGCTAAAATTAGGTTGACTGTATTTTTGATAGCGGTACTACAGTCCGTAATTTTTCCTAAATTCAGCGCCACTGGTTGGGCGCCACTCTGTAATAAATCGTGTAGTTAGAGAGGGAAGGGATTTTCGTCGGTTAGTGCTTTTTTGAATCTTCCCGCACTTCTGGTTAACTCGGCGATCAGCTCTAACTGTATTCTGGCAGTTGTAGGTTATTTTCTTTCTCGTCGTCGGCAAGGCTATTTCGCCTATGAACCTGCTCGCTCCCACTAATACCTGTGAACACACTTTTATCCTATTTGCAAGTATGAAATGATAACTCTGTTATTGGTAATTATTGACTTTATTTTTCAGCTTATTTGGTTAAACAAAATGTAAATGGTTCGGTCTTGGGTCGACCTTGACAGGTTCGTATCGATTCGTTACTTGAATCCGACCTTCAACGAGTTGCAAATAATTATAATGTAAATTAATAATCTCAGGGCTTGGGTTCTTTGGGCTGTTAAGAAGTCATAAATGTTTTAAAAAGGCCTACAACACATTACAAATACATAAAAATAAGAAATCTTAATTATTAATGTTAACAAATATGAAAGTTATGTTTTTAACTAACTGCGTCAACGACACTTTGTCTGCACTGGGAAATCGCCTCTCAACAAGATGGCCGCCCTGGTCAGTTAACCAAACGACATGTGCTTCCTGTGTTTTTTGTTGAAATAAAATGTTATTACTGTTAACCACCGCATTAATGTTCAGTGGTTATTCTAATTATCACTGTAGATAGTTTATATAGTGTAGTGAAGTTGATCTATGTGTAGTGTTGTTACGAAATTACTTCGGAATTATATTTACGTCACTTGTATAATGCAGCTCTCTCAGATTTTTTTGATGTTGGTGTAGATTTAAGCTTCCATCGGTCAGTGGTAGTTCTTTTATTTTCTCTATAAGTTTTTTAGTATGTTCTCCTCTTCTGTGGTTTTGTTTAGGTCATTAATTTAGTGTAAGTTTGATTTTTTTATCTTCACTCTTAAGCGTCAGCTATACGGTTTTTGACCCTTTCTGTCTGACGTTCAACAATACAATAATAATTCTTCTCGTCTTAGTAACGGTTTTTTGACCAGTAAACTCTGTTTTTGATTGGTCAGTTTGGACGAACCTGAGGTCAAGCGGCAGATAGTACTGAAAATTATATCCTTGCCCTCCATGTCAAAAAGTACTCCTTTGTTACCTTTTGTTTAAGTTAAAATTAATTTACATAGTTTTGTTCTTATTACAAAGATCTACATTTTGATACATAATTTTATATGGGTTAACTTTATAGTAGGCGTTTTTACACCTTTACAAGAATTCTAAATCTAGACTATAGTACTGCACTAACTTTTATTATACAATACTTAATTTTTGTCGGACTAATTTAATTTGGTTCACATTTATTCTAAACTTGTGTCTTACTTAAATTTTGGTCCTTTTTTGTTATTATTTTCTCATATTGATTTGGTATCTTAATCATTTCTGACATTGCCTTATTTTATATTACATGTTTGGCCTAGGCTTTAAATTTTATTTCAGTATCATGTTCTAATTCACATTAATTATTAAGTGGTTTTTTTTTGTTGTGAACCTTTTGCCTGATTACATTTGTTTACAGCTTATTACATGTGCTTTGACCCTTAACATATCCTAACAATATTTATAAATTAAAACAAAATCTCTTAACATACTAACTTAAAGTGTTGCCTTCATGGCCAAGATTACATTAATTTATGAACAAACAATAACATAAACTATTTAGTGTACCATAATACCAATTCCATTCCCACTCTATTAAGCTTTACTAGCTGACTATCAATGTATTGTTTATATGGGCCCTTTTTAGGTGTTATATTATGGTAACACACATTTTATATTTTGCCAGTAGGCTTAGTACAATTTCTCCCTGTTACTACTGATTTATAAACAATAAATAACATTGGCTTTGGTATAACAAATGAACATAATTAAATAATGTTAAGGCCTTCACTAACATCTCATTATAAAATGGGACCTATTACTTAGTCTACTGTTAATATGATTTGTGGTCTCCTCTTTAAAAATAAACCACATGAGTTAAAACCATTGAAACTCTAATAACTAATATTGCCTTAACACAATTGTTTCTTCTACACTGACATATTTGTTCTCTTGCACTTAAAGTAATTGGAGGGGTCATTGATCCTTACAGTCTTTTTCTGCATGATGAATGATCATCTCTGTTTTCCACCTTCTTACACTTATACACTTTTCATGAGTTTATGTCTTATATTCTGTGGTACATGGTTTTTATTTATTACACTTTTGTATTGTACTTTTATTTTACATAACATAACATGGTTAATGGTATATTAACCATGGTTTATTTTATTTTACATGGTTAAATATTTGAGTCCAGTTATTCTGACTTTTTATCATTTGGATTATTTTGTTATTTATTTGGGGCTCCCATTATGTCGTGTTACAATATTTATAAATAGGCTATAACATCTTGAGGTAAAGAAATTATAAATATTAAGTAAATTATATATGCATCAAGAAATAGACTGTAGAAAAAGGTGTTTGAAATGTGTGTGTGTGTGTGTGTGTGTGTGTGTGTGTGTGTGTGTGTGTGTGTGTGTGTGTGTGTGTGTGTGTGTGTGTGTGTGTGTGTGTGTGTGTGACCAATTTAAACAGTTGCAGTAAATGTTTACAGTTTGTTAAAACAGCCGTATTTCATTGGGAAAAATAATTTATTTTTTATTTTATTGTAGATATTTTATTTATATTTATATTTATTTTGTTACAGCATTTGAAAGACATCACTACAATTATAAAGGATGAAATTCTTTTAGAAGAAGTGGAAAAAGAAATGAATACACAAGAGGTAACTTTTTTTTTAAATATACAATCAGTCTTCCATCTACAAGTAGGTGAGACAAGTGAGATTCATGGTAGATCAGTCTTCCATTGAAGGCGGTCACTTTATTAACAAAATATTTTTGAAGTTGAACATTTATAGTTGAAAATTAGATTCAGTCTTAGCCTTTCCAGTGCTCTGGGTGTGTATACACACAAAATTTTTATGTCAATATGATGCTTTGGATGTGGTAAGTCGCATGTCATTTTAAATTGGTAGAGTGCTCAGAATGGTTTAGTACGCCTATGGCTGTAACACACGGAACAAGCATTGTGCGTACAAGGTCAACGAATTGTCTTTAGTTATGAGTCAGCTGTTGAAACAAAGACAGTTCATTCAGTGTGTCTGGTGTCATTTAGAAGTTGAGATAATTCACATGAGTTTTTGTAAATGCTGCCATTAAGTGATACATATATTTGTTGTTGTGGTGTGTTCCTTTTAGTTACATCTGCAATTGACAGTTGAGTGTTGCTCAGGTTGTGTAATCTTTGCCGTTAGCGATAAATGTAATTGTTGTTGTGGCGAGTTTATTTTTTATCTACATTTGCTAATTGACAGTTGAGTGTTTTGAGATTGTGTAATCTTTCCAGTAAATGACATGTATAATTGTTATTGCGGCCCATTTTGTAAATGGTAGAGTGCTCCACGCATATATTGTAAGGCGACGAAATGAAGGACCCAATAAACAATTAAATCTAATATAAAATGACCCTTAATGAAACCATTTAGATAACCTTGGTGAAGGAATAAAATAGAAATTACCAAAAGAAGCACCGTGCAATGTATACTAAGAATTAATGTATTTAATTATAAAACAAAGAACTATTTGTGAATGTAAATTAGAGTTTGGACCATAAGGGCATGATATGGTTTTAATATGTTTGGTTCATGTTTGTTTTTATTTTTATATCAAGTAATAATTGTAATTCATCAAAAGTATTAAGCCAAAAGGCTAAATAATATTTATAGATTGAAAGATTGTACTAGAGGAAGTGCCAAAACATAAGCCAAATCAACATAAATTTGTTGTAAATTAACTATCAAATTATTATGTCACTGTAAATCTATAAGAAATAGCATAATCACTAAGTTAGGCCTGATTCAAATAACAGTAACAACGATGTAATAATTACATAAAATTGTAAAATAACTTTATAAATGTTAAACTACTTAAAGACATAGGAAATAGAATTTTGGTAAATTGTTAATGCCACTATTTGAACACTCACATATAGCAAGTGAGATACCTAAATGTTTGTAATTTTATAAGATCATGGTGTAAATTAATTTTAGGAATATTTAATATTAATTAGGAAGTAGTTTTAAGTAAGAAATATAAAAATTGTAAATCTTAAATATTCATGGTCACATGACCTAGTAACCTGACGTTTTGACCAATAGGAATTTTGCTAATTTTGGTCAAACCCGTCGAGGGCAGAAGAAAAATATATGATTCTATTGTTAGACTTGAAAGTGTGCAGTTTAATTTTATGCAGCTCTAAGCCAAAGGGTGTAACACAATCAAATCCAAGTCAGAAAAAGTGAATTGAAAAAATATTAATAGAGCCTAGTAAGAACAGAAGAGATCGTAATATAACTTATAAATCATAGAACGGAGAACAAATTAAAAAATATTTTAACAGTGCGTACATATTTCTACCAGTTGGTGAGAGTTAACCTTTTTGTATTACAACTACACAACACCAGAATTACTCCAAGTAACACTTATTCACCAGAACAGTAGTGTAGAAACTAATTTAAACACAGTGGACAATTTGTATGGTTTACTTTATTCATGAAATTTGTTGTAAAAACATTTGAAAACTAAATACACAAAATTGGCGTGACCACTAGCCGCCATATTGCTTTAGTCCTATTGAATGACAGGATAACGTCATTGGCCGTATTCAGCAACCAAACTGAACGATTAATTTTTTATTGTGTTCTTTTGTTAATATTAAGTCTTGTTACTAGTTGATAAGTATTATTCAATTTGTGATGTATAGTACTTTTTTGTGGGCATTTCGAGCTTTAATAACAGTCCAAAGAACCCCGAACTGAGTATAACGTATGAAAATAATTTAGGATCGAACCGAAAGCAAGAATCGATATGAGCATTATGCAACTTCGACTTCGTATTAGAGAGGATTGTAATTATTGAAAATAAAATGAAAATATTTTCCCCAATTGATATAAAACTGTCTTTTATTTCAAAATAAAATAAAAATAAAAATTTTATTACAGCTAAGAAGAGTTGAACAACTACAACGATTTTGAATAAAATGTAATGCATAATAAATTACGGTAAGTCTGTTAACCTCCAAAAGGACAACTCAACACTACAACTAAACCCAATCATCGAACAAAGATAGTTGACCTTATTTATTTAATTTAAATAACTAAATATCTTCTTCTTCTACACTTCATGGTATAGGCAGAAATGCCTGTTCCGTCTCCACAATGTCATAGTTGGTCCCATCTTGAAAAAGGTCTTCCAACGGTACGCTTGCCCGTTGGTTTTTTTGTGGTAGTCTACATTTGTCCATGTGGTCAATGTGTTCCCGCCATTTCCGTTTGTAATCATCTATTCGATGATTCAAATTGTAGATGTTTAGCGCATTCCGGACGTTGTCATTACGTATTCTATCTAATCGTGTACAGCCCTTGACTCTTCTCAGAAAGCGCATTTCAGCTGCCTGAATCTTTGATCTATCTAGCTTTGAAAGAACCCAGGTCTCACTGCCGCATGTCAGAACTGGGACAACCATGGTTTTATATAACTTTAATCTTGTCTCCTTACGCGTTTTATTTCCCAACATTCTATTTATCGTTCCCCCCTATGTATTCAAATCTCTGAAGTTTTCTTTCTATATCATGTCCTTTTAGATAGCTGACATCCAGTCCTAAATAGCAAAAATGTGATACTTGTTCTGCAGGATGTCCATAGACCATTATTTTTGAGTGTACTGGATTCTTCCCTTTAAATGCCATTATTTTAGTTTTCTGTGCCGATATTTCTAGGGAATATTCGTTAGCTATGGTTTTAATGTGTACACCAATCTTTGCAGGCCATCTTCAGTCGTTTGAATTATTGCTAAATCATCTGCAAAAAGTAACGAATTTGAAGTGGTGTTGCTGTTTATTTTAATACCTCCACGGACTTCTTCCTTCCATATCCTGATTATGTGATCTATGTATATATTAAACAAAGTTGGAGACATGCTACAAACCTGTCGCACACCCTGTGTTGTTACTAACTCTGTGCTTATACTTCGTCCCGTATTTATCACTATTTCTGCTCGTTTATATAGTCCTTTCAATGCCTGGATCGTGTTGAGGGTACCCTCTTATATTCATAATTTCCCACAGCTTTTGTCTATTTACTTTGTCAAACGCCTTCTTAAAATCTATAAATGCTATGTGCGTTTCAAGATTGAACTCTCTTCTTTTTTCAATCAGTTGTTGTATTATAAAAACATTGTATAAAACAACCCATGTAATAAGAAATTATTTGATTTGTTACAATATACACACACTGCTGCTGAAAATATGGCACACGGGCAAAGCATAACTGCTCACACTTGTTGGCAGCGAAAAGGTTAAAACATGGAGACACCTGAGATGTCGTGCATTGGTGCTGTCACCCAACAAGTTGAGTGCTAGTTGATTGGGGTTGGTGATTCAATTTCAGTTGTTAGTTTATACAATAACATTGAATTTTCTATACCAGTGAAACACTTGAATGTTGTCTTCTACACTTTTGTTCCTTGTGAGCAATGGGTAGGTTGATGATTGTTATCAACATGTAATATGAATACATTGTAAGTACATCAATAATTGAATGAACGAATCAAGTTTTGTTTTTGCTCGTCCTTTTAACCATTATGAATTTAGCTTCATTTTTAAAAATTCAAAATTTTGGGATACCAGGGGCCAAAAAGTGAGGGAAAATTTTTGATAAAATAGCAAAAATTCTAAGGGATTATTGGGCATATGGCATGTGGGATATTGAAGGGAATATTAACTAAAATCTGAATATAGTGGTGAGCTTTAGAAATTACAATATTTTGGAATGCAAATTTTTAACACAGCAGCCTGTAATGTGTCAAAAAGGGGGGTTTTATTTTTGAGTAAATTTATTTAAACTTGTTTGTGGTCAGCATTGCAAGTCCCTTGTAAAATACGGCTGTATTCAAACAAAGAACAGTAACGTAACTTTTGGGCCAGAGTGTAGTTGGAGAATGCCAGACTCATTTGTAAATTCAACGATTGTCACGTACGCTGGGCGCACGCACTCGACGGGGCGCAGCATCTACGCCTCAAAGATAAAACCGACGCTACAAAAAATGGCGAGCCAGTATGAGTTTTGTACCATGTGCTATCGAGACGACGGAAGTCAAGCAGAAGCCACACCCACAAAAGCCTCCTATATCGTCAACATTTAACAACATTAGCCATGTGGCACACTGACAATCTATACACAGTGAACGACTACAGAAAATTTGTCACCTGAAGGCAGTGCCTTGCCGTTGAGCAACCAGATGTAGTGGGGAGTTGGTTGGTACTCTCCGAGAGAGTCGTCTACCAACTTTTTACCCGGCCGGCTGGACAAAAAGACTCGTGGGCCCAAGAAATGTTTTAACTCAACAGAAAGTGATAAAATTTACAAATAAGTGAACGGTATCGCAGAATGAAATAAGTGGAGTGAAAGAAGAAGAAATCAACAATATGGTGAACGGACAAAACATTCGGATACACACGCAGTGCGGCACGTGGTGATGAGAGACACCGAGGGTTAAGTAGCCAACCACAGAATTCAATATTTAAATAATTTCATTTCAATTTCAATTAAAGAGCTCTAAATAAATGGGGATTTAAACGGTATGAGAGAGTATGAGCAAGCTGGGTTGTTTTGAAATAAATATGATCTAGTTTATTAAATAGAGTTAAGTACATTTCACAATCTATTTTCAATGTAACGTAGAAGGTATATTTCATAATCTATTTTCAATGTAACGTAAAAGAGAGACGAAATTGTTGACGTGAAAGTCATGGTAGTATTTCATGGCAAGAAATTGTGTTATAATAAAAAGGTGTTAAGTGAATGTATAAACATGTGTTTGTTAATTGTATTCACCTGTTGTTTTTCTCTGCTAAAGTACACCAGATGTCACCTTGATTAAGTATCAATAAGGTAAGTCATTTCGATATTTTAAAGTTATTTCACGTGTACTGTTTCAGTTGACGCCCTTAACAGGGGCAAAATATAATTATTTTAATCATTAATTAAGCTGTACTACTTCAGTTGGCGCCCGAACAGGGACGTTGTAAATTAAAATTAAATCAAATTAATTTACAACCTGGTCAAAATGGCAGAGAAAAACAGGAGTGAAAATTTGTGTGAAAATGTAGAAGAGTCAATTTTAAATGTTACGCAAGACAATTTAGTATCGACAAATATTGATGAGCACGTAGACAATTCAGACGATACAACAGACGAAATTGAGATAATAGACGCTAAAAATAGCAAAAGCGATAATGCAAATATATTTAATCAATTAGCGTTGATTATGGAAGTAATGAAAAAGAATAGTGATAATTTGAATGAGTTTAGAATTGAAATCAAATCTGAAATCAGATCAGAAATAAATGTCGTAAATAATAAGCTTGACAAACAAGACGAGAAAATGAAATCAGAAAATAATTAGTTAAACATGAGTTTAAATGATAAGTTTGACCAGCAAAACACGAGTTTAAATGAATTTAAATCTGAAATCAAATCCGAGATAAATGCTGTAAATATTAAACTTAACAAACAAGACGAAAGGTTAATAGAAATAAATAACGAGTTTGCGAACATAAGAAGCGAACTAAAAATGAGTGATGTAAATATGAATAGCCGATTGGAAAGTATGAATGAGACTATTGTTGGAGTGAAAGATGAACTGACTATAGACATAAATAAGATACAAACCGAAATGAAAAATGATATAAAAATAATTAACGAAAAACAAAATGAGAAAATGCTAGAGACAAATAAAAATTTGACGCGTTAACAAATAAATTTAACGATAAAATTAAAAAACAAAATGACAAAATTGACAGTAATGTTCAAGGTGTAATTGATGAATGTGAGCAAATTAAAAAAGCAAATAAAATACAAGAGAATATAAATGATGAATTCAGAAGTAACTTTGAGCAGAGTGATGCAATTAAAACTAATGTAACTAGTTTGAAAAGTAAACAAACAGAACACGAAAAAGAAATAATTAAAGTCAGAGAAGATTTAAGTGTAGCAATTAACCAAAAATTGACTAATGTGAGCGAGAGAGTGAACATGGAAGTGAAATTAGGCTATTTTAGTAATGAAAGTAGGGGGGTGAACCCTATACAATTTTTAAACTCTATAAAAAGTTTCAATAAATATAACCAAGAAAGTTGGGAAATTAAGTTAGTACGAATTTTAAAATACTTTAAAGGGGATGCTAAAATATGGGCGGATGCTCATAATGATAACTGGGTAGATTTTAATGAGTTTGAACAAGCATTTAAAAATAAATACTGGTCGGAAGAAAAACAAGAGGGTTTACGCAGTAACATAATGGGATGGGGTAATTTTAATATTAAACACATGAGTATTACGTCGTATGTGACGAGACTATACAGGCAGGTTAAATATTTAGAACCACCAATGCCTCTTTCATCTTTTATAAGATACATTAGTAAGCATTTACCTAAGGACATACGGTCCACAATCAGAACCCGGGAGTTTGTTAATATTGCCGAATTAGAAAAAATACTAGAAGCATACCAGAGTATGAAAGAGGAAGAAGGTAATAAATATCAGTTTAGAGTTAATGAATCAAGTCAAATAAATACCGAAGTAAGACAACTAGACCATTTTGTTAGTAATATGAGTAGATCGGGGGAAGGGGCATGGTTATGTCCAAACCCTAGTTGTAGAGCTAATAATTATAATAGTTCGCGGAATCAATGTTATAGGTGTCAGGGTCCGAGGGGTAGTGCTCAAGGGAGAGTAGAGAATTATAATAGAGGTTTCGATCATAGTGAGTTTAGAGGGAGAGGCTTCACCAGTAATCGGGGAATGCCGGGGAATTTCAACCATAGGTAGAGGGGGATATGTTGGTAACCCAAACGACACTAGGGGTGTTGAAACACCTTCTAATAACCAAAACAGTAGAGGGGATCATAGGGAGCTTTACAGTTAACCACCACCTCCAGTTCAGTTAAACTAATCAGGGCGGTTGAAAAGGAAAGCCCCCAGCCATCTAGAAATCACATGACAATAGGGTCACTTATTACCAACATACATAATGATTTATCCGATGAAGAAGTGGGGGAGAGTAGCAATACCTTTGGGATGGCAGAATTTGAAGCCGAAGTGTTTAATTCTAAATACACTTTTCTAGTAGAGTCAGGGAGTGAACTGACCGCTATAGATGATAAAATTTTTGAAAAAATAAAAAATCAAACTACAGAGACAATTCCATAACTACCAGTACTGGGAATTAGTGTTATAGGGGTAACGGGTGTTCGCAGTAAAAAGGTAACTAAACAAGTAATGCTACAACTAAAGGTAAATAAAAACACAATAAATGTGCCTTTTTTGGTCATTCCAGGGTTGAATATGGGAGCTATAATGGGTAATGACTTTTTAAATAATTTCAAAGTGGAGTTAAACTAATACACACAGACTATGAAATTAAATAATGATAATAATATGATTGAAGTACCATTCATACGAAAGAAAACAGTAGAAATGAAAGCATTAAAAATAATTAGCAAGGGAATTTTAATTTCTGATAATGATATAAACGAATGTAGGCCCTTGATGATTAATTATTGTTACTTGAGGGTAAATAATAATGAATTATTTGAAACTGAAGATAGTTGGGGTGAAAAAAATGAATAAAATCCTATATCAAAATGGGGAATTCAGTTATCAAGATAGGGAAAAAGTAGTACAAATAATAAATAAAAATAAGTTAGTTTTTTCAGACAAACCAGGTTTAGTAAAAAATTTTAAGGGTAAATTAATCGTTAAAGAAAAAACACCTTTTGCACCTAAAACCTATCGGTACCATACTCCAAGAGGGGGTTAGTACAGGAGGAAATAAATAAGATGTTAAGAGAAGGTATAATAGAAAAATCCACCCCACCATATTCCAACCCTTTAGTAGTGGTTACCAACAAAGATTTATCGATAAGACTGTTTAGACGCTAGACAGGTAAATAGAATAATTGTTCCAGACAGAGAATCACCAGAACCAGTGAGTGAAATTCTTCAACGTTTCAGTGGAACCAAGTACATAACAACATTGGACTTAACAGCCGGGTACTGGCAGATAGAGCTGGAGGACGAATCCCGTCAATATGTGGCTTTTTTATACAACGGCAGGAACTATCAGTTTCGTAGGTTACCTTTCGGACTAAACGTGTTTCAATTTTCATTAAATGTTTAGACTACGTATTAGGGAGGGAGATTTTAGAATTCACAACCATTTATGTGGACGATATAGTTATTATGTCACCAGATATTGATATACATTGCGAAAGGTTAGATAGAGTGCTAAATAGGCTGCATGAATATGGCATAACAGTTAAGTTTAAGAAATCAGATATCTTGAAAGAACAAGTTAATTTTTTAGGCCATATAATTTCAGCAAAGGGTATCAGTATAGACCCTAAGAAAGTAGAAATAATACAGAATTTTCCAGTACCAAAAAACGTTAAACAGTTGCAAAGTTTCTTAGGTTTGTGTAATTATTATAGGCAGTTTGTAGACAAATATTCCTATTTAACAGTACAATTGGGGCATTTGTTAAATAAAGATAATCGATGGCAGTGGAATTCAAAAGAGCAAACTATATTTGAACTAATAAAAAATAAATTTTTAAACACGGTAATATTAGCTCATCCTAATTTTCTAGAACCATTTTATATACACACAGACGCATCGGACATCGCTTTGGGGGTAGAATTGTGTCAGTTAGATGGGAATGGTAACCATAAAGTAGTAGCTTTTGCTAGTAGGTCTTTATTAACTAGTGAAAAGAACTATACAACCACGGAAAAGGAAGCGTTATCAATAGTTTTCACCTGTAGAAAGTTCAGAACATACCTATTAGGAAATAAAGTAATAATAAGATCAGACCATCAAGCTTTAACATTTTTAAAAAACTGTAAACTAACGCATGGTAGATTGGTGTGCTGGATGCTAGAATATAACTTAACCATCGAGTATTGTAAGGGTAAAGAAAACATAGTAGCTGACGTCCTATCCAGAACCGATTTTGACAATAGTACTGAAGTAGACATAGCCAATATTTATAAGATATTTATAATAAAAGAAGTGGGGGAAGTAGATATGAAAAAATTAATAAATGACCTAGCGACAGACCAAGAAAGAGATGCCGAACTTGGTAAAATGATGTTAGCTTTAAATCAGATACCCAACATACCTCACAAGTGGGAAAAACATTGTAGTTTGTATAATAAACATTTATTTCACCATACAAATGAACAGGGAGATGATTGGAAAGTATGCATCCCTAAAGTTGTGATACCTGAAGTAGTGAGAGATTGTCATTTAAGGTATGGTCATATAGGCCCCAAGAAATGCACTGACATATTGAAAGAGTCATGTAAATTTAATAATATGGAAAGAACAGTGCGTAAAATATTAAAAACATGCGAAATTTGTCAGAAAGCCAAAGTAAATAATCGTAAACAGGAGGGTTTAATGCAACATGTAATACCAGACAGTCCTTTAGCAATAGTTGCTGTCGATTTATATGGCCCCCTACCCAAAGGCGGGGTAAATTATTTATTTGTTGTATTAGATGTTTTTACCAAATTTGTAAAATTGTACCCGATTAAAAAAGCTACCTCCTCGGTATTAGCTAGGAAAATAGTAAATGAGTACATTACGGAAGTAGGTAAACCCAAAATAATATTATCAGATCATGGTTCTCAGTTTACCAGCAACACCTGGCAGGAAACTTTAGGTTGGGAAAACATTTTAGTTAAACATACATCAGTGTATCATCCACAATCAAATCCTAGTGAGTGTGTTATGCTGGAGTTAGGGCGAATGTTTAGAACTTTCTGCCACAAAAAACATTCATTGTGGGCTACGTTTGTGTGCAAGATAGAAGGATATATTAACAGTAGTTTACATGAATCCACTAGCTACAGCCCATATGAGTTGATGTTTCAGAGAAGGCCATCACGCATATTAGAGGAACTGATAAAATTTCCAAACTGGACGGATATACCACATGGTAGGAAATTGTTGATTGCAAAGGAGCGGCTGCTAAGTAAAGCTGAACAGCGTAAACAAAGACATGACCGGAATTTAACACCCATACAATACGAGGTAGGACAATTAGTGTTAATAAAAAATCACGATCAATCATCAGCTTTGGACAAAGAGATTAAAAAATTCTTCCTATTGTACGACGGTCCATATGAGGTTAGCGAAGTGAAAATGGAGAATGCTTATGTTTTAGTAGATTTGCAAACCCGAGAAATAAAAGGAACATATAATGTAACCCAATTAAAAAAGTATTATCTAGCTGAGTGATGTTAAACATTTTTTTTATTTTTAAAATTTTAATACATTAACACATTTATGGTATATTTAAAGAAGAAGGGATCCTCCCCCATTTTCGGGCGGTCATGACCTTACCAATCCTGACCGTGGGTTTTGGCACTTTGGAGGCGGACCATGGTTGGCGGACTTCCTTCGGGTGGTGAAACGACGATGGTCTGGCTCCACAAAATTGGTATAAATTAGAAATTTACCTATATTATTGAACGGGGAGGGGGACCCCTAAGGTACGTGAGGAAAAAAATATTTTTACACTCAAGGTGCATAAAATATGCGCCACCTCACGTACCAATAATTGCCCTAGCAAGTGCAGTAAGTAAAATTAGAATGAGGCAATTCTCACATATGTATTACCAGTATAATTTGTAAATTACGATTTACAAATTAAAAAATTTTTTCATTATCCTAACCAAAAAGTGTTTTGTGGACATGGGCTGGGAGACAGTCAGACGGCGGGTTTGGATAAATGAAAAAGAGAGGAAATTTTTGTATTGCAATTAGTATTACACTAGTAGATAACAGTAATGAAAGTAAGGCAATGTAATTCAGTGGTAGAAGAGGGGAACGTGAATTCGCAATGTGATGTCTGACAGTCTCTCTGTCTATGTCGATAGAACATACTTTTGGGGGCGGACCATGGTTGGCGGTATATTAGAAAATATAAATTAATATAATTATAAATATATACTATTATAAAATAATAATTTTTGTTATGTTTTCATAATTGTCAAGATATAATTATGAGTGTTTATAGTAAAAATTAAATTCAATTAAAAGATAGGAATTTGGTAATAAATTTGAAAGTTTTGATGGACAGGTTATGAAAATGATTAATGGTAACTCACAATTGAAATGTGGTAGCAAAATATAACAAGATAAAGAGTTAATAGAATTTACAGCTAAAATAAACATGTAAGGTGTAATTTCTGATATAACGTAAATGCGAATTGTTTATTTTTAATGTAATAATCGCAGTGTTCATTATGAGTGTAATATGTATTAAGTTAGTGTGAAGGAATCTTAAATATAAATGATAATATATAACCAAACATATAAGGGTTTACCATCTGAGAATTATAGTAACAGTGTAAGTGTGAACATTATATGTCATTTAGTAGTTTCCCCAATTTTCGGGCGGTCACGGCTTCACCGAACCCTGACCGTGGATTTATAATGTAAGTATATTCTAAATTGGTGAACTTAGAAATTGACCGGGGGGTAACTCAGGGGAAACTACATAACTATGGAACAGCGGCTATCATCGAAGGTAGTGATAGTGCCGTATTAAGGGTGTGTGAATCATTATAGTAGGATTACTGGTGTCCTCGGACATATGTAATGCCGAATTTTTTATAACGTTGAACCAAGAAGGGTATAGGCAGCGTCTATACCCTATATATGTATAAACTTCAGTTCTTGGGGATGCAAATGGGCGCCACAGTCCACCCTCAGGAAACAATAGTGTGTGTGGAAAAGGAGCTGACTGTTACAAGCCAGGGGCATAAACAATAGAGTGTTTATGCAACAAGGCAAACGCTCGATCCGGTTTATCCGGCGGGTGGTTACCTAATTGTAACTGGGTATAAGGGGGGAATTTAAGAAAATGATGTAGTAGGAGAGTAACTGGGTAATCAGTGAGAGGGTGACGACATCTGTAAACAGCGGGCGATCAATTTCACGTACTCTAAAGTGAGAGTTGGTGGTTGACGACCCAATTTCCTGTTCAGTAACAGTTGCTATAACTATGACTCGATGATTAGTGATGTATTTCCCTTATGAGAGCAAACGATCTTAAGTACTATGTCTAATTGTAAGGATTCTAAATCCACCAGAATATTTTATAATTCTAACTGTATAATTTTGTGTATTTGTGTTAGTTGTATACAGTGTATTGGGAGAAAGGTCATTCACCTGACCCAGAGAGATCAGCTGATGACTGATTTTTTATATATTGTATGTTTCTTACAATTGATTTGTAGATTTTATTTGTGTAGTCATACTGAAATGATTAAATAATAAATTTTGTTAACAAAATGATTCTTTTTGGGAATCGAAATTAAAAAAAAAAAAAAAATTTTTAAATTTTTGCTTGAAGTACAGATTGTGTTTTTATGCCCAGAATATAGTGCTGATTATGTGCATTGCTAATGTATTAACTGAATTATATTGTTTATAGTATACGTGTTATAAACAAATGTAGTAATAAGGGAATTTATGATTTAATGAGGTATTCAATTTATTTTGTTTTTTATGATTGTTAGCAGTTAATGAAGAAGAGTTGTAAATTCATATAAATGATTTTGAAATTTTAGGAGTAAATGAAAGAAGACGATCCGATTAAGAATAATATGAAATTTTGATATTGAACTTAGAGTAATTTTTGAACAGAGTTTAAATGATTTAATCTGATTTGGTTGATTTACTTTGATTTGAAACCATGACGTCAAATAAATCAAATATTGAGAGAAGTAATTGAAGTTGAGATATGAGACATTTTTGGAGGTTAAGAACAGCAAAGTAGGATGTAGATGTTGTATTCAATAAGATAATGAGTATGTGTATGCACCCAGTACTTGCCAAAAGCAACCCAGTATGCATGTAAGGGGGAACATATCAGTTGAGGATCTGGTATGGTATAAGGCCAGTGTTTTTTTTTTTTTTTTGGCGGCAATGATAGAAGGTTAGGGGTACTATGGTGAGTATCTGTCCGAGGTTATGGTGTTGGGATCTCGTCCAGAGAAGTCCAGTAATGTCATTCAGGTGCAGCCATAGTCGCCGAGCTAGGGGGGTAGTTTACCCATGAACCCATGACGTGTTTAGAAATTAACCATACGTACCATACATGACGTGTTGTTGGCACCATATCCTCACCGATCCTCTTAGGTAAGCAATGAGAGTTGTTATGCTTTTGAGCACAAAACCTCTCATTGGGGGGGGGTATTGTAATGTGTCAAAAAGGGGGGTTTTATTTTTGAATAAATTTATTTAAACTTGTTTGTGGTCAGCATTGCAAGTCCCTTGTAAAATACGGCTGTATTCAAACAAAGCACAGTAACGTAACTTTTGGGGCAGAGTGTAGTTGGAGAATGCCAGACTCGTTTGTAAATTCAACAATTGTCACGTACGCTGGGCGCACGCACTCGACGGGGCGCAGCATCTACGCCTCAAAGATAAAACCGACGCTACAAAAAATGGCGAGGCAGTAAGAGTTTCGTACCATGTGCTTTCGAGACGACGGAAGTCAAGCAGAAGCCACACCCACAAAAGCCTCCTATATCGTCAACATTAGCCATGTGGCACACTGACAATCTATACACAGTGAACAACTACGGAAAATTTGTCACCTGAAGGCAGTGCCTTGCCGTTGAGCAACCAGATGTAGTGGGGAGTTGGTTGGTACTCTCCGAGAGAGTCATCTAACAACTTTGTACCCGGCCGGCTGGACAAAAAGAATCGTGGGCCCAAGAAATGTTTTAACTCTTAACAGAAAGTGATAAACATTCATAAATAAGTGAACGGTATCGCAGAATGAAATAAGTGGAGTGAAAGAAGAAGAAATCAACAATATGGTGAACGGACAAAACATTCGGATACACACGCAGTGCGGCACGTGGTGACGAGAGACACTGAGGGTTAAGTAGCAAACCACAGAATTCAATATTTAAATAATTTCATTTCAATGTCAATTAAAGAGCTCTAAATAAATGGGGATTTTAACGGTATGAGTGAGAGTATGAGCAAGCTGGGTTGTTTTGAAATAAATATGATCTAGTTTATTAAATAGAGTTAAGTATATTTCACAATCTATTTTCAATGTAACGTAGAAGGTATATTTCATAATCTATTTTCAATGTAACATAAAAGAGAGACGAAATTGTTGACGTGAAAGTCATGGTAGTATTTGATGGCAAGAAATTGTGTTATAATAAAAAGGTGTTAAGTGAACGTATAAACATGTGTTTGTTAATTGTATTCACCTGTTGTTTTTCTCTGCTAAAGTACTCCAGACGTCACCTTGGTTAATTATCAATAAGGTAAGTAGTTTCGATATTTTAAACAGTTATTTCACGTGTACTGTTTCAGTTGACGCCCTTAACAGGGGCGAAATATAATTATTTTAATCATTAATTAAGCTGTACTACTTCAAGCCTAGAATGGAATAAAAAATTATTAAAATCCGGCCATGGTCAGACTAAAGACTATTTTAACACAAATTAGATGTTTAAAATGTTTAGCCTGTATTGTGTGCTTACGATACAGTTGTTACATTTCTGAACAAAAAATAGGGTATTTTTAATTAAGAAAGTTGTGATAGTGGTTATAATCACTATTGTCGGTCCACTGTTAAGCAGCAGGGAAATGGGCAGTAGTCGGTACAACTAATTGGAGGAACGAAGCGCATAGTCAATACAGAAGTTACACGCATCACAAAAACAGTGGGAGCTCAGTATACTATCTGAAGTGAAGACAGATAAACCTGTTTGAAATGATATGCTGTCAAATCCTTATATGTAGTGGCATTTCTCCTGTGTATAGTTTGCTACAATCAACAAAATGAGCTATCACATGACTAAAAACCATAATGGCTGCCACACAGTCAACTCTATGTGGGCCACTCTTTATATACAAAACAATCATAAAACCTGTTTAGACATGTGAGAGACAACGATGGGACATGCAACAACACTAATATGCTTCCTGAGCTGCAGAACTTGCTCACTACTTTGAACAGAGTACATTTATTACTGAATGAACTTTTATATTACATCATTTTCGATTAGCAGAAAATCCTGATTACCATATTTTTTTGTACAGAATTAACACTGTTGCACACCACTATAGAAAAATTATTCTGATTACAGCTTTCAAGCTTCACAGCTCGTCAGATCGGAAATAATAATAGGACTAGACAACTTCTTTATACCCACTTGCCCTACCACTAGCATGCACATTTTCATAAACAAACTATAAGTTAAATGTCCTTTCTGGCTATTATTAACTAGGGAGTTCAGTCAGCCATGTCGGTACTTTTACATTTCTTTCTAGTACATTCTGTGTGTTTTTTGTGTACATTCTTTTTAATACCTAACGTTTTAAATCCTTTCTCATTTAGTATTAGTATTCATTAAATTTTCTAACCGTTTCTCTCTTTCTTTCAATATTTCTAACTCCTCTCTAAGCCTTCTTTTAACTGTGTTACTACTTTCAAAATTTCATAGTCTTTAAAGGATTAACAAACTTATGGTTCTCTTCTATGAAATGTCTTGCATATAACGAATTTGTTGTTCTATTACCTTCTCCACGTTTGTGGTTAGATAACCTGCATTCAAATTTCCATCCTGTCTCATCTAGGTACACTTTGTTGCATTATTTACATTTTAATTTATAAACTCCGCTTCTTTGTAAGATTGGGATTTTTTCTATGTTTATTTCTTATCTTATCAAATACTGTTTCACGTTTTTTAATTGCTATATCTACTCGTTTTTTTAAAACGTATAATTTTTCTGGTATGTGATCGTACATGTGTCAGTGACCGTGCATAATTCTTTTGTTTTGGTTCATTTTTAGCTTTTCGCATGTTAATTAATACTTTCCATAAGTTTATCCACTATGTTGGTATTATAGTTATTGTTCTTTACAATTCCCTTTATCTTTTTTATCTCCCTATCTTTTGTTTCTGTCTCTTTTAAGCACCTGTAAGCTCTATAACAAAATGAATTGATTGCCGCCACTTTATTTGTCGTACTTCATTTCAGATAATATACTGAGTTCCTACTGTTTTTGTAAAGTGTGTAACTTGTGTATTGTCTAGGTGCTTCATTCCTCCAATTAGTTGTACTGACTGGTGCCCATTTTCCTACTGCTTAACAATGGACCGACAATCTCTTTGTAGATGCCCAGGTTCCCCATATCTAAAAAGCTTCGGTCTTCCATACTTTCTACATTCATACTGTGGTGCCGAACTTTTAAGACTCTGTCTCTTATGCTTCCACTTGTAAAGTTATTAAAGTTTTTGATATTATTATTATCTGCCAGAATCCGTACCTGTCTTGCGATCTCTATCTCGTAACTTACCTTCAAACACTAGAAGACTTCAAGGTCGCCAACATATTTTGTAGCTGAAATGTGTAAACTTTAACACTCTTCCCCTTATAAAAACACTTGGATAATTTTGCTATCTGACCTCCCTTAATTCAGAAAATTCCCGGAGTCGTTAACGAGTTTTTTCAGCACAAAGTATAGGAAATGGTTATGGCAAAATAACTATACTTAACACATTTTTATGTTAAATCAAATATTACTTTATTTAAATTAAATATTTACTTCTTTCTCTTTCTTTTTTTCTTTGTATCTGTTAGTAATGCTACAATATCAAAATATGTAAATTCTATATACAAACCAGTACTTTTACAACCCACACACTCTCATTCGGTTTACATTTATTACTTTTATAACCCCTGTTTTTATAGAGCTCTTTTAATATTTATTTACCTCCCTTCAAATTAAAATGATTGTTTTTATATTGTACCTGTCCGGGTTATCCACAAAATCCTGCCATCTTTCTTACCACACTTTCATCTTTGTCACTACGAACACTCTTATTCATTCACTTTTATATCTTCTTTTTCGACATCACTTCCACTTTCTTTTTACATTTTCACCTGTTTCGGTATACCTCAGCTACTGTATTCGCGTCGGTCTACCGAAATTCCGAGGCTGTGATTAAATTTACGACTTTTCACTGTAACGGCGGTTTGTTGACTTTACTGTATGGTGAGTGGTGTCCAACTGCATGCATGTTGCATACATGCTAGGCGTTAGGCGTCGACCACGCTGCCTCGACTCGTTCTGTGATTGGCTGTGGATGTCTCGTGCCTTTCTCGATATCTCGTGAAAGACAGTTAGCAGTCCACGTGGGCGAATTTTACGTCGCAAAAGGCGGCACACATGCTCGCTCTTACGCATTTCATTGTTATCTCAGTCGTACCTTGCACCGCATGGCACCGAATCGGCCACAGGGTGTTCCCAAAAATTACACACTGGATAGTTAAAAAGTGTTGCATCAAATGGTTTACTACAAAATACCACAAAATATTTGTCCCCTTGATTTGTCCCATCACAATACCCCTCCCCCAATGAGATATTTTATGCAGAAGCATAAAAACTCATTGCCTAAAACCTAAGAGGACCAGCAAGGATATGGCGCCACGACCCCCCTTAATTCCTTACTAAAATCATGGGTAACTTACCCCCCCTAGTCCGATGACTGCGGACGCACCTGCATGATTTTATTGGACTTCCTTCCTCAGGATCCCAGCACCATAAAACCACACAGGTACTCGACGCCTCTGCCCTGACGCACCGGCCAGCACAGGGTCGCCCCCACAGTACCACCAGACTCTGAAACAATCAATAAAATACATCAATGAATGGCCTTTCACAGTACCATATCCTCAACTGATTGTGGTCTCCTCTTAGCCGTACTGGTTTGCCTTTAGCAAAGTACTGGTTTCTTATCTTATTCATATACTAATACATAAATACATTGTTTAATATATATACCCTTAGTCGAACAGGGTACATTTTATTCATTCTACTTATATCCATTTAGAAGTTATACAAAAATTGATTAACCCATTCCATTATGAATTCAATGAACAATATTCCATTTCCATTAAACATTTACATTTACTATTTCAATGTCCTTATTACAAAGTGGACTACTACCATTATTTTTATACAACACAAACCTTAATCATTACAAAACAGCAAATGATTCAATACAATAACCACATAGCTAATGAGAACAATCAACTCCACTACTGCATTATTATCAATATCATAGCTGATCATCAACTCTACCTCCCTTCATATTCACTAAGAATTCACTCTTGTTAACAATTTAACATCCTCCTTCCACATTTTTTTTAAAATATATATTTATATCCCCCATCCCCCCATTTATTTCTTAACCCCTGATACCCCGCGTTACAATTCGGTGTAACCCTGCGCCAGGCTTCTTGACCAGTGGCCTCATCCCAGGCGTAATTACACAAATTTGCATAAATGCTGCATTTACGGCCATGGCTTGTAACATGGCCAGCACCCTTCCACACACACTATTGCGCCCCAGACTGGACTGTAGCGCCCAGTTGCTTCCACAAGGACTGAAGCGGTTAGGGTGTAAACATTGTTTACCCCGTCCTTGCTTCGGCGTTACATTAAATTTGGTCTTAATGGTAAACAAGATACCAGTAATCCTACTAAAATGATTTACAAGCCCTTAAGACGGTCTACCACCCCATTCGGTGGATAGCCATTGTTCCATAGTTTATGGTAGATTCCCCTTGTTCACCCCCCCGGTTAATTTCTAAAGTCACCAATTTTGAAAATAATAAACTAGGTCAGCGTACAATAAGCCTGCCCACATCTTGTTACCAATAATCCAAATCCACGGTCAGGGTTCGGTGAAGCAATGACCGCCCGAAAATGGGGAATCGCATTTAAAATATTCACTACATGTTTTACATCTATATACAATTATATCACACTAAAATAAAATTTACAAATATTACATTACAAAAAACTTTTCAGTTCTGACCTTGAACAAAATTCACAACATTATTGTTTAGTATCCATCTTCTATTACATTTCATTGTCACATCATCACTTCATTATGGTTTTACTACTCATTACAAATAGCGGGTACAAATTACTAATTTTACTACTTCACATCATTTGACTATTTACGAATTACACAATGCTTTCTGCCTCAATGCTTGTTATTCCCAAATATGCATTTATTTATACATACATTCTCTTATATTTTCTAAAACGTTAAAATCAAATATATTTTTCTCTTTCTTTTCACCCAGACAATCTCTTTTTTACACGCTCCCGTACACTCCATGGGGTGCCCCCGACTCTGCAATTAATTGGTATCGCCACTGGTTTGGCGGCTGACAGGCCAAAAAAAAAAATTATTTTTATTTTTTCTCTTCCATTTAGGTTTTTTTTGCTGAATTTCACAACCATAGTTTTAAATTTTTACTCCAAATAATACTGCTGATATAATACCATGTTACGGTCTATTTCTTACCCCCTTATATTAAACTTTTACTTACCTTTTACTTCACTCGCCCTGACTTACCAAAAACAGAAGATTCCCAACTTATAGGTTGCCACCAATATTTTTAAAACAAAAGGACAAATATGGAAACCTTAATACATTTTCCCATTATTTACTTCTCATTACTTACCAGGTCCGATTAGGCGAGATTTTCTATACAGGACAGGTTATGTTAAACAGGCGTAATAACTTACTCTAACACTTATTCATGATAATTCAAATACTATTTTATTTACCATAAAAATTGACTTCTTTCTTTTCCTTTTTTACTTTATCTACAAATTTTTATCAATAAGGTTACAATATCAAAATATGTAAATTCTATATATATTATACGAACCAGTACTCTCTTTAATGTTTTCTTTCTCCCCCTTTATTACATCACTCACTCTCTCATTCTTTTTACACTTTGTTTTTAAACCCCATTTAATGAGCGCATTACCACTTCTCTTTACCGACACACTTCTGGCCAAAAAAACACAAATTTGTAACTTTATCTCCTCCTGGTATTTAGAGGCACATGTTTTGAACTACGGTGCATGATATCGTTTTCGTCTTTTTCACGGAACTATCCGCATTCACTTACTGCACATTTTTTCCGGCGATATTATAAATTGTTTACTGTTATACGGTTTAAATTCACCTTTTGGTAGACCTACTTAGAACTTTTCGGTCTACCAAAATCGTCCGAGGCTACGGTTAGTTTTATGTCTGCTCTGTTTGCCGGCTGCTATTCAAAATCACTGTTAGTCAACTGCTACCTGTAGCCTCCTAATGAAAAAACTGGTGATAGACTGCTTACTGTGATTCACACATACAGAGACTGCTGGAGAGCTGTTGCATAATACGTCTGGGCTGGGCTGTCTAGACATCAACAATAACACTGTATGTTGCTGGTTACAAGGGACACCTCACAGGTGAATGCTGACTGCTTTTAAATTAAAACTTAAACTATGGTAGTACACAATTCTGTACTGTTACAATACCCCCCCCAATGAGAGGTTTTGTGCCGAGGCATAAAACTCTCATTGCCTAAAGCCTAAGAGGATCAGTGAGGACATGGCGCCACAACCCCCCTTAAATCCTTATTGAAATCATGGGTACTTACCCCCCTAAGTCCAGTGACTGTGGCCGCATCCATCCGACCTTACTGGACTTCCCTATTCGAGATCCCAACACCATAAGATCGGGCAGATACCCGCCACAGTATTCACCTGACTCTGAAACATCCAATTAAAAAAATAACAAAAAGGCCTTCCATTATACCATATCCACAACTGATTTGTTTCCTCTTAGCCGTACTGGTTCATTAACAAAGTACTGGTTGCATAATTTTGGTTGTATAAACTTCTGTATACTTACACCTAGTACACATAAATCCCCTACAAATTATATACATATTGTTTTCTCCTACCAAGATACCATCGCCCACCAAAAATCACAAATGGATTACATAAAATACAATAATAGCACCTTGCTATATGATACGTACTACAAACAAAATGCATTATTACCTTTAACTTTTAAATAAAATTTATGAACCTTATAATTTTAATCTCAAATTTCCAATTAAATAAAAACTTTATTCATTAATCAGTTCGCATTTCTTTCATCATTCCAATCAAAATTAAGTTAAATTACATTATTAAAATTCACCTTTTCAATTAATTTAATTACCAATTTCATTTAATTTAATTCCTCCACTCCTCATTATATCAATCTCATTTGTTCAAAACAAAAATATTAATTGCATTACAATCAAAACACTACATCATTCCCTTTTGTTGTTCATAAAAAAATTACCTTCAATTCAACACATCTTGAATTTCTTTTATTTCATAATAGGATTTGCTCATAGCACTGATTCATCCAAATACAACAGCTATCAACTCTGAGCATGACTGTAAACATTAGTCACACAACAGACAACACCTGTTTACATTAACAGTTGTCTACAAGGCTTGTTTTATAAACAGACTCGGTCTCAATATTCCAGATTACAACACCACACGATTACTACCTTCAATTTTCAGCTTCTATAAATCTGGTAATCAGTTACCCTGGATTTTACAATTTCAATTACAGTATATTTAAGTTCATATTTATATTCACGATCATTTATATTTAAATACATTACTGAATTGCAAATTAGAAAGCAGTTTACTATCAATTCAAGTCCAAACAATTGCTTTAGTCACATTATTTAAAACACTTTTAATTTAAACACATAATACAAAACAAAATGCCTTCGTACCTCTTGTTCATTATTTTAGTAAAATAAAATATTATTATTATTATACCATTCATTCTTATTACAAACATATGTTACACATAAGCTATAATATACATTACAACAAGATAATCTTGACACAGTACATTTAACATTAACACATTTATTTACAAATTTTCGTCATAGTTTTTATTATTTACCACACTTCAATACCTAAATCAGGCAGGTCATTACCATTAACTAAAATATTTAAAATGTCCATACATTGAATTTTTATCTACCCCCCATCGTCAAAAATTAGTCTTATCTTCACATAACATTGTTCAATTTCATTTATACACATTATATTGCTGTTTTTTGTGTTATAACCATAAAATTTTGTTTTTTCCAATATCCCATAATAATTCTTAGGGTTACCCCTCATTATTACTTTATCATAAATCATGTCTACATTAGTATTATTTGTCCAGTCTCCATTGGTATTTATTATTACAATTACATCATTATCACAATATTCTGCTACTACAAGTACACTAACTCTCCCCACAGGTACATATTCATCATGAATATAATCATTGTCATTGTTTACTACTGAACAAGGTAAGTCTACATTATTTATCATAATTCTCTCACTATTTAACTCCTTAACTAATCCTTCATAATCTCTGCTTAATCTGAACAACTCAATTACTCTCTCTCGCTCTCCATAATCACTCTCCCAACCCAATCTCACATTCTCATTCCACACAGAGGGCAAAACCATTTTACTATAACACCATCTGGCTCTACCAGATAAACACAAAAAACTTTTTTGACTATTTGCCGACCCATTGTCGCCTAAATGTCCTAGTGAGGATCTTTTATCCCCATAAACAACTTGTGAAATCTCTGTTTCACATTTAACCCTATATAAACTTGCCCCTGTTCACCCTCTACACTTAATCTATCTCTGTACTCCGTTTCTAAATCATTAACACTAACTAGCAATCTTTGATCAACCTCAACTCTTATTCGATTCTCATTATCACCACTATTATTTAATATATCACCAATAATTTTGTTCAATAATGTTTCGTCATTACTTATTTGAACACTGCCACTTACCTGGTAATTCATCAATTCTTCACCTGTTTTACTTTTAAACTCTCACCATTATTATTCGTAATTATTTCCCCATTAGAATCCTCACTTATTTTAACCACATTATTACTCACCTTGTAGTCTATCACTTGCTTATTCGGAATTGTTTCCTTATTATAATTATAGTTGTCACTATTATTTCCACTTACCTTATCAACTCTAGCCTTGTTTGTACTTAAACTAACCTCTATCTGATTATCACTTGTTTTAACTTCACTTACCTCATTTTTTATCTTCACCGCACTTAAACTAACACTGTTGTTTGTAAAAGTATCATCATTACTACCTCCACTATTAGAACTACTCACCTGGTTTAGGTCACTTTCTTTATTTTTGAGTAGCTTACATGGTTTTGCAAAAACATCCTTTAATCCATCCTTTAATTTATCAAACTCCTTATCTATCCTTTCCGCCGTTTCATCTACTCTTGTTTTTAACTCGTCACGACCCTTGTGAAGTTTCTTAAGACGCTTCTCACTATTCTCCTCTATTGTTTTCAAAATGTTCAACACGTCAGCCCATATTCCCTTATTTTCTACGGTTTCTCTTACATCCGCCATGATTATTCTATTTTTTATATAATACCCTTTTATAAAATTCCAACCCTCCTATTACACAATAATTACACACCCAATTAAAATACTCTGCACCTAAACTCGTTATCCACATATAAAAATAAACAATAGTTTCACAAGCACTTTACACTACCAGAACAGAAATCTATGCAATAATTCAAAATTTTACAAATACGCCGTTACCACAACCTGTCTCGTACTTCCAATCAGGCCTAAACCCATATCAGAAAATTCCATATGAGTCATCCTGGCAGGGTCGCCACTGTTACGGTCTATTTCTTACCCCCCCCTTATATTAAACTTTTACTTACCTTTTACTTCACTCGCCCTGACTTACCAAAAACAGAAGATTCCCAACTTATAGGTCGCCACCAATATTTTTAAAACAAAAGGACAAATATGGAAACCTTAATACATTTTCCCATTATTTACTTCTCATTACTTACCAGGTCCGATTAGGCGAGATTTTCCATACAGGACAGGTTCTGTTAAACGGGCGTAATAACTTACTCTAACACTTATTCATGATAATTCAAATACTATTTATTTACCATAAAAATTGACTTCTTTCTTTTCCTTTTTTACTTTATCTACAAATTTTTATCAATAAGGTTACAATATCAAAATATGTAAATTCTATATATATTATACGAACCAGTACTCTCTTTAATGTTTTCTTTCTCCCCCTTTATTACATCACTCACTCTCTCATTCTTTTTACACTTTGTTTTTAAACCCCATTTAATGAGCTCATTACCACTTCTCTTTACCGACACACTTCTGGCCAAAAAAACACGAATTTGTAACTTTATCTCCTCCTGGTATTTAGAGGCACGTTTTGGACTACGGTGCATGATATCGTTTTCGTCTTTTTCACGGAACTATCCGCATTCACTTACTGCACATTTTTTCCGGTGATATTATAAATTGTTTACTGTTATACGGTTTAAATTCACCTTTTGGTAGACCTACTTAGAACTTTTCGGTCTACCAAAATCGTCCGAGGCTACGGTTAGTTTTATGTCCGCTCTGTTTGCCGGCTGCTATTCAAAATCACTGTTAGTCAACTGCTACCTGTGGCCTCCTAATGAAAAAACTGGTGATAGACTGCTTACTGTGATTCACACATACAGAGACTGCTGGAGAGCTGTTGCATAATACATCGGCTGGGCTGTCTAGACATCAACAATAACACTGTATGTTGCTGGTTACAAGGGGCACCTCACAGGTGAATGCTGACTGCTTTTAAATTAAAACAAACTATGGTAGCACACAATTCTGTACCGTTACAACCATAATTTGTTTTAAATCTTGACCAGTGCACAACACAATACACGTACGACATTATCGTCCACTCAAGATCATTAGGGGTCCCCCCCCATTCTTCAAAATCAATAATTTCTACTTACACCAATTTTGTAGAGGAGGACCATCGTTGTCACACCCCGTGTCTGAGGTTTGCTCCAACCATGGCCCGCCCCTAAAAGGCCAAAATCCACAATCAGGGCTGGTGAGGCCGTAACCACCTGAAAATGGGGGAGAGTCCCTTCTGAAAACAGTTAAATATACAAATACGTTCGTTATACATTAATTCGACTAATTAATTTTTAAATTCGTAGCGTTGTGTGTACCCACTATTTCTCGTGTTACCCGATTCTGTAACACATATGCGTTGTCCATCTTATATTATCTCATACGGTCCTTTATACAATAAAAAGAATTTCTTATTTTTTTTATCTTGTGCACATGGTAGATCATGTCTTCTTACCAATACTAATTGACCTACTTCATATTTGGTCCATTTACCTTTCGAATCGTGTCGTCATTTTCTTTTCTCTCCCTTAGTTAATAAATTTTCATTAGCCAGTCGAAGTTTTATGTTTATATCTATGATATTATTCTCTGGTGGATAATTACAAAGTTGTTCTAAAATTCTCTATGGGCGTGTCCCCTTCACTAACTCATAAGGTGTGAAACTGGTAGTCTCATGCATGGTACAATTTAACCAATCCTCGATGTTCTTAACATACCTAGGCCATTCGCTGTGTTTGGTATGGCAATACGCCCTGAAAATTCTACCTATTTCTCTCATCACTCTTTCGGCTTGATTTAACTGTGGATGGTATACCACTGTGTGTTTAGGTATAATGCCTTCCCAACCCAGAGTCTGCCGCCATCTTCCGCTAATGAATTGGGGCCCATGATCCGAAAATATCACTTTGGGTTTCCCTACATTGACCATGTAATCCCGTGTTATCTTCTCACTTAGAACTTTATACTCGTCGCCCTCTTGATACTATAAAGTTTTACAAATTTAGAAAAGGTATCCAATACTACAAAGACATACGTCACTCCTCCCCTACCCTTCAGTAACGGGCCGTACAAATCAGCCGCAACTAAATCAGAAGGTCGTTCTACTTTAATGAATTTCATTCCTCCCTCCAAACGATAATTGACTACTTTTTATTTCTGGCATAAATCACACCTTTGAAGTAACTTTCTAACTCGCTGTTCCATATTTTAAAAAATACATGATTCCTTTAATACGTTTACACATTTTTTTGCCCCAAAGTGCCCATATCTAACATGACAGTCCCATATTATTTTATCTACTAACTCTTCCGGCACGACTAACTTCCAATCCCGTTCACCCCCCTATACTTGCTTAAATAAAATCTCCTTATATACCTGAAAATATTGTCTATACCTGAAATTATCTAAATTGGATTCTAAACTGGTTATTATTTTGTTCAATTTGCCATCTGACTGTTGCGTAGTTTGAATGTCTTTTAATTCTTCCCCAAAAAGCCTATCTTCCCTGCTAAGCCTAAAAATTTCTATTTCTCTTATATCTCTTCCTGTTTTGTTTCCCTCCTTGTCGACCCTTGATAGCATGTCAGGTATTTTGTTCTCAACCCCCTTAATGTATTCCCATGAAAAGTTATATTCTTGTAAGGCTAACACCTACCTGGTCAGTCGGCTATGCGTTAATTTGCAAGTATTCAGAAAAGATAGTGCCTTGTGATCGGTCCTGATGATCGTCTGATTCCCCAGAAGGTATGTACGGTATTTCTTCACTGCAAACATGATGCTTAACAGCTTCTCTGTTGTAGTGTAATTTCTTTCGGCCGCTAGCAGGGTACGGCTGGTGAAAGCTATGGCACGATGCTCCCTATCTTCATCCTGGTACAATTCTGCTTCTAGAGCTATGTTGCTGGCATCCGTCTTTAAATAAAATTTTTGCTGAAAATTGGGATGGTTTATCATTATCATACCCGAAAATTTTTCTTTTATTTCATTAAATGTGACCCGCTCCGCTTCTCCCCTGTTTATTCTTCTGTAAGACCGCACTCAATTTAGAGGTTACTTGTCCATTCTTTTGGAACTTTCTATAAAAATTACATAAACCTAAAAAACTTGGCAACTGTTTAATATTTTTGGGTTCGAGGAATCTCTTTATTGCTTCTACTGTTTCGGGGTTAGCCCGAATTCCATCAGGTGAAATAATGAAGCCTACAAATTGTATTTCTTGTAAAAATTATGATTTCTCCCAGTTAACTGTCAACCCCTCTCTTTGCAACTTATCTAATACATATTCCAAATGCTCAATATGTTCTGAGAATGTCCTAGAAGCTATTAAAATATCGTCTACGTATACAGTTTAAAATTCTAAATTCTTGGGTTATAAAATTTTGTCTAAACATTTTATAAAACTTGCTACACTGGTGTTGAGTCCAAAAGGTAATCTCTTAAATTGATAATTTTTACCATTGAAAAAAAGCAGTATATTTTCTACTCTTCATCAATAACGGGATCTGCCAATAACCTGCGGTTAAATCCAATGATGTCATATATTTAACCCCACTAAATTTCTGAAAAATTTCATCCATTGCCTCGGGTGACTCCCGGTCAGGAATAATAATTTGATTTATTCTATGGGCGTCTAAACATAACCGTACTCTGCCATCCTTTTTTATAACCACAACTAAAGGATTTGAATAGGGTGACACCGACCTCTCAATTATATCCCCCTCTAGCATTCTATCTAATTTATTCTATCTGAACAGCTGTACGTTTAGAATAGGGCACCGGATAACTTCTCTGCACAAAAAGTGTGTTCCCGTACTTTCAACTCACATTTATAGTTCCTGGCCCTTCCAGGTAACTCCGCAAACACTTCCTTAAAACGGTCCACTACTGCCCACAACTCTTCGCGTTGGGGTCTCCCTACAACTACACCCTCATTAAAAAAATTATCTGCCCTGTTCTCCCATACTCTCTCGTCCCTTTCATCTATCTCTCTCTCTTCACCCTCTCTATATGCATTCACCCTCGCTTCTGTGTCCCCCCTATTAGCCTGTTTGTGTACTAATCTTATTCCCGAAATTCTCATATTATCTAGCACCTATTTAAAACTGACCCTAACCGGTTTAACTTCATTATCTAAATTCTACTAACCGTTTGTTAAAATCAATCACTGCTTTGTCGTTTCAAAAAAATCATTTCCCAAGATCACCTCTAAATTTAACCCTCGGACTTCCAGAAATGTATTCTCAAATTCAACACCGTTTATTAACATGTTTAACTGAACATGTTTCGGTACATGTTTACTTAGAGCTCCCGTAACCCCTACTATTGTAACCCCCGCAACTGGTAAACACGGTGTATTTTTATTTAACTCTTTTAATTCTTCTAACCCACTTTCAGAAATCACTGATATCTCACTACCCGTGTCTATTAGGGTTTTAAATTCCTTACCTTCTATGTTGACAATCACCTCTGTCAATCCTGTCTCTGGTTCATCGACCTCTGGGTTGCCTTCTTCCATCAGTTCCTCTGACATGTCCGTTCTCATCAGCTGACTCCAATAGTTACACTCCTCCTGTACCCCGCTGCTACCTGTTGACAATGGTTGGGTCCTTTCATCCACTGTCCTTGCTAGTTTTCCGGTGGGACGGCGACACTACCCTGCGAGTACCCGCCTCAACCCCTAGTTGCTTTTCCACCTCTGGGCGCTCCTCTGCTGCTCTCTTCGCCTCTTTGGTGCTGACTGTGTTGATTTGCCTGATGTTCCGTTTCTCTGACAATTTCTTGCCTTGTTGCATGTATAACACACCGTTCTTATAGCCAAGTTTTCAAAACGACACTCCGAACATGTCCAATCCTCGCCTCTATTATTTTTACCTCCCCTCACGCCTCTATATGCGGTCGCCGACCCCCTCGATTGATTATGGTTTTCATTATTGTTTGTTACCGGTGGGTTCGGACGCCTACCCATCTCCCGGTCTCTTATATTTTGGAAAATGTCCAAGATTTTCTCAAGTTCATTTATGTTCGTTATTTCTCGCGTCATTAGGGTGATTTGCACCTCCCGTGGTAAATGTTTGCTTATATGTTGCACGAATGACCTAAACGGTAATGGCGGTTCGAGGTATTTTGCCTCATTATATATTTTCATGACATATATTGTAACGTTATTACTATGGGTTCCGAAATTGCCCGACCCCATTATTTTACTTCGTAACACTTCTTGATCCTCTTCCGACCAGTATTTCTCTCGGAACGCCCTTTCAAAATTTTCACAACTCTCCCACTCGGTTCTGTGAGCCTCCGCCCATATCGCAGAACTCCCCTTAAAACACTTAATTATTTTCAATAACTGCACCCCCCAATTGTTATGATTAAATTTATTGAACTCCCTCACCCGATTCAGAAACTGCATGGGGTGTACCCCCCTACTATCGCAACTGAATAACTCTAATTCAGTCTCACTATTTACATCACGTGTAATCAGTACTCGTTCCGTAACATTGTTTAATTTCTGGCTTATCGCCACACTCAACTCATCTTTAACGTTACTTATGCTCTGCTCGATTGAAAAGAATTTATTATTATTGATACATTCCGACTGAATGCTGCTTTTGTTTATCACATTGACTGTATCTTGTAATGACTGTATTTCTGTTTTACAAGTACTTTCTATCTCATTTATTTTAAGGTTAGTATTTTATACTCATCAATATTTTGATTAATTTTTCCAATCTTATCCACTACACTATCATATTAACTTCAGTGTCTGTACTACACTTATTTATTTTACTTTCAAAATCTTCTTTTACTTCGCTAAGTTGTTTATTGAACTGCTCATTTACTGACTATACCACTTGTTTATTATTATCGCTAATACGATTATCTACTTGCTCATTGATGGCGTTCAAACGCTCATCAAATTGTTTTGTGATTCACTAATATCATCAAAACGTTTTTCAAACTGCTTTACTAAACTAATATTTATTTCATTAAATTTTACATTCATATCACCCCTTAATTCGTTCAATTTAATGTTTTGTTCATCAAACTTACTATCGTTTACATCAAACGGCTATTTAATTCATTCAGTTTTACATTTTGCTGAGTAAATTACTTTTTACTTCATTAATATCCCTAGATATTGCTCGTAAAACACTCATTATATCATTATCATAATCTTTTTTACTCGAGATTGGCGTTGAATGAATTTCAACTTCATCCATTATTTTTGATTCGGTTAAACTGGTCTCTTTGACCTCGTTCAAAGTTGAATGACCTCCCAGCTTAGCTGTAACAACCAGGTTAGTTATACTGGCGTCATTCTCTTTACCTTCCATTTCTATAAATTTAATTATTTTTAATTAACTGATTTTTACTTATTTATTTATTATGTAAATAGAATCTCATCAAAACTTTACCCTCACTGTTTAAATTATCACTTACATCCTGTAATTTATAACCATAACCTAATCACGCATTTCGTGATTTCTATCAATACAAACATGCCGCTCACCACAACCTACCCTCTGTGCCCCAAATAGGTCTCTTTCATATAATATTTTTATATAAAAATCCTGGCGGGGATCGCCATTTGTAAAGTTATAAAAGTTTTTGATATTATTATTATCTGCCAAAATCCTTACCTGTCTTGCGATCTCTATCTCATAACTTACCTTCAAACACCGGAAGACTTCAAGGTCGCCAACATATTTTGTAGCTGAAATATGTAAACTTTAATACTCTTCCCCTTATAAAAACACTTGGATAATTTTGCTATCTGACCTCCCTTAATTCAGAAAATTCCCGGAGTTGTTAGACGAGTTTTTTCAGCACAAAGTATAGGAAATGGTTACAGCGAAATAACTATACTTAACACATTTTTTATGTTAAATCAAATATTACTTTATTTAAATTCAATATTTACCTCTTTCTCTTTCTTTTTTTCTTTCTATCTGTTAGTAATGCTACAATATCAAAATATGTAAATTCTATATACAAACCAGTACTTTTATAACCCCCGTTTTTATAGAGCTCTTTTAATATTTATTTACCTCCCTTCAAATTAAAATGATTAGTTTTTATATTGTACCTGTCCGAGTTATCCTCAAAATCCCGCCATCTTTCTTACCACACTTTCATCTTTGTCACTACGAGCACTGTCTTATTCATTCACTTTTATATCTTCTTTTTCGACATCACTTCCACTTTCTTTTTACATTTCCACCTGTTTCGGTAGACCTCAGCTACTGTATTCGCGTCAGTCTACCGAAATTCTGAGGCTGCGATTAAATTTACGACTGTTCACTGCAACGGCGGTCTGTTGACTTTACTGTATGGTGAGTGGTGTCCAACTGGGGGCTCGCGTGGTCGCATACATGCTAGGCGTTAGGCGTTGACCCCGCTGCCTCGATTTGTTTTGTGATTGGCTGTGGATGTCTCGCGCCTTTCTCAATATCTCGTGAAAGACAGTAAGCAGTCCACATGGGCGAATTTTACGTCGCAAAAGGCGGCACACACGCGCGCTCTTACGCATTCCATTGTTATAATCTCAGTCGTACCTTGCACTGCATGGCACCGAATCGGCCACAGGGTGTTCCCAAAAATTACACACTGGGTAGTTAAAAAGTGTTGCATCAAATGGTTTACTACAAAATACCACAAAATATTTGCCCCTTGATTTGTCCCATCACACTCTTAATCATTTGTGTCATCACAATCTGTTAGTGTGCGCACTTATGATTTGCCCAACCAGATACTGACTTGGCGGCCTCAAACTGTACAGTATAGACAAGCGCATCCACTCTATTCTCGTGTATTGCCATTGTTGCGTACTGGAAGCTCTTGAAGTTTCTCGAGTTATTCCTAGAAACGCTGAATAAAGAGGGCTGGTTTAAAGTAAATAGAAGTGGACTGTATGATTTTTTTATGTAATGATCCTTTATTGAAAACTGTTAAATTCTGAAGCTATTGCTGACACGTGCAGATGTTTTCTCGCCATAACGCCCGTTAATTAGTTAATTAATCAGTAGTAGAAGTCTAAAGACATAATGCATAAGGTAGAGAACGCCCAGTATAATCAGTGCATGGTGCACATAATAAATGATTAAATAATGAAATCCAGAAGCCGCGGCTGGAAGAGAAATGTTACGAGGCTCAGCTCGGAGTATTTTGAATAACTAACTAAAATTTCGCTACCGACCGCCCAGCTGTGCCGGCTGAAAGCGGTAGATAAGAAAAACGTGACGTCATCTGCGTGTGTCGCATTATAGTCGTTAACCCTTTCGCTGTGGTATTCGACATTAGCTGCACAGTGATATGGCAGTATTAGAATTGCTCTCTGATTAGTGGTGCTCTCTGTGGAAGCTTTGAAAACTACGTATAAACAGCTGATGTTTTGGTCATTGACAGTGTGTCATTGCTCTCAACCCAGTAGCGTGTGTTGTTTACTGATGTTGTTTTGAACGTAATTTTATCTCTCGTGTTTGTAAACATTTATACTTATAACTTTTAAATGTTTGTTTTTCTCGTATTTTCTTAAGTGTAATGTAGTTTTTCAGTTTGTGAGTGTATTAATGTGCGTATTTACATTGTGTTTTTGTAAATAATGAATGTTGGTGTAACAATGTTTTCTGAATTTCGCGTATTGTTTGTTAGTTATAGTTTTCAACATTTTGGTTATAAAAGCATTTGTTTCCCTTATTTTCTGAAGTTTAATGTTATTTTACAGTTTTTGAGTGTATTTAGTGTGCGTCTTTATGTTTTATGTTCGTAAATACCTCATTTTGGTGTCATAGAATTTTCTGATCTTCTCGTATTGGTTATTAGGTTACAGTTTTCAATATTTTACATTGACTAAAGCAACATTAATTTTCATTTTACAGTTTTTGAGTGTATTTAGTGTGCGTCTTTATGTTTTATGTTCGTAAATACCTCATTTTGGTGTAATATAATTTTCTGATCTTCTCGTATTGGTTATTAGGTTATAGTTTTCAATATTTTACTTCAACTAAAGGAACATTAATTTTCATTTGAATTTAACGTTTTTTATGTGTGACTAATAATTAAATAATGTCAAAACGACCGAATCTACGGAAAAGACCACTATCCGAGGCAGAAATTGAAGCTATTATTCTAGGTGATAATGACTCCTACGAAGATTATACAGATGAAGATCCAGAGTGTGATGTTGGTGAAGAACGTATTGACAGTGAAGAGGATGAAAGTGAGCCTGATACCATAGATGTAAACCTTTATGAAAACTGTGAAAACAGCGAATGGAGGAAGGTGAAAGATGTTGCATCTGGGACTGTAATAACACTGGACAGTATTCCAGAATATACTGGAAACCGTACGCTTCGTGACATGGAGGGACTTAGCCCTGTCGAGGCATTCTACAAATTTTTCCCCCAATCGGTTTTTGAACTTGTTGTCCGAGAAACGAATAAATATGCAGAGCAGTGTCTGGATATCACATGATTTTCCTACGAGGTCTAGGTTTCATCAGTGGGAGGAGGTGTCTGTTGAAGACATAAAAAAGTTTGTTGCCATAGAAATAGGAATGGGTTTAGTCATAAACCAGATATTGCCTCTTATTTTCAGGATAGTTTCTGGTTTACAAGAACACCAGGCTATGGTGAATTGTTTTCTAGGGACCGATATCTATTGATAAGGTCATTTCTACATTTCAATGACAACCGTTTCTCTGTGCCAAAGGGACAAGATGGTTATGACCTATTATATAAAGTGAGACCTATCCTAGACCTCACAAAGGATACTTATATGCAAATATTTGAGCCTGCAAAAGAACTTTCCATTGATGAATCAATGGTGAAGTTTAAAGGGAGGTTGAATTTCAAGCAGTATTTGCCAAGCAAACCTTCAGCAAAATGGGGAATTAAAATTTGGAGCCTGGCAGAGTCCAATATTGGCTTTATGTTGCAATTTAACGTATACACTGGCAATGACAATCCACAACAGGGGCAAGCAACACATGGACTAGCTTCACGCGTTGTACATCAGTTACTAAGCGGATTTGAAAATAAGGGCCATGTTGTGTATACGGTTAACTTCCATTCTAGTCCAAATTTATTTACGGATCTCAGGAAACTGAAAATAGGAGCATGTGGAACTGTCAGAGCTAATCGTGTAGGCTTACCACCAGAGATGAAGACACTACAAAAGAAAAAGGGTGAGGTGCCAACTGTTTGGTTCAACAGTAACACGATTATGCTTGCATCCTCTTGGCAAGGTACAGGGAAGGTAAACATGATTTCTACAGTTGGTGATTCTGGGATGTCAGAAATTCTAACAAAGGCTAGAAAGAAGGCACAAGGAGTGAAAAAAATTAAACCCAACATTCAAGTTTTGTATAACACATTCATGGGAGGGAGGGGTTGACAAATTTGATCAGTTTTGCTCTACATATAATTACAACCGTAAATCACCTAAGTGGTACCAAACACTGTGGCATTTTGTTCTGGAAGTTGCACTGGTCAATGGTTGCATAGCTTTCAACCTTCAAAACCCTGAGGCTAAGCTCTCTCATAAGAAGTATAGACAGAAGGTGATAGATGGCCTTACGGAGAACTGCTCTAGAAGATCACTGAGAGGTAAACGCCAAAGCAGATCAGCTGGCTCCACTACAGACCGACTAATTGGCTGTCACTTTCCTGAACATTTTGAAGACAAAAAACATAAACCAAATTGCATTGTGTGTAGTGTTATGCCCTCACAGTGTAAGAAGAAAGGCAAAGGACTGTGTAAGCGAAGACAGACTACTACCTGGTTCTGCCCCGACTGTCCTCATCATCCACCACTATGTATTAGTGATTATTTCAAAGTTTACCACACCCAAAAAAACTATAGGAAGATTTGTAAATGTGTGTAATATAGAACTCAAATAAAAACTTAGTGTTTAGTGTTAATGTTAAAACTTTATCAAGTTTCAGTTAGATGACTTTCATTTACATGAACAAATTTATACTGGTAAGTTTGAATTTTTCTTATTATTTTTTCAAATGTTTCAGACCATGGTGTTTCATGGTCAGTATTTTACAAGCATTTTTAGCATTATAGGAAATGTAAAACACCATTGCAACTTTAGCTACTCTCTTTTCTGTAACTAAACTACTTTAGGCTAACGGCAGTACAAATCAATAATTTTAGGTATATAAAATTTTTTTCAGGAAAGTGGTATAACAAAATCAAATTCTGAGCCTACAGCATGATTAATCATTACACAAAGTACATTAGAAAAAAAAATTTGGTCAATAACAAACAAAAAATTTTTTTCTCCTTTTATCTAAATTATAGGCTAACTGTCTGATTCACTTGATGCAGCGAAAGGGTTAAAGTACAGAGTTTACAGGTACAAAGTCTGAACATACTGCCCACTCAAAATCGGGACGATTTTGGAATTTAATTTATTGTGTGAAACGTAAATCACAATTATATAAAATGTTGTATACAAGGAAAATACTGTACATAAAATACTTGAAAGCCTTACACATTAAATAAATTGACCCTTGCTTAAAGTAAATAGTCTCTGACACAAGAAATTTGTAAATAACAAAATTAATTAAGCTATCAGAACAAACTCAACGTAAAACAAAACAATTTCTGTACTGAAAAGATACAAACTAAAGCTCATGTTAAAAATAAAAGTGCTTATATAACTAACATAATCTTCTTTGAAGCATTAACATATGTTTGGTAAATACATACATTTAATCTTTAACAGAAAATAAGCGACATCCTTTAATTTATATAAAGAAAACATCCTCAAAAACTGACTCAATATAGTAATACAATGATAGAGACATAATAGCAGATACAATAATAGTAGACTAACAATTTAAAGAACATAACCATGGTAAATACAATAGAGAAAGAACAATAAAGTACATGCTTAGTATTGATATACTGATATCAAATTCAATGATACATAGCAGTAAGATAGACATATCTGAAAGGATGTAAAATGCATAATGTGAGTATACATAATACATAACGATTGACATAATAATTAATAGTACATAATAGCATAATAATAGTCACAAAAAATTCAATAACATAATGATAATACGTAGGAATACAATAATAAAAACTTAATAATAATATAATACAAACAACCAATAAAAAAACATGATAAATGTTCAGAACAATGATGCATGATAATGCGAATTAGTCGGAGTCCACGGGAAGAGGACAATTTATGGATGGGTCGACGTAGGATACCCTGTGCGGTGCGAACTTCAGCAACGCGCACTATTGAGTCCTGACCCGCAACAACATTTGTGATTACCCTGCGTCTCCATTGAAGGGGGGGGGGGGAATTATTGTCTAGAATGAGGACGAGTTGTCCGACAGTTAATTTTCTTGAAGTGGTGCACCATTTATTGCGCTGCTGCAACTGGTGCAAATAATCTTTGGACCATTGTTTCCAGATGGATTGTGTGAATCTTTGGAGGAGCTGCCCGCCATGACGTGCAAGTACAGGCCCGGCATAGTCAACAGCGGATTGGGAAAAAGGCTTAGCAGGCATGACCCTAGAAGGGGGTAATTGTCCCAATAATTGGTTTGTGCCCCTAGCACGGTATCGGAAACAAGGGATGCATTTATGTATTACCGGGAGACCGATGCAGGGAGAATGAGTATCGAAGGCACTGGTAGGCCATGATGATGACTCATGCGGGTGAGCGTGTAAAAATCGGTTATGGTTACATTTCTGCTGGACCTTAATTTCCAGAGATTGAGATCTGTAGCTAGCGCCGGAGAGAGAATCGCCTAAATGAGACTTGTCTGACCTGCGAGGCAGAGATACCACAAATCTGCCATCCTCGTTACGGACAGTATTGGACACAAAATGATTCTCGCATGCCGAGCCCTCAGCGGAGGGATCACAAATAGAAACTTCCTCCAATTTCCAAAATTGCTTTAGCTGCGAGGAAATCTCACTATCATTTTTACATACCATAAAGGATGAAACCGGTTTCGTCATGTCGACATTGAACGGTAAATTGCCTGCTAAAATGAATCCTAGTTTTGTCTCCTGAATTATGGGGAAGTGCGGGCTGCGGATAAATTTAATAGGTTCAATTAACTGCAAATAATACTGAGCACCGAGCAATACATCGACTTGTGATGAGAAGTTGAGTTGTGGGTCAGCTAAGAATATGCCCTTTGGTAAATTTAAAGAGGCGACATCAAATGATTCTGCCAGGAGATTATTAGTTATGCTGGGTAGCACAGCGCAATGTACGCTTAAATTAAAATGTTTATAGCGAGACTGTAACCTTACTCTGGTACTGAAGTCAGCTTGGGACAGTGAATTGTTTATACCCATTATGGGCAATTGAGATTTAACCAATTTCAGACCCATGCGACGTGCGAAATCCATTGTACAGAAGTTCGCCTGAGAACCGGAGTCTAGTAAAATTCTAACCGGGTGCTTTCTATCTGCATGGTCAGTTGTCATGCAGACTGCGGTAGACAACAATATGGACTTATTTGTTTGTAATTTTAGCGAACACTGGTTGTTGATGGACAATTCGGCTTTGTTAGGCATATGAAGCATCGTGTGATGACGTTTCGCACACATTCTGCAAGAAAATTTAGATGGGCAGTGGGCGCTATCGTGGCCTGGGCGTAAGCAATTTAGACAGAGTTTATTTTTGATTATAAATTGTGAACAATCAGTAATTCTGTGTTTACCTTTGCACAGCTGACATAGATTATTTCCGACATGGGAGTGGAATGCTTTTTTTGCTGCATTCATCGTTTTAATTGTCTTGCGATAATAAGCCTTATCGCAACCGTTTATCTTGCTTGTTGAAGTGGATGTGCTATCAAGATTTTGCAGTAACTGCCTACGTGTATTTAAGAATTTTATAAAATTATTAAAGTTGGGAAACCGTTCTTCTGACAAACTTTCTTTCCACAATCGAAGAGTGTAAGTATCGAGTTTTTGGGCCAAATAATGAATAAGAATAATTTCGAATGTATTTACGGGTAAGTTTAGGGTGTTTAACACATTGATATTAGCGGTTATCTCGTCAATAAATCTGGAAATACTAATTTTGGACTCTTGTTGAACCGATTGCACACCCAGGACATTTCTCACATGATGGGCTGAGACAATCAACTTACTGTCATACCTATTTTTTAGCAGATCAATAGCTACCGCATAGTTTTCATGAGTAATTGGCAGCGATTTTATCACGTTCAGCGCCTCGTCACTTAATGATGAGTGCAAGTAGTGTAGCTTTTGTATATTCGTCAGATCGGTTCTGGCGTGTATTAATTCGAGAAATATGTTATAATAGTGTTGCCACTCAATAATGCTACCTGAAAACTGAGGTAATTTGATCGGTTCCAACTGTATAGGGGGGGGTTTTAAGAGGCGTAATTTTGGTATTAATCAGCGGTTTTTGATTCACATGCTCCACTTGCTCTAACAAGCGTTGCAACTTGCATTCGATGCTGCAAAGATCGTCCTCAGTTTGGACTCTTATCACTTGCTAATGCAAAATCAGCGTCATCGGATTCAATTTGAGACTGAATATCATCGTATTTGGTGGATAATTCCATCAAATGCCGAAGCTTTATTTTTAGTGCGTGATGATCGCTTGTTTCCGGATCGAAATTATCCGCGAACGTGTTCACGCGGGATATCGATGCGTTAATAGTGCCTCGTTTCTTTATTAGAGCTTTCACATCCGTCATGATTGCAATTGAAAATATAATTTAAAAGAATTTAAGCGTAGAGCAGGTGAATAATTGACGTAATTTTGATAAAATTTGGATATAGTGCGGTAGCTAGTGATCGTCATATAGCTTAACACATTACTTACTATAACATATACTTATTATCTCTATTAAAAAACAGCCATCAGCGTTAATGTAATTATGAATTTAAATAATAATGCGTATAGCCTTATCTCGACACTTGAAATCTCAATGAGTTATTAAGCAGTTACAAAAATATGCTCAATTATAACGATATATGTTTACACAAAAGTATCAATAATAGCATATTGAATATGACATACTACTATGATTGTTATATTCAAGCATTATGTGAACAATTATACTGATAAATGAAAGTTCATAATCACGTGGACTCCTGGCATGTTCCGAACTGCTTCTGTCCTGTTGGTTCCGCTCTGCTCCCGTCCGTCAATCCTGTGCTGTTGGTGCCCCGCCTGTTCGTGCTGGTTGGATGAAGGTTGTCGTCGTATCATCTCAGCGTGATTTACCGTTGTGGAATTTGCTGCTATTGAATAACTGCCTTGCCGTTTCCTGTCGTGTCAGATCTGACGCTCTGTTGTATCTTGTTTGTCACTCTTGAAGGTCGTTTTTGCAGCAACAAAGGACATGTCACGGTCAGCAATCTCAATTTAAAAATATTTTAAATTTGAAGATTGTTTGAGCTGTCACTGCAGACAAAAATGCGGTCACTTGTGGACCAAGAAATGCGGTCGCGTCGGACCAAAAATGTTGTCGCTTGTGGACAAAAATAATGCCCGTAAGGCGAAAATAAAATCCGTCCCATGAGGACCAAATGTGTACTGGAAGCTCTTGAAGTTTCTCGAGTTATTCCTAGAAACACTGAATAAAGAGGGCTGGTTTAAAGTAAATAGAAGTGGACTGTATGATTTTTTTATGTAATGATCCTTTATTGAAAACAGTTAAATTCTGAAGCTATTGCTGACACGTGCAGATGTTTTCTCGCCATAACGCCCGTTAATTAGTTAATTAATCAGGAGTAGAAGTCTAAAGACATAATGCATAAGGTAGAGAATGCCCAGTATAATCAGTGCATGGTGCACATAATAAATGATTAAATAATGAAATCCAGAAGCCGCGGCTGGAAGAGAAATGTTACGAGGCTCAGCTCAGAGTATTTTGAATAACTAACTAAAATTTCGCTACCAACCGCCCAGCTGTGCCGGCTGAAAGCGGTAGATAAGAAAAACGTGATGTCATCTGCGCGTGTCGCATTATAGTCTTTAAAGTACAGAGTTTACAGGTACAAAGTCTGAACAGCCATTGTAACAGTTGTTGTAGTTCACTATCTCTGACACCATCAGTAAATATTGTTACGTGACATTTTTACCATACCCTAGTAACATAAATATACCATGATTGTATTATTAAAAAGTACCAGGAGACATAATATTTTAAGAAAATATTAATTGAATATGTTTAATTTTAACTGTTTATTGTATGTTATCTATACAAATAAATAAAATTGAAGTGTCTGTTTGTAATGTCAAAATAACAGCTTTTTACTAAATGCATATGAAAGTATATAAGGTACTTATAACAAAAAAACAATTTAAAAAATTTTTGTCTGTCTGTCTGTTTGTTCCGGCTAATCTCAGAAACGGCTGGACCGATTTTGACGGGCTTTTCACTGGCAGATAGCTGATGTTATAAGGAGTAACTTAGGCTACTTTTATTTTGGAAAAAAAAGAAACAAAAAAGAAAAGAAAAAAGTCGAGCAACACGTGCCCCACGCGTACGCCGCTGCCGTCATCGGACCAAAAGGTGCCACTCACCGCTTCCCCCCTCCAACTTCCTCCTACGACTTAATATAACAAAGGTTGCCTATCGCGCGGGCTCTTGCAGATGGTTGTGTCTCAATGCGCGCCTTAAAAAATTGTTTCTAGCAGTGAGAAAACAATATTAAGTTTTAAGTTATATTGTTAAATTAAACGTAGCCACAACCTCCCAAAATCGTCTCTGTACCGTAATTATGTGCGATAAATGTTAACTAATTTCTGTACGTCCAATAAATACACCCTTTTAATGTACACTAACAATGTAAATCCTAAGGGGCAAACCCCCCCCCATTGTATGTATGTATCTATGTATGTATGTTCCACATCTCCTCCTAAACCACTGGACCGATTTCAACCAAACTTGGCACAAATATTTTACGCAACGGGAGAACCAACATAGGATAGGTGTTTTCTTCGATGGGGTCCTTTGGGGTCTTCCACATCTCCTCCTAAACCACTGGACCGATTTCAACCAAACTTGCACAAATATTTTACGCAACGGGAGAACCAACATAGGATAGGTGTTTTTTCGATACGATCCTTCGGGGGGTCCTTTGGGGTCTTCGACATCTCCTCCTAAACCACTGGACCGATTTCAACCAAACTTGGCACAAATATTTTACGCAACGGGAGAACCAACATAGGACAAGTGTTTTTTCGATACGATCTAATAAGTTATATAATAAATAGTAATAATAGAAATAAATAATAAATAGCTGTTGCTATGAATGTAAATAAACAAACTAAGAGTTGAGAATTTGTACAATCTATCTAATCCTATACTATTAAGCGAGCAATAATTGTACAATTACGTACAACATGAAACTCCGTAGCGAAGCACGGGTATTTTGCTAGTGTTTATTATAATTAAAGTAAGAACTTACTTATGAAATTTGTTTTTTGTGTGCAGACTGTAAAGTTATAAACACAGTCAGTTAAGGGGAATTATAACATATTACTAATAGTTATTAGTAATCAGTTTTTGTCACATTTATTAATATTATGTATACTAGTGTTAATAACACTAATGTTAGTCTTAACAAGAAAGTACCAAAATCATAGTTAGACAAATTATATGAATAAGATTTCTATTAAAATAATAAGGAAACAATGTCAGTTTATGTTGAAAGATTAACAAATGTATAAAATAAATTTAAGAAAGTGAAAGGTAAAAAAAAGAAATAATAAATAAGTTTGTAACAAAAATAAATAAAAAGTGAATCATTAACTCAGGAAATACAGATCAGAAAATAGTCAAGAGTGATGTCAAAATGATCAGTTTTTTATCAGAAGAACAAAGAAACAAATAAAAAGAAGATAAGAGCTTTTATAAAAAAAGGTATATCCTTTTAAAAGAAAATGACATAAAATAGTAAAATATTCTTATGATGTCACCAGGGTGATATAAAAATGTTACTTGGAAACCAAGGAGATATCTAAGAGAGGCCTTAGCAACATATATGTTGAGGAAGAATAATAGATTGATTCTAAAAAAACTGAATGCAAAAAGGTTGATTTAAATACTTACAGTGAAAAATAAATTATAATATATGTGATATCAGTGCATCTCCAGATAAACAGTTGAATAATTATAAATATCAAAATTAAAATAGAAGAAAGAATTGCTACAAGACTCTACAGAATTAAACCAGGACATCTCTGAAGAAATTGGACCAATTGACACAGGGAGAGAAGTATTTTTTGATCTAAAATTAATCTGAAATATTCCCTGTTAAACCTGATCTAAAGGTTTCAAAAAACTTTGAATACGCTTTTTATAAAAAAACCATAATTAACTTTCACGGAGAACATTAATGATTAATAATATAGACATAAGCATAAGCAACCGTTGATGTATAGTGCTAACATAATTTAAAGCGAATTAAGTCTAAAAAAAAAAAATTTTATAACTTAACTTATACACTGAACGGTTTTACACTCTTAATATAATCCTTTTAAGATACATTGTGACTATTTCTCATCATATGTATTTTGGTACTTTCCCTGTCAATACTGTTGTTATATTGTAGTCGAAAGGACCTACTGAACATTATAATTGTATTTTATTTATTAAAAATAAATTATAAAATTTTTTAAAAAACCTGAGATCTAAGAGTTACTGCTGCCACTCTGAGCTTATAAAAATACAGCTGGCCATACTTTGTTAAAAATTATGTTTTACATTTAGAACAAATTAAAGAATAAATAAAGGATTTGAGTTTACACAATACAGAAAAAGGTTTATTTGTTTCTTATTTTATGAAAACATAAAGGGTATGATATTCTGAACAAAATATCTGATAATGTGAGTTGACCTCAGTAATTAGATTAAGTTGGCAACACTCATCAATTGAAAATCTTAGCAGATTTCTTTTAAAAATTTGGCGATGAGCACAAGTTATCATATCCATTGCTAAAAGAAAAGAATAAAAGAGAGTTCATTACAGAATAAAGAGACCATATACTATTTACATAAATTTGAAATATTAAAAATTTATTATTGATATTTCACCAATAAAATTTTATTTGCAAACGGTGATTGCAAATTGGCGCTCAACAAACATCCCCCTGAACAGATACTCATCCTTAATTTAATATTAACAAAAATATATACAAATAATAACAGAGTTAAACAAGACACAAATTCAAATACATAACCATAGATTCGAGTCTAGATGTAACAAATTGGCTTTCCCAATAGTGAGGCTAAATAAAATATAATTTTCGAAAGAACGATTAGTAGGTTTGTATAATAGACGAAGAGAGGGTACCAAGAGATAACACGTTACAATATCTATCACCAATGTCATTCAGAAATTCTCTGGTGCTCTATGATAGGCCAGTCTAACTAGAAAGTCAATACTTGCTTCAAACTGTTCTGCATAAGAGTTCTGGCTGTAAGGTGACACTTTCCGTAGTAGCTCTAAGGCAGATACTTGAAAGCAAGAATAAGTGAAACGAATAATATGTGCTTGCGACTTCAAATTGCCGAAGATATGTTGTCCAGTAATGTTGGGCCCTTGATATGAATAGCCATGACTGCAGTCAAAGTAACTCTGTCTCTGTTACCTTATTTTCTGTATTTTTTTTGGACTTTACCTTTTTTGAAGCAATCTGTTGAGCAATTTGATTTGAAGCACAAGGTTGTTTTTTCATTGACTGTTATAACAAAAGAAAAAATAGTGTAAGGGTGTAACCTATTTCTAGGATACTCTCCTTTAAGCCCCACTGTTGGGCCAGCCAATTTATAACAAAAGAAAAAGTGTGTTGTAATTGTGTTGTAAAATGTCAGGCGTTACCTCCGCGCACTTTTGTTACTGTTGACTGGATCCTCTGCGGTGATGTAGTCCTGTAACACAACTTCATCATCATCATCATTATTCCTGCATCTCCTAAGTGGAGCATAGGGCATCAATGAACTTCCGCCACCGGACTCTGTTCCGCGCCATCGTCTTGATCTCGGGCCACGTCTTCCCTCCTTTCTCCATCCCTTCCGCTATTACACTCCTCCTCCATGTGTTCCTTGGTCTGCCTCTTCTCCTGCTACCTTGTGGGTTCCACCATGTAACACAACTTAATACTATGTTTTTTGTGGGCGCCACTTGGAATCGTTTGTTCCAAGAAATAAATGTGATTATTAAAGAAATTAAAATTTTTAAATCTTACTTCTATGAAAAATATAAACAAGTCAGTTTAGCTTGAAAAAATCAGGTAAGTTTAATGATTCTTCAAATAAAAACAAACAAATCGTCTGAAGGACTAACATTCATATAAAAATTATAAAATTGCAGAGTTACTAAAGAAAAAAAAATTTTACAAGTTATTATTATTATTATTATTATTATTGACAATTTTATATATCCAATCAAGTATCGGCTAGTGTTTTCAATTTTGTACTCAGTTGAAAGCATGAGTTTAATACGTGAAAAAATCTTTACTCTCAGGACGTGACTCCTTTGAACTACCAAGACATATCAATAAGATGCCTTACAAGAAAAATTAAGTGATTTGAAGGTGTGTGTGGCATGTGTAGTACAACTGTGTGATAAATGTAACCAGGTAAAAAAATGACTTTAATTTTGGTAACTCACGTTCCAATGATTAATTAATCTCGCACAGGACACTCCTCTCTGGTAGTTTTTTCAATCTCGCCTCTTCATATGTGCACTGAATCTATTTTAAGTCAAAATTGCGATCATTTACTATTTCCGCACTTTTTGTGAAAACGTTTGGCAGTAGATTCTCGTTCAAACCCCGCCACGACAACTCAGCTGCTCCGCGTTGATTCAAAAATTGGCCGCCATAGCGCTGATTCCCATGTAGTCGAGAGAAAGGCTTTGTGTTTGTTTGTTTACGTTAAGGGGTTATTGTCAAGTTAGTCTGTCTATGCGAACACAGCAGAATTGGTTCTCTATTTAAAGTTTTGGTCCCTCCTGGGCCGTTGACGTTCTGGCTGCGTGATTTCTATTAAAATTTGCCGTGCTGCTGCTCTATTTCAGCAACACATTGGCGTAGATTCTTGTAGAGGTTATGTCAGTCTGTTTGTCTATGTACGGGAAAAGCCTTTCTTCGGGTCTTGTCGTTTTCTCGCCTCTCGGTTTCGCCTTAGCTGCGTTGATCAGTGTCGTGGGTGATGCATCTGTTCTGGAGTTCAAGTTTCAAGTGTTTTTGGGTCGAATTTGGTCTCTCTTTTATACTAATTCAGGCTGATTGTTTTCACCGACTTCCGGTATATTTGTGTAAAAATTCTTTCTAGATTGTTCGAGAATAAATGAAATGGAACATTATGGAACAAAATTCATTTCCGTCGAAGCTTTTAGAACAAATTTCTTATTCTTCATACTAAGGATATTTCAAAAATTACTCTGGTATTTATCAAACAGTTTTACATTAGTACTTACAATTTGTATGCCATTATTACATTTAGATTCTCTGTTTTCAACTGAATCTAGTGATACTAATTATGATTGGTTTTTAATTAAATTAAGTCTAATAAGTAACACAATATACAACTCTCACCTTGGGTTGTTGTCATTAAAATTCAATTTTTTTAGAACAAAAATTGTTGTGGAACTATTATGTCTCTTCCACAATCTGAACATACAACATTACTATCTTCCTATAACAAAACAAACAAATTTTAACATATATAATACCTAGATAATTACAATTTTACCTGGCCTCTGTCCATGGCGTAGGTTTTTGTTAATGTTATAACACAATAATTAGTCTCTTTCTTTAACATATGTAGTATTTCACTAGTGTACACTCAGAGTTTATTATATTGTCTGTCTTTTGTGATACCTGGTTACTCTTTACATACATTATTTTTATTACAGGATGACATAGCATCATTGATTGGTCTTGAGATGCCCTTTTTCATGGTGTGACAAATCTCACTCTTATAAGTTAAATTCTTTTATAATTGACTTTATTTACAACTGAGTTTGCTCGTTTTTAAGGTATACTGAAGTATTGTACCATTCTATTTTATTTTTGTTAGCATTTTGTAAATATTTAGCCAGATATGATTATTTTTGTACTGGTTGATTGGCTCCAGCCATACATGGTATAGGTAAATATTTTGCTAACTTGACTATTACAATGTTAAAGTTAGTCAAATATATTAGTATAGTCGCTTTATATCATATTTCAACTTTCTAATGCAATTTGGTTGCATTTTGGCAACATTAAATCCATAAATTATACAATATTATATGCCTACCACATGTTTTTAGTTAATACTGTTTTTGGCTATTTTGACTGACTTTTATTCATTTGACAGCTTTCTTTATTTATGATAAATTGTTCACTTTTGTCTGCTTGACAATTACATATAGTTTTTATTTCAATCTGATAATAATTAATTTTTTTCATGAAATCTGGGTGTTTGGTCTCAAATCCAACACATTAATATTTTTTGTCATAACAAATATATAATTTTTATTTTAACTTAGATTCTTTCTAATAATCTATTTAAGTCATTTAATACATTTATTTTATTTACATTACATAATATAATAATGGATCATGTCCATTCATTCACAAAAAATAGTTCTTAATACTCTATTCAGAGTTATAAAACTTAATAATTAATGACTTCGTTTTGGTTGATTCTGACATTATTCGTCTCTCTTATAGTGTCTTATGGTTTTTTCACTGTTATTCACTTTAATAATATATATGGGGTTTGTGTCTTAGTCAAAGTCTGGTCGTTTTTCATGTTAGTAGTAATAATTATTAGACAATATTACACAATTTTTTAGGACTACTTGGGTTCGATACTGTTCACCTCACTTTCCTCTTATGATAAATTGCTATGTAAATGATTTCCTTTATGGAACGTTCTGTGACGTTACACTGTTCAGCTTCTGTTTTAATCTGTTATTTTACATTTGCAGTCCACTTCTCTACTACAGATAATCTTACCTCTTGCCCATTGAGATCACCATGTAATTCACCCACACCTCCACATAGTAGAACCCAACTCTGCAGCAGTATGCTCTTGCAAATGCCTTTGTTCCTATATCAGTGCTTTTGTGTTCTGTTTATTGCTGATGTTCTTCTTTTTGTCATTATATCTAAGCAGGGATGCTTTTAATGAACTAAATGAAGAAGTATTACCTTCTTAGTCTGTCCTGTGGCTTCCTTATATAAATTTTAAAGATGTAAAAACAACATGTTTCAGAACTTATGTTCCATCATCAGGTACGTTTCACTCGTTGGAGGTCGTCAGCACATTAAGACACAACACATATTTAAACACAAACAAACTAATTAACAATAGCGTGCGAAGTTCACGGTGCGCACCATAGGTGTAATATCCATACTGCCATCTGTTGCCATTGTTGTCTGTGCGCTATCTGTGATGCAGGCTTCAGGCGATCAGAGGATTGCAATGCTGTATCATACAATGTGTTGGAATGAAAATTCAGCTGGTCGTTAACAAATGCTTGGGATAAAATTTATACGCCTTATACACTTCTAACTCCTCGGCAGCACTCATGTACCGGCCTTACTTGCAAACATGTATGGGTATAAGATTTGTAGCAAAATCTGTGTAATTGTAGTTACTATTACATTCAAACTGTCGCATTTAATGTAACAATGTGCGACAGTTACACTAAAATTAAAATTTTTATACATTTCAAAAAACAAGCAGTTTTACAAAAAAAGTAGTCCGTTCCTCAGTGTGGAACTGTTCGTAAGGTGATCGCACTCAAAATGTTAAGTATAATGGAATGGTAGGTAAGGAAGTGTAGCCATGTTTGTAGTATGCATGTGTGAGGGTACCACATTATTTTATAGGATTACATACTGCATTATATATATTGTAACGTATTTATGTGTGAATTTTTATATGTACTTTAATTTGTATACCCCCACGTTCTTTGGGAGCCAAATAAGCAACAATACATATACATAAACACATATACATATACACAAATTTAGTGTGACCAGTCTCACGTTCACGATTGACAAATTATGTAACAATATAACATTTAAATTGGGTTTCAGGTGTATCTGCAATAAGAACTCTATATAACTTGTAACGATATTTCAAATTTATTTGATATTATTAAAAAATTGTGCACATGGCACTGACTTCGATTTAAAACATTCGTTATTATTTGTTATTATGCCGTAAGGCTTATGCTATATACATCCTTACTGACTAAATATTCTATTCTACTAATTATTGTATTAAAGAAAAATCTCATTTTCATACTACTCAGTCAATTAATGTGTTTCAAAATATTAATAGTTATTGAATTTATCTTTTGTTTCTCAGTACTGTTTTATCTCAAATACTAATTGTTTTCGTTTAAATGCTTTATATTCATTTTATTTCATATTAATTTGAGCTCTTGTTACGTTAATCGTATATCTAAAACATCTATGTTTTTAATTCTACTTTACAAGAACATTGGCTCTTACTTTAAAATAAAATAGAAATGTCTTTAATTGTCTTTGAGTTCATTGTACGATTAAGATGGAATAAGTTGTTTATCACCATATTGTCGTCAATCCTACTCGATCATTTTGATACATCTGTAGTTGTCCTCGTCTCGCACTCCAGCGTTGGCTGTCTCTCTTCTCCTCTTGTCCAGCGTCGTATCACTCTCTGGAACTCTCCTCTTGTCCAGCATCGTATCACTCTCTGGAACTCTCCTCTTGTCCAGCGTCGAATCACTCTCTGGAACTCTCCTCTTGCTGTTTCTGACGTCAATGGATCTTCTTATGTAATTCTTCTTATGTACTGCTGTTATTATTTAAAAATGATTGTATTTATAACTTAGTTACATAGTTGTATGTAACTGGAAAATTTAAATTATTTACAAAAAAATAAATACGCCGTGCGGACGGGCATAAGCTCCCGCTGCACCGTGGATGATTTAAGAAAGAGAACCACTGTAGCTTGCGTGTCCTATTTATACCCATGTCTTGGTCGACACCTGCAGTGGTACGAAATCGACATGTCAGAAACTGTCTCTGGATTCAGTTCCCCCACTCTTTGTCAAATTCGCTATTTCTTATATTTCTGCGAATTGCAGAGTCCTGTAAGTATACTCTTATACTTATAACTATTTTTACAACACATGTTCACTGTAATTTTGGACATTGCAACTTAACCCTTTCGATTTGTACACAGTTATTTCACTATTACACTCGTACGGTGTGTCACTTTCACGTGGTTTTCGTACACAGTATTCAGTAAATTTTATTACATTTTATTGTGGTTTTGGATTTTAATTCTTAATTATAGTTTATGAATAATTACGGAAAAACAGTAATTGTGCAATTATTCATCTTGGGGTGGTAAACTCGCCTGCATAGACCTGCGTTCACACACACTAGCAAAATACTGGTGTACACACTTTCAGTTACATTTGTGTGTGTGTGCACGTCGATTCAGGTCGAAACACCTGTTCATATTTTTGTCTGAGCCAAGCTTGCAATCCCTGACATGCTTATTTCTAATATATTATTAATTATTTACAGTTTATTAGGTAAATTTAAATTTTTATATTCAATGCTCAGTACATCACGTATTTGTACTGTCGCAATATATTATAACGATTCATATAGTCGACCTATCAGATCGTTATATGAAAGTGTCAAACTGTGCTAGTCTAGCGGCATAAGCAAGAGAGAGAGGGAATAATCACAGCTATCTCTGTCTAACCTCGTCACTGCTACTACTGATGCGGGCACAGACATGAAATTTTATTCAATTAATTTTATTTATTAAAACTGCAATATCTTCAAAACTAATAAATATACGGCAATTCTGAAACCTGCATAGTGTTCACCAATTAAAGCTCTATAAGTAGCCAAAATATCAACTAATATAATTAACAGTTAAAGAAGTTATACAGAAGAAGAACGCCAAGAGATATAACTAGAGAATTAGGCTAGGTACGAATTAGGTGTTTTCACACACATACAGAGAAAGACCAAAGCAATAATATTCTGTGGTCAGATCTTTGAAATCACGTTTGCAAATACCTGTAATCAAACGATTTGCAAACAGAGGAAGTATGAAATTAGCCAGTAATTCTCTACCATCTCAAACCTGTTAAGGAGCGTTTGACCGACTTGTTCGATATTGTTTCAAATGGAAAACACATGATTTATTTCGAACAACCAATCACAATCCTGTATTAAGAGGAGACACCAACTCAGAATGAGGGAATTGAGCACTCTTCGTTCGGGCATTAAATAAGCAAGACGTGTGTTAAATACGAGCTAAATTGCACAAACAACGCAAAGTATTTACTTAAATAAACAGTTCGCAAAGTGGTCCGCAGTAGTAGAGGAACTAGTATGGTTCAGTAAATAAGCTCGCTGCATAATAATTAATTAATAAACAGTGAAGTGACCTGTGCACCAGAGTAACTACAGCATCTGTAATTATCCAGGTTCATCAGTCAACGTTATTGGTCAACATTATTTCTTCTGAGCCGTAGCATCAAAAGGAGTATCTCTACTGATTACTATCTACGATCAATGCATCAATCAGATAAGAAAGATATTCATTGATCAGTGAACATAAATAACAAATAAATAATTGAATCAATAAACAATTTTTAAAAGACACCAATTAAATTCAAATTTTGTATTTAATTATTAAGATTAGATATAAAGTAATATAAGAGTGTTGAATGGAGAGTGAGGTGTAGTATTGAACATGCAAATTATTGCAGACCCGTTCTTTAGCACTGGTTTGGGAGATATAAAAATCCCTAAATAAACCAGATAAGAGATATTGGTCGTTTGGACATTTTAATCTTCACTTTTCAAGCACACTCATTAATAAATAAGATTTAAGTTAGCAATAAGTCATTAACTTAGCTTTTAAAGAAATTAATACAATAACAGAATCGTTAATTAAACAAACTTCAACAAATTTTAAGAGTTATTTGTAACGATTCCCCTTAAATTTCCACTCACTGAACGAATCCTGAGATAGTGTGTCTCTGTGCTCTGAGCTAAGCTGAATCCATGTCATTTGTATCTGGGATTTGTTCTGGCGCCCAGGTAAAGTAAAAAGTCACGGGTAAGTAAGATTTGTCCTATCGTTATATAGAAAGTAGGGTGATAGATAAAAGGTCTTTATATAATTTGTCGCCACAACTAATGGGCCCGATTAAACTGATATTAACCCAAGTGACTAGTTTGAATTGTAATAATACTTAATTTGAAACGAAGTGGAATATTTAAGGTTACAAATAACTGTTGAAGGGTTAAATATTAAAATAAACTTTGTTAAAAAAAAAAAAAAAAAAAAAAAAAAAAAAAAAAAAAAAAAAAAAAAAAAAAAAAAAAACTAAATCACAAGCAGTAGATATGGCAGCAATTGAACAGATGTTCAAGCAGTTGACCACTAAAATGGATGAAAATAATAGCCAGTTAAATAGTAAAATTGATAGTACAAAGAGTCAACAGTCTAATCAGGTATCTAGTGAAATAAAAGATACAAATAATAAAATTGAAGAAAATAATCAAAATTAGAAGAAAGTAATAAAAAATTAATAAATGATGTTACTAATAAAATAGAGCAAACTAATAAATACTTATCTAGCGAAATGAAACAAATAAACGAAAATTTAACTAGCCAAATAGAACAAAGTAGTAAAGAAGCTACATTTAAAATAGATGAAGAAATAGCTAATTTAGCTAGTAAAATAGATAGTACCAATAGCAAAATAGATGAGAGTAATCTTAAGTTTGATAAGCATACCGAAGAGGTTAAAGCTACAATAGAGGAATTTAAGAAACAAGTAAATACTAATTTTCGCCGCCAAGACGAAAAACTAAATAAATTTAGAAACGAATTTCATGAACGGTTAGAACAGAAAGTAACCCTTATTAACCAACAATTCAGCGAAGTAACTGCTGAGTTAAAAACCCAAACGGTTCTAAATAAAGAAGAAATCCAGAGTACTAGGGTAGAGTGCACCCAACTGGGTGAAAATATTAAGGAGGTTAAGAAACAAGTAGAGAGTAAGGCTGACCGAGACGAAGTACATCAAAAGGTAGAACAGCAATTAAAGGTAATGCGGGAAGATCTGACTAAGGCAATGAAGTCACAACAAACGAAAGTCGTGAGGTGTGGCGGCTATAAGGAAGAACCGGAAAACCTTGTATTCTCAGGAAATCCACATGAGAATCCTGTGGAGTTTCTAAGGCTGTTTGAGGCTTATGTAACTCGCGTAAACCCACTGATGGACGACGAGGACAAGAAGGACATGTTAGGCCGATTCCTCAAGAATTGGGCAGGTACGTGGTGGAAGTCATCTCGGACCGAGTCCAAACCTACGCCGACATCAAAGAAAAATTCCTTGCTCAATACTGGAACATACAGATTCAGAGAAGGGTGCGTGATCATCTGGAATTTGGTAATTATCACCCGTCCATGAATATGACAACCACCAACTATGTGCTAAACGTAATGGCACAAGTAAAGCATTTAACACCACCAATGGAGAAGAGAGACCTAGTGTATAAGCTAGCGCGTCATTTCTCGGAACGCACTAGAGTAGCAACCACTACTAGAGGAGTGGATACCCTAGAAAAGTTTATAATGGTCGTGGATGAATGTCAAGACCTAGAGAGGGATCTGAAGCGATTAAATAATCAGCTGAGTAACCACCCTAGAGGCGATCATCAGGAACCAACTTTCCACCCAACGAAAAGAAGAGACAATGAGCGCCCAAAAGAAAAAAGGTTTACCCCATATCCGGGTAACAAACCCCAATATCGGCAGGAATTGGAAGAGAAGGGTAGAAGTAGGAGCGTTGAAACCCGACCAAATAAAGGGTTTAAGGTTTGTAAGACATCCATATCATCTACCGAGCCACAACCGTCTACTAGTAAAATGAATACGGGAAACGGGAAGCCACTGCAGGTAGAAAAGAAACAAAACTAAATCTACCATTACCTGCAGTGAAACAACCCATTCATACAGTTAAAAGGAAATTAACAAATAATATAAATCAAGTGAACGATAGGAAGTTCTTGTTAAAAGAAGAGCAAGAAATGGGTAGAAGCCATTATCCTGAATGTCCGGAAATAATTTGTGAAATCAGTAATCTACTAGTAAGAGCATTAATAGACACCGGCAGTGAGGTAACCTGTGTCAGCTCAAAGTTTGTAGAAAATAATAGTCAGTTGCGTAATTGTCCCAGACTACCCGTAAAAAATTGTAATGTACAGGGAGCCACTGGAGCCAAAATGCAAAAGATTACTGAACAAATTTATTTACCTATCAATATAAATGGTACCCAAACCCAAATTGTAGCTCTTATAGTCCCGAAACTCATTCATAACTGTATTATTGAGGTAGATACGTTACTTGAATGGAAGACAGAATTAAATTTCAAAAGAAATACCATCACTATGGAAATAAATACCAAGAAAATTAGTGTAAACATTAAAGAATTTAAGCATTGGAAGTCGGCAAGTGTCATAAAAGGGTATGGAGAGAAACCGGTAGTTGACGTTAGGAGTGAACAGCACTGTATTGAAGATACTCCAGAAATCAACATCGGGACTAAGTTGAACAACAAGCAACAGAACCAAATTCAGCAACTCGTCTATGAGTATAGGAATGTTTTTAGAACAGAGCCTGGAAGAGCTAAGTTCTATGAACATCAGTTAACACTTACTGAAAACGCATCATTTGTGCAAAGGACTTATCCAATCCCTTTACACTATAGAGAAGAAGTAGAAAAAGAGGTCCAACAGATGTTAGCAAATGGAGTTATAGAGAGGGCAAGAAGTCCTTATATTAACCCTTTAGTAGTTGTCACCAAGCCGAACGGGAGTATCCGCTTATGCCTTGATGCCAGGAAATTAAATTCTTTATTAATACCTGATTATGAGTGCGCAAGGAATGTGGAAGAATTGTTTCAAAAAATGTAATGGAGTTAAGTACATGACTAAACTGGACTTAACATCCAGATTTTGGCAAATTCCAATCCGCAAATGTGATAGACAGTATACGGCATTTTTGTATAAAAACAAGTGCTACCAATTTAAAGTAGTACCTTTTGGCCTGAGCACCAGCTTAGCTGCAATGGTAAGGTGTTTAGACAGTGCCTTAGGTAATGAGGTAGAGAAGTATACACTAGTGTTCGTAGATAATATTCTATGTGTGTCACAAACATTCGAGAGCACTTACAACATTTAAGAAATATTTTTGCAAAATTAAGATCAGCAAACATGACGCTGAATCTACGGAAATCAGAGTTTGGTAAGGAGGAAATTAAGTTTTTAGGTCACCGAATCTCAGTGGAAGGAATAACCATGGACCCAGAGAAGGTAAAAGCCATACAAGAATTTCCAACTCCAAAGAACTGCAAGCAGCTAAAGTCATTTCTAGGTTTAGCTAACTACTATCAGAGGTTTACAAGTAAATACGCGGAAAGTACTGTTCCATTGTTGAAGTTGTTAAACAAAGGGATTAAATGGGGGTGGACAAGGGACCACGATGAAGCGCTACAACAAGTGAAAAGTCTCTTTATAAATACTGTTATATTACATCATCCGAGGGTAGGAGAAAGATTTTATTTACAAACTGACGCCAGCAATATTGCTATAGGAGCACACTTATATCAGATAGATGAGAAGGGCTAAAAAGCGGTATTAGGATTTGTAAGTCGCACACTTAAAGGGGCGGAATTAACTTATTTTACGACAGAAAAAGAGCTACTAGCGATAGTGCATAGCCTGTCAAAGTTTAGAAGTTATATTCTGGGTGCTAAACTTACTATAATCACCGACAATAAGGCGTTAGTATTTTTATTAAAGTGTAAATTGCTAGGTGCTCGTCTGACTCGCTGGATCTTGGCTATACAAGAGTACCAGTTTGAAATACAATATTGTAAAGCGAAAGACAACTTGATAGCAGATGTACTTAGTAGAAATCCACCATCAGAAAACAACATGGATACCGTTAACATTAAAAGTAGTAGCACTGATATAGGTATTTACATGGTAAAGCATGTAGCAAAACCTGAAGTAGTTAGACGACTTAAGGAAATAGGGACCCATCAACAAGAAGACCCTAAGATTAGAGTAGCTTGGAGAAGTGCGGTTACCAACACCAAACCAGGATTTTCCATATATGACGGTAAGCTATATAAGCTATGTTCCCATAGGTGGAAATTATTATTACCAAGCTGTATGATGGAGGAATTTATTTGGGAATGCCACTTGTCGTTGGGACATGCTGGATTTAAGAAATGCCATCGAGCCTTAACAGAAAGCTTCATTGGAAAGGGGTTGGCAAAACGCATGAAAAGATTATTGTCTACTTGTGACCTGTGCCAGAAGTGTAAACACCCGAACTTATCTACCAGAGTAGAGATGCAAACAATCCAAGCAAAGGAGAAAGGAGAGTTATTAGCTATAGATTATTACGGGCCTCTACCAAAAGCAAAAGGAGGGGTGAAGCACATTCTAGTAACAGTAGATTTCTTTTCTAAATTTGTCAAACTATACCCAGTCCAAAGAGGCACAACAAAAGCAACCCTTAGAGCACTAACAAAGTTCTACATCCCACAGTATGGTAAACCTAGAAAAATATTGCCCGACCAAGGAAAACAGTTCACCCATAACCTATAGAGAGAAACCTTAGAGGAACTCAATATAAAACCAATTCTTACATCAATACGTCACCCTCAAGCGAATTTAGCTGAGCGAATAAATAGAGAATTAGGTAGATATTTCAGGGTATTGTGCCATCAAAACCATTCTGCATGGGTAGATTATTTGGGTTTTATTTCTGAGTGTATTAATAATACATGTAATGAAACAACGGGGTACACACCTTCAGAATTATTTCTCAACAAAGAACCAGTACACGTATGGACCAAAACCATAAAAAATCCACCCAACTACAATCTACCTATTCCATATGAGGTAAAAACCAGCATAGCAGGAGAAAGAATACAGAGAGAAGGCCAAAAGAGGATAGAACGATATAATCGCACCCACAAGTTGGTAAGGTTTGTGGAAGGAGAGGAAGTGCTAGTGAAAGCGAATCCTGTATCCTCTGCCATAGATAATACCACGGCCAAGTTTTTCCCGATATTCGTGGGACCTTATAGAATAGAAGAGCAGGCTGCAAGGTACATATACATATTAAAAGACGTTGAAAAAAACAAAATTATAGGAAAGTACCATGGGGATAGTTTGAGGAAATATAGACAAAATATAGAACAATAAGGAAACAATGGTTTGAGCCAATGAGGTATGTGAATCAAACGTGCTCAAACAAAAATTTTATAAATGTCTTTGAATCAATGTCAATGTTAATAAGAAGTATTTGAATAAATGTCAGTATTGTTGTTTTGATTATTGACGTCAATTAAGTCGAAATTGTGATTAAAGTATTAATGTTCATATGAACATCTAATATGTGTATGCCATGTCAGGTTAAGTAACATATTGTAATAATTAGTTATAAGGTAGAAGTAAGCAAAATTGTATTATTGCAAATTTTATTTGAGAAAAACCAAAAGTGCAAATTTAAAAAAAAGTGCGAACATTTATATGTACAAATTATAATTAGTGTAAAAGTATACAAGAAACAAATTTTATTAATGTATTTCTTAAATAATCAAATTTTTTTATACTGAGTGGGGGTATATATAACGATTCATATAGTCAACCTATCAGATTGTTATATGAAAGTGTCAAACTGTGCTAGTCTAGCGGCGTAAGCAAGAGAGAGAGGGAATAATCACAGCTATCTCTGTCTAACCTCGTCACTGCTACTACTGATGCGGGCACAGACATGAAATTTTATTCAATTAATTTTATTTATTAAAACTGCAATATCTTCAAAACTAATAAATATACGGCAATTCTGAAACCTGCATAGTGTTCACCAATTAAAGCTCTATAAGTAGCCAAAATATCAACTAATATAATTAACAGTTAAAGAAGTTATACAGAAGAAGAACGCCAAGAGATATAACTAGAGAATTAGGCTAGGTACGAATTAGGTGTTTTCACACACATACAGAGAAAGACCAAAGCAATAATATTCTGTGGTCAGATCTTTGAAATCACGTTTGCAAATACCTGTAATCAAACGATTTGCAAACAGAGGAAGTATGAAATTAGCCAGTAATTCTCTACCATCTCAAACCTGTTAAGGAGCGTTTGACCGACTTGTTCGATATTGTTTCAAATGGAAAACACATGATTTATTTCGAACAACCAATCACAATCCTGTATTAAGAGGAGACACCAACTCAGAATGAGGGAATTGAGCACTCTTCGTTCGGGCATTAAATAAGCAAGACGTGTGTTAAATACGAGCTAAATTGCACAAACAACGCAAAGTATTTACTTAAATAAACAGTTCGCAAAGTGGTAGAGGAACTAGTATGGTTCAATAAATAAGCTCGCTGCATAATAATTAATTAATTAACAGTGAAGTGACCTGTGCACCAGAGTAGCTACAGCATCTGTAATTGTCCAGGATCATCAGTCAATGTTATTGGTCAGCATTATTTCTTCTGAGCCGAAGCATCAAAAGGAGTATCTCTACTGATTACTATCTACGATCAATGCATCAATCAGATAAGAAATATATTCATTGATCAATGAACATAAATAACAAATAAATAATTAAATCAATAATCAATTTTTAAAAGACACTAATTAAATTCAAATTTTGTATTTAATTATTAAGATTAGATATAAAGTAATATAGGAGTGTTGAATGCAGAGTGAGGTGTAGTATTGAACGTGCAAATTATTGCAGACCCGTTCTTTAGCACTGGTTTGGGAGATATAAAAATCCCTAAATAAACCAGATAAGAGCAATTGGTCGTTTGGACGTTTTAATCTTCACTTTTCAAGCACACTCATTAATAAATAAGATTTAAGTTAGCAATAAGTCATTAACTTAGCTTTTAAAGAAATTAATACAATAACAGAATTGTTAATTAAACAAACTTCAACAAATTTTAAGAGTTATTTGTAACGATTCCCCTTAAATTTCCACTCACTGAACGAATCCTGAGATAGTGTGTCTCTGTGCTCTGAGCTAAGCTGAATCCGTGTCATTTGTATCTGGGATTTGTTCTGGTGCCCAGGTAAAGTAAAAAGTCACGGGTAAGTAAGAGTTGTCTTATCATTATATATAGAAAGTAGATTGATAGATAAAAGGTCTTTATAATATATATATATATATACACGAGTGTAAAAAGCACGTTAATTTAAATAATTTTTGTGGTATGTAAATTTTTGAGATGGGACTTATATCAGAATGTTCAGAATAAAAAGGTTCGACCTAATTAATGACTGTAATTATTTTAAAAATTAGTAACTAAATGTATGCTTTTTAAGTAAAAAGGGTTTATGGCCATAAATTCGATTGTAAAAATATTCAGGTTTTTTGAACAAGAATTGTTCTGTTCAGAAGCCTCCTTTGACAAGAACTTTTATTATCATTAGAAAATCATGAGTAGGCGTTACCTAAGAACCAATCTGATTATGCGACCAGTTGAAAATAATTTTTACCTGATTGATCAATCTCTCTTTGGAATCGGTAACATGTAATTGCCACTTGGTACATGATCATTGACCTCCCAATCACCACACACATAAGTTATAAAATTACTATTGTTGCTGCAAGAAATATAGTAGTGCTATTCTGTGAAAGTACAAGATATCTGATTAGGTATATAGCCGCTTTAAGCTGACTGGAAAAAGGGTGTTAGGTAACACACCATTTTAGTAATCAGTATTAGTTTGCCGTGAAAGTATGTAACCATGCCCATGAGAAATAACTACACACCTGAAAGTGACCCTGCAGCTGGACAGAGTATATCAATCCACAATCCAGGATCATCCAGGAACAACCCTTCATCTGAAGTCTACATAAAAGCGAAGTAAACTTATATTATTTATGCACAATTAAAAAAAATAGTAATTTAAAAGAATGATTACTAAAGCCTCAGTAAAGACTGATCTTTGAGAGTAAGTCTTTACATCAGTAAAGACTTTATGGTAAATAAGACAAAAGAATGTTAAATATTACTTTACTTCATTGTATATAAAGGGAATCTTTTATTTTGTATTACAAAGGTCAACACAGAGATATTTTTTTTTTTTATAATCTGTATTAAAATCTCAGGAGATTGTCAGAAATAATAGCATCGTTATTAATAGCATCCACTTCAAACATAGGCCTATCTCGGACTAGTTATTCTATGTGACACCTGTACATCACAGTACGTATACATATATACATCGTTTGATATGTTCAACCATTTTCGTTTTAGTGTAAATAAATTTAAATTCGTAGTTTTATGTGTACTAATTCTTGGTAAACCTTTACTCCATTTGTTCTTTATTTAATATTATCTACTCAACTGTTTTTGTTATTATAATTATCTCATGACTACAATTTTTCTCTTTAAATTTTGCAGAGCGTCAGTTATGAAATACACAGCAATAATAAAATTATATTACTATCTTTGAATACAATAAAATATAGAATACTAATAATAATAGAACAATGTACTAATTCTTGTGTCACAGATTGGCAGCACTTATATTTATTATGCAGTGTTAAAAATAATATTAATGAATACAATTCTGTGTTTATACCCAACCTAACTATTGTGTAAACCACAAGCTGGGTCATATGAATTTGCTTGTGCATTGTGGTAAGTATAATTGTTGCACAGTAGATTTTTTAATAGAGGAGTGAGGCATTAATGCCATAAAATAACTAGTTACAATACTGAAAAATAATAAATCATCCATTTATTAACTATTATATTAAAAAAATTAAATATCAAAAATTTGAAATGTGAATTCAGAATATTCCCTTTTTAAGAAGATACACTGACATACTATTATGCCTCTTATATGTAACACACAACAATAATAATCTATAACATCAAAACAAAAGACATCAAAAAACAATTGTAAAATTCTTGTAAATTTCTTGGGTGTCTGACAGGAATATAAACTTTGAATCATTATTAAAATTTTAAATCTTAGCAAAAATCTGCAAAAATAGTATAATTTTTGTTAAATCAAATTGTAAGTTTATTAATATGCAAATATATGTGTTGTTGCATGTATTCCCCAGGTGTTATTGGATTTGAACGGTATTCGTATTTTATTTACATCTTCACATACATAATTATTCACATAACAATACGTTTTAAAACTGCTCCTTATAAAAAAAGATTAATCGAACATAGTAAACACTGCCATGGAGGGATACAAAATTCTGCCACCTTTCTTTGGACGTATTTCCATGCTTTGTAGGAAGAGGCTATATAACAATGATTTGTATACCTTTCTTTTCATGGTGCCATTTCTACTGTTTCTCTAATAACGTGCTGTTTATTCTGAGACTCGCACTGTGTTCACCCTTGGTCTCTCTCTCTCTCTCGTGGTAAATAATTGCTCTTTGTCTTCTCTCACTTCCTTGTTCATATCGTTTTGCTCTTCTCCAACCTTGCTTGCATTTCTCTCTTAGCGATTCCTTCTCTTTCTGCCCAAAGTTTTCTCTTACACTCTCCTCTCTTCTTTCTTTCAGTTCCTTTTGGCTGCCATCACATATCACCTCTAGAGAATTGCTTTTATTTTTGTAATCTGTGTGAGCAAATTTAGTAATTCTTCAATGGTTTTAATTCCTTGTATGTATATTTACATATATATTCCTAATCTTATACTTCAGTTCAAATGGTATGCTAATTTTAACACTAACTTGTGTTCAGTGAATTTTGATTTGTTTACTCGTTTCAACTGGCTGAATGATGTTCTCTTCAAGGGTAAGTTTTCCGTGTGTTTAATATCTACCACAATTGGTATCTTACCTGTCTTTGTGTATCAATATTCCAATAGCAGCAGTATTCAAACAAGTCTTATGTTGTTCACAAATAGTTCACTTGCTCAAACAATCATGTGGCAGCAGAATCTTGAAAATGTTTATTTACTTAAGCAAGCTTCTCTGTCAGTTATATTATTACCTATTGATTCTATTTCTCATTCACTATTCAGATGGAATTCAGTCTGATTGTTCTTCTCTCCGTGAATATTATATTAGTCCTCTCTTCCGTACGTGTAGGATACACAATCATCTGAACCAGTCTTCTCTTTATTTACATTATAAGATTGTCTACTTCAATGTGTTAATCACTGTAGAACGTATTTATTTGACTTGGATAGTCCTTTGTTGTTTAGGTAGACGATGGCAGTTTCCAATGAGTAGTTCAGACTTCTAACACTTGTGTCTTCCTTGTTTTCAAATACCCTTTTACTGACTTAAAATCACACACACAGAGCTTAAAATCTACATGTGTTCACTTCGACAAGCTACAGCTTGTAAGCTTTCCCTGCACATACACATAGCACTACTTAAGCTATTTTTAACAACTACTCTATATTAATTATTTACAAAAATTCTAGTGTAGTTAAATATGCAAGTGTGTGTGTGCCATTCACCATTCAATTATATACACATTTGCTTATAAAAATCTACTATTCTTCCTATGAAGAGTAATGCAATACTGTAATCAGACATAGAGTAAGGTTAATTTTTGCAAGCCGAAAGCTACCTCACAGATAGAACATGATTTTTAACTTCTACTGCTTGTGTGTTCCAATGATGAATTATTACAGTTGTGTATTCATTTGTTCCAGTGTTACTCATTTACACCAATGAATAATATCTGTGAAGAAGAGGATTCTACTCTGGATTATGAACTATATAGGGGAAAGTCAATTCAGAAAACTCGTGGAGACCATCTGTCACCACACAAGTTAATACATACTGGCAGTAAGAAATACCAGTGCGATGTTTGTTCAAAAGCATTTACTGATTCAGGCAATTTGTCAAAACACAAGTTAATACATACTGGCAGTAAGAAATACCAGTGCGATGTTTGTTTAAAATCATTTACTAAGTCAAGCCATTTGTCAGTACACAAGTTAATACATTCTGGCATTAAGAAGTACCAGTGCGATGTTTGTTCAAAATCATTTACTGATTCAGGCACTTTGTCAAAACACAAGTTAATACATACTGGCATTAAGAAATACCAGTGCGATGTTTGTTCAAAATCATTTACTCAGTCAGCCACTTTGTCACAACACAAGTTAGTACATACTGGCATTAAGAAATTCCAGTGCGATATTTGTTCAAAATCATTTACTCAGTCAGGCAGTTTGACAAAACACAAGTTAATACATTCTGGCATTAAGAAGTACCAGTGCGATGTTTGTTCAAAATCATTTACTGATTCAGCCACTTTGTCAAGACACAAGTTAATACATATTGGCAGTAAGAAGTACCAGTGCGATGTTTGTTCAAAATCATTTACTCGTTCAGGCAATTTGTCAGTACACAAGTTAATACATTCTGGCATTAAGAAGTACCAGTGCGATGTTTGTTCAAAATCATTTACTCAGTCAGGCACTTTGTCAAAACACAAGTTAATACATACTGGCATTAAGGAATACCAGTGCGATGTTTGTTCAAAATCATTTACTTATTCAGGCAATTTTTCAGTACACAAGTTAATACATACTGGCATTAAGAAATACCAGTGCGATGTTTGTTTAAAATCGTTTACTCAGTCAAGCCATTTGTCAGTACACAAGTTAATACATTCTGGCATTAAGAAGTACCAGTGCGATGTTTGTTCAAAATCATTTACTGATTCAGACAATTTGTCAAAACACAAGTTAATACATACTGGCAGTAAGAAATACCAGTGCGGTGTTTGTTTAAAATCGTTTACTCAGTCAGACAATTTGTCAGTACACAAGTTAATACATTCTGGCAATAAGAAATACCAGTGCGATGTTTGTTCAAAATCATTTACTCAGTCAAGCAATTTGTCAGCACACAAGTCAATACATTCTGGCATTAAGAAATACCAGTGCGATGTTTGTGTAAAATCATTTACTCGTTCAGACCGTTTGTCACAACACAAGTTAATACATACTGGCAGTAAGTAATACCAGTGCGATGTTTGTTCAAAATCATTTACAAATTCAGGCAATTTGTCAGAACACAATACATACTGGCAGTAAGAAATACCAGTGCGATGTTTGTTTAAAAATCGTTTACTCAGTCAAGCCATTTGTCAGTACACAAGTTAATACATTCTGGCATTAAGAAGTACCAGTGCGATGTTTGTTCAAAATCATTTACTCAGTCAGGCACTTTGTCAAAACACAAGTTAATACATACTGGCATTAAGGAATACCAGTGCGATGTTTGTTCAAAATCATTTACTTATTCAGGCAATTTTTCAGTACACAAGTTAATACATACTGGCATTAAGAAATACCAGTGCGATGTTTGTTTAAAATCGTTTACTCAGTCAAGCCATTTGTCAGTACACAAGTTAATACATTCTGGCATTAAGAAGTACCAGTGCGATGTTTGTTCAAAATCATTTACTGATTCAGACAATTTGTCAAAACACAAGTTAATACATACTGGCAGTAAGAAATACCAGTGCGGTGTTTGTTTAAAATCGTTTACTCAGTCAGACAATTTGTCAGTACACAAGTTAATACATTCTGGCAATAAGAAATACCAGTGCGATGTTTGTTCAAAATCATTTACTCAGTCAAGCAATTTGTCAGCACACAAGTCAATACATTCTGGCATTAAGAAATACCAGTGCGATGTTTGTGTAAAATCATTTACTCGTTCAGACCGTTTGTCACAACACAAGTTAATACATACTGGTAGTAAGTAATACCAGTGCGATGTTTGTTCAAAATCATTTACAAATTCAGGCAATTTGTCAGAACACAATACATACTGGCAGTAAGAAATACCAGTGCGATGTTTGTTTAAAAATCGTTTACTCAGTCAAGCCATTTGTCAGTACACAAGTTAATACATTCTGGCATTAAGAAGTACCAGTGCGATGTTTGTTCAAAATCATTTACTGATTCAGGCACTTTGTCAAGACACAAGTTAATACATATTGGCAGTAAGAAGTACCAGTGCGATGTTTGTTCAAAATCATTTACTCGTTCAGGCAATTTGTCAGTACACAAGTTAATACATACTGGTAGTAAGAAATACCAGTGTGATGTTTGTTCAAAATCAATTACTCTGTCAGGCACTTTGTCAAAACACAAGTTAATACATTTTGGCATAAAGAAGTACCAGTGTGATGTTTGTTCAAAATCATTTACTGATTCAAGCACTTTGTCAAGACACAAGTCAATACATATTGGCAGTAAGACGTACCAGTGCGATGTTTGTTCAAAATCATTTACTGATTCAGGTATTTTGTCAAAACAGTACGTCCTGGCATTAAGAAGTACCAGTGTGATGTTTGTTGAATATCATTTATTCATTCAGGCAATTTGTCAACACAAGTTAATGCATACTGGGATGAAGAAGTACCAGTGTGATGTTTGTGCAAAATCATTTACTGTCGGGCAATTTGGCAAAACACAAGTTAATATATTCTGGCATTTAGAAGTACTAGCGTTGTTTGTTCAGAATCATTTACTCAGTAAGGAATTTCACAACTAGTACATACTGGCAGTAAGAAATACCAGTGTGATGTTTGTTCAAAATGATTTACTCAGTCAGGCAATTTCACATAACATAAGTTAAGACATTCTGGCATTAAGAAGTACCAGTGCACTGTTTGTTCAAAATCATTGACTCATTTGGGCAGTTTGTCACAACACAAGTTAATACGTACTGGCATTAAGAAGTACCAGTGTGATGTTTGTTCAAAATCATTTACCTCAGTCAATTTGCCAAAACACAAGTGAATACATTTTGGCATAAAGAAGTACTAGCATGATGTTTGTTCAGAATCATTTACTGTGATGTTTGTTCAGAATCATTTACTACATCAGACAGTTTGTAAAAACACAAGTTAATACATTCTGGCATTAAGAAGTACCGGTGAGTTGTTTCTACAAAAGTATTTAATTTGGCACAGCCTGTTGTGTATAAATAACATGCTGGCATAAAATAATAACTGATGTTTGTAACAAAACTTTCTGTTTGTACATTTTGAGTGTAAATTAATCCATTATACTATTACGAACCATTACTGTGTAGTATGTAAGAATAGTTTCTATTCCCCAAGAAGTTTTAGCAATGTAATAAAATGTAATAAACTTTATTAATATGTTTTTAAACAGAAACCCTTAAACAAGCATAATTATAAAAATAAATTAATATATGCTGTAATATTGCCACTGCAAATATGTAATATGTCTATGATATTTGGCACTACATAACAGTAGTGAAATTTGTAACAAAATTTTACCTTACAAATTAAAATCATTAAATTATACATTGTAATGTAGTGTGATGTTATTTGGTACACAATTATCCTCTAATTAAATTTATCACTGCATCAGTTACAGTGATATGTGTTTATTTGAAATAATTTGAAAGTCTTTGTTTCTTTCCATACGTAGATTATACTTCTCACACAAGATTTTTGTGTGGCTGCTACAACCTTTACGATGACATAGTCCTAGGGTCTTAACACATCTGCATTATTGCTTGGCAAAATGATTCACGCGGGTATGTCCCCTAAGTTAATGTAGCTTGGCATTTCACAACTTATAAGTTGTATCTAAAGCTCATAGGTTATTTCATCTAACATATTTTTGATTGCTGCATGCATTCTGTTTCTTTACAATTCAACATTAGTTCAGTACATTACTAACAGATGGCATTGTATCTTAAAACTGCTAATTTCCAATGCTTTACATGTCAATGTTTGTAACGGTTCCTTTTTGTGAACTACACATTTGGTAAGTCCTGGCATGTGGAGTGTTTGAATTTTTGAGTGATTTTTTTGTGTGTGTAATTTTATATTACAAAGTGAATGATAACTTCTTGACTGAAGATAAAATATTATGGTAATTTAATTTCAAATGTGGATCTGAATTGAATAATGTAGAAAATGAAGAGATATTTTGATCTGACAATACAGGTAAGCCTACATAATTTGAGGTTACTTCATCTCACTGTTTACTGCTGGTGTCCAAGATAACAAACTATAGCAAGTGTTATGAATGGCAAGACACCAGAATAGTGCGAACGCCCTGGTATATGCTTTGCAGTTTGAGGCCGTCAAATCAGCATCTGGGTGGACAAGTCATAAAGTGCGCACTAAAAGATTGCAATGGCACAGACGAGGAAGAAGATCAAGGAACAGAGACTCCATGGTTGGCACCGCAGAATAAAATAAGAAAGCATGAAGACCAAAGTGTTATTGATGTGGGAAACTTGGACATCTACAATGAGATTGTTGGGTAGTAGGGAATTCAGAACCAGGGAAACGAGCAGTAGTCAGTACAATGAGGCTTGTGCTGACTAAGTGGAGGAATGAAGCCCCTAGACAATATGCAATTTCTTCACTTCAGAAAAACAGCAGGAGCTTGGTAGTTACTGGACTCATTAAAGAAAGGCTAACCTCGATTACAGTTGACACAGGCACAACAGTTTCCATTGTGTGCGCTAAATTTTTTTGATCATATCACAGAAACAGTAGTCTGTACCAGAGTAATGTGTATTTTAAACTGTAAGTGAACACTGTATTATTTAAAAAAACAATGTTCTGATGAACACATGATTTTATACTTTTAAGTCAATAAACGTATTGTGTTGATAGCCACAAACAGTATTTGTATTGTCACTCATTCCCATCATTTATACTTTAGGCCTTTAAAGAATGGTCCAACTTTCCATAATCCCCTTCCCAAATTGCTTGCTTCATTTTCATTCATTCCTCTGGTGCTACAGTCCACCGATTGAACCTTGGCCTTCCCGACTAGTTGCCTCCAAAACCTCAGTCCTCCAGCCTCCGCCTCCAATCCCCGATACCTCCTGAGGTCATTACATCCTGTAGCCACCTTCATCTAGGTCTTCCTTTTTTCTATGCCCATCTATTATCTCTCTAAGAATTACTTTGGGAATTCTGTTGTCCTCCATGTGCATCACATGTCCCAACCAGCTGATTCTTCCCATAAACATGAACCTCTGTACTCACCATCTATTAGTTCCTCTAATTCCCTATTTCTCCATATGCACAATTCTTCACCTTCCTTCACTAGTCCAAAGAGTTTTCTTATAATTCTTCTTTCAAAGACTTACATTATGTATATATTGCTTGTGTCATCCGCCCCTGAAAGTCACAGGTCTAGTTTTAGAAACAGAAATAATGATAAAATAAGCAGTCGTGCAGCTATTTAACTTTGTACTGAAGCCATCTATTTCCATTTTCTGTCTTTGATTTTGGTATAATTTTGGTTTCTGTTTGCAGTTCAAAATGAGGAGGCTTCTTTGAGGTCAACATTTCCACCGACCTTAACTACATTAGCCCTTACTGGCACATTTATTGTCTTAACAGATGTTTATAGAAATCTAGACTGGTTTGTAGACAACTGGTAGACAATCTACATCTACAACAGAGTTGACACATCAGTTTGTTCCATGACATAGTTCATTCAACTTTTCTTGGGCCACAGTTTAATTTCTTATTTGTCACATACATAAAAGTATTTAATTCATTTTTCACTTTGTTACCGATCTCTCATCCAACTTCTTCTAAGACCCATTTCCATCTTTCAAGTTAGTTATCTCCCATTTTGAAGGTTTGCTTTTTCTTACTGCTTTTAAAATTTATGATAAGCAGGCCGTGGTCTGTGTCTACATCAGCTCTGGACAGGGTCTACCAATTGCTTACATTACTTTTTAATCTTTGGTCAGCCAGGATAAGGTCAAACTGATACATCTTATAACCTTCTAGACTTCCCAAGTGCACGATCTCTTACTATGTACCTGAATAATGTGTAAGTAATCCGTAAGCTCCTTTTGTTACACAAACATATCAACTTTCCTCCTCTTTCATTTTATCTCTCCAACCCTGGTTCTCTAAAAGCATCTCAAACTCTTCCACTTCCAGTTACACTTTTCCATTTGTTATATACATAAAAATATTTATTTAATTTTCACTCTGTTCCCGATTTATCATCCAGTTTCTTCTAAAACCCTATGTAGGACTCATATAATATTGTACTTTTACAACTACAAAAACGCATTCTTGAATAACGCATTCTCATATTACTCACGTTACTCAAGAGTGCGTCTCTATTATTATTTTCAAATTATTCACTTTTATTTCAATGGTCTTTGTCAAAGCTACACGTGTGAACTATCACCGTAAGCAAAACGCTTTTTATTTTATTCTCTCATTGTTTAATGTTATCTCGCTCATAAAAAATTTTGCTATAAAATATGTACAAATAAAAACATTTGTTTTAAAGTTTTGTATTTGTACAACAAGCATATGATAAACTGAAATAAATTAGCATATTTTAAACTTTTTATATGTGTAAAACATATTAGACTGTTTGTAGTATTAAAGTTATAGTACTATAAACTAGACACCAAGGTGGGATGAGTGATTAAAGACTATGGTAAATTATAGTTTTTAGGGTATTCGAAAGCATAGAATGTCCAACACCCCTGGTGTGGACGGACTTTCGAACTGAGTGTAATTTTCATACAACGTACACCATATGTGTGTATGATAATACAGGCAGCTCCTTCATCTTTATTAATTCCACTGAAATGAAATTCTTACTAAAATTACAAGACCTCAAACATACCTTGCTTTACGTTGTGAAAAACGGCCTCCTGCCATGGGTCCAACCCACACAATGTTTCATAAATTCCACTATACAATTTACATAATTTAAAATTATTTAAACAACACTTCTTGTAGCACCAAATTCAGTAAAGCTTTTTTTTAAATAGCCTTAATTTAATATGCCAAATTACCTTATGTAAGCATTTTATAAGTACGTATTAGATAAATTGTGTTTCAGAGTAACAATTTTGAAAGCTTCAGAAGTGTAACATTTTGTTGGGATATAAATTTAGAATCTAATCTGAGTGCAACTTGAGCTGAACGCAACGATATTGCTTGCAGAAATGAACAAATATTGAAACAATATTTCATCCCGAGAAGAACTCTCGTACATAATGAAGTTACGTCCTGTTAGTATCGTGCTCCAAGTCAGAGAATTTTCCACCGTATTGTTAGCGCCCGGTATACAATGGTAATTTAATTTAAACAGAGTTCTATAAGAAACGGGATGAAGCTGCTGTAATGGAACATTTTGTTGTAAGTTGGTAACTGCACGAGATACTGCGTTTCCAGCTAGACAAACGTAGAATGAAAAACGGCAACTGGTTGTCAGTATGTACGAGCGGAAGCCTTATAGTTGGCAGCAGTGAATCAAGCCAAGTTAAAAACAACAGAATTGCTCTTGTTTTAATTAAGTAACAGAGAAGAGGTAAATTTATGTATCCTTTATAAATAACACAGTTTGTTTGACGTCTATACTGTAATGAAGCTGTTCATGAAGCCTATGATTGCGTCTGAGAGAAAATTATTATTACCTGTTACAATTATTATAATTTGTTGAATTTTAACCTGCTCAATCTCTGAATAATTGACTCTCCTTCTGCTTCTTCTTCTCCTTACTTTCTTCTACCACTACTTCTTCTTCTTCATTATCTTAGTCTTCTTTTCCTTCTCCTTCTCCTTCTTCTTCAACTACTAATTCTTCTTCTACTCCTACTTCGTCTTTTTTTCTTCTTCTACTTATACTTCTTCTTTTACATTGTGAAGAGTACGTCGTAATCTGTTCCGGTATCCATCTCATTACCGGATGTGCCACATCTCTTCTTCCGCTAAATGAGTACTGAATAACTGCTTTTACCAGCTCTCCTGCGACATTCCTTGCACGTGATGGTATGAACACTTCCACCGTTTGATATTATTGAATGTCTCTTCCAATCCAAGTTTTCCCCCGATGTATTCACATCTTCGTCTATGTTGCTGTGTACTGATTCAAGTGTTCCAAAGAAATCCCCCTTCAGTTCTTTGACATTCTGATCGTACAAACAACAACTATTTAATTTATCATTGATGAGTCACGCTAATCTGTAAACGTGGAATTTATTTCTTTTTTGGGGATAGTTTAGATTCTGCTCGATGTTACTATAATTTCGGCTCTCTCCCCCTTGCATTTAATCAGACTATACTGAGAACTGGACAGGTCAGTAAGTATAAATATAAAGCCGAAAACACATTACACGTTATTTATGATTTTTGATGTGTTAATGTTTATTTATGTAAAGATCAAAAAATTGAAACAAATTTAATAAGTAAAGAATGAAGGTTTCATTGAATAAACCTGTCATACTGACACATACCTGGGTAGAATAAAAAATTGGCGAGCCTCACGTACAGATAGCACCAATAGTCTTACTATTTTGATCGTGTTGTGCGATTTCATCCTTCCTAAGCTGAAGAACGATAGTTGTTACTGTTAGTTGGACAATCCACGGCAGTAAAAGTTTCAAGCATTGTTCAACAGTAAACAGACTGGAAATTCGTGCCCTGATTAAACATTTTTCTCTGTTTAACCAATACTTAAAAAAGCTGGATTCATCCTTGAAGCCTGTTCTCCATTGAATACGCTAGTTAAGCTCTGAACAGATGAACTTAAAATGGGTTGGATGAGTTCAAATGATGAACCACACAGTGGACGTCCATTGAAATGACTATGCTAGAAAAACAATTGGAAAAATCCATAAAATCTTTTTTGGCAGACCGTAGATTGATAGTGAATGAGATATCAGAGGCTATTGGTATACCAACTGAACGTGTGGGCAATATCTGACATGAACATTTGGGTATGACAGAACTGGGCGCTAAATGGCACCATCTGCTGACACACCAGACCAAAACAATGTGGAAAAAATGTTTAAAAACAATTATTCTATAAGCGCAATCCAACCTAATTTTTGTGTTAATTCATAGCCTAACAAGACTTCTGAGACCAAACAACAGTTGAAACAATGGATCCTGACAGGCGAACCAATTCCAAAAGAGGCAAAGACAATGACATCTGCTGGTAATGTTATGTTTTAGAGCGCGAGTAAAATATTCTTCATTATTGACCTTAAAAAGAACAACACAATTAGAGGTGAGTATTACGTGAACTTATTACAAGACTCAAATGATGAAATCAAGAAAAACCACCATGTCTATGGCAAGTGCTGTGTCACCACAGCGATTGCTGTGTGCACCATCTCGCACATCAGATGGCTAAAACCACAAAATTAAAGACCAACCCGCTTGCTCACTCCCTCGCTGTACTTGCCAGATTATGCGTAAGCATCGTCTTTCTCTTTCCTAACCACAAAAATCGCTCGGTAAAAAAAGATTTCCAGACGACATTCAAGTCAGTGATGCTGTGAATGGCTATTATGCGGCCCTGGACAAATCTGCTTGTCGATCTGGCATAAAAGCTTTTAAACGTCACTGGGATAAGTGTATCAATGTAAGTTAAGATTATGTTGAGAAGAATATACAAATTAAAAAAAAATTTTGTTTATTAGCGCCGAGATTTTTCACCCTACCCTCATACACAAAGATGCTCTTTGTTTGTGTCCTGAAGCATATTATAGTAGTATTGTAAATATCTAAAATAACGTTAAAGTGTTAAGAGGTATTTAAAATGATTTTTGGATTTCGTTGTCCATGACGTGTCCGTTACTTAACTAAATACAACTATTTCATTAACGACTCGGAACACAAAGTTTGTTATGAGTAAAAAATATGGAAATATAGAAACACACGAAAACAAAAACGACATCCTAAACGAACAGACACAATTAAAATCGGACGCATTATTCGAACATATCTCACCCCACACACGCAACATCGATCTTTCGAAATTCGATTCCCTCGCCCACAACAGGACGGACAGCGCTACCAGCGGCAACCTCTGAAGAAGCTTTTTAAAAGTGAAAACCGGTTCAGGTTGTAAGGTAAAACTTTGTTTTTACTCATAAAAAACTTTGTGTTTCGAGTCGTTAATGAAATAGTTGTATTTAGTTAAAATGATTATAATTTACTGTTTAGTAATCAGAACTGTATCATAATTCTGGCACATACCATACCATTTAGGCTACTACACACTTAAACAAATTTAAACTTACATGAACTACATTTTTTTAACATTAAATTGGTTTACATAAAACTTTTTTAAATGATAATATAACTATATGATATGTCGTTATCCGGAAAATTATCTCTTCTTGCTTGCAAGTGTAATGATTCACCGATGAAACTATCAACAAAATTAAACTTTATTGGGTCGATTAGGCAAGTGTTTAGCCAACAGATTGTTGGCACGAATGGTACTTTAGTATTTTTTAATATCAGTGTCAGAGCATCAATCGAACATAGGCAAGAGGCAATCAAACGTTTATGTTATCATGTGAAACACAAGTTCATCAAAGTAGAAACAGAATACAATTGATGTTAAACTGGTGTCATTTGTTTGTGTGACAGTCTTCTTCTTCTTCTTCTTCCCCAACAAGGATTAGGCCTTGATGACCTGTCCCGGCTTCATAGGATTTATTCCCATCTCTTTTTGTCTCCCTACGCTTCTCCTTCCAGCTAGTTTGTATCTACTTGCCGCTTTTGGCAGTCTTCGATCATCCATACGCTCCAATTTCTTCTTTGCAACTCATTTAAGTTGTATATTTCCAACTCTTCTTTAATCTCTTCATTTCTAAATCGATCTTGTTTAGAACGACCTTTGACCGATCTTAGAAATTTCATCCCCGCTGCTTGTATGCGGCTTTTATCTCTCTTTCTCATTATCCATGACTCACTTCCATAAAAAAGCATAGGGACAGCCATTACCTTGTAAAACTTGAGCTCTTGTAAAACTTTCTTACAACATACCTTCCTTATTTCTTTACTTTCTTACTTGTATATCGTCCGCGTCTTGATTTTAGTGATCTTCTTATGGTGCCACACATCATTTGAAACGTATGTAGCTTATTGTCTACGTCTCTATTATTCTTATATGATATATCCTAGGTAGCTAATGTGAATGACTTCTTCAATTAGTTGGTTGTTAATCATAATTTTGGCTCTTACAGGATTGCTTTCCAGGAAACCCATCACCTTGGTTTTGATTGTCTAAATACTTAATTAATACTGAATCAAAACCGTTGTAAATTATGTAGTGCTCTTTGCAAATCATGTTCGGTGGTATCTTTAAGCAGCAGGTCATCAGCAAACAGCAGCGTGTTAACAAATTCGCTTTATCCGTGAGCAGGGATTTCCAAACTACTGTCCACGGGCCGCATCCGGTCCGCAAAGGGTGATTGTCCGGCTCGCGGTAACCCAGCCGATAATGCGTGCAGTGTTTAAATAGATTGTCAAAATACTTCAAATATTTACATTTTACTAACACATTTAATAAGTCAGCTTAATTTTTATTAAAATACCTATTTTAATTTGATTATTTTGTAGACTTAAAATAAGTTTAAAAAAAAATATATATATATATATATATTGCGACAGTACAAATAAGTGATGTACTGAGCATTGAATATAAAAATTTAAATTTACCTAATAAACTGTAAATAATTAATAATATATTAGAAATAAGCATGTCAGAGATTGCAAGCTTGGCTCAGACAAAAATATGAACAGGTGTTTCGACCTGAATCGACGTGCACACACACACAAATGTAACTGAAAGTGTGTACACCAGTATTTTGCTAGTGTGTGTGAACGCAGGTCTATGCAGGCGAGTTTACCACCCCAAGATGAATAATTGCACAATTACTGTTTTTCCATAATTATTCATAAACTATAATTAAGAATTAAAATCCAAAAGCACAATAAAATGTAAGAAAATTTACTAAATACTGTGTACGAAAACCACGTGAAAGTGACACACCGTACGAGTGTAATAGTGAAATAACTGTGTACAAATCGAAAGGGTTAAGTTGCAATGTCCAAAATTACAGTGAGCATGTGTTGTAAAAATAGTTATAAGATAAGTATAAGAGTATACTTATAGGACTCTGCAATTCGCAGAAATATAAAAAATAGCGAATTTGACAAAGAGTGGGGGAACTGAATCCAGAGACAGTTTCTAACATGTCGATTTCGTACCACTGCAGGTGTCGACCAAGACATGGGTATAAATAGGACACGCAAGCTACAGTGGTTCTCTTTCTTAAATCATCCACGGTGCAGCGGGAGCTTATGCCCGTCCGCACGGCGTATTTATTTTTTTTTTGTAAATAGTTTACATTTTCCAGTTACATACAACTATGTAACTAAGTTGTAAAGACAATCATTTTAATTAATAACAGCAGTACATAAGAAGAACTACATAAGAAGATCCATTAACGTCAGAAACAGCACGAGGAGAGTTCAAGAGAGTGATACGACGCTGGACAAGAGGAGAGTTCCAGAGAGAGATACGACGCTGGACAAGAGGAGAGTTCCAGAGAGAGATACGACGCTGGGCAAGAGGAGAGTTCCAGAGAGAGATACGACGCTGGACAAGAGGAGAAGAGAGACAGCCGACGCTGGACAAGAGGAGAAGAGAGTCAGCCGACGCTGGCGTGTGAGACGAGGACGAATACCGATGGATAAAAATGATCGAGTATGATTGACGACAATAAGGTGATAAACAATTTATTTATATCTTAATCATACAAAGACAATTAAAGACATTTCTATTTATTTAAAAGTAAGAGCAATGTTCCTTGTAAAGTAGAATTAAAATCATAGATGTTTTAGAAATACGATTAACGTAACAAGAGCTCAAATTAATATGATATAAAATGATTACAAAGCATTTAAATGAAAACAATTAGTATTTGAGAAAACAGTACTGAGAAACAAAAGATAAATTCAATAACTATTAATATTTTGAGTACATTACAATTTAGAAAAAGAGATTTAAATATTGATATTTTGAAACACATTAATTGACTGAGTAGTCTGAAAATGAGATTTTTCTTTAATACAATAATTAGTAGAATAGAATATTTAGTCAGTAAGGATGTATATAGCTTAAGCCTTACGGCATAATAACAAATAATAACGAATGTTTTAAATCAAAGTCAGCGCCATGTGCACAATTTTTTAATAATATCAAATAAATTTGAATTACCGTTTCAAGTTACATAGAGTTCTTATTACAGATACACCTGAAACCCAATTTAAATGTTATATTGTTAAATAATTTGTCAATCTTGAACGTGAGACCGGTCACGCCTATTTTATGTATATGTAACGTTGCATAAATTTGGCGCTCCAAGATCGTGGGGCTCCACAAATTTAAATTATATTATTTTATGCAATTTGTTACGTTGCAATATATATATAGTTGGCCCGCCTGACTTCCAAGATTTTTCAATTCGGCCTCCAGTGAAAAAGTTTGGAGACCCCTGTCCTAGAGAAATACCTGTTGATGGATAAGTGCTCTGCCACCTATGAGTTATATCGTCCAAATATACAGGGTAGCGAAAAAGTGACTTGACACTTGTTTAAAAAAAAAAAACACCCTACTGAATTTATTTACACCAGCAAAATGGGGTACAATAATTTTTGGCCATAATGTGGGCATTACAAAACCGATAATTTTGTCTTGACAGGTTGGCAATACAACGCACCTGTCTAGACCCGTTTGTCAGTTGCATAGTGACTAATTCTATTGATTATCTGTGTTACGTAGTTACGGTGTTGACGAAAGAAGAAACGATTTTGCTCTAAAAACTTTTTATGAAAGTAGTGCTACTGCAATTATTAATGAGTGGAATGAACATTTCAGTTTAAATCCACCGTCTAGACAACGACTTACAAGATGAATTTGAACAACATGGATCTGTTATGGATGCACCAAGATCTGGCTGCCCAAGAACAGCCCAAAGAGCGGAAAGTGAATTGCGCGTTTGTTTAGCTGTGACTCAAAGTCCACAAAAATCAACAAGCAGATTAGCTTCTGAGGTGCAGAATATTTCACGAAGGTCAGTGCAAAGAAATTTGCACAAGCAAAAATTTAAAGTTTACATTCCACTTTAACATCAATGACACAGGTCGACGACTTCAGTTTTGTGAATTGATGCTCGACCAACATAAACATGATTCGCAGTTATTCAGTAAAATTGTGTGGTCTGATGAGGCATATTTTAAGTTTAATGGGCAAGTTAATAGACATAACTGCACTTACTGGTACACGGATAATCAACATCTTTCGTTAGAGAAACAACCAATCAACCAGGTTGAGTGTTTGGGAGGCCATATTGCCTTTTGGCGTACTCGGACCGTACTTTTTTGAAGCAACAGTGACAGAAGATAATTATTTGGGTATGCTTAAAAATTATGTGGTACCAGGACTCATGACACATGTTGGAAACTTTCAAGAAATTTACTTTCAACATGATGGCGCTTCACCACATTATGCCATTGCAGTCCGCAATTATTTGAACGAAGCTTTTGGCAGAAGACTGATTGGTCGACAGGCAGATATGACATGCCTGCATGTTTGCCAGATAGTACGCCAGTAGGCCTACTATTTTTTTTTTTTTTGAAGTATTGTCAAGAATTCTGTTTATTCTAAAAAGACCATTGAACAACTGAAAGATTACATAGAGGAAGCATTGCATGATTTGGACAGTGATCGAAGACTATGCCGTAGAGTGTGTAATAGTGTTCCAGAAAGACTTTAAAAATGTATTTCTGAAGATGGAAAGCAGTGTGAACATAAAAAATAATTGTAAGTAATAGTAAATGTAAGTTGCCTAGCTATAAATAAATTCAGTACAGTTTTTGAATTCCAGTGAGTAACTTTTGCGCCACCTGTATATTAAACGGCGTTTAAGAGAGACTACAGTCTTGTCTTACACCTTGATTTATACTTATAACCTTCTTCTCTCTTCCTCTTTGCAGAAGTACCTGTGTGGCAGTATACAATAAAATCCATAGACGATAATGTTCCGTAATTGTCGTAGCGATATACGTATTAACATGTATGTAAGGAAAGAGTAGATGAAATACATAAAATGGATAGACAAATCTTTAGTACACAAACTATTTCAAACAGTGTTCAGTAAAAACAAAAATAAATATCTGTGCCACAAAACTAACACTCATCGATCCTTCGCACCTCCATTTTCACACTGCATACGTTTACCTCTCTCTCATTTGATGCGAAAACGTATGAGGGCATCCATTTATCATCATAAATATCTCTATCGGTGGGGCTGTTCGATTAAGCGTGAAATAAAATTATTTGGAGTGGGATAGAACGTGGAGCGCACCTGGGTATCGCTCGGCCTCATCCATATTCATTAAAAACGTACTTTCGCATTAATAAAATTAAATTAAAACTAAACTAATAGAACAGAAGCAAAACTAAGTAATATGAACAAGTTAATATTATTAAAACAAAAATTTGATTACTATGAGACCAGATTGTTTGATAACTGAGGTTCGTGTATTGTTATAAAATCAGAAACATTCATGAGCAACAGGAATAGAAAAGAATTACGCCATTAAATGAAGACATAGTTGATACGTGAAACTGTAGTACCTGAAAGGATTAGTGTATTTAAAATTGTAGGAATATAGCTCTTCTTCTTCTTCTTCTTCTTCTTCTTCTTCTTCTTCTTTTTACTGTTCAAGTATTCCGATTTTGGAACATCTCAAGTTATTTGACATTACAATAGTTTGGAAAACGCACAAAAATTGGGGTACAGAAAAAAAAGTTTTTTAAATTTCAACTTTGCTGCCTAGCTTTTGTCATTTTTAATTGTCTGAACTCTGTATAGCCTACCTAGCTTCACTTACATTACCAACCCACGCCGAATGGCACGTATTTCTCAAATCCTTCTCTCGATTTTGGGATTATAAGCGAACAAAGAGACACACGTATCAAACAAAAAATAACCTTTCTCTGTCCCTAATGGTTTCTTCTTGGCCAAGGCGAAACGAATTGTCCTGATTCGGTTTACTATAAGGTACATTATTTATTTAATTAACCTACCATTGATACATCCCTTTGCACTGGCAATGTCAAGCAGAATCGAGTCATGTCTTCCTGGATAGGTATTCAGTGGCGGATTTATGCATAAGCAAAGTAGGTAATTGCCTACGGGCGGCAAAATTTGAGGAGCGGCATATTTTGGAAAGGTGAATTTTGACGGCCGTTATGTTGTCTTTATACCCAAGAGATGTTTCAAATGCCGCTCCATTTCGTCCCAACATGATAAGGTACTTAGAAATACATATTGTTTAGTGACTAGGCTTATTACATAATGAAAATAGTTCGTCATTTACTTCTAATATCTATATGAAGTACATCGTTTTGTCATTTAATTTGTTCTATAGAAGTGTATTGTTATGTAATACGGAACGTACTACAAGTATCTCGACTATTCCAGCTGTAATGTGTGTGTGCGTACATAATGCTGCTACTTTGCGGTGAAAAACAATTACGCGTCGACTATCGAGTCCGTATCGGTCAGCGCAGTGTGTTCAAGGACACTGTTTCTAGTGGATTCTTGAGAGCGCTTGTTTGTTTAACACGTCATTTAAAGTGACAGATTATTCTGGAAATCAGCAGCCATTCAGCGACGGTCAAGTTCAGTTATTGTCAAGCGATTACACAGTGTGTTTTAGAGGCGATTTATTTTAATGCAGTTCGAAATATTATGGCAAAGTATTATGTGTTTTATAATAAGTTATAACCTGTGGATCAGAACAAGAGTTGACACAAAGAGCAGTGAGTAAATTGGGGAAACAAAGCCTGCTTAATGATACACAATGTAGGACAGGATGCAAAATGAAGATGTAAAAGTCAATGTAGCATTAAATCAGTGGCCTGGTGGCCATATAACTGCCGTTGTCACAGGCGGCGGCAGTACAGGAAATGAAAGAAAATTAATGATATCACACAGTAAATACTTTAGTTTATTGAATAATTTGAAATGCAAATGATATTAGTAGGGAAACTTGAAGTAAAGCATAGCACTGCTTTCCAACTGCTGGGCTGGGCACTTCATTATAATGTTGTGTTCCCTGCCCAGACATCAGCAGCGTTTTACTGCTATGGTCATTGACCTCATAATAGTTGTTAGCCGCTCAGATACCAGTTTGTTCGTTTTCAGAACTGAAGTGTACCAGTTACTGCGGCAAAACGCTCATTAGCAGCTTGTTCATTTTCGTAACTTAAGTGTACCAGTAACTGTGCACCAATTTCTATTTTGTTCTTTCAGATGTGTGTTTCTCTGGGTTTCTTTATTATTCTTAATTTGATTATTTGTAAGTATAATGGAGTCCTCGGATTCTGTTGAACTGGTATTTTCTTCTTCTGCTAGCAAAAGATAGAAAATACACTAAAAAAATATTTTGGCTCTAAATAAAATACTAAAATGAATACTTGATACTAGGAAAAATTCAAATTACTTTTTAAACCTAACTCAACCCCAAGAGATGTTATGTACCCACGCCACTCCATTAAATCAATAAATGAATGGATCATAGTGAACAGGCACATGTGGAATGATAACATCACATGGACAGATAAGAATTTGGTGTTAATCATTAGAAATAAATCATGATAGGAACGAGAGTTTGATGACAGCCAGCAAAGACATTACAAGACATGCTATAATTTGGTTCACACAGGCAGTATCATACTTAATTGCGGGAAGCTAATTACAGAGAAGGAGAAGGGGATGAAATGTGTTCGACCAATTTATGCTAATTTCTTGTTATAGTTATGAAAGTCTAACTAAAACTAACAAAAAGGTTACTTCAAAACCACAAAATCAAGACACCAGTCAACCAAAGTAAAAAATTAGCACCTTGGTACAGTGGAACCCCGCTGGTCTGAACTAATTGGGACCAAGTCCTGTTTGGATTGGTGTAAATTCGGATTAACCGGGTTATAGGTTATACAGTACTGTATATTATAAATATAAATTGTATAACGTGTATAAACTAACACATTCGTGCCTACAATCAAAGTACTGTACTAATTTTTGATCTTGCAATCTCTCTTTTGTACTATAAAATACAGTGAATACCAGTTAAATATTCCATTGGCTACTGTTAATTCCGATACAATACGTGACACGCTTCAGTGAACGACACTGAACAACTATAGAGACAGTGCAGGGATAGTGACGGGCGGGCGTCGAGTATGACATACAGTGGCGGCTCGTACAGGGAGGGCAAAAGGGCGCAGCCCTCCCACTAAATTTGCAAATTAAACTTGTCAATAATATAACTATAATGTGTAGTATCCTTATTGAAAGATATTTTTGGGGCGACTAACAGCGATCACCCGATGTTTTCGGCATGATTCCGCAGCCGGACGTTTTCGCTGTCATCCTCCCTGCATAGGCCGGTCTTGCGGGGAGCGGGGAAAGAGACGTGTACACATGTCTATGCATTTAAATCAGCACCAGCCATTACAGGAGGGGCTCTGCCCGTTTTCTGATTTCGCAGCTATTTTTATAGAGAACCGGAGCGTTGTTCAAAACTTCTCTGTTGCTGTTTAAAGTGCATATATTTTCTCTTGTTTTATATAGTTTTGATTGTGTTCTTGTTGTACTTTTTGTGTAAACGTAATGTTCTAATAATTTATTCTTTATTAGGCAGTGTATTCTGTGTACGATAGTGTTTTTGTCGAACCTTGCGTAGGCCTGCATAAACGTGTAACTTATTCTGTGTAGGCCTGAGCCTGTGTGTTCTGTGCGTATTTGTTAGAAACGATTAAAATGGCTATGAATTCAGTAAGTAATATTAAACGTTTGATTATTTCAAATTCACTTACTTACGAAAAGAAAATAGAGCTAAAAAAATTAGGGCCACCAAAACCGAATTTAGATATTACACAACAAAATTATAAAACGGACAGACCGGCATCAAGTAAAAAAAACTACACAAGAAAATTTAATAGAAACTGTTGCTTACATGTTGATTGGATATGTGGATGTGAGGTGATGAATTCCTTTTTTTGTTATGTATGTTTGGTGATGAACCTAAACAGTGATTCAGTCTGGACTGAAAATGGAATTAAGGACTTGAAACATTTGGGAGACAAAATTAAAAAACATAAAATTAGTGAATCTCATATGAAAAATTGTATTGAATATTCATTGTTAGGAAAAGTCAATATTAGTTGCCAGTTAGACAGTGTGTTGTGCCCAGCACATTCCACGTTATGATTTTATATATAATTGTAAATGAGGAGTCTACTCATACTCAAACTACTCAATATATTATTTTATTTTATGTTAAGAATTATTTTAAGGAACAAACTGAGCGATTGTGAGGAAGTGTGCTGACCATTTTTTATCGTGGCACGTGTAGTGAGTTATCAACCAGGGAAGCTAAGAATTGTTTACTCGTCAGTGTTCGCGAACGAATTCCGCTTTGGTTCACAAAAATCAATGTCAAATTGTCCCCTCGTGTGACCTGATAAGTTTCGAGACACGTGCAGAGTCCAGTTCTGATTGGCTGAATTTTGGGCGTTAACTCATAGAGACTTTTTGCGTCACGCAGGGTATAAAACTGACGAGAGCACTGGGAAGTACACACACACCCAGTGCTTGTTACTTGTTCACTTTTCGGCATCCTTGCGCACTATCCGTGCATCTTCTGTCTACGATGGAGCCACATCAAAAGCGTAATTACAACTTTGTTTTTGTTTTACTTAGTTCAAACTTAAGGCATTAATCGATTTTGGATAATGAATTGTTTATACTCAGAAGTGCTCAGTAGTGTTCTAAATTTGTTAAGGAGTATGTATAATTGACATCTTAATCATTTATGCCTAATTTAAAGTGGTAACGTACCAAATTCCGAAATATAGTTAGTAAAGCTTTTATAATGTTTTAATAAAGAATAGTCAGTAATAAAGAATGTTTTTTTTATATATAATATTATGTCTTAATGAAAACACTCAATAGAATTATTGTAACGAGAGTATGTCACTTCAATTACTGTTATTTTGTTCATTTGTATTGTCATTATTGTCATTTGTTCATCAAGATAAAACTTGTTAACGAACGTAGTTACTCTAACGAATTAAAGAAATATTATTAATCTAAGTAAATGCCTTATTTAATAACGAGCCATTCCCACAGCTATCCTGTCCGCACGACTGGTGCTTTCACTTTGTGAGGCTCCAGCCCCGGGCGTTACAACAAATTTGGTGTCAGAATTAGGGATATTAAATTTGGGAATGTTAGTTTACTTACATTAATTATACATTTCTCTCATTGAAGTGGCTCTTTATTGATGGGCAATAGTAGTAAGAAGTTAAAGAAAAAAATTAAGTGATGATTCGTTAATGGCTCAAAGATTTTGGGGCGTATTCGAACTTTTATGCGGGTTGGTACGCGTGTTGGGGTTATAACAGCTTATTATACCGACAGTAGTCCTTCTGTCACTTTACCTGTTTATAACACACCAGTCCAATCCAAGATCCTAATACTATTTGGAGAGGTGCGAGACTCTCTTTCAAAGTTAATTAGGCCTACAAAGAATCATAGAAATTAATTATTTAAATAAAACTATTAAGAGTTTGATTACAAATGTCTAAAATGTCTGAGGTAGATGAATTAAAACGTATCGTAGCCGAGTTACAAGAGCGTATCCAGACAACAGGCACTGCACCTGTCGCTGCTACTGTCACTAAGGATCTGACTATAGCAAACTTAATTGAAAATTGGAGGGGCGATGGTACGGGTATTCCTGTTCATGCTTTCTTTAAAAAGATTGACGATGCCGCGACAATAGGCAATTGGAACGATTCTGATAAGGTTCGCATCGTTTCGTTAAAATTAAGGGGACCTGCAGCATTGTATTATAACAGTTGCCCGCAGTTACAGAAAGCAGATTTAAAGTATGACGTTTTAACACAGTGTTTTATTGAGCGATTTAAAGTTAAGCAGTTAGATCAGTATCATTATACAGCACTTCAGTCAGCGACACAGCGTAGGGATGAAACCCCAGAATCTTTTGCTGATCGTTGCCGAATTTTATGTTCAAAGACTATTAGACAGGTTGCTGATCCTATGGAGCAGAAAGTCATCGAGGAAGAGGTGGAGCGTCGACTTTTAGCTGCATACATAAATAGCCTACAAGGTGTTGTGGGAGAGCAAGTACGATACCGATTACCTAACACTATGCAGGAGGCAATTCAGATCGCTAATACTGTGGCTTCAGCTGATCGACAACAGCAGCATACTTCATGGGGACATGGTAAGAGAAATAACGCCGATGACATGTCTTCGTGACTAGTGTCACCTGTTATCACTGTAACAAGGTAGGTCATTTAGCTAAGAATTGTTTTAAAAAATTATCAAGAAAAGCTAGTGGTAAAACTCAGCCACATAATGCTCGCAGTACCAGTTATAATCAGAACCGTAATAATAAAAATAATAACAATACACAAAAAAGGCTTTGAAAGGCATAGAATGTTATAATTGTCATGCTAAGGGGCATTACGCTCGTAACTGCAATAGTAACCAAAATACACACCCAAACGCCAGCAGTTCGACTTGTTAGGGCACGGTAAGGTCGAACGGACGAGTTATTTGATACCTACAATCTCTTCTAACGGTTTAAATGATTTAGTAATTATGGGTGAAATTGAAGAGAAATTATGTAAATAATTATGTAAATATAATTATGTTTATAATAGACACTGGATCTAGTATTTCTTTAATTAAGGAAGGTATCAGTAGATGTGCCACACATAAAACTGTTATAAATGCTAAAGGGGTTACCGGAAGTAACTTATTCGTAAAAGGGACACAAAATTTGAGGTTACGTCTGGGAAGCGTTGAAGTTGTACACACTTTTCTTGTAGTACCAAGGGATGATAGTTTTTTTCATGTTTACGACGGTATACTAGGCCTCGATTTACTAAAGTCACTGGGTGTAATAATAGACTTGCCATCACGACACCTGAGTTTGAATAATAACTCGGTAGTCATATCACTCGACTCCGGTGTAGAGGATTGCAGGGTAGTCTCCACTGGTATTACTAACGGTTGTGGGCCTGGCCAGCCTATAACTCGTAATTTTGTCGGGAATGATGCAGAATTTTGGCATGTCATGAATGCTTCCGAGCAAGAGTTACCAACCTTAAGTGAGGTATTAGTAAATTGCCGAATAGTCGGTCTACGTGACATTCCGGTGCCATGAGAGGTTTTAGTAGAACCACGAGAATTAGATGTGCAGGGTATAAGAGTTGCCCGTGTACTGAGTACTGTAGACATCGATAACAATGTAGTTGTTAAAGTTGTTAATTGTAGTGGAGAACCACTTGTAATTCAAAAGGGAATTATGTTAGGTCTGGCAGAGAAATACCAGCCTGAAGTTTATGGAAGTGTAAGAGTTGTTGATGTTCTAGAACTTTTTTTTTTTAATTTAATTTTACATTGCAACTAATCTTAGATAGATTAACGAGCAATTTGACTCTATCAGTATCTTAAAACTAAATGTCTATTTACTGGGTTTACCCACTGGTATCCCTCAGATTACTCTAATGGTGAAAACATACACATACACAACACTTCACACTGTAGTCTGCTTTACACACACCACACTAAACCAGGTCAAAAGGTTTGGTCCTCTTGAGCCTTCTCAATATCCCATGTTGGTCAAGCAGCTGAATTGCCTCTACGTTAACGTGGTTATGAAGCCGGTCTTCATGCTTCTGTGCAAATTTCCTAATCTCGTCAGCAACCATTTCCACACCCAGGTCTCTGTGCAGGTCACTATTCCTTATGTACCAAGGGGCATTAACAATATTTCTCAGTACTTTATTTTGAAATCGTTGTATGATTTCGACGTTACTCGCACTGGCACACCCCCACAGCTGGATTCCATAGGTCCAAACTGGTTTGAGCACTTGCTTATACAGCATAATTTTATTATGTATTGCAAGCTTGGAGTTTGCACCAAGGAGCCAATACATTTTTTTAAATTTGAGATTCAGTTCCTCACGTTTTTTTTAATGTGCTCTTTCCATCTAAGCTTAGCATCTAGGTTCATGCCTAGATACTTTGCTGTGTTTGCATACGGAATAGTATGATTATTTAAAACGATTGGTATTTGTTCAGTTCTTCTATTGGTAAAGCTGACATGAACTGATTTATTCTCATTAAGTGTAATGCGCCAGCGTTTTGTCCATGCACTAATCTTTTCTATTGCTTCCTGCAAATTATTATTAGCCTCCAGCTCATAACTCCCGACTGCTAAGGCACCTGTGTCATCCGCAAATGTAGCAATCGTTGTTTCTTCTGTTTGTGGTATATCATAGGTGTATATCAAATACAGCAGCGGACCAGAACACTGCCCTGTGGAACACCAGCCTCGATTGGTCTCAATTATGAGTATTGATCTTCACTTTTCACTCTGAACATTCTTCCGCTAATGTATGACTTTATAAGTGAGCTATACTGTTTTGGAAGGAGTTGCTTTAGTTTGTATTCCAGTCTTTGGTGCCAAACTTTATCAAAAGCCTGTGCAACATCCAGGAATACAGCCGAACAAATTTTTTTTTCTCTAACGCCTTCTCTATTAAGTTAGTAATTCTATGCACCTGATCTATAGTCCCGTGCTTATTTCTAAAGCCAAATTGGTGTAGTGGAATTATGCATTTTTCTTCTATGATAGGTTTCAATCTCTTCAACAGGAGCTTTTCGTACAGTTTGGATATCACCGGTAATAGTGAAATCGGTCTATATGATGTTACTACATTCACTTGTTTGCCAGGTTTAGGAATCATAATAACTTCCGCTACCTTCCAGCACATTGAGACATACTTGAGTCGAAAGGATGCATTCACCAAGTTAGTTAATTTTACTATTCCTTTTCTAGGCAATTTTTTCAAGATTTCTCCTGTTATGAGATCATATCCCGGAGCTTTTTTTTTGTTTAAATTTGTTTAATTTCTAATTCAACCTCTTTTTTTTGTGTTACAGCACTTATTTCAATTGATGGGCTTTCTCCAATCACTGAAAAAGCCTCGTCTGTGTTCATATCATATGTTCTAGAACATGAGAAACATAATAAAGATGATAATTTTGGTAGTAATGAGAATATTGATGAATTAATATTAGGGAAATTAAAGCACTTGTCTGAGAGTGACAGTGAAGTTTTGAAACCTGTGTTATTAAAGTATAGAGATTTGTTCCGTGAGGATCCGGAACATAGAGGGTGTCTTGTAGATATAAAGCATAAAATACATACTGGTGATAGTTTACCGATTAAAAAGAAACCTTACAGACTTCCTGTGTCTATGAGGAGTGTGATACAGAGTCATATAACCGAGATGTTAGAGAAAGATGTAATAAAACCTTTAAACTCACCGTGGAGTGATAGTTCAGAAAAAGAGTCCAGACGGTATACCTAAGTACAGGTTTTGTGTTGATTATAGAGCGTTAAATAGTATAACAAAAGGGGATGCTTATCCGTTACCAAATATTGTCGAGATGTTAGATTGTTTGGGAAATTCTAAATATTTTACTATGCTAGATTTGGCTAGTTGAGGCACATAAAATCAGCTAGAATTAGATGGCTGGGACGCGTATCCCGTATGAATTTTACGAGGATGCCCAAAACTATATTAAGTGGAACGATACTGGGCAAAAGAAGAAGAGGCAGGCCTCGAAGAAGATCGCAGCAGGATGTGGAAGAAGATCTGAGAAAGATGGGCATTGGGAACTGGAGACTGAAGGCAATGGACAGAGATGAGTGGAGACGGGTCGTAGCGGAAGCCAAGGCTCACCATGGGCTGTAGTGCTGGAGAGTAGTAGTAGTAGTAGATTTGGCTAGTGGCAAATTGTGATGCATTAAGCAGACATACCTATCTCCTGTCGTGGTATAGGTTGAGATAAGAAACCACGGAGTCAGCAACGCACAAGTAAAACAGCTGTTACATTTGAACATAGTGGTAACGAATCAAGTACAGGGTCAAGGTTTGATGACATTGAAGCTTGCGATACGAATGTTTTAACCGAGGGACAAGTAGGAGGGAGACCGATGCGTATAGTAACGATTGAAGAAGATGAACCTATTTTAGATATTACGCCTATTGAATTTGAAGATAGTTTAGCACTATCTCCACCTTCACCACCTACACCTAACGATCCTAAATGGCATCATAATCGACCAATATCCTTGTCTGAATCTCCATCTTCATCTTACAACCTTCGACCTAGATTACCACGTATGTAACTACTATTGTTTTTCATTCAATGGCGATTATTCCTTTAGCGAGCCAAGGAGTCCATTAACTCGAAGTCAGTCGTTTGCGTACTGTCGCAAATATGTTAAAAATAGAAATAAGTAGTCTAAAATCTATACCTGAAACACGTAAGAAGCGTGAAGCGATAAATGCTATTGGTTCAGCTACGAAAATATTATTTGGTACTATGGATAATGATGATCTTGAGACGTTTAGTTCGAAGATCAGTGAATTGGAAAAAAATACAGGGTGATATTTTGCATAACAATAAAGAAATGTTAACCTATTTTAAGTCAGTTATAAAAGATTTCAAAGAAAATGCTAAAGTTATTACAGTTTTAGGAGAAAATGTTAAAAATGTATTACAACAAATTTCTAATGTTAATATCAGTTTATGGTCAGAAATAGAAGGAGTTAATAAAACTCTACAGTATCATATGAAAATCTCATCATTAATAAGAGAAGTTGAATTGTACTTGAATTCAGCAGAATATGAATTAAGTAAATTAATGAAAGGGCTTGATGTAACGTCTAATGGTAGATTAAGTTCTCTTTTGATACCACCTGATAAATTGTCTAAAATTTTGTCATCAGTTTCTCAAGAATTAACATCTGCTAATTCAAATAGATGTTCATGCTATATCTCAAACGAAATATATTCAACTGATTATAGAAATTCCTTTAAAAACAGAAAACAGATTACTAGACTTGTATTCTGTAAAGTCCTTGCCGTATAGAGAACCTTCTATCAATAAGTTTATATATGTAAAGAGCAATACTGAGTACTTAGCATTAACTAAAACGCGACAAGAGTATGTTGAACTTACACACAAAGATGAAATTGCGTGCAGAGGTTCCAAGTATAATGTGTGTCCAGCCAATATACCTTTGTATTCGTACCATAACGACAGTTGTATCTATGCATTATTTGTTGGAGAGCAGGCCGTCTCTACCCGGGGGTGCAAGTGGTGCGCAGCGCACCCGGGCGCCGAGGCATCAGGGGCGCCTCGGCGCCGGAGGTGCCGAGAAATTATTTTACTCAGCTCAAATTTACCTACATTCATCATTGTACCTACCTATATACAGTACCTATAATTATAATTATTTTAAATCTAAGAAACGGTAATTTTCGAACATTAAACGAACCGCATGCAAGCGATATTGAATCTAAAGTGAGTGCTTTAACGATCAATTTACTTTCCAAAACAAACCGCCGCGCCGCAACGGCCGGCCGGCACCGACAGTGGACAGTAGGTAGGCAGTCAGTCTTACTCTATGCGAGACAAATTAAATGTAAACTCCGCGCGAGAAAGCATATTATTCTACTGAACGCAAGCATATATTCGGTGGCGGTGATATTGACTGAACTTTCTTTGATTTGCCGCTCGACCTTTGTCGGCCGGCGCCGCGCCAAGTCTACGAACTACGAACATTGCAAATTCAGAGATTGAGATTATTCGACAAAATTATTGTATTTATTTGTGTTGTGAGACTTGTGAGTTGTGAATGTTGTGATACTTACGAAGTGGCTGGAATCTAAAGCCGACTTGGACTCAGCTTATATGCTCAGCAAAACTTAGCCGGAAGGTGAGTAAAACCTACTTGTTGATTTATTGAGTGTTTTTTGTTTTGTTTTACTTTTACTTCCATATTCCTTAAGGAATGGAAGTATGGTGATGGCAAAAAAAATCGTGTTCGAGATTATTGCAGATTCTGATTCTACTACACTCAAAACATGAAAAAAAGTCGTTTTCCGAAAAGTGTCTGTGTGTCTGTCTGTCTGTCTGTGTGTCTGTGTGTCTATCTGTCTGTCTGTCTGTCTGTAGATTTTTTTTCTATGGCAAACGATATCTGCCGCAAATTCAAACAGAATCAAATAATTTTTTGCATACAGCCCGGTTTTGCAGAGTTCTCGCGACCTATTGTTTTTGGTGAAGATCGGTTGAGGGAAAGGGGTAGTTTACCTGCAACGGTTTTTTTTTAGCAAGGGAAATTTTGTTTGTTTGGCAAACGATAACAGCCGCAAATTCAAACAGAATCAAATAATGTTTCGCATACAGCCCTGAATTGTAGAGTTCTCAAGACCTATTGTTTTTGGTGAAGATCGGTTAAGGGAAAGGGGTAGTTTACCTGTAACGTTTTATGTTTTAACAAGGGTATTTCCTATGGCAAACGATAACAGCCGCAAATTCAAACAGAATGAAAAGATTATTTGCATACAGCCCTAAATTGTAGAGTTCTCAATACCTTTTGTTTTTGGTGAAGATCGGTTAAGGGAAAGGGGTAGTTTACCTACAACGTTTTTTTAACAAGGGTATTTTCTATGGCAAACGATAACAGCCGCAAATTCAAACAGAATCAAATAATTTTCTGCATACAGCCCTGATTTGTAGAGTACTCAAGACCTATTGTTTTTGGTGAAGATCGGTTGAGGGGAAGGGGTAGTTTACCAGCAACGTTTTTTATCATGCGTATTTTCTATGGCAAACGACAACTGCCGCAAATTCAAACAGAATCAAATAATTTTTTGCATACAGCCCTGATTTGTAGAGTACTCGCGACCTATTGTTTTTGGTGAAGATCGGTTGAGGGGAAGGGGTAGTTTACCTGCAACGGTTTTTTTTATCAAGGGAAATTTTTTTTTTTTTGGCAAACGATAACAGCCGCAAATTCAAACAGAATCAAATAATGTTTCGCATACAGCCCTGAATTGTAGATTTCTCAAGATCTATTGTTTTTGGTGAAGATCGGTTGAGGGAAAGGGGTAGTTTACCTGCAACGTTTTTTTAACAAGGGTATTTTATATGGCAACGATAACAGCCGCAAATTCAAACAGAATCAAATAATGTTTTGCATACAGTCCTGATTTGTAGAGTACTCAAGACCTATTGTTTTTGGTGAAGATCGGTTAAGGGGAAGGGGTAGTTTACCTGCAACCTTTTACGTTTTATTTTCTATGGCAAACGATAACAGCCGCAAATTCAAACAGAATCAAACAATGTTTTGCATACAGCCCTGATTTGTAGAGTACTCAAGACCTATTGTTTTTGGTGAAGATCGGTTAAGGGGAAGGGGTAGTTTACCTGCAACGTTTTTTTATCAAGCGTATTTTCTATGGCAAACGATAAAAGCCGCAAATTCAAACAGAATCAAATAATTTTTTGCATACGCCCCTGAATTGTAGAGGTCTCAATGACTTTCGATTTTGGTGAAGATCGGTTAAGGGGAAGGGGTAGTTTACCTGCAACCTTTTACGTTTTAACAAGAGTAAAGTACTTGAAAATTTATTTAAACTTTTTGAAACAATGGTAATTGTTAAAAATAAAATAATTTTGTTGCCAGGCAATAAAATTATAATTTTTTCATTTTAATGTAATATAATATTTTTCATTTAATACAGCAATAAAAAGGCAGGTAAGACACAGCCTGGCTGTTTGGCTGAAAATGATTTTAAATATAAATCTTAGAATATGGAAGTCATGTATGGTTCTCCATACCGATATTTTAGGTTAGGTATAAGGTAGTGTTTTACTTCCATATTCCTTAAGGAATGGAAGTATGGTGATGGCAAAAAAAATCGTGTTCGAGATTATTGCAGATTCTGATTCTACTACACTCAAAACATGAAAAAAAGTCGTTTTCCGAAAAGTGTCTGTGTGTCTGTCTGTCTGTCTATCTGTGTGTCTGTCTGTCTGTCTGTCTGTGTGTCTGTCTGTAGATTTTTTTTCTATGGCAAACGATAACTGCCGCAAATTCAAACAGAATCAAATAATTTTTTGCATGCAGCCCTGATTTGCAGAGTACTCGCGACCTACTGTTTTTGGTGAAGATCGGTTGAGGGAAAGGGGTAGTTTACCTGCAACGGTTTTTTTTTAGCAAGGGTAATTTTGTTTGTTTGGCAAACGATAACAGCCGCAAATTCAAACAGAATCAAATAATGTTTCGCATACAGCCCTCAATTGTAGAGTTGTCAAGATCTGTTGATTTTGGAGAAGATCGGTTAAGGGAAAGGGGTAGTTTACCTGTAACGTTTTATGTTTTAACAAGGGTATTTCCTATGGCAAACGATAACAGCCGCAAATTCAAACAGAATCAAAAGATTATTTGCATACAGCCCTAAATTGTAGAGTTCTCAAGACCTATTGTTTTTGGTGAAGTTCGGTTGAGGGAAAGGGGTAGTTTACCTGCAACGTTTTTTTAACAAGGGTATTTTCTATGGCAAACGATAACAGCCGCAAATTCAAACAGAATCAAATAATGTTTTGCATACAGCCCTGACTTGTAGAGTACTCAAGACCTATTGTTTTTGGTGAAGATCGGTTAAGGGAAAGGGGTAGTTTACCTGTAACGTTTTATGTTTTAACAAGGGTATTTCCTATGGCAAACGATAACAGCCGCAAATTCAAACAGAATCAAAAGATTATTTGCATACAGCCCTAAATTGTAGAGATCTCAAGACCTATAGTTTTTGGTGGAGATCGGTTGAGGGAAAGGGGTAGTTTACCTGCAACGTTTTTTTAACAAGGGTATTTTCTATGGCAAACGATAACAGCCGCAAATTCAAACAGAATCAAATAATGTTTTGCATACAGCCCTGATTTGTAGAGTACTCAAGACCTATTGTTTTTGGTGAAGATCGGTTAAGGGGAAGGGGTAGTTTACCTGCAACGTTTTTTTATCAAGCGTATTTTCTATGGAAAACGATAACAGCCGCAAATTCAAACAGAATCAAACAATTTTTTGCATACGTCCCTGAATTGTAGAGGTCTCAATGACTTTCGATTTTGGTGAAGATCGGTTAAGGGGAAGGGGTAGTTTACCAGCAACCTTTTACGTTTTATTTTCTATGGCAAACGATAACAGCCGCAAATTCAAACAGAATGAAATAATTTTTTGCATACGTCCCTGAATTGTAGAGGTCTCAATGACTTTCGATTTTGGTGAAGATCGGTTAAGGGGAAGGGGTAGTTTACCTGCAACCTTTTACGTTTTAACAAGAGTAAAGTACTTGAAAATTTATTTAAACTTTTTGAAACAATGGTAATTGTTAAAAATAAAATAATTTTGTTGCCAGGCAATAAAATTATAATTTTTTCATTTTAATGTAATATAATATTTTTCATTTAATACAGCAATAAAAAGGCAGGTAAGACACAGCCTGGCTGTTTGGCTGAAAATGATTTTAAATATAAATCTTAGAATATGGAAGTCATGTATGGTTCTCCATACCGATATTTATCTACCTACGGTAGCCTTACAAGTGGGTAGGACCTACCTACCTGCTACTGTGACTGAACGGATTTTTTCTGGTTTTCACCATTCGATAGGTTGATTCAAGAGGAAGGTTTAAATTGATTATTATTTTGTGAATTTTTGTGTAAACGAATTATCCAGTGCGAAGCGGGGGTCGGTCCGCTAGTTACCACATAAATGGAGGTCAGTGCAAGAGTCTCACTCACATCAATGTTTTTATTAAGTAACTAGCCGCCCCGCCCCGCTTCGCACGGGCTGAGTCGATAAGTTTACACAAAATAAAATAATCATCGAAGAACACGGTAGTGTGATTGGCTCAGGAGGTAAAGTCGAGCCTGAAGACTACCGTGTTATTATACATTGAATTGTTCGTTTTTAACCTCCAAGAAAATTTCAATATTTTTTAAATCTTTTATTCTCATACTTATTCCAATATAAAAATATGGGAACATATGCTTATTATATTCCCAATCAGTAAAAAAAAAATTCATGGCTCTATAACAAATAGATTATTTGAAAAAAAATAGTAATTTTTTAAGAGCTCTAATTTATTTCAGTTTTACTATTATGCTTATTTTAAGACTAAATAAAATACCTGAGTTACCTGACCTACCTAAAGTATGAAGTTTATAAAAAATAAAATAATCATGTTTTTTTTAGATGTCCGAAGGCGAAAGAAAGAAGAGAAAACTTTCCGGTGCACAGAACCAAAGAAAAAAACAGGAGAAAGAAGAAAATGTTAAGAAGGTTACTAGTTCCATAGAAAGATTTCTTCAACCCGGTAAGTGGTTTTGCACTCGTTGTTGATCGAAAACTATAATGGCTGCTACGCACAGCGCCCGGTTAGATACTTAGCACGTATCAATTTAAAAAAATTAACCATTTCTATAATTTATTCCTTATTTTTGTTTAACAGGCTCATCTTCGGCTTCCGAAAATCTGGTGGTATTAGAAGAAAATCAAAATGAGACCGATTCCGCAGAGCCTTCTTCGCCGTCGCCGATAACTAGCCCCGCAGAACAACACATCGACACGATGAAACGGTTTCCGCAGAGCCTTCTGCGCCGTCGCCGATAACTAACTCCGCAGAACGTGTCGACGACGCGGACGACGTAGTATCCTCGGAAGAGATTATTTCCAAAGATGCGATCAATGACGTTGCTTTATGGCCTCAAGTAATAAGAGATAATCATAGAATAATTTTACTAGATCATGGACCAGTACAGATAGTTAATTTTGTGTATCCAACAAATAGTAACAAAAGATCATTTTCAGATATATATTATAAAAAAAAGTTACCTAATAATGAAATCGTCAAAAGAGACTGGCTAGTTTATTCAAAATCAACTGATTCTGCTTATTGTTTCTACTGCAAACTTTTTAATACGGATGTCAATGCTTTTAATGATAAAATCGGTTACAAAGATTGGCAGCACTTGACTAGAAGCATAGAACGGCATGAAGAAAGTGGCGTTTTCTTTTAGCGTTAAAAATTGTTTAAACTTAAGAACTGACATATCAAAAGGAAAGACTATAGACTCTGAAAACCAAATGATAATTGAACGCGAAAAAAAGAGATGGGTAGCTGTAATTGAAAGATTAATTCATCTTATTTATTTCCTAGAAAGGCAATGTATAGCACTAAGAGGTACATCGGCAAAACTTTTTGATCCTAATAATGGCAATTTCTTGAAACTAATTGAATCTGTTTCTAATTTTGATGATATCTTAAATGAACATATTTCTCGGATCCAAAAATCTCAGAATCGCATGACTCATTATTTAGGTCATAACATTCAAAACGAAATTGTAACTTTAGTGGGAGAAAAAATAAAAAAGACAATAATTTTACACCTAAAGCAATCAAAATACTATTCTATCATTTTGGATTGCACTACAGATGTGGCTCATGTAGAACAGATGACAATCGTTGTTAGATTTGTTTTCCTTAATGCCTCTACAAGGAAGGTTGAAGTTAGAGAACATTTTCTGGGTTTTGTTCCTATAACATATACTACTGGTGAGCAGTTAATGACATTTCTATTAGAATATTTGTCATCGTGTGAAATCGATTTACAGGATATGCGCGGTCAAGGCTATGATAATGGTGCCAATATGAGAGGGAAAAACATAGGGCTCCAGAAAAGAATACTGAATATAAACCCACGCGCATTCTTTATCCCTTGTGCGGCACATAGTCTTAATTTAGTTGTGAACGATGCCGCTAAATGTTCTCTTGAAATATTGAATTTTTTCTCCATTTTTCAAGAAATATATGTATTTTTTGCTGCATCCAACGTTGCCAATTACTCATAAACGAAATGCCTTCTTTAACTTTAAAGCCCTTATCCACTACCCGATGGGAGAGCAGAGTTGATGCGCTAAGAGCCCTTCGATTTAATTTAGGAAAAGTATATGACGCGTTATACAAAATTTACTGCGATAACACCAGAGATTCCGATACAAGATACACAGCAAATTCCTTAATATCAAAATTAATGTCTTTCAAATTTATATGCTCAATAGTAATTTGGTACGACATTCTCAGTAAAATAAATATCGTTAGCAAAGCGTTGCAGAAATCAGACGTTATTCTCTCAGTTGCAGCAACAATGCTTAATAAAGTGAAAGATGAACTGACAGAAATACGATCAGAGTCCGCGTTTAGAGAAATGGTCACTAACGCCAAAACGGTGGCCGAAGATGTCAATGCTGCTACAGTCACAGTATTTCCCGAAACGACCCGTCCCCATGCTAGAAGAATGTTTGACTACGAGGCTGTAGATGAATCAATAACTGGCCCAGAAACTCATTTTAAAGTACATTTTTATTATTACCTATTAGACACAGCAATTAATCAATTTGACGAACGCTTCAAGCTTTTAAACGATAGTAATACAGATTTTTCTTTTCTGCAAAATTTACAGAATTGGAGTGAGTTTGATGCTCAACAAAAAAAGACGCTCTGTAACAATTTACAAAATAAATTGAGCAATGGTTTAAATTCCGATATCAATAAAGACGATCTCTTCGACGAAATCAATATTTTACCAATTTTCGTCAGCAATTGCACAACCCCACTAGTTATATTGGATTATTTATTAGCAAATAATCTGATTTCCCTCTTTCCGAATTTAAGCACTGCAATAAGAATTTACTTAACATTACCAGTGACAGTAGCACAAGGTGAAAGATCTTTTTCCAAGCTAAAATTAATCAAAAATTATTTGAGGTCAACGTTATCGCAAAATAATTTAACAAATTTAGCCATAATAAGTATTGAACATGACATCAAGATTGAAACCCAGGAGATAGTGAATGATTTTGCTGCTCGTAAAGCAAGAAAAATTAATCTAGTATAGTAATTTAATAATAAGGTTAGGTACCTTTTGAGGATCACAAAATGTCTGTAAAGAGACTTTCTTAATTTGTTACTTAAAATTCTTTATCATAGTTATATCCTGTTACTTTGTTGTTGATTGTTGTGTAAGTTAGCAAAATAGTAAGAAGTGAATATTTTATAATAAATAAATGGTAATAGCATTAAAATTGCATATTTTTACTGTGTAACAACCCTCCCTTCCTCCTTCTGCTGTCCTCCTTATAACTGCTACACACTGCCCGGCTGCACAGCCGCCGGCAGTCAGCCGCGCTTTGATAACCGCCTGCAAGCCACCGGGTGCTGTGTGTAGCATCCATTACCAAACCTACATCACTGATGGGGGGAGGGTGCTGAAATGGTTAGGGGGCGCCTGAGCTGGGTTCGCACCCCGGCGCTGGATAAGCTAGAGACGGCTCTGTTGGAGAGACCAGCAGTGCTCGTGTTCAATGTGAGAAGAAGGTTATACAGAATTTCAGCCGTCCAATACTACATCAGATGCCGAACAAGGATGTGTGGATACATAGTGCACCAGAACCGATATGAGTTACCTGGAGATGCGATCAAGACACTAAGACCGAGATTCTTAAGGAGAGAGGAGTCCTTCTTAATCCACACCATTGTCATATATATTCCAAATATTTTACTTTATTACCACATACCTATGGACGAAGTATATATAACCTTACTGAGCCTATCATGATTGAACCACCAATATCCTCTTTGATTAGTCCATTCGAAGCTAAAATTTTAACAAATAATGTCACTCACATGAAGATTTCAGATGTTACAGAATTGAATATCGACGAAGTACTGCATGGGATACACAACGACTTCGATGATGTTTCACTGAACTGACTTATTAACGATATCCAAGAGATACAGCCAGAAAAGCAACAATCACGAAACGAACAATCTATTCGCTATGCCGGTGGCTTTACCGTCATAATTATTGGAGCAACATTGCTACTATATCTCGTCTACCGAACCAAGTCAGTCTCCAAATGTCTAACTTCTACTCTCATACCAGCAACGACATCGAGTGATGAGGCAACACAAGAAGCAGCAGAGGAAGTTCCAGAGGTAACTTCGCCAGACGGAATGAATGTTACAGCAGTCTACGTAAAACCAGGAATTAGAGTTGGACATTCACAATTATTAATTAAAGCGTTTGTTGTGTTTGTTTGTTTAATAAAGCAATGTATTGAACCTACATAAAGAATTGAGAAGTACGTAAGGAAAATGTAAACAAGAAAAAAATAATAATTATTATAATAGTTGTGAACATACCTAAGGAAAACAAAATTTTGAGTCTCGTTATATTCAGCACTTTTTGTTTTGAATGTAACAGATAAAACTATGTTTAAATAGAAAAAGAGACAATTATGTAGTATTGTATTAGAAAGTTTGGACAATTATGTAGTATTGTAAATATTGCGTGATATATATATATATATATATATGTGTGTGTAAATCGACACAATGTGTTATCTACACACAGCTGAGCGTGTACAGCTGCTTAACGATAGCAATGACTGACCGTAGACAGCACAGTCTTATCTTTTTGTTTTATTGGTTTGTTTACATGCAGATAAACAGATCAGATGTATATGTGGTTTGTTTAGATGTAGATTTCATGATGTAAACAGAGTAGGTGATACTACTATACTACTTACTATATATATTGTAGTACATTCCATGAACGTTGAGCTTGAGTAAAACTGTAAGTTGTTTATACTTTGGATAAATTTTGAAAAGCAAAGTACGTCCCGTACTTTCCTTTTGTAAAGTAGGGAGGGGTGTTGTGCCCAGCACATTCCACGTTATGATTTTGTATATAATTGTAAATGAGGAGTCTACTCATACTCAAACTACTCAATGTATTATTTTATTTTATCTTAAGAATTATTTTAAGGAACAAACTGAGCGATTGTGAGGAAGTGTGCTGACCATTTTTTATCGTGGCACGTGTAGTGAGTTATCAACCAGGGAAGCTAAGATTTGTTTACTCGTCAGTGTTTGCGAACGAATTCCGCTTTGGTTCACAAAAATCAATGTCAAATTGTCCCCTAGTGTAACCTGATAAGTTTCGAGACACGTGCAGAGTCCAGTTCTGATTGGCTGAATTTTGGGCGTTAACTCATAGAGACTTTTTGCGTCACGCAGGGTATAAAACTGACGAGAGCACTGGGAAGTACACAATCTCTTTTTTTACTTGTTCACTTTTTGGCGTCCTTGCGCACTATCTGTGCATCTTCTGTCTACGATGGAGCCACATCAAAAGCGTAATTACAACTTTGTTTTTGTTTTACTTAGTTCAAACTTAAGGCATTAATCGATTTTGGATAATGAATTGTTTATACTCAGAAGTGCTCAATAGTGTTCTAAATTTGTTAAGGAATATGTATAATTGACATCTTAATCATTTATGCCTAATTTAAAGTGGTAACGTACCAAATTCCGAAATATAGTTAGTAAAGCTTTTATAATGTTTTAATAAAGAATAGTCAGTAATAAAGATTGTTTTTTTTTATGTATAATATTATGTCTTAATGAAAACACTCAATAGAATTATTGTAACGAGAGTATGTCACTTCAATTACTGTTATTTTGTTCATTTGTATTGTCATTATTGTCATTTGTTCATCAAGATAAAACTTGTTAACGAACGTAGTTACTCTAATGAATTAAAGAAATATTATTAATGTAAGTAAATGCCTCATTTAATAACGAGCCATTCCCACAGCTATCCTGTCCGCACGACTGGTGCTTTCACTTTGTGAGGCCCCAGCCCCGGGCGTTACAACAACTGCATATAAATTAAAAATTAAACAGCATAATGAAGAAGTCTCCAAGAACAGATACATCCTAAGTAAGTTAGTTGACTGTGTAAAGTTTTGTGGAATATTTGAACTAGCTTTAAGGGGACATGATGAAACAAATACATCTGAGAATCCAGGTATTTTTAGGGGCTTAGTAAATTTAATGTCAGGCCTAGATAGCACCTTAAGAGAGCATATTGGAAAAACAAACAATAGGGTTTTCGTTGGTCTTTCTAAAACAATTCAAAATGAAATTTTGGATTCTATTTATGCAGTGTGCATTGGACTAATAAAAAAAGGAATAAATGAAACTGACTACATTTCAATTGAAGCAGATGAAACCACGGATTGTGCCACTCTGTCACAAATTGTGTTAGTTGTGAGCTATGAATTGAACGGAAAATTACATGAGAGATTTATCAGTTTTGTCAGTCCACAAGATCACTTCGCTGAAGGTATTAGTAATACTATTTTTGAAGAATTAGCAAAATTAGAACTTTATAAGTTGCCTAGTAAAATTATTGCACAAAGTTGCGATGGGGCAGCAGTAATGAGTGGAAAACATAACGGTGTTCAATCAAAAGTTAAAGCTGTGTACAAGAATGTCCAGTATATACACTGCTATGCCCATCAACTAAACTTATTTATTGAGCGCGCTGCATCACAAAACAAGCAAGTAAAAATATTTTTCTGTAATTTAGATGGCTTTCCAACATTTTTTTCAAGATCTTTCAAGAGAACTGCCATACTCGATGAAGTAGTAAAGAAACCTCTCCCAAAATGTTCTAATACCAGGTGGAATTTTAAATCCCGTTGTGTGACAACAGTATTTATTCATAAAAATGTCATTTCCTCTGTTCTTGAAAAAATCATAGATGATGACGAGAGTGACAAGTCCACTGTTCAGAAAGCACTAGGACTGAAAAACACATTAAATAATGATGATTTTAATTTTTGGTTAACATTTTTCAACAAAATTATGCCAGCCTGTGACATTTTGTTTAATCAATTACAGCAAGTAGAAATTGACAGTATTAAAACACACCAGTATGTTGCCTCATTCAAGTCACACATTCAAAACGTCAGAGATTATATTGATTTAGATGCCAGTCTGTCTGCAACAAATGATTTTGGAGAATCATCACAAAATCCAAATAGGTCACGTTTTGATGAAAGCAAGAAGACGGGAGCTAAAGACGTTTGTGACATAATAGTTACCAACATAGACGACAGATTTTTATTTTCAAGCCATTTAGCAATAGCAGTTTTGTTGCAACTAACCCTGTTTTCTAAACATCAGCTTATCTTTCCAGAAACACAGTTACAAATTGCTGCTAAACAATTTAATTTAAATGAAACTGCATTAAGACATGAACTGGTAGTTCTATACAGCAGGCCTGACTTCACAAAGGCAACTGGCGCATTGGTTCTAATCAATTTTGTATATGAAAACAATCTAGTTACTGTTTTTCCCGAACTGGTAAAACTATTAAAAATTATTTCTACAATCCCTATGACTACAGCAGAAAGTGAACGATGTTTCTCAACTCTCAAACGCATTAAAACATTTACACGTAATACAATGAAAAAGGACAGACTAAGTGCTCTGGGAATGTGTTCAATAGAAAAAAAAATGTTAGAAATAACTCCTAACTTCAATGAATTAGTTATTGACCATTTTGCCAAACAAAAGGAGAGGAGAATGGATTTCATGTTCAAGCAAATAAACTAATCCAAGGTAGGGAACAAATATATTTTATTTAGTAATGCATGCATTTAATAATATAATTTATTAAATATTTAAGTTTAGGAACGTTTACTGCTTAGGGTTATAAATAATTTCAGTTTCAAACACTGTTTAAATATTAGTAGTTTGCAATGTAGGTTTTTGATATTAACAATAATTTTAGTAGTGAAGCAAAAGATTCAATTTTACAATTGTTTGATGATACTAGCAATAATTTAGTTTCTACTGGTGACTTTTTTTACATAATATATGGATACAACTAAATTTTGCCCCCCCCCCCAAGTCAAAAACATTACCAGCCGCCACTGATGACATAATAAGATTACTTACGATTTCGATGAAAATGAAGAAGTGTATCCTATGTCACAGTTATCACACGCCGAAGCAGCAAGAGCTTTTGAACTATCGTCAGCCTATGTAGAGCAACACGTAAATGCTACACCGGCAGACGTCTTATTTTTGAGGCGCTGGCGAAACATCGCAGAATCTGCTGCATTTACAGCTTTGCATCAGAGAAAAATGACTGACTTTGTGCAACACCTTATGTAGTGTCTAGTTATGTAGTGTGTATTTATTGTAGTTTTTTGTGTTTTATATACTTTTACTGGGACTAAACTGTAAGTACCAATATGTTTTTCCATTCATTTTACAGACGCTAATTTCTTGATAACGTAATTCAAAACTTTATTTTACCATATATTTAAAACAATATAAAGTAGCCTACTTAGTTTTAATAGAAATTTCACTAAAAATGCATTAGTGTGTATTTATCTAAGCTTTTTATATACAAATTATATTGATGTTCCAGTTATTTTGTCGTACTTTTTTATTTCTTTCTCCAATTTTTAGACGCTTTTTTCAAACTACCGGTTCGGATTAAGCGGGTTTTCGGACTAGCGGAGTTCGACTGTATATATAAAATTAACTGTTGTTACAATTAACAACCAATTTATAGTAATTTCTGGGTTGTCGGTATTGAACGGGGCCGTATTTGTCCGCTTACCAGTTTGTACCCTTCACTTCAAGAAAGGTTATTTTTATGGCCACTAAAAAGGTGCATCTATTGTTAATAGGGTTTTACAGTAGAATTACTGCGGCAGCCCCGTCTGGTGGATTAAGTGGCATTTTAGTCTGTTGTATGTAACTTTAGTTAGTTCAAAAACATTTATTTTATTATTATATAATGATAACAGTGCACCGATTATATAACATTATGTAGCCTAAAATATTAATGATAATATTACCGTTATATAATAATAATAAATCATCCACTCAGAAGAAGAAGCAAGAAAGCAAGTAGAAGACCTCAAAGAGATAGCGGAGCAAATTGGCCTCCAAATCTCCTTTGCTAAAACGGAAATTATGACCACCCTATTTAAACACCCGAAAATGTGCCTGGACACTACGTATGGAGAAATAACATATACTAACAATTTAGATATCTTTGGGAAAACTACCAACTCCTTGGTAGGATTTGTCAACACAACTACTACAATCAGCATTACTATTTTTGCTCATAGGTGCAACACGTGCGATTCTATATGAATCACGAGCAGCTATTTTTATGTTTAAAGTTCATAATCACATTCAAAGTTTCAAGAGTTTATACTATTTTCTGTGATGTATTTTAAAAGTGTTAATTCTTTGAGAAGTTAGGTGTGGGACAACGGAATAAGGAAATGTATCACAGACTGGAACATTACACGCAACAGTTCACAACATTACATTGAATGTTCGAAGAGTGCGGTAAAATGTATCTCAACAAAGGATTTAATAAAAATCTGATATACAGGTGCGGGACAAACCAATGTAGATCTAAAAAGAATCAACAAGACATTACGTTTTTTGGACATAGCGTGATTCCAACAGAAACTTTGTAACGGTCACTGTTAGACCGTTACATAAAAATTTTAAACTAGACCCTTGGCCTAGATGTAACAAAAATGTGCTGGAGCCCAGAGTGACAGGACTTGCAATAAAACGCTCATTTAACAGTAACAACCTTTTATTAGGATTTCCTCAGTTTAACATCATAACAAGTTTTGCTAGTGAGTTCAAGCGATTGAATATTTTGTATATTTCATAGCAGTACTTATTTTTCATTTTATCAACAATATATATATATATATATATATATATATATATATATATATATATATATATATAGTGACAGGACGAATAGTCACAATATGACAACCTCACATATGCGTATAGCAAAATAGAAAATACAGTGCATAAAGCAATGCTCTGCTTAGTATAATAAGAAACAATGTATAAGATTAAGTAAACAGAGTTAAGAAAGTATAATAATAAGAATTGTGTAATTGTGTATCAATATTTCAAATGTAAAAACAGTTTAAAAAGAACCTATCAGAGCGTAAACAATAACCCGTGACAGTTGATAAACCAATAAGGGTAGAGTGTCATTAAACTAGCGGGAAAATACAGGGCGACGTCGTTAACGCGCTCAAAGCAATTCAGTCTGCATTAAACCACCGGTTCGAGTAGTCCGCTTTAAAACACTAGTTCGGAAAGTCTATGTTAAACAACCAGTCCGAGTAGTTGCAGTAAAACACTAGTACGGAACATCGGTTTTGAATTACTAGCCCGAGCAGTGCGTAGTGAGTGAGAGCTGAGGACATATCCACATCAGGGAGGCTGTTCACACCAGAATCCAGGGAAGCTGAGAACACTCCACATCAGGGAAGCTGTACACATATCCACACCATGGGGACTGGATGAACAAGAAGAGGAACAATTGGAACATTCAAACCCAGAAACGCCCATGAGATAGACGCTGGAGCTACAAATAACAAGTAGAGTATTAAACATTTAAGTTTGAATTCAAAAAGACAGTAAATAAGAAAGAGAACAATTTCAGAGACTATAAAAAACAAATTTATGTAATTAGTAAAGTAAGATAACAGAGCAAATTGAAGTAGAGTCATTTAAAGAGTTAAAGTAAAATAAAAAAGAAAAAACCTTAAACACAATTCTTATAATAACTAAAGAGTTAGAAGTAATTATTTCAAAAATAACACCCATCCATCACATTCTCACATACAGGTCTACAGAATATAAGTATAGCAGAGAAGTAAAAGTAAATTCAGTTAAGGTAAGTCTAATTCAAATTGCATTGGTCTTTGTGTGTGTAAACTGAACAGTATTAATACTCGCTGTTGCCCAAAATTGGCAATACCAGTAAAACACACCAAGAAAGTCCAGTTGCAATATATATATTATAACGTGACCAAATCTCATTGATTTGGAGTTATATGTAAAGGGTTTACTATATCAATGTTTAAACAAATTTAAAGCGTTGAAACTCAACTCTTATGATGTAGCGTGCATCGTAACGCATTGTACAGGTTCACACGGCAACGTCAGCTGCCGTTACGTAACCACACACACAATAACAAATAACGGACACGCCCAAATTTTCAATTATTAATATTTCGGAAACCGGTAAATTTAGGAAAAATCCAAAATAGCCAAAATGTTTGCCGAAATATTAGTAATAGGGTGTGCAAAATTTATTTAATATAATTAAACATTAACAGAGATAATTGATTTTATGTTAATAACTTCCTTAGTAATTGAGCTACACAGAAGAGCTTTTAATATGTAATAGTTATAAGAATTAACAACCAAATGTATATTTTAGAATTAGCATAACTTGGCTTGCAGCCAAGATAATCGGAATATAAATTGCGACCGGACATCCGCACCGACAATTAAAATCCGGTGTGTTAAGAATATTAAAAATAATATTAATTCTCAGACTGTGGGAATTAGTTTCGTTCTCACGGAATGAGGTGACCACAAAATTCAAGTAGAAGGGAGAGTGTGTCAGCCAATCAAATCATTCAAAGAAATTGGAACTAAAGTAAAGTTTTCGGCTGATAGAACACTCGACTGCCAGTACTCAAGAGGAACACACGTACATCTTCAATCGTCTTAGTAACACACATTTGTGAAGATACATCTGTGAAGACTCGAGGTGTCAACACGCATTATTACGATCGTCTTGTTCAACAGATCAACTGTAACGACTCGTAATAATATCGTCTATTCAAGATACTCTTACTTATCAACAAATAAGCGTATCGCGCAATACATTAACTGTTGGCGTACGCACGCAAGAGATCAACTATATACTACAAGAAACCACTTCAAGAGTACGACAGAAGAGGCCGTCTATAACCAGGGTACGAGCTGAAGAACTGACGAGCAAAGCGACAACCCGTAACGAGACACACACGCCGAAGTGAAACGTGAATCGAACGAGGAGCCTGACGCAGTTGTAGCAGCTAAAACTACAGACGTAAAACCATCACCAGTTGCAGAAGGAGCAGAGTGTTGCTGATTCCCGAACTCATCGCCAAAATCCAGGACGCTCAAAAGATCGTCGTCTCTAGCAGATTGGATCAGGACAGCGAGGGATTTGCGGAGCATCTCCACATCATATTCTGAACCAGGGAAGTCAAAATCAAATTATTCACTTCTCAAAAGATCAATTTTTCCTTTCTTTTTTTAAAATCATTGTAAAAGAAATAATTTAGATGCCGATAAATCAGAGACTCTAAATTAATAAGAAATATTCAATTGTGATAATCTGTATAGCATGTATGAGTAACTAATAAGCCCTAGCTAAGAATTAGATATAGATAAAAAGAAAAGCGCTATACAAATCTTATTAGAGAATTAATTAATTACTTATACTGCAGTATACGTGAGTCAAATCACTAGTAAATAAAGCCACGTTGAACTAGATTCACGGCTAGTTTATTTCAGAATATTTACAAGCATTCTAGAGTAATTAAAATCATTTTAAAGCCATTGCAAATTAAATTAAATTAAATTAAAGCCATAAATTAAATTAATTAAAACTAACTTTTTTTAAATCAAGAAAAATACAATTAATATAATTTGAAATAACAAGCTCATTTTCTGAATAATAGTAACTATTCAGAAAACATCATACCAGTTTCTATTTACTGTTTTAGTTAGTAAGAATTGTTGTAACTATAAGTTTTTTCATTCTAAAGTGTGATTAGTATAATAAACCCCGATTTTATTACCCCACACTGTATTTTTTATTGCTGTACTACGGAGCCTACCAACCTCACAAAACTCTTCACAATAATTATAACAAGATTAGCGTTTCGTTGTTGTACACTTGAGTTAAACTGCTTGCGAATTCAAATCACAAATCCACACGCCCATAGTCGGAAGAAGCCGCAAGAACGGACAGCAGGTAGGTGCTCATTAAACACATTACACACGTTGCATAAACACAACAACAAGGCACATTTATCGTGTTATAAATGGCGCTCCAAGATCGTGGGGCTCGACAAATTTAAATTGTATTAAATCTGCGTTCAAAACGACATTTATTGAGTTATAAATGTCGCCCTGAATGTGGGCTCCAAAATCCAATTAAATTTAAATTAAATTCAATTTACGTTATAACAAATTTTGCTGTTTTAACTAGTAAAACAGCTGGCGTCCAACTCTAACAATGCCCAAAGAAAGTTTTGTGAATTGGTAGTAGTACAGCAGTGAAGTGTTTGAAACTATTGTGTAAAAATGGGTACCGAAAAAATGCTTAAACAATTATTGCAAGAAATCAAACAAAACGCGGCTAAAGCTGAGCAAATGAACGCGGAAATGAAACGCGAGTTAACAGATAATATGAACGCGAAATTTGAGCAAATTACAGCCAATGTTGAAATAAATAGCGCGGAATTAACGGCTAAAATAGAAGCGCAAAAATCAAGTTTAACCGAAGCACTAGAACACAGTAACGCAGATATAAATGCGGAAATAAAACAAAGTAATAAAAACTTAGATGCTAAAGTCACGGAAATAAAACAAAGTAATGAAGAAACGACCGCGGAAATCGAGGAAAGCGTGAAAAACTTAGACACTAAAGTTACCGAAGTCGGAGAAAAAGTTCATACGGTAGAAACGAAAATAAACGAACGGTTCAAGGTTTTTGAGACCACGATGCAGAAATCGTTTATTGAGCAAGTTATGCGTATGGAGGGCCGATTCAAAGAACACATCGGTAGGTGTGAAAAACAAACTGCGGAGGTTGCGAAAAAAGTTGATACACTCGAAGTAAGAATCCAAGCAGACGCGACGGAAACACAACGGCGTGTCGATAGGCTTGACGCTTCGATAGTAGAGACGCGTTCCAATATAGATTCGAATAAAGAGAGTGTATTGCAAACACTTAATGACGAGATATTAAAAGTACGACAGGAAGTACGTAGGAGATCCGCTCCTAATATCTTAGTACAGGGACAAGCCGATGAAAAGAATCGAGTATATTTCACGGGGGAAATAATGAAAACCCGATCGAATTCTTGTTAACATGTGAAAGGGAAATGGCGAGAGTAGGTTCGCGATTGGATGATCAAGATCGAATACAATGGATAGTTAACGCAATGCGTGATTCTGCGCGAAAATGGTATAATAGTGTACGTGATAAAATTACCACATACGCGGAATTCAAACAGAAGTTCGAAAGCCGGTATTGGAATTCACACACATAGAGACTTCTACGAAACGAACTCGAATACGGACGTTATGAGAGGAAGCACGGTATAACGCCCGAAAATTATATCATACAAGTTGAGCGCGCTAAGCATTTAACACCAGCGTTTTCTGAGATCGACATTATCACTAAATTAACATATCACTTCAACCATAATATACGTGTAGCCGTGTTTACACAAGGGATACGCACGGTTGACGAATTGCTTATTTTAGTGTCGCAAAGCGAAACTGTTTTTGATTTAGGCGGGTGGAGATATAATCCGGATTTTACCAGAAATAACGACGGTCAAAATAGACGGGTACCATACCATACCCAACCTGATCAAAGACCCAGTACTAGTTCGACTTCACCCCAGACACCGCCAAAACCGCCTAATAAACCCTTTGACTATAAGGACAAGCCAAATATCGGTAGACCGAAGATGCAAAATAAAGGCAACGATGGGACTCCAATGAGAACAATTCAGACAGTCGATATATCGAAAAACGATACGACCGCGCAAGAGAGCGAAACACAAAACGTTAGAGATCCTATCGAAAAATCAAAATGCTATCAATCTACCAAAAACTTGCCAAAGGACGCCTCCAGGAAGGACGCGCAATAAGCCCTGCAAAAATACGTAGATATAAGAATATTAGGAATAAGAATAAAATGTTGTGTGAAATATGTACTTTTGATGATGTAATTCATATGCCAGTTAATAAGGTGTTCCCACCGGATGTTAGAGAACCATTGTTAGAGTTAAATACAATACAACAATGCCCACCTAACGTAACGCGTCCGGTAGTACAGGAACAGGGAGACGGTGTTCCCACGCAAGGAGTTTGGGAAACCGCTAGTGTGGTATCCGGGAGTAGCGAAGGATTCGATGAGTGGCTAGAAAAATATTGTCGAACCACCCATAAAGAGAGTTACCAAATATTAGAGGCACTGTGAATATGAAGTATAGGGTTAAAAATAAATTAAATATTAATAATCATTATTAAAATAAATTAAATGTATTAGATATAATAAGAATAGCAAGTAAGTTGTGAATGAACGACAATCACGTTTGTAGCGCGGTAACTAACTAACACACACGCGTACAATAAAACGAGCGCGGCGAAGCGAACCACAGTAGCAGGAAACGCGTACACAATGCAACGTAGCGTACAGCTGTTTTTAAATGTAGGTTAATTAGATGGCGGTTGCTCTTTGATCAAAGTATAAACAAACAAAGTACATTCCTGGGCGCGCGTGCCGCTGTTGTCTGTCGTTATCAGTGACATTCTTTATTTAAACGTTTGCCATTAAGTACTACCCATGCTACACACATTTGTTACACAATAATTTTTTGCACCATATCAATATGTTATTCAATTAGAATTAAGCCATATGATAAAGAATAGTGATACCAGTGTATATGTTAGTAGATAGATAATACAATGTATAGTTTGAGAAGCATAACCAATGTGTATCTAAAAAGATAATTGAAATTGAAAAAAAAAAAAAATAATTGTATATCCTACACTAATTTTTTTTTTTTAAACGGGTGGGGGTGTATATAACGTGACCAAATCTCATTGATTTGGAGTTATATGTAAAGGGTTTACTATATCAATGTTTAAACAAATTTAAAGCGTTGAAACTCAACTCTTATGATGTAGCGTGCATCGTAACGCATTGTACAGGTTCACACGGCAACGTCAGCTGCCGTTACGTAACCACACACACAATAACAAATAACGGACACGCCCAAATTTTCAATTATTAATATTTCGGAAACCGGTAAATTTAGGAAAAATCCAAAATAGCCAAAATGTTTGCCGAAATATTAGTAATAGGGTGTGCGAAATTTATTTAATATAATTAAACATTAACAGAGATAATTGATTTTATGTTAATAACTTCCTTAGTAATTGAGCTACACAGAAGAGCTTTTAATATGTAATAGTCATAAGAATTAACAACCAAATGTATATTTTAGAATTAGCATAACTTGGCTTGCAGCCAAGATAATCGGAATATAAATTGCGACCGGACATCCGCACCGACAATTAAAATCCGGTGTGTTAAGAATATTAAAAATAATATTAATTCTCAGACTGTGGGAATTAGTTTCGTTCTCACGGAATGAGGTGACCACAAAATTCAAGTAGAAGGGAGAGTGTGTCAGCCAATCAAATCATTCAAAGAAATTGGAACTAACGCAAAGTTTTCGGCTGATAGAACACTCGACTGCCAGTACTCAAGAGGAACACACGTACATCTTCAATCGTCTTAGTAACACACATTTGTGAAGATACATCTGTGAAGACTCGAGGTGTCAACACGCATTATTACGATCGTCTTGTTCAACAGATCAACTGTAACGACTCGTAATAATATCGTCTATTCAAGATACTCTTACTTATCAACAAATAAGCGTATCGCGCAATACATTAACTGTTGGCGTACGCACGCAAGAGATCAACTATATACTACAAGAAACCACTTCAAGAGTACGACAGAAGAGGCCGTCTATAACCAGGGTACGAGCTGAAGAACTGACGAGCAGAGCGACAACCCGTAACGAGACACACACGCCGAAGTGAAACGTGAATCGAACGAGGAGCCTGACGCAGTTGTAGCAGCTAAAACTACAGACGTAAAACCATCACCAGTTGCAGAAGGAGCAGAGTGTTGCTGATTCCCGAACTCATCGCCAAAATCCAGGACGCTCAGTAGATCGTCGTCTCTATCAGATTGATCAGGACAGCGAGGGATTTCCGGAGCATCTCCACATCATCTTCTAAACCAGGGAAGTCAAAATCAAATTATTCACTTCTCAAAAGATCAATTTTTCCTTTCTTTTTTTAAAATCATTGTAAAAGAAATAATTCAGATGCCGATAAATCAGAGACTCTAAATTAATAAGAAATATTCAATTGTGATAATCTGTATAGTATGTATGAGTAACTAATAAGCCCTAGCTAAGAATTAGATATAGATAAAAAGAAAAGCGCTATACAAATCTTACTAAAGAATTAATTAATTTCTTATACTGCAGTATACGTGAGTCAAATCACTAGTAAATAAAGCCACGTTGAACTAGATTCACGGCTAGTTTATTTCAAAATATTTACAAGCATTCTAGAGTAATTAAAATCATTTTAAAGCCATTGCAAATTAAATTAAAGCCATAAATTAAATTAATTAAAACTAACTTCTTTGAAATCGAGAAAAATACAATTAATATAATTTGAAATAACAAGCTCATTTTCTGAATAATAGTAACTATTCAGAAAACATCATACCAGTTTCTATTTACTGTTTTAGTTAGTAAGAATTGTTGTAACTATAAGTTTTTTCATTCTTATGTGTGATTAGTATAATAAACCCCGATTTTATTACCCCACACTGTATTTTTTATTGCTGTACTACGGAGCCTACCAACCTCACAAAACTCTTCACAATAATTATAACAAGATTAGCGTTTCGTTGTTGTACACTTGAGTTAAACTGCTTGCGAATTCAAATCACAAATCCACACGCCCATAGTCGGAAGAAGCCGCAAGAACGGACAGCAGGTAGGTGCTCATTAAACACATTACACACGTTGCATAAACACAACAACAACACACATTTATCGTGTTATTATATATATATATATATATATATATATATATATATATTGTTAAAGAGACGAGATCGTCGTCCCGTAAAATCTTATTCTCAGGGTTATTAATTATTATAGGGTCTGGTTGTTCGTTTTATTATTATTGTTGAAAGCTCGTTTTTATTATTAAGTTTTGTATTATTGATTTATTCCACCCAATTCAATCTATTATTGAATCCGGTAGTGAATAAATCGGTTCACTTACTCTTTTTATCGTTGTTTAAAAATCTCCATTTATATGGTTTAAAATGTTTTTTAATTCACTTTCTTGAGTTCGATTCTCTGGAAGCTCCGTTGACTCTTCTATCATCAGCTGTGGTGAGTTGATCAGTACTGTCCTTTCTATACACTAACATAAACATAACATAGACATGATATTTACTATGAGTTATAATGTGTAGCAATGTATTGGATGGTGCGGTTGGTAAAAATCATTCCATTTGAATGTCCGCTTTTGAAGTCTGGTACCAACCGTCTCTGGTTTCTCACTAAGCTGTATTTCTATTGTTTACAATAAAAGTCAACACTTTTAAAGGTTCATAAAACAATGGTTGTTTATTCAACTCAAGAAGATACAGTGATTTGATACAGTGAAATGGTTTATCTTCCTTTTGTTTAACAATTAAAATAGAACATGGACTCTAAAACATTTAAAATCTCAGGACGGTATGACTGCATTTGGCTAGTCGATTATTTTTCATTAGTAAACAAATAGGTTATAATGGTTTATAAAAATTTTAGTAGTAGGTTCTTTGAGCCTGCAAAATACACATATATAATAAAACGTACTACTTTAATAATAAGTAGACAAAACATAAAATCATTGATTGTTAATTTGAAATAATATAAAATATGAACAACGGTTCATTGTTAGTCATTGAGGTTAATACAGGTTCATGTAACCTGGTTTATTTAAAATTGGTTAATTATGTTTCTTTGCTGCTTTAGTGATTTAATATGTGATAATAATTATTTAAATCCAGTATCATGGTTCTGAAAACTCTCCTAGATTGGATGTAACTAACACAGGTAAATTAAATTCATTTGATACATTTAGGTTAAACTCTTGTGTAACTCTAAGTTCACTTATTAAAATAAAATATAAAACATTCTTAAATTCTTAATGGTCAGGGTTCAGTTTCCCTTCATTGATCATTCAATGTCTTTTCTTATGCTAATACATTTGAATCATACAAATAATTAAAATTGTCGTTATTGAAATCGTTCAATTTTATCATTGTTTATCTGACTTTTCTAAGTTCCTTTCCTTTTGGAATTCGGGCAATTTATCGATTAATTCAAATTAATTCGATTCGCTACTAGCGTTCTTTAACTTATTAATTACTTGACAAGTATAGTATAATGGTTATTTGCATTGGTACTTGCGTAACTGGTCGTTCGAAGAAGTTACACTTTTTCACAACTTTTGTAATTAACTAATATTCTTTAATTAATTAATTAATTTTAATAAATGCACTGCACTCACTCCTATACGCATATACTCCGTATTAGTTCACTTGAAAATATACTGCACTGTCTTCTTCTGTTGTCCTAACCTCCACTCAAAGTTTGAGGTTAGTGAGTGTGTTTACAGCTGTTCGCTGTCAAAAACACATTTTTCTAGACAATCGACTTGCGTGTAGTCGCTCTCTTGCTGGTGAAAAACTGTCTCTGGTTCATCAGTCGGAATTCTTCACTTCGTATTTTTTTATAGGCTCTGATTGGTTAATAGTTTTTAATTCGTTTACCCTCAGTGGGCTTCGTTAAAATAGACGCTTAGAGTCGCGTCAGGAGGCTGGTTTCGAGATTATGAATCCCTGGTTCACCGACCCACGCGCAAGGGCTCAGCACTCCTCAATTATTTTTATAAGTCAAATATCTTATTTATAATTGCACTGATGTTATTTTTATTATCCCTATCGTTTCTATTTTTTGATGAGTATTTTGCATACCTTTTATCCCATATTTTGATGGTGATAACGTATCCTTATCGTATTATTCACTTTTCCCTTAAGATTATTTACAAATAATTACACAATGTCATTTTCATAGGTTCAAGTCCTATGCCTATTGCTATACATTTTGCGCAAGGGCTCAGCACTCCTCAATTATTTTTATAAGTCAAATATCTTATTTATAATTGCACTGATGTTATTTTTATTATCCCTATCGTTTCTATTTTTTGATGAGTATTTTGCATACCTTTTATCCCATATTTTGATGGTGATAACGTATCCTTATCGTATTATTCACTTTTCCCTTAAGATTATTTACAAATAATTACACAATGTCATTTTCATAGGTTCAAGTCCTATGCCTATTGCTATACATTTTGTTTATTAACTATATTATACTAATATTAACATTTAATTACTTTCTATTATGGCCTACGCATACTGCATTGGTCGTTGTCACTACTGATAGCGTCCTTTTTCCTTATATCATAGGTTTATTACGGTACCTTAATTGTGGTTTGTTAAGTATGTTTACCATACTTCATGGAGTTACATTATTATATGATTTTTACTCTTTTCATATTATTCTCATTGTTGTTTAAATGACTCTTATTATAGTTTTAATAGCATTGTTCTCATTGTGTAGTAGTTCATTCTGCATTTATACTGGTTATTACCTTGGTTTAGATGTTATTAAGATTAGTTGCAGCTAGTTGTTAACATAGTTTTGCTATTATTGTTGTTATTATTGTTATTTAGGTATCTAGAATCCCTGAGTTTACTCAATTGAATAGTATTCTGCCTCACTCAATGTTGTCAGTTGAGTTCATACTCTTTTATAATAAGTTTACAACATAATTTTGTTGCATCAGGCATCTTTGATATAACAAGCTTATACTGTAGTTATATTGAATTACATTAATACATCTTTTATATTTACTCATTACATTATCTATTGTATACAAAACGTTCCTTATATCATCTAGTTACTTCACATTATAATACATTTTGGTTTGATATTGTTTTGGCTTTGTTTTTCTTCAGTTTTAGTGAAAACTGGTTGCCCAGATTAGGTTATGTTGCATACTAGGTAAGCAGTAATGGGTTGCTGTTGGATTTGTATCGCTGCATTATATTTGATTGTTTTGCTTTCATTTAATGCTGGTACATTTGTTGTTAATTATTAGACTACCCGTTGTTTATCTTTTATTGTCTTAATTACTGATCATTAGTGGTTTTTTTCTAACATCAATTCCACTATACATCTGGTTATTTATATTTTGGACATAGTCTTCTTTTTAGGTCTACACATCATTTAGCTAAGAACTTATCCTATTATTATTCATTTTCTTTGTTATTATTTATGTACAATAATTAGTTCTTATTGATTACAGTTTATTTTACATGGACAAGGAATGTATTCATTAAATGAGTTTGGGTCAGTGTTGACTTTACCTTACAGCTTAGGGATTTATATCATTTTATTTATTCCATTTCTTCCTTCTTCTTTTATAATTATTCTTTCATAGGTTTATGTTAGTTCATTATATTTCCCTTTTTGTATCTGATCTGGATATCTTTCTTCTTCTCTTCACTGATCTCTCTCTCACTCTTAGTTAGTTTATACATGGTGTAGTCTTCACTTGTTTCCTTCTCATTGTTTGATAAGTTTCTTTCTTGAAGTTGTTTTCATGGGTTTCCTTCCCACTGGTTCTTCTTTTTTCTTTCTTGAAGTAGTTATTCTTGTTTTCTTCTCACTGATTCTTCTTGTTTCTTGTTTCCATTGTGTCCTTCTCACTGATCTATTGGGTAAGGTATGTAAGTCGTCTCGTTGTTAGTCTTCTTTATTAGTACATTTACTGGTAGTTCCTTTGTTATTATAATTTACTTGGTTTAACTTATGATACTTTCTCTTTTTTATCCATGGTGGTATGCTTGACCTTGTAGGTATTCTTAATAGTCGTGGCTTTCAAATTATTTTTGGTACGTTGGTGTAGGTAGTGTCATATGTACCATTACAATATATATATATATATATCCGATTTGTATTCATCATAATTACCAATGTTATTAACAATAAGTATTAATCAAACAGTATAACAAGCGGATCCTTTTAGCACAGTTAATAATATAAATCACAAATATAGGTATGTCCACAGGACTAGAGTTCTAACAAAATTTTAATTTATTTATATAATAATGAAACTTTCACTTGTAACTTACTTGTCTTTTCTCGTCGAACGCGTTTCGGCGTTGTGTTCGCCTTCGTCAGCATAGAGACAGACTGCCAGTACTTCGTAACAGTTATTGCTTGGAAGGTATAGTGGGGGTGGTGTGTGGAGGTAGGGGATTGGCGCGGGGATCTAAACTATTGTTTGTTTTTTGTATAATTGTGTCAAAAAGTGTATGTGATTTATATTGTAATTGTCATTAAGTATGTTGTTTGGTTGTGTTGTGTGGTGTTTGTATATTTCATATTGTTCAGCTGTGTTGAGTTTTCGACCTTTGGGTAAGTAGTGTAATATTTCAAGATTAGTATCTATGTTGGTGTAGCTGTGGTTTTGTGTGTGGCAAACGCGGAGTGTATATTGTTGTTGGATAGAGCTTTTAAGTGTTCAGAGTAACGGGATGAAAAAGATCTTCCCATCTGGCCTATGTAGAAACTATTGCAGTTATTACAATTTAATTTGTAAAAATACACCTGTGTTTTGTTGTTTTTGTTTTTGATGCGTTTGTGTAGTGTATTTATTAAATTAGGGTTGTATCCGTTTTTCGTTGCTATGTATTTTATTGTGTTGAGTTCGTCAGTATAATCTTACTTACTTAAGGGTATTTTAGTTAGTCTATGGAGCATATGGTTGAAGGCCGCATGTTTATGTTGTGTTAGGTGGTTTGATGTGTTGTGTATAACCATGTCGGTTGTGGTTGGTTTCCTGTATATTTTGTACGTGTGTGAATTGTTAGTTTTGTTTATTGTTAGGTCTAGAAAATTTATACTATTGTTTTGTTCAATTTCCAGTGTAAATTTTAATTTGTGGTGTATTGTGTTTATGTATTTGTGGAAGTTTTCAACTTGTCTTGTGTTGCCTTTGAATAAAAGTAATATATCATCTACATACCTGTGCCAGTAAATAATTTTGTTGGTGTATTTGTTGTTGTTTATTATGTGGTTCTGTTCTATGTTGTGTATATATATTTCTGCTAGTATTCCTGATATGGGGGATCCCATCGGGAGACCGTCTGTTTGTGTGTATATCTTGTTATTGTATGTAAAGTAATTTTGCTCAGTTATTAATTTGGTAAGTGTGATGATCTCTTGTATGTGTGTTTCAGGTGTGTTGGTTTGTCTGAGTAGTTGTTCTAGTGTTTGAATGGTTTCTTTGATTGGGACATTGGTGTAAAGATTGGTTATATCAAAAGATGCCAGTGTTGAGTTGTGTGGGATGTGGATGTGTTCAGTTTTCTTGACTAGGTCGATGTTGTTTTTGATAGATGTGTTGTTACTGAGAAGAATGTTTTCTCTGATTATTTTGTCTAGGTGTTTTGCAATTTTGTGGGAGGGTGCTTGTGTGTTGTTTATTAATGTTCCCATCAGACCAGAACCAACAATACCATCAAAAAACACATCAATGATACAAACACAAACATAGACAAATACAACAAAACAGGTGTTTACAAATTAAATTGTAATAACTGCAATAGTTTCTACATAGGCCAGACGGGAAGATCTTTTTCATCCCGTTACTCTGAACACTTAAAAGCTTTATCCAACAACAATATACACTCCGCGTTTGCCACAAACATACACACACAGATCCACAGCTACACCAACATAGATACTAATCTTGAAATATTACACTACTTACCCAAAGGTCAAAAACTCAACACAGCTGAACAATATGAAATATACAAACACCACACAACACAACCAAACAACATACTTAACGACCAATTACAATATAAATCACATACACTTTTTGACACAATTATACAAAAAAGAAACAATAATTTAGATCCCCGCGCCAATCCCCTACCTCCACACACCACCCCCACTATACCTTCCAAGCAATAACCGTTACGAAGTACTGGCAGTCTGTCTCTAAGCTGACGAAGGCGAACACAATGCCGAAACGCGTTCGACGAGAAAATACAAGTAAGTCACAAGTGAAAGTTTCATTATTATATAAGTGTATACTGTGAAAAAAGATGATGAACAATCAAGACAACTAAAATTTTAATTATTATAAATGTGAAAATACTGTTTATCTGTATAGCCTTTTATATCAACAATACATATATATCTATATTCAATCTGTATTAATCACCATTACCAAATACTACTAACAATAAAAATTAACCAAGCAGTAGAACAGGGGGATCCCTTTTGCAAGTTAAGAATATGAATCACAGTTGTAAGTTATAAAATTAAATTATGTGGAAGGTTTAAGCGGCCTTAAAAATACTGAATCTCACTTATAAGTTACAAATTTAAATCATTTGAAAATTCTAATCATAGCTTTCAAAGTTGAATCTCAGTTAGGAGTTACAAAATTAAATTATCTGAAAAGGTTAATTGCAGCTTTCAACAGATTGCATCTTAGTCTTACATTACAATTTCAATTCTATCAAAAGTTTAATTACAATGTTAATGAACCGAACACTGGGCTTCTGGTACCCATAAGAACATGTCTGTACATGGATCTAGAATGTCATTTAAATTTGATGTGAAATCGGTGGATTGTTGTTCACTGACTTAATTATTGGAAATCTCCCACCTGGTTTGAAGAACTGACATGACACTCTGAAGAGCAATCTGGTTGATGTCAGTGGTGTGTCGGAAAGTCCAGAAATTCCTGTTAGTTCATCCGGCCAGCGGTGTCCTGGGGTCTTGTAGGTGTACGTTTGCTGAATCTGATGGCTTCAGGGAGTAGTTCGCTATCCTGCTCTGCCGATGGTGACGGATGTCATAGTCACCATCATCGCATCCCCTTCTCTCTCGACTAGGCGAAGACCCTGTAACAGTTTTTATTTGTAGTTGGCTGTCACCAAATAAGGTTCACCCCTACACTCTCTCGCCACTGAACACACTCTACACTCGATGTCATAAATTTTGTTAACACTCCAGTTGCTCTTGACATCTTGCCATATCAAACTTTTAATTAAGCGATGGCAAAAGATTTTAAATGACTAATAGCTGCAAGTACATATGAACCACATGATGTAACCCACTTTCTCATTGAATACCGCATTTACTTTTACTTATAAGACCCTTTAACGGCGAAGTCGCCACGTGCTCACAGTTACCGGAAGTAACGTATAATTTAATTTACAGCAGAAAGTATTACAATAAAATGACTTTACACATTTGGGCCACACACACACACACTTACACAAATATAACATACATACCCATTGTTAGATTAATGTCGAAGAAAATAATTACTAACCTGAAACGCCTTTACTGGATTTTGAAGTCATGATAGATACAAGCTACGTAAGGATGTGTACTCCCCCTTGGACCATCAGATCTAGAGGTGGGCCAATATACCTTTAACAGGTATTTTGGAATGATATTTTTGTGGAACGGATGTTACGGTGACTGAAAAGATGAAATACCTGTTATTCGGCCTCGCTGTTCCGAGACGAGACACACCCCCTCGCTGTTCCGAGTTGAGGCATGCCCCGTACGCTACTACACACACACACACACACACACACACACATACACACACACATACACATACACACACACACAAAGTACGTAAGTAACAAGTAAACGAATACGCCAAGGCCAAATACTAGGCGTACAAAAATATCGCTGGTACGCAAGGAACAACCAGTACACGAGTATTTCAAATACTAGGGGTATCACCGATACACAAGGAACAACAAGTAAACGCGTATTACAAATACTAAGCGTATCAGAGGAACAGCACTATTTTAGGAACACCTAGTATTTTAGGAACAACTAGTATCAAGCGTATTTCAAGTACGAACTAGTACGAAGCCACTTTTTGGTCCTGAATACTTCATTCTGCGCAAAGAGACGAAGCTGTTTTTAATACATGACAAAATTCATCCTGATGTTACATTTATTCTCATGTGATATGCAGATATATAATACAGATTATATGCTAATAAATTATATATTATACTAGTCACCAACTTGTAACTAAAACCGGTTCAGGTTGTAAGGTAAAACTTTATGTTTTTACTCATAAAAAATTTTGTGTTCCGAGTCGTTAGGAAATAGTTGTATTTAATTATATTGTGTTATAACCTATAGAGTGGCTGATGTTGATAGGCTATATATATACTTTTTATTAATGTGATTTTAACTTCACTACACATCTCACGTAAATAATGAGATTGTTGTAATGGACATTTATGCAATTTATCTAGTCCTGTTCCTTAAATATCTGAACGAAGAATACGATTAACATCAAGGAAAGTGCAACAGCTGATATTTTTGAATGTGCATTTAAAATAGTGTTTGAATAACTGAAATCCCAGTATTTTAAAAACAATTCAATTGTTTAATTTTATTTATAATGTGTTAAGTGAAGCAGATTGTAATGTAAATAGGTGTGACATTTCATGACTTGTATATTCTGTGTACATTAGTGAATGAATCTGAAGATTATCCAGGTATGTAATGCATTTAATATACTTTTGTTGTTACTTATTATTTATAAGTTTTTATTTATTTATTTATATTTATTTTATTACAGTTATTTTTATTATTTTTATTTGTAAAATTTTGTTTATTCTCATTCACTCTTGTGGCTTACTGTTATGTTTTTATTATATGTTTCTGATATTTTTTTCACATTATTTGTTGGGGTATTACGTGCACTCTAAATTATTTCATTGCCCCACGTTTCGCAACTGATTTGTCTAACCAATGTTAGTTTGTTTGCTCCTAGTGAAAACTTAAATTGGTATTCCCAAAGGGAGATAGGCCTATAAATTCTCTTGTTTCTTATTTTCTTTTAAACAGTAATAGTTTAATAAACTCACAGTGTAAAGTAACACTGTTAATACTTTTAGTTTCAATTTATTTCTTATAACAAATTATATAGTATAGGTTATATAATATCTTCAAATAAAAACACTGAAAGTAGGTTTATTAATATATTAGACCTAATAGGATTATCTAGGTGAAAATAAACCTACTTGCAGTGTATTTATTTGAAGATATTACATAGGGGACCTGCAGGAAACTCAAAACGAGTTACAAAGGATAATATAGTTTATGTATAAGTAGGGCTATGTAATAACAGGTATTTGTACCTGTTAGTTTTTTGGAATGGTATTTTCATATCTATTATTTTAAAATAACAGTTTAGCCCACCTCTAGTCAGATCACTTTACCTCGCTGGAAGACAAAGACGAAATGAGAGAGAGTAACGTATACCGTTAACCCATCAAAAGGTACGCAAAAGCAAGTCAGAAATTTCCGTCTATGACAGATCAGCTGGCGGAGGCTGACTGAATTGCATCGCCCTTCAAGGTCACGGCAGGCTGGTTTATTGTATAATGTCATCTTTCGCTGCCGCGACATACCAATCAAGTCCTCATTGCCGTCCAATGGCCAGACAGCGGCGGCATTTCAAATTTGAAACATGCCGGGAAAGTCCCAGTACAACTTTGTTCTGCGTTTTGCTTGGATTTTTAAATACCCGATTCCTGTAATTACAAAAGAAACCAAATTAAACACAAAAACGACAAGAAAATTAATTTCCGAGTTTTGGAAAATATTAACTATATTGTTGTCGGAGAAGAGTACAAAAATTGGTGGTGTTTGTGACACAGTGGTAATAGTCGAAAGTGCGTTCGACAAAAGAAAGTATAACGGGGATCGACTGACAAAGATTCGGTGAATGATCAGAGTGATAGACAGAAGGAGTAAAAAATTCTTCCTGAAAGTTGTAAATAAACGGGATGCTAATGCTTTTTGGATGTGATTGAGAAATATGTTCAGCCTGGAACTACTATAAATTACGAATATGTGGAGAGGCTACAATTTTCGAGAAACTGAAAGTTATACTCATTTGCGAGTTATATTCGCTGAACTCTGTATGCTGCAGTGGCATAAACATCCATACACAGAACATCAAGAGCCACTGGTCAAAAATAAAAAAAGACATGCGGCAATGGGTAGGAAGGATGTCGGTGAGTTCCTTTGAAGGATGTCGCATTCTCTGTAACTATGTTATATGAACAAAATTAAATTTGTCTTATCAAAAAAATTAAATAATTATTTTAGTGCTAAATCAGCCCTTACAAATAAATAATAATAATCATTCATATTTTATTATTATTATTATTATTATAACGTTAATATATTGCATAATGTTATATAATGTTCTGAACCAACTAAAGTTGCATACAATGGCTAAAATGCCACTCAATCCACCAGATGGGGCCTCCCCAGTATCTCTACTACAAAACCCTCTTAACAATAGATGTACCTTTTTAGCGGCCATAAAAGTAACCTTTCTAGAAGTGAAGGGTACAAACAGGTAGGAGGACGAAATAAATTGAAACGACCGACAACCCAAAATTTCTTGTTATAGTTATGAAAGTCTAATTAAACCAATAAAAATGTTATTTCAAAACCATGAAATCAGGACGCCAATCAATCAAAGTAAAAATTAGCATCTTGGTATATAAAACAAACTGTGTCACTTTTTTTAAGTTTATTCTACTTAAGACGTTTTCCTAAGGGTATTGTTTTTAGTACGCAGTTTTTTAAAATATAAAAATCAATAATTTTTAATCTAAGTTTACCTTAGATCAGTGGTTCTCAACGGTTGTGCCATGGCACACTACTGTGCCGGGCGGGAGATTCACTATGTGTGCCACAAAATTTCCGAGAAATTCTGATATTGGTAGTGAAAGTACTTTTACACAATAGTTATTTGGAATAGGAACAACAACAACAAAAATATTCAAGAGCTTAAATGTATTTATTTTATAGGGGATTTATTGACCTTAAGATAAAAAGATCTGAGTTATTAATGAGAAACTTGGGCTTGTAGTCTCTTACACAAAAGTTCAGTTCATGGTGGAATCAAAGACAAACACATATCCATTTCCTGTTCAACTTGGAGAAGTCTCTTGCGTTTCTTATTTTTATATTTGGTAGTGCTGAAAAGCCCAGCTTGCAAAGTAGGTGACAGAAAACCATAACAGGATATTAACTATTAATGGGTATTCTTTCTTCACTACCAAAGCTTGAGAGGTGGTAGTTAACATTTCAGTTGAAGTGTTCAGTTTGACTGAAGTTCTGCGAGTTGGTCTTCTTTTTTCAAAGGAAGGAAAGTTGGTGGACTGTCTCCCACATTGTTGACAACGGAAACTCACTACAAAGGATAGTGTGCCGTGAACAAAAAAAGGTTGAGAACCACTGCCTTAGATTGATTGTTTATTTAAGTTTTCAACTAACTGATTGAAATTACTTTAACAATTTTATTACTCATCCATTTGTCCATAAGTTACTTATGGAAGTTATTGTAATACTGGTTAACATCCTTGATACCACTTGAAATAATTATTTATAAAAACAGAAAATCATAACCTTTATTTTTGTGTTCCAACTTTCTTTCAAAAAACTTGGGACAGTGTTAAAAAGTACTGACTCTCTGACTAGAATTAACATGTCTTGTAACCTTAAGATGCACTTACCGTGAAGCTGTCCTTATCGTTAATTACATGAGACATCCCACTTTCTTCAGCTGGCGAGAACCTCCATGGGCGCAGGTAACCGGATCCCAGTGGCACACTAAAGTTGGAGAGACCCAGGCCAAATTGTTGGTCGGCCTGCTGACATCGTTGATTGAACCCTCCAACAAGTATGGCAGCAACATGTAGTGTAGCAATGACATCTGCTGACAATATCAGAAATGTCACAAACACAACACAAACATTTATAACTACGTAACAGATCTGAAAAGAATGTCATATCTTTTACTGCCTGTATCTGGTTTTCCCGTTTTTTAATAAATACTCGTGGCTCACTTACATTGTTTTTTACTGATTTTAATATTTTTAAATACTTTTTAAAAACTTGACTGTACTTATTACATGTTTTATTCAAATGACTCAGGGCAGTTTCAGTCAAATGATTCATTTGAATTATTATTATTATTACATGAAATAGAGACCTAAAAAATCAAGGAAAGATTTATGAGTGGTTTGACCAGAATACTTTGACCAGAAGAGGAAGGCCTCGAAGAAGATGGCAGCAGGATGTGGAAGAAGATCTAAGAAAGATGGGCATTAGGAACTGGAGACTGAAGGCAGTGGACAGAGATGAGTGGAGACGGGTTGTAGCGGAGGCCAAGGCTCACCATGGGCTGTAGTGCTGGAGAGTAGTAGTAGTTGACCAGAATACTGGAGGAGAAATTGTAATCTGACAAGACTAGACAGAGTTAGAAATGATGAAAGATGGCAAGGGATGTAGAAATGTAACCATCAAGAAATCATAGAAACAACACAACTGAAAATGGTTTGATTACCTGTATAGAATGCATGAAATAAGATGGACAAAAATGTGTGTGTGTGTGTAACTACAATAAGAAAAAAGGCAGACGTTTCTTTAGAAACTGCAGGGGGCTCCTAAACATGGATGAAGACAAAGACAATAGTTGATGCTGGGATATGGTAGAGATTAAATTTTGTTTCTCAAATTTTGAGCTCATATATTTGAATGCATGTTATATGTGTACCAAACATTTGAAAAACATAACTAATTAAAGTTTTATTTGTTATATAATGAAATACATAAAATTCTATTTGTAAGGGAATGTTTTTTAAGTGTAATAACAAACAGAACTAGGTTTCATGTAGAAAGTTATAATAAATGGACTACTTGACATCTAATGACTCAAAATATGTAAACAAATTTTTGTAGTAATAATCTTTTTTTATGTTGCTTCAATTAAATACTACATGAACTCATCTAAGTATACACAATACAGTCAGTTCACGCTAAAACATCAAGTGACCTATTTGGGTTAAAGAAGTGTCGTCAATATGGTGGAATAATTAATACAGCTATCTGTAACTTTGACAGCGCTCATTTACATGACAAATATGCAACTTTAAAAAAATTTGTGAAACTGTAGAGCTCATATTTTAGGTAACTGTACAATAATAATTTCATTATTTATGTTTTGGTGTTCATTTTAGCACGTTTTGCTCTAGTTTTGAATTTTTATTTTTATGTTTATGATTTTATTAAATGTAATATAAACTAACTATCTAGAATAATACTGATGCAGAACACAAATTATTATTGATAAATATGATGAAATTTTTATCTTACTGCCTAAACTAGCTGTTAGAGCTTCTACTGCCTAAACTACATTTTGCTCATGGAGTATGGTAAAAATTTAATCATTTTTATCAATAATAATACATGTTCCAGCATCAGTATTATTCTATATAGTTAGTTGATAACACCGGACACTTGACAACAAAATGCAGGAAATATAACGTTATTGACATATTTTGTTAAACTGTTTAACATCAAAATTTATTACAGCTCTATTCTAATTATCATAAAAACAATATATTTGCCTAAAAGTATACAAATTGTGTTGTTTTAATTTAAGTAACCAGCTTTTCTATTTATAATCAAATATCTGATAGTGTGAAGAAATATTAGGTTACTACGATCAAACTAATCAAAATTGTATATTAGTTGATAACATCAGACACTTGACAACAAAATCCAGGAAATATAACATTATTAACATATTCTGTTAAACTGTTTAACATCAAAATTTATTAGTGCTCTATTCTAATTATCATAAAAATGATATATTTGCCTGAAAGTATACAAATTGTGTTGTTTTAATTTAATTAAACAACTTTTCTGTATAATAAAATATCTAATTGTGTGAAGAAATGTTAGGTTACTACGATCAAACTAATCAAAGTTGTATAAATTTGGAAAGCAGTTATTTACATTGCAATTAAAAAACGAAAGCAGCATTATGTAGCTTTGTTATGAAGTACCTAAAATCTTTGAACTGTTAAACACCCATCATTTTTAATGCCTATACAATATGAGAAATCTCTACAATATGGAAAATTAAAGTCATATTTAACATGGGAAAGTTAAATGTATAATGTGCCGAGGCAAAATGTAAAGTTGAATTCCCCAGCCATATTTCGCGCCGACATGGCCGGCTAAATATCAGAACAAAGGTTGTGCGGTTGAGCTCTTCTATATATCAGAGGTACACAGTAGTTATGTCCAATTTTTCCGAGGTGTACAAAACCAATCGATCCGAATTTGATTGGAAATCATGTTGATGCTAATACTACTTTGCGTGATGTTATCAGAAAAATGGCTCCTAAAGCTGATATGGATAATTTGAGTAAAATCTTGTTATATTTTGGGCCCCCCATTGGTGGACTGCCAAATAAAGATGACACTGCTCGTCAATATCAAGTGCAATTGGGATTTAAATTTACTATGAATGTTTATTGGACTTTTTCAAAACAAAATTTACATGATTCTTACATGTTTTAAATTGCGTTGAGCCCAAACGGCGGTTTAAAGCTTTGCGTTGAACCCACCTCGAGTTTATTATTAGTAACCTCGGAGGCGCCGGAGACTAAAGCATGTGCGGTGAGCCTGCTACCTAAAATCACGCTCGGCAGTGGATACTGTAGGAAACTGATGAGCCCGCCACCCACGGGTCCGAAATTTAATACTTTGCGTTGTAGGCAGTTGAATTACATTAAGGCAAAAGTGTATTGGATTTTAAAAAACTATTGTGCAAAACTAGATTGGGATTTTGCAGTGGCGTCAGCGAAGCAATGAATGGGAACGTCTGAACCGAAAAACCCGCGAATTTATTAAGACCGCTTATAAGGCTGACGCCTATTGGTAGATACAAAAAACTAGCGGCTTAATAAACCGTTAATTTCAAAATTTTGCATATTCTCAATTGTAATTGGCTCGTAATGAGTGTGAGTGTGTCCGTTGGAAACAAAAGGGGCCAACCCTAGTTATTCGCGTGTTGTCGCTGGACGCTTAAGGTAGCGGTTATCGTGTATTTTGTGAATTTCAGTGATTTCGTTTGTGTTATTGTGTGGTGTTATTATTAATTATTTCTGTTGTTTAGGAAAAACCAGATTTGTTGTTATTATTATTATTATTATAAACATATTTAATAGTGCAATGGCCTGCCATGGTATTCAGTGCAGTAGGAAGTCAGACGAATGCATTCGAATGACTGAGTCGGAGATTATTGACTTTTTAATTTCCCACGAGGTTATTAAAGGGTCAATAAATTGTCCTTCATGTGGGTTCCTGTTAGAACTGAATAGACAGACATTATATTTTCGGTGTCAAAATTTGCGAGAAGTGGTGGCTAAAAAAAAGAAGAGGAGATGTAACATGTGGTCAGCACGAGAAGGTAGTTTCCTTTCAAAGACCCACCATCCTCTCACAACCTACTTTTACCTGATCTGCCACATCCTTCATGACCCTCCGCCCCGTCAACAGCTTCTCATGTGGAACTATAATGTGAGCGACCACTTCGTCGTCGACTGGTACGGTTTTTGTCGAGAAGTTTTTATTTTCGACGCTCAGCGCACTTCAGCTAAGCTGGGGGGCCCTGGAAAGACTGTATAAGTCGACGAAGCCAAATTTGGCCACCGGAAATATAATCGGGGCAGGTTCACTGAAGGACAGTGGGTGTTCGGGGGAGTGGAACGGTGTTCTGGGAAGTGTTTTCTGATACCGGTTGAGCGCCGGGATTCCGCTACTTTCCTCAACATAATTGAGGAGTGGATTCTTCCAGGCACCACTATAATCAGTGACTGCTGGAAAGCCTATGCGTGCCTGGAAGAAGCGGGGTTCGTTCACCAACGTGTGAATCTTCAGCAAAACTTCGTGGACCCCGCTACCGGCGCTCACACAAACACGGTTGAGAGGGCATGAAGAGAAGTCCGACATGGCATTCCACGATTCGGGCGGAGAAAACATCATTTCGTGGGATACCTGGCGGAATTCATGTTTAAGAGGCGCTACCCGCTTCAGGAAGGTTTCCGCCTCCATACCTTCTTCAGAGCGACAGCCGAGATGTATCCCCCGACACATTAAGGTAAGAGTTTCATCGTTTCATCATTATATGCATGCATTTCATGTGAGCGCGCGCGCGCTTGTGTATATGAATTTTTCTTTTCTATTGTTCTATGTAATATAAACACGGGAAAAATAATTTTAAACGGCGGTCGAACCTATTTACGAAAAAAATATAATTACTCCCATAAGACGCCAAAAAACGCCATATTAACTGTTACAAATGACATTTAAAGATTTTTTAATTTTATTTAGTAGTAGAAAAACGCGTGTTATTTGGCGCGTAAACTTGATGTACTGCAGCGATAGGTAATCCACGTAATGACGTCATAACTCGTCATTCGCTGTGCATTAGTGCGCCGTCGCCCGACTGCGGTGATCCCACTATCTACTCAGTTAATATGGCGCTCATTCACTTTCCATGCGCGCTTATGGGAGTATTTATTTTATTTTTTTTGTCTTCGTAAATAGCTTCGACCCCCATTTAAAATTATTTTTCTCGTGTTTATGTAACATAGATGGATAGAAAAAGAAATATTTCACCGCAATATCAGCTTAGATTAGAAAAGTCATACTTACCAATTTGAACATTCACACTCATGAATCACTCTAAAAATCATTTATCATGAGTTTTACTATATTTAATAGATCTTAAAAACAAACTGCAAATTTCCGATGTTGGAAATATGGAAGTTAATGTCAGATAGTTTGTGTGTTCTTTTTAAACTATATACAGCGAAATCAGTGTATTAGGAAATATGATTTTGCAATTCTATTTTTAAACGAACCTTTGTATTCTACACAGTATTATAAAAGCGTAACTTACCTTTAAAGGTGTTGTACACTCTTAAAAATTTAAGAACAAAACATGCACACAAAATCACAAATGCTTCCGATCACGTATTCAATACTAAGTCTGGCCCGGGCCTGTGTCCAAGTAGTTTATATGAGGAGCCTAGTTTCAGAACGTCCTTTGTCCGTCCAAGGTCGAAATCGAGATTTTGATCTGTATAATTTCTTCATGATCTGTATAATCTCTATATAAAACAGGCATCTTTTGTCACCAAAACGTCTTGTAAACAGATGAAAATTGGGTTTAAAAAAGTGGTTCGGAATCAAACTGGCTCTTGTCCAACCAAAAATGGTGGCCTTCATTTAATGACAGAAGAACCTAGACTTTGGTTTCAAAATGTCCTTTGATCCATTGGAGTGTTAAACTGGCTAGTGACCATTTTAATTCAAAACTGTCTTATGTCCATTAAACAAACACTGTAGCTGCTACTGAGAAAAAATAAAAATAAATATATATATATTCAGACCATTTCTCTATGTTTAATGAATAGTTTCAAGAGTGGTAACCCTGATAGCCAGCTGGAAATATTTTAAATTGAATTGTGACGATAGGTTATGTTTTATGCGTTTCATAGAAGTTTGGTGTTTTGAGCTGTAATTGTGCTAAAAGATATTCCAACAGTACAACCATTAACGGTACTGTGCATTGCCAAAATGAATGAAATAAATAATAAAAATAAATAAATATGAATTAATAAACGTGATTCAGATTGCATAAGCTGGATCGTAGTTAAAAATAGGGAGCGCAGAATTCATGCATGGACATGCATTTTCGACACATCTGTCACTAGCGTTGTGTACACGCGTATTTTGTTTGTGTGTGTGAAGCCTGTCCGTTCCTGAAATGTAACCAATCCTTTTCAAGTAGAATAGTTGTACGTTTTACTTTAATTATAAGAAAAATATGTACGATAGGGTAAAACAAAAGACACCAAAGTGTATAGAAATTAAAGGTGAATAAAGTGTTAAAAGACCGTACCGATGTGACGAAAGGTGCAATTACTATACGTAAAAAATGAATAGCTCTTTTTGTGTTTAACATAAAGAAGTATCATTTACGTATAATAAACATATAAAAATTAGTGATTGATTGAGCATCGAGTGATGTGAAACAAACTTCGTAATTCGCGAAGATAGGCAAAAATTGTGAATTGAACCAGAGTGGGAGAAGTGACGCTTCGACAGAATCTGACAGGTTAAATATTGTTCAGACATGAGTTTTTGCACGACCTGACTATAAACACCAGGTCGCGCTAATAAAGTTTCTTCTTCTCGATTCAACCGTTGCCACAGGAGGCTATGTCAGTCGACGACGCTAATTCACATCTATAGTAAGAGTCACAGGACAAACTAGATGTCCAACCAGAGCAGCAGAGTACATACGATGAGGTCTATGGACACACCGGCAGCATATGATGTGAGGCGAGACGACTATTAAACAATACACGGAGGAACACGACCAGAGGACCAGAAGGACACGGAGGACACGACCAAAAGGACAAGGAGAATCCGACCAGAGGACCAAAGGAGGACGTATGGATGATTAACCACGTCAAACGAGGTGATAAAAAACCATTGTAATTATAGACATTGAAAGACACTAATTAAAGTTGGAATGAAAGACATTCAACCAATATTAAAATAAATAAATTGTACATAAATGTAAAAGCAGAATAAAAGTTAGAAAAATATTTCTTGTATTAAAGTTAGTAATTGAGAGTAACGTAATGATAAGAGAAATATTTAATTTTTGAATTAACGTAATTAGCAAAGTCTTGTTGATAAAGGAGAATGCATATGCAGTAGAAAGTTAAAACAAATTAATATAAAAGAAATTTTAATGGGAAGTAGGGAATGTAGTAGATAAAATATTTAAGAAAAGTTTGTATAATTCAAAAAATGAACAAAAAATCAAATCAACTGTAACTAAACTAAAGAATAAAATAAAGAAGAATGATATTATAGTTACGAAGGCGGACAAAGGAAATACAATGGTACTACTGAGAAAGGACGAATACATAAAGAAAACGGAAGAATTTATAAGGGAAGGACCATACGAGGAAATAAAGTATGATTACACAAGTAAGTACCAGTCAAGGATAAAACAAATGATGAAACAGATAACATTTATAGAAGAAAATAAGAAAAAGTATTTATTGGAAAGTAATCCAACAGCACCAACTTTTAAAAGTCAGGTTAAGATACATAAAGAAGGAAAACCAATTAGACCGTTTGTTTCTTTTATTAATGCACCTATTTATAAATTATCAAAGGAAGTTAGCAGAGTACTGAAAGAGAAATATGAATTTGGGACAAAATACAACATAGAGAATAATGTAAAATTGATAGAAAAATTAGAAAATATTAGGATTAATGTAAATACAAAATTGATATCACTGGATGTTAAGGACATGTTTACCAATATCACAGTAAATAAAGTTATTAAGTTAATAAACGATAATAATATGGGAGACTACAGGTATAAAAAGCAGTTGATGAAAGTAATTAAAGAATGCGTAAATCAGAACTACTTTAGGTTTAATAACAAGTTTTATATACAGAAAAAAGGTTTACCTATGGGGTCTTCATTATCCCCTATTCTTACTGAAATATACATGAATGATTTTGAAAAGCAATTAATAACTTCCACTAAGCATAAAGACAATATAAAATTATGGTCTAGATACGTTGATGATGTATTAGTAATTTGGGAAGGAAGCATAGAAGAAGTGCATGAGTTTATAAATGAGGTAAATAATAAGGATAAAAACTTACCATTTAAAGAAGAGATAGGAGGTAAGAAAATAAATTACTTAGATTTAAACATAGAAATTAAAGATAATGAGAAACTACAGTTTGGGATATTTAGGAAAGAATCGTATTCTGATATAATTATACCAAGAGAGTCTTACCACCCATATAGATATAAAATGGCGGCAATCAATTCACTTTGTTACAGAGCTCAGAAGTGTTTAAAAGAGACCGAATCAAAAGATAGGGAGTTAAAAACGATAAAGGGAATTGTAAGGAATAATAATTATAACACCAACATAGTGGATAAAGTTATGAAAAGGGTTAACATACAAAAAGCTAAAATAGAACCAGAACAAAAGAATTGTGCAGGGTCATTGACATACATAGGTTCACACACTAGAAAAATTATAAAATGTTTTAATAAATACGGAGTAGATATAGCTATTAAAATATGTGAAACGGTATTTGATAAGATAAGGAATAAGAATATAGAAAAAATTCTAGTATTACAGAAAAGCGGAATTTATAAATTAAAATGTAAAGACTGCAACAAAGTGTACCTAGGTGAGACAGGACGAAAATTCGTATCCAGGTTGTCTGACCACAAACGTGGAGAAGGTAATAGAACAATCAATTCGTTATATGCAAGACATTTCATAGAAGACAACCATAAGTTTGTTAATCCTTTGGAAGAATACGAAATTGTAAAAGTAGTAAATAACACAGTTGAAAGGAAGCTTAGAGAGGAGTTAGAAATATTGAAAGAAAGAGAAAAAGGGTTAGACAATTTAATTAATATTAAAATTAAATTTGATAATGAAGAAATATTTTATAATATGATTAAGAAGTAAATATAGAGGACAGATAGATAAGATTAAGAATTATATTGCATAGTACTAATTGGATGTTTTAAAATAAGGGTGCATGACTGACCCACGTGTGTGGAGAGGAAGAGGGTAAAAGGATGCACACACACACACACACACACACACACACACACACAACACTGAAACACAAGGAATTTGCTAGAAAAATATGTAACTGTACAGATGGTGGGACAGGGTTTAGGGGGTGGGGAAGGGTCATTTATATTATAGCTTGTTGTGTGTGAGCAGGGTGTTGGAGAGGGGTGAAGGGTTTGTTTTCACATATTTCCTGTCTATTCCGAACTGACGATGGGCTGTGAAGCTTGAAAGCGCTAATCGGGATAATTTTTATATAGTGGTGTGCAACAATTATCATTCTGATTTTGAAATATTTAGTTAATTAAAATTAGATAATAAGATTTATGTATAACTTGTGTATGTAATTTGTTAGCAATAAGTTGTGTACGAAAGATTCGTACAAACGATATAATAATGAGTCAATATTTAATATGCGAAATGAAAGATTTTGTTTAATAAATAAATAATGAAACAATTTTAAACTTAAATAACGTATCATCTTCTTATTACAATTACACCCATGAATTCAATACATTATGTAAATGCAAATTGTGTTGTTATATAATTTTGTCTCCCAAAAGCGTGGGGCTACACAATTTAAATTACATTTAAATTGGTAATTTGTATTGTTATAATATATTTATTAATTCTTTTTATTATATTTAGATTACTTTATTATTTCATTATTTTCGTACAGTAATCACATTCTCGTTAAATTATTATTGTAATGGAAGATATACAGTCTGTACCTAATGCAATGCAATGTGTGCCATCTGTGTGTACTGTACAAAGTGTTAATACTCAAATTATACTGTGAAAGGGGCAAAGGGCGAAAAAAACTTAGAAATCTAGAAAACTGGAAGAGAGTCGTGGACAAAGGGAAACGATATTCATCAAAATCGTTGCCCATACTTCCGCAGTGTAAACATGTCGGTAAATCACTAAAATATTGTGAACTGTCTATGCAAGACATACGAAAGTTCCACCAAGCTTTCTATTCTGAGAGAAACAAGCAAATACAAGACAGTTTTATCCTCAAGTACACTCAGAGCGAATCTCCAAAACGTATGAGACCTCGAGGAGAAAGAAAGCATTAATAATTTCCTTTGTCCCAAAAACAGTAAATGGGAAAACAGAACTTGTAAAAGTCTGCAAGAAAAGCTTCTGTGCTATTTTGGGAATTAATGACAAACGTGCTCAGCGAGTTTGCAAAAGACATTTTAAAGCCGGCCTTTTGCCTACAGAAAACAGTGGAGGGGCCACAAATCTCACCATTTTTTGTACAAGAAAACTGCAGTAAAGACATTACATAGAGAGCCTTGTTCCCTTAGAGAAACACTACTGCCGGGCTGCCTGTACAACACAACAGTATTTGCCAAGCTATCTATCAATTGCAAAACTTAATGAAAAATATAATGAAAGGGTAGTAGTTAAATTGACGTCTCCTAGTTTCTTTTTGTAGAACATATAAGAATGTAATCATCATCACTCCAATGAGCAGGCCTTTAGACCTGTTCCGGAACCCATCTCCTTCTTGGTCTACCGACATTTATCTTCTCAGTAGGGTGATAACTCAAGGTAGACGGATATCAGGCATGCGAGTCAAGTGTTCACACCATCATTGTTTATATTGCGTCTAATATCCTCGGTTCCTTATCCGATCCAAGAGAGAACAATCTTGCGTTCCACTTAGAAACTTCATTTTGGCATTTTGGCTACCTGAATTCTCTGCCTGAATGTCCATTTTACCAAGATTCCATGTCTCACTAGCATACAGGAATGTGGAGACAGCCACAGTTTTATAAAAATTTCATTCGGGTATCCTTACGTGTTTTATTTTTCAGATACCTGTGAATCGTTCCACAGATGCGTCTAAATTTTGTTAGCTTACTATCCCAGTCAATATAAGAATAAGAATGTAATACATATAAGAATATGTCGTAAATAAAATTTTAAACGTCGTCTTAAATTTCATCTCATGCAGTCCCGCTTCAAGCATAGTCATTAATAATCGTTATTAACAAATACAGGGACCTCCTTGTAAGCACGCGAAAAGTGAGTAACGTTATGATTTATGCACCCGCTAGCGTGGCCGGGGGACTCAATGACTACCCATTCGTCTGCTCGGCAGGAATATTAATGGCAATGTTACACGCGCCAAGCTACTGTGTTTCCTCGTACCTTTGTACACTCAAACCGGACAATAAGTAGGTGACCATATTTAGAAGCAATAAGATCTGTACACAGTCTTAGGGTAGGTGCACAGCGCGGAATACTAGCATAGAATACTCACACAGATTACAGTCAGTGTGAAAACAAACTCATGTATTTACATGGCACCGTGCATAGCAAAGCATATCGCACATCGCATACCAGAGAATATCATGGCCACCCGTTCCTCCAGTGGACTGACATCACTTGTTTTTCAGTTGACCATCACGGCGCCTTATTGCCGGCCGCTCCCAAACTCTGACTTACTTCGTCTTTGTCAACAAAATGCTTTTTGTGTGATTCACTGGCTAAAAATAGAATTCGTTACATAACGTACCGTTACAGGACGTATGGAACATATTGAAGAGGAAGCTGAATCGTGGCGCAGAAACGAAAGCGAAGCGCAGTCTCCAGCCAGCCACCGAACAGTACACATGTGTTTTATTAGTGCCCGCGGGCAGTTACGGTAGGCCTACCGAGTTTTTACTAAAAAGTTTTAGAAAATGGTTATAAACGTGTGAATTCAATCGAAACAAAAATGTTAACATAAATTTGGACTTTTGGAACATTATTATTGTGATTTTTTGTCGGGAAAGCGAATTACGACTGATGGCCTAACCAGCAGGAGACTCCCTGTCGGAAGAAATAAGTAAAAAAATATAAGAACATAACCAGTTTTGCACAATTGTATAAAATTGTTTTTTTTTTAAATAAAATTACTTTTAAATAAACAAAAAAATATCAAATAGAATATGAGATCTCAATAGCGTGTGAGAGCGAGTGAAAGAACAAAAGGTGTGGTGAGCGTTAAAAAATAAAGTACTGATTTGCAACTGAAGATTTACTTTTGACTTATTTTTGTTTGGAATTATTTTTTTTTTAACATTAAAAAAAGGTACAATGTGTTTTTAGGAAAATAAAATCAGATTTCTCATTATAATGTGTTAGTTTAGTTAATTACGCACTCTACCCGAAACCTATTGTTTTGGTAAGTTCGCCTAGACGGCCCTGGAATTTTTTCTGTGATGGAATTTTTTGTTTATTTATCAAAATTGTTTCAATGGGGAGAGTGATAAGGTTTCCACATTTCTTCCAAAAAATGTGGTGGTGACCCTGGGACTTTGGGAATCTTCTGACTTTATAAAGGTAAGTCGAAAAGAGCAGTAATCGGGGCGTCATTTCTTCGTTTCTTCTTTACTTTTATTTTTTTGAACAGTTACAAGCGGCGACCCTGCCAGGATACTTGTTAAATTGATTTAATATTTAATAAGTTAGGCCTACTTAAACGCAGAGATAGGTTAGGGTAGACGGCGGAATGTTTGTATAGCAATTTCATTGGGTAATTTGATGTACTAATTGTGAGTTTTTTGTGTAATACGTTATGTAATTGTTAAATAATTAATTTAGAGTTCAGTTTATATAAGCATATATAAATAATAATTATTGAGCTAATATATAATGAACATAGGTTCTATATGATATAGTCAAGAATGCCAACTGATTTTTGTTTTTGCTTATGGCAACATGATTATTATTGTTGTTTTCTTCTTGGTTAAGTTCAGTTTTTTAGTTGTTTCAAATATGGCCGAAAAGTGATTTTTATGTTAGCTATCAATAAATAAATTATCCACTTTTGTAGTTAAAATCATTTGTTTATTTATTGATAATTACCCATAATTTAATAGTAATATTGGATATAAAATTTCTTGTGGCAATTTATGTAATTTGAAAAATGGCAGACAACAAAAATGAACGTTATCTAACTAACTCTGCCATAATAAGTGACTCTGGGGTACATTCGACCCCAGTGTCAACAAAAGAAAGGGAGGGGTCAATTGATGAGGTCATGAATTATTTGCGTATAATGTCTAATGATAATAATAAGCGTTTTATTGAATTGAGTAATTCAAATAAGCTATTGTGTGAGCGCATTGACGCTATTGATAATCATTTTTGTAGCATTGATGAACAAGTTAATGACTTATGTAACGATATTAATAAACAAATTGACGAGGTAAGAGAGCATGTGTGTGTAGTAAAGGATAAAATTAATATTTTGGATTATAATCAAATAGACCTTTCACAACAGGTAACTACAGTAAGTTGTAGACTAGACGACTTCAAAACTGAAACTTGTAATAAGTCTGATGGAATAGAGAGTAAGATGCAATGTTTAAATAGCACAATGCGTGCAATAGACAATCGTAGTAGAGAGTTAGAGTCACAAGTGGCCATGTGTACAGTAAATGACTATGATAAGTTATTTAAGAATGTTAAAGATGTGTTAGAGTCAACCATAAGTCAAAAACTTAGTAATGTAAGTGATCTACATACGCAGATATTTACAAATCGATGCACTTGAAAGGTATTTGGTTAATACACCCGATCTTCTTGTTCATCTTTTTTATTATTTTTAACAAATACTGTTGATATAATATTACAGATAATTACCAGAGAAAGTAATAATGATTTTGATCTAGAATCTTTTAATTGTGACAGTAGGGAGGTACACCTGATTGAGACAAACATTTCAACGGAGCTGATGGAGGAAGACAACCCGGAGGTAGGCGAACCAGAAACGGGACTAACAGAGATCATTGTTACCATTGAAGGCAAGAAGATTAAAACATTAGTAGATACTGGTAGTGAAATTTCAGTTATTTCAGAGAACGTGTTAGGGGAGTTAAGGGAATTAAATAGAAATATTCCATCTTTACCAGTTGCGGGGGTTACAATAGTGGGTGTTACTGGGGTTAGAAGTAAAAGGGTGACCAAACAGGTTCAGTTAAATATGAAGATAAATGGGGCTGAATATGATAATATTTTCTTGGTAGTTCGAGGGTTTTGTTAATATTTTGAAAAATTAAAAGGTTAGCTTCTTTAAATAAATAACTTGTCATAATTTCTTAATCAGATTGGCCTTTGTCCATTGGGTTTGTTTTCAAAATGTATCGTGTCCACTCTTTACCTTCAAAATGTCCCATGTCCAAATTAATTAATTGAATTATAAAAAAACGGATAGCTTTAAATTGTTAATATTTAGCACAGGCAAAACTGATATTATAAGAGATATATGTTAAAAATATTTATGAGGTTATATGTCAAGATTTTTCTATCGCAAAATGTTTTTTTTTTATTTCCCACAAATTCAGAAGAATGGAATGGACAAAGGCCGTTTTGAAAATAAGCTCCTCATATAACCGCGCCTTGGCACGCAACGACATCTGTGTCCAGAAGCTTCTAGATACGTGGTGCTACGGCAGCGGCGTCGTTCCGCAACGTTCCAAAATATTCCATTCTCGAATTAAATTAAACGCGCGCGAATGCAACTTCCTGATTAAAGTGATAGGTAAACCGGGTTGTTGAATAGGTTCAACTCCCGCGCACACTTTCTCCCCCCTTTTTTTACATACGCAGATATTTACAAATCGATGCACTTGTATTTGGTTAATACACGCGATCTTCTGATCTTCTTGTTCATCTTTTTTTTTATTTTTAACAAATACTGTTGATGCTTATTTATTATTATTACTATTTTTTTCTTAGACATATACATAATTTTACAATATTCTATAGTACTCTGTATATACTTAGTTTTCGGTAAATAATAATTTACAACAATATGATTATAAGTATTATCCATTTTCACTTGATAGATAGGTTTACCATAAACTTGTGTTTGTAATATTATGTAAATTCTCTGTTGTAAGTTGGTAAAGTTCTACAGTTATTGTGTAATTTAAAATTCTCTAAATTAATTACGGTGTTTTCAATGCCAGTAGTGAGTGAAACATGATAAAAATAACTTTTACTAATTACATAATTGAACATCCCTATAATCTGTATTTAGCTATAATATATTTCACTATGCTGTTGACAGGTATATGTATAAACGTTTTCTGTACCAATTCTAATATTTAATTGTTGATCACTGCTTTTATAATTAATTACAAATACCATTACTTTATGAGTAATTTAAATTGTAATATTCTATAAATTAAGTTCTGTGATATTATAATTTTCTCGTTGTCTTTGAAGAAAACATTTGATGATGTAAAACAAACTATCTCAACTCTTTCACATATACAAGGATACACACATACGCACCACACGCGCGCACACACACTCACATACACAAACGCATTCATTCAAATAATTGTTCTGTTGTGTGTTGAGATTTATTTTGTATTCATACACAGGTCCTGATGTTGACAATAAACACTATTGAAACGTCGGCACAAATAAGTTAAAATTTGTGTTATATTTTTTGACCGATCCTCACAAACCCTTCACTGGAAAAATTCATTGATTGACGGTCACTAGGAATTTAAGGATTATTACTATTATATCAGGTGTATAATGTTAATATGTTGTGTATTGTGTGTACTACTACTACTACTATTACTACTACTACTGCTGGTAGTAGTAGTAGTAGTAGTAGTAGTAGTAGTAGCAGCAGAACTCGCTGTCTGTTTTCATCGAAATACATTTATTACTGCGAAAATTTTTATGTTAGATAATTTGTAAATTATCATAAAAATTACGATAATCCCGATTGCCCTACTACTGTCTGTTTAGTAAAGTAACAATTGTAGAGCAGTCTACAATAAACACTAAAAATTCCAAACAATCGGATTTGTATAAAACTCCCTTTAACCTGACACCCGGCTGATTTTTACAATTAGTTAATTAATTTACAATTAATCAATTCTCCCCCCTAGAAATATTAAAAATTTCAGCAAAATGCCGTGAATACTTAACGTAGGACAATTTCTAAGCCAGCTGCGAGTGTTAAAACAAATCTTATAAATAACTGTAGAAATAAAAGGAATTACAATATTTGTAAATTGATAAAGTTTTCATAATAATGACAATCACTTACGATCTGGTAAATAACGTACATATTTGCGACCTTAAGAAAACAATTACGCACACGCCAGAAAACGAAAGAAAAGCGTATTAATCTATATTTATCTTCTACGCATAGACACACTTCTCCTTACAGGGTAGATTATGTCAGGACTCTTTTAATCTAATATCTCTACGGTTTGAACCGTCAGCTTTGCGCAGGTAAATTAATAGTTTCTTTACTTTAATTTGAAAATATCAGTATACATGACTTCCATGTTCTGAGATTTATATTTAAAATCATTTTCGAAACGAAATATTTCCATAGAACTACTTCTTTCTTCAGCCTTAACCACAGTACTGTGGTCACTAACGTATACCACCTCACGTTAGCGCACTCGATTTTCACTGATGATGGCAGTCGATGGCACTGCCGAAACGTCTGGTTTTGCAGAAAACATTGGACCACGGCCAAACACCCCGGGAAGGAATTTTAACAACAAACTACTTCTTTATTGCCGATAACGTAGTACACATAAAAAATTATCCCCTCCCCTTTCAAATATAATTTTCATTTATTAAAAATTACCCCTCCCTCTTCAACTACCCTTTTCATTTATAGATATGTCATCTAGCTTTCTACAGTGGATTATTATGACCTTCTTTTCAGGATACTTTACATATCAAAATTAAGTACTTTACTCTTGTTAAAACATAAAACGTTGCAGGTAAACTACCTCTTCCCCTTAACCGATCTTCACCAAAATCAACAGACCTTGAGTCCTCTATAATTTAGGCACATATGCAAAACATTATTTGATTCTATTCGAATTTGCGGCAGTTATCGTTCGCCATAGAAAATAATTCTACACACACACACACATTTCGAAAGATGACTTTTCTTCATGTTTTGAGGATATTAAAATCAGAATCAGCCCTTATCTCGAACATGATTTTTTCGCCATCACCATACTTCCATTTCCTTATGGAACATGGAAGCAAAAACCGACAAGATTTTATTGCGGATTTTGCATTAGAAAATAACGTACTTTAACACAAACTATAAGTTACTTAAACAGGGGCGTATTTACGTGGGGGGGACCCCTCCCCAGAGGGTAGAAAAAGTTTTGACGAATTTTGTTAATCTCTTAATTTTGTAGCCTGTTTTATTATTTTTTCAGCTGTGTACGTTAATGTAGTAGTAACTATGTTTACTTCCATGTTCCTTAAGGAAATGGAAGTATGGTGATGGCAAAAAAAATCGTGTTCGAGATTATTGCAGATTCTGATTGTACTACACTCAAAACATGAAAAAAAGTAATTTTTCGAAAAGTGTCTGTGTGTGTGTCTGTCTGTCTACCTGTAGATTTTTTCTATGGCAAACGATAACAGCCGCAAATTCAAACAGAATCAAATACTCTTTTGCATATAGCCCTGAATTGTAGAGTTCTCAAGATCTATTGTTTTTGGTGAACATCAGTTAAGGGAATGGGGTAGTTTACCTGCAACGTTTTGTTTTAACAAGGGTATTTTCTATGGAAAACGATAACAGCCGCAAATTCAAACAGAATCAAATGATTATTTGCATACAGCTCTATATTGTAGAGTTCTCAAGACCTATTGTTTTTGGTGAAGATCGGTTAAGGGGAAGGGGTAGTTTACCAGCAACGTTTTATGTTTTAACAAGGGTATTTTCTATGGCAAACGATAACAACCGCAAATTCAAACAGAATCAAATGATTATTTGCATACAGCCCTATATTGTAGAGTTCTCAAGACCTGTTGTTTTTGGTGAAGATCGGTTAAGGGAAAGGGGTAGTTTACCTGCTACGTTTTTTTATCAGGGTAATTTTACTTCCATATTCCTTAAGGAATGGAAGTATGGTGATGGCAAAAAAAATCGTGTTCGAGATTATTGCAGATTCTGATTCTACTACACTCAAAACATGAAAAAAAGTCGTTTTCCGAAAAGTGTCTCTGTGTGTGTCTGTCTGTGTGTCTGTGTGTCTGTGTGTCTGTAGATTTTTTTCTATGGCAAACGATAACTGCCGCAAATTCAAACAGAATCAAATAATTTTTTGCATACAGCCCTTTTTTGTAGAGGACTCGCGACCTATTGTCTTTGGTGAAGATCGGTTGAGGTAAAGGGGTAGTTTACCTGCAACGGTTTTTTTTTTATCAAGGGAAATTTTTTTTTTTGGCAAACGATAACAGCCGCAAATTCAAACAGAATCAAATAATGTTTCGCATACAGCCCTGAATTGTAGAGTTCTCAAGACTTATTGTTTTTAGTGAAGATCGGTTAGGGGAAAGGGGTAGTTTACCTGTAATGTTTTATGTTTTAACAAGAGTATTTCCTATGGCAAACGATAACAGCCGCAAATTCAAACAGAATCAAAAGATTATTTGCACACAGACCTAAATTGTAGAGTTCTCAAGACCTGTTGTTTTTGGTGAAGATCGGTTAAGGGAAAGGGGTAGTTTACCTACAACGTTTTTTTAACAAGGGTATTTTCTATGGCAAACGATAACAGCCGCAAATTCAAACAGAATCAAATAATGTTTTGCATACAGCCCTGATTTGTAGAGTACTCACGACTTATTGTTTTTGGTGAAGATCGGTTGAGGGGAAGGGGTAGTTTACCTGCAACGTTTTTTATCAAGCGTATTTTCTATGGCAAACGATAACTGCCGCAAATTCAAACAGAATCAAATAATTTTTTGCATACAGCCCTGATTTGTAGAATACTCGCGACCTATTATTGTTTTTGGTGAAGATCGGTTGAGGGGAAGGGGTAGTTTACCTGCAACGGTTTTTTTTATCAAGGGAATTTTTTTTTTTGGCAAACGATAACAGCCGCAAATTCAAAGAGATTCAAATAATGTTTCGCATACAGCCCTGAATTGTAGAGTTCTCAAGACCTATTGTTTTTGGTGAAGATCGGTTAAGGGAAAGGGGTAGTTTACCTACAACGTTTTTTTAACAAGGGTATTTTCTATGGCAAACGATAACAGCCGCAAATTCAAACAGAATCAAATAATTTTCTGCATACAGCCCTGATTTGTAGAGTACTCAAGACCTATTGTTTTTGGTGAAGATCGGTTGAGGGGAAGGGGTAGTTTACCAGCAACGTTTTTTATCAAGCGTATTTTCTATGGCAAACGATAACTGCCGCAAATTCAAACAGAATCAAATAATGTTTTGCATACGTCAGTGAATTGTAGAGGACTCAAGGCCTTTAGATTTTGGTGAAGATCAGTTAAGGGGAAGGGGTAGTTTACCTGCAACCTTTTACGTTTTAACAAGAGTAAAGTACTTGAAAATTCATTTAAACTTTTTCAAACAATGGTAATTGTTGAAAATAAAATAATTTTGTTGCCAGGCAGTCTGAAAATTTCAGATTTTGTACCACAAAATCTGAAAAGATTATACGATAGTTTATGAAATGGTTAATAATACGTCAGTGGAAGGTGTAATGAGAAATTAGCAAAAATGGAAACCTGGGGAATGTTAACTGTTCTGTAGATACAATTTTGTCAGAATGTTTGGAAATGATCATCAACATTGAAGAAAAAGTAAGCATATTAAGAAACATATGTAAGTACTTATTATAAAAAATAATGTTTGTTTTTTGATAAAGTCATTTTGATTATAAAATATAAATATTTACAACAAGAAAAGAATTTTCAGTTTTCAAAATTTAAATATATTTTTATAAAACAATGGGTTCTTCATTGAGGTGGGGACCATGTCACTCACTCCATCTCAAGCCTCCTCTCCCATTTTGCAGAAAAAGAGGACCCTGTCAAGGCTGATACTTTGACGACAGTGACAGGGCTTTCCACCAAATTCAGCAGAGTGACAGGTAGGCCCAACTCTGATTGGCTCCTCAGATTTCCCCAGCGTTAGTAGGTTCTATGAAAATATTTTATTTCAAAAATGATTTAAAATATAAATCTTAGATATGTTTTATAAATCTCATGTTTTATGTTTTAACATGGGTAATTTTTTATATGACGAACCATAACTGCCGTAAATTCAAACAGAATCAAATAATTTTTTACATATGTCCCTAAGCTATAGAGAACTCAATGTCTGTTGATTTTGGTGAAGATCGGTTACGGGGAAAGGGCAGTTTACCAGAAACATTTTTTGTTGTAACATGAGTAAAGTACTTAATTTTGATAAAGTATCCTGATAAGATCTTAATAATCCACTGTAGAAACGTAGATGAAATATCTATAAATGAAGAGGCTAGTTGAACGGGCTGGGGGTAATTTTCTATAAATCAAAATTATAGTTGAAGGGGGAGGGGATAATATTTTTTATATGTGTACTACGTTATTGGCAAGAAAGAAGTATTTTTTTGTTAAAATTCCTTCCCTGGCTGTTTGGCTGAAAATGATTTTAAATATAAATCTTAGAATATGGAAGTCATGTATGGTTCTCCATACCGATATTTTTCTATGGCAAACAGCCAGAAAGCTATGGATAACAGCCGCAAATTCAAACAGGATCAAATAATGTTTTGCATACAGCTCTGAATTGTAGAGTTCCCAAGACCTGTTGGTTTTGGTGAAGATCGGTTAAGGGAATATGGTAGTTTACCTGCAACATTTTATGTTTTAACAAGGGTAATTTTTTCTATGACGAACGATAACTGCCGTAAATTCAAACAGAATCAACTACTCTTTTGCATACCTTTTTGAATTATACAGAACTCAAGGTCTGTTGATTTTGCTGAAGATCGGTTACGGGGAAAGGGGTAGTTTACCTGCAACGTTTTATGTTTTAACAAGGGTATTTTCTATGGCAAACGATAAGAGCCGCAAATTAAAACGGAATCAAACAATGTTTTGCATACAGCCCTGAATTGTAGAGTTCTCAAGACCTATTGGTTTGGTGAAGATCGGTTAAGGGAAAGGGGTAGTTTACCTGCAACGTTTTTTTATCAAGGGTAATTTTTTTCTATGACAAACGATAACAGCCGCAAATTCAAACGGAATCAAATAATGTTTTGCATACAGCCCTGTATTGTAGAGTTCTCAAGACCTATTGGTGTTGGTGAAGATCGGTTAAGGGAAAGGGGTAGTTTACCTGCAACATTTTATGTTTTAACAAGGGTAATTTTTTATATGACGAACGATAACTTCCGTAAATTCAAACAGAATCAACTACGTTTTTGCATACCTTTTTGAATTAAAGAGAACTCAAGGTCTGTTGATTTTGTTGAAGATCGGTTAAGGGAAAGGGGTAGTTTACCAGCAAAATTTTATGTTTTAAGAAGGGTAATTTTTTTTACGAAAATAACTGCCGTAAATTCAAAAAGAATCAAATAATGGTTTGCATACCTTCCTGAATTGTAGAGAACTCACGGCCTTTTGAGTTTGGTGAAGATCGGTTAAGGGAAAGGGGTAGTTTACCTGCAACATTTTATGTTGTAACAAGAGAAATGTTTTAATGACGAACGATAACTGCCGCACATTCAAACAGAATCAAATATTTTTTTGCATGCATCCCTGCATTGTAGAGGACTGAAGGTCTATTGATTTTGGTGAAGATCGGTTTAGAGAAAGGGGTAGTTTACCTGCAACGTTTTATGTTTTAACAAGAGTAAAGTACTTAATTTTGATAAATAAAGTATCCTGATAAGAAGCGCATAATAATTCACTGTAGAAACGTAGATGAAATATCTATAAATGAAGAGGTTAGGTGAACGAGGTGGAGGTAATTTTCTATTAATGAAAATTATAGTTGAAGGGGGAGGGGAGAATTTTTTATATGTGTACTACGTTATCGGCAACAAAGAAGTAGTTCTTTGTTAAAATTCCTTCCCGGGCTCTTTAGCCGTAGTCCAATGTTTTCTGCAAAACCAGACTTTTCGGCAGTGCCATTGACTGCCATCATCAGTGAAAATCGAGTGCGAAAACGTGAGGTGGTATACGCTAGTGACCACAGTACTGTGGTTAAGGCTGAAGCAATAAGTAGAAAGAAGTAGTTTCTATGGAAAAATTTCATTTCGAATATGATTTTAAATATAAATCTTAGAACATGGAAGTCATGTATGGTTCTCCATACCGATATTTTAAAATATACAAACAGGTTTATTACACAGCATTAGGGTATACGTTTGAAATATGAAATATAGGAAAAATGAAAAACATCAGTTCAGTCAATAAGTATCTTGTAAATAATGTTTCAGTAACGCGTATTTTTATTGTGTTATTACCGTTTACTTTAGTAGGACTGATTTCAGCCACTTTAAAGGTAATAATGCTGATTACTCTTAATTTGTTTTTTTTTTTTTACTTCCATGTTCCATAAGGAAATGGAAGTATGGTGATGGCAAAAAAAATCGTGTTCGAGATAATTGCAGATTCTGATTGTACTACCCTCAAAAGATGAAAAAAAGTCATTTTTCGAAAAGTGTGTGTGTGTGTCTGTCTGTCTATGTGTGTATCTGTGTGTAGATTTTTTCTATGGCAAACGATAAAAGCCGCAAATTCAAACAGAATCAAATAATTTTTTGCATACAGCCCTAAATTGTAGAGTACTCAAGACCTATTGCTTTTGGTGAAGATCGGTTAAGGGAAAGAGGTAGTTTACCTGCCACGTTTTATGTTTTAACAAGGGTAATTTTTTTCTATGGCAAACGATAACAGCCGCAAATTCAAACAGAATCAAATAATTTTTTACATGTGTGCCTGAGTTGTAGAGGACTCAAGGCCTATTGATTTTGCTGAAGATCGGTTACGGGGAAAGGGTAGTTTACCGGAAACATTTTTTGTTGTAACAAGAGTAAAGTACTTAATTATGATAAATAAAGTATCCTGATAAGAAGATCATAATAATCCACTGTAGAAACGTAGATGAAATATCTATAAATGAAGAGGCTAGTTGAACGGGGTGGGGGTAATTTTCTATAAATGAAAATGATAGTTGATAGGTGGGGATAATTTTTATTTATATGTCATGTGTACTACGTTATCGGCAACAAAGAAGTAGTTTGTTGTTAAAATTCCTTCCTGGGCTGTTTGGGCTTGATCCAATGTTTTCTACAAAACCAGACGTTTCGGCAGTGCTATCGACTGCCATCATCAGTGAAAATTGAGTTCACTATCGTGAGGTGGTATACGTTAGTGATCACAGTACTGTGGTTAAGGCTGAAGAAAGAAGTAGTTTCTATGGAAATAGTTCATTTCGAAAAGTATTTTAAATATAAATCTTAGAATATCGAAGTCGTGTATGGTTCTGCATACCGATTTTTTCTTTTGTACGAAACCGTCCTGACCTCGGACCCTATACCCAAAGTCAAATTTTAGATACGCCACTATACTAAAATTATTTTTGGCACAAGATCCTTACATTAAGGTACAAAGGGGTAATAAAACTGGGTTTCTTCCAAATATCTACAGAAAGATTCATTTTCACAAGATCTATTGTGAATAAAAATTTAGTAATTAAAGTGATTCATAATTTCATGAGATTTATTACCTTTAATTTGAATAGCACTCAATCAGGATGGAATATTTTTAAATCAGCGTTTTTCCACATTTTTCAACCATTATACCCTTATGCTTTACTAAATCCTTAAATTCGTAGTGACTGTCAATCAATGAATTTTTCCGGTGAAGGGTTTGTGAGGATCGATCAGAAAGTATAACACAAATTTTAAATTATTTGTGTCGACGTTTCGACAATATTTATTATCATCATCAGGACAATTGTTACGACACCAAACGCACAACTTATACTTTACGTTGCTTTGCCAAGGAACTTTGAGACGCGAAACATTTATAGTTATATGGGAAGAATCCATAACTTCTCGTTCTTAGGAAACAGGGGAGTCCAAACTTCAAGATTTATCCAAAATTGGAACACTAAAAGAACTGAAGATTACTGTAAGCAATGTGTTGTTAACGCACTTATCTAATCCCCCCAAGAAGCTAATCTCATCCTCCCCCTGGAGCAGCTCTAGTTACGTCACTTCTCAGAGGCATAAGTTAATATGTGACTTTTTTATCAGGGTTCTGTATATAACTAGTTATCTGTTTCTAATTAACAGTCTATTTTTAAAAGTCGTAGTAAGCCCTATTTGACGCTGCGAGTCTAGTTCTAATTTTTTTTTTCAATACATCTTTATCACAGGTTACTGAGGATCCCAAATAAGCAAACATTTGCACCCACTCTGGGGAATAGTTTGTAAAGTTAGAGTGCAGAAAACCGCGTCACGTTCATTCACAACTCGAACTGGACTCCGACAAGGGCTGTCATGATTGTTATTTAATCTCGCACTAGAAAAAGCTATAAGAGACTCCCAAATAAACACAAGAGGTACGATCCTAAACAAAAGTATACAGATCTTAGCATATGCAGACGATATTGATTTAACTGCCAGGACAAAACGAGATCTCATTAGTGCTTTTACAGCATTAGAGGAAGCCTCAAGTAAAATTGGCCTACTCCAGATAAACGTTCACATAAATTGGACTCCAGAGAAAACAAAATATATGTGTACTGTCAACAAACTACCATTAAACCCAACCCTTCAAAACCTTGAAATAGGCACAAAAACTATAGAGGCAGTAAAAGAGTTCATATATCTTGGCTCCCAGATAAACAGCACAAACGACATCAACACTGAAATAAGAAGAAGAATATATTTCGCAAATATTATGGATTAAAAAAGCACCTGACATCTAGCTTCATCTCAAGAAGCACGAAATGCAAAATCTACAAAACACTTATCAGGCCAGTGCTGACATATGCTTCAGAAACCTGGACAATGACAAAAAATAGCGAGAGACTTCTAGGTTGCTGTGAAAGACGGATTCTAAGAACAATATTTAGAGGAGTACAAGAAAATGGAATGTGACGCAGGCGCTGTAATTATGAACTATACCATCTTAACAAAGAGTCGGACATTGTCAGGATAATCAAAATATAGAGGCTAAGGTGGGTTGGACACACAGAGAGAATGGAGGAAGGACAGCCTACGAAACATATTTTCTACCAGAAACCAATGGGAAGTAGAAAAAGGGGAAGATCCCGACCAGTAGATTTGAAAGTAGATTCAAAGACCAGATAGAGGAGGACCTGGGAAAGCTGAAAATAAGAAACTGGAAAGCCAGGGCATGCAATAGGGAGGAATGGAATCGACTCTTGGAGCAGGCCAAGACCCACCAAGGGTTGTAGAACCGGTTGACGATTGATGGGCAATAGTTGCCGAATAACAACAGTTGCACAATTTAATAATGTCGAAACTACAATACGCAACAACGGAACAGACACGTATATAGGAAACGTGGCCGACTATTGTAGGCGTGAGATAAGATAATGTCCGCGACGTGTGTAACTGTGTGTGTATATAGAGGGGCACAGGGGTATGTGCTCAGCCTAGAAGCCTCAGAGACGTAACCAAGACTTGTTTCCTGTTAATAAATCGATATACAGTAGATTTATTAACAGTAGATAGATATTTGTTTAGGCAAGGAATTATAAATGTCACCAAATTAAATTCTTGGATTTCCTTGTCCATGACGTGTCCGTTGATTAACTAAATATAATTATATCATTACTGACTCGTAACGAAAGAAAATACGAACACTTACTAACCCACATAAACAAAATATACAAAAACGTAACCTTTACTGCTGAATACGAGTACAACAATAGCACAAACTTCCTTGACCTCTCCATCACAAAATTTGAACACAGACACAAATTCAGTATATTCAGAAAATCCACTACAACTGACACACTAATACACAACTCCTCCAATCACCCAATACAACACAAACTACCTGTTTTCAGAACTATGATATGTTGACTTAACAACATCCCACTAGATGAAAAAGACTACAAAGACGAACTAAACACGATAAAATATCTAGCAGAATCCAACGGATACAACAGAACAATAATCAATAAACTCCTAAACAAAACAAAAAACAGACAAAGACAGATAACAACAAATTCATAACACTAACATAGGCCTACATCAATAACCACACTAAAAAAATAGCAGGATACAGAATCGCATACAAAATTACAAACAAAACACAACATACACTATCAAAACAGACACACAAAGCACAAGACAAACTCGATCTACCTGTGTTTACAAACTAAATTGCTCAGATTGCAACAAATTCTACATAGGCCAGACAGGACGTTGCTTCAAACAAAGATACACTGAACACACAAAGGCACTACACTCCACTACCGAATCCACCATTGCAAACCACCTCACTGAAGCAAACACACATACACAAACATCGACATAAGATGGATATTCTACACGTACACACAAAAGGCCGAAAACTAGACACTCTAGAACAATTGGAAATATACAAAAAGTCAAAAACGACATCCTAAACGAACAATTAAAATCACACGTATTATTCGAACATATCACACACCCCACACACAACATTGATCCTTCAAAAGTCGACGAAGTCGCCAAGAACAAGACGAAAAGCGTTCCCAATGGCAGCTTTGTGTTCCGAGTCAGTAGTGATATAATTATATTTAGTTATCAAGTTAATTTGAAACATCCTATTTATTTGAAAATATCCTACTTTACAGTTGTTAAATACAAGTCAGTTCGTCTCCAGTGTTTAAATTCAAACAAGTTACAAGTAGCACGTAATTTATGAGCACACATGCGGTGATAACTAAAAATATGGAAGCATATATGGGCATTAACATCAAAATACTTTCTCAGGTGTCCTACACAACTCTACAGACTGGCATCAGATTTACCTGAAACATCAAATCTTTCAAATCACGTGACATTAACGGTCACAACAGGCAGAATGTTAATTTTCCGGCCCTGCGCCGTCTTACAACTTGTTTGAGATGTACACAATGACACGCAAGACCTGTTCAATAAGACGCACAAACTATTTTGCAGTAAAGATCTATTAAGATCTAATAAGTGTGACTCTCAACATTCGTATGCTGAGATTCTACGTGTTCTCAGTTTTGCTGTATGGAACGCAAGCTTGGACTCTGAATACGAACGTTACTGATAGATTAGAGTCGTTCGTAACGTAGACTTATCGAAGATTTTTAGGAATACGTTGGATAGATAAAGTTTCTAGTAGGTAGGTGATGAGAAGGATCCAGAAGAAGAAACAAATTATTAATACTGTTTAAGATCAGACAAGTAGAGTGGCTGGAACACATAATGGCCGGAGTTTATTTAACCTTATACAAGTTATTGTACAGGCCAAGATCCAAGGGAGGGGGATCCGGGAACATGGCGCACTTTCTGGTTAAAGAACTTGAGAGACTGGTTCCAGCTGCAGCTCCATCTTCTTATTTGTAGCTGCTGTGTCCAGACTTCGAGTTGCCATGTTGATTGTTAACTTTCTCAGACCAATTTTTTTTTTAGATGTTCGAGGCTGGTAGGTGAGGACCAGTCTCAGGCTGTTCTGGGGCAAGCCCCCTTCAGCCATTTGGGAAGGATTTAAGGAGGCGCATGCCAGAGCAGACCGGCCGTTGAGAGGGTGAGGTGCCAGAAAATTAAATGCGTAGATTGTGACTGTGTATGATGTAGTGTGACATCCTCTTGGAGAGGGTGGGGGGGATTTTTTCGTGCCAAACTATAAGACTAAGGCGACCAGGGACGAACAACGAGCAGTGTTTGACGCTAAAGATGGCAGGAAGCGTCGTAATGGCGTCAAGGAATCAGCGTGGGACAATCTATATGGGTTTCGAGTTGGGCAGGAAGGTTTTCATGGATTTTATTTTATTTTATATTACTTATTTCAATTTATTGTGCCCTTTTTAACTTTTCAGTTGGTTCGGGGATTCTGCTGTTGCGGGTTCTGTGGCTATTTCTAGGAGGAGGTTCATTAGCAAGAGCTAGGAGGCGGTTAATTACGAAGAAGGTTCTATTGATGGGAGAGGCGATGGATTGTAATGCGGTGCGGGTTTTTGCTACTTTGGAATACTTCCAATTATTACTTTTCGGAGAAAGGTGTCTAGGTCTGGAAATGTTTTATTTAGGGCATGTAAAGCCGTGCTGGAGGTTTTGGTGAGGAGAGGACGGCGGTATGTTAACCGTAGAGCTCGCCGTTCTGTGACCCTGTAGGAGTCGAGTCTAGCTGGGTCTGCAGTCAGCAGGATCGAATGCGCATATGTCATGATCGGTCACTTAGAGGAGATGGCGCTTGAAGAAGACCTACTAAGATCCCCCCCCCCCACCATACACCTACTAGAACCGCTGCTGACTATTCTCTACCTCCCAAAAATGATCTTGAATGCGACCTGTAACAGCATTATTTAACGTTGAAGTTTGTTTACTTAAGCAGACAACGAAGGCCCTTTAAAAATATGTTACAGTTGTTTTCACTACAATATGATTATTGGAAATTAATGTTGATCTAATAATGATGATGGAGATATACTGACTTGTCAGGGAGCCCTCATTGACTAGTGAGAGAGTGCTGTGGACTTGTGATAGGACAGCACTGATGCGGGTTGGTGTACCTACGGTTAACTAATTGTGTTTGGAGGTTATCTGCCTTCTCGTTTGTATGTTTTTAATAGTCTATCCGTAATAATCACGAATAACCAACGGGTCAAACTATTGATTTGTTCTTTATTTAGGAAGTACATTTTTATATTGTGAATTACACAATAGTCCAGGCCGGCTTTTCCTTTTTTTGATTCTTAAAACTACGCGTATTATTAATCGATGACACAGTATACTCATTACAAATTATAATGTTTCGGACATTATCCATCTGAGTTAAAATTAAGAAACACGACGTCTATCGAATCAGATGTTGTCTTCAGGCGAGCAAAAAATTAATACAAAGATAAATCTGTCACTAACAATAGATATCGTCAAACCTTAAACAAACATAGTGCTTGTAAGTAAACAGTATCACCAAGGTATTACAGTACAGTAGTGAAACCAGAATGCCTATATGCAAGTGAATGTCTAGCATTGAATTGTAATTTAGACAAACTAGAAATATTGGAAAGACGAATTATTAGGAAAATATTAGGCCCACGAAAAACGCCAGAAGGTTGGAAATAAAGAAGTAATGATGAAATATACCAAAGTATAGAAAATATAACAGAAACAATGAGAAAAGAAGACTATTATGTTTTGGACATTTATATAGAATGGACGACAATGGGTTAACAACGCAGATCTTCAAATACGAGGAATCTCGTATCTGTGGGGGAAGGAGTCAACATCAAGTTGGATTAAAGAAGTCCAAAAGGATTTAGAAAAAAATAATATAAACGCAGAAGAAGCAATTGAAAGAGAAGTTTTTCGGGAAAAAGTGTTAAAAATGGAAGGAGTCCAGGGTAGGAGGATAAAAACGCACCTGCGTTTCAAAGTGGACTGAAGACAGGAAGAAGAGACATAGTGAAAAGATGAAAGAATATTGGAGAAAAAGAAAAGATCAAAGAATAAAGAATTGAAATTGGCATGTGGTCCTTAGATGGCCGAAAGAAAAAAAAACAGTATCACCATTCCAGCAAAGAAGGATTTCTCCTGTGGCTGGAACGTTTTCCTTTTTTGACGATTGAAGGTGCTTAAGTCTCCCTGAATGGGCTATCAAACCGAACCACGATTGAAGGTGCTTAAGTCTCCCTGAATGGGCTATCAAACCGAACCACGATTGAAGGTGCTTAAGTCTCCCTGAATGGGCTATCAAACCGAACCACGATTGAAGGTGCTTAAGTCTCCCTGAATGGGCTATCAAACCGAACCACGATTGAAGGTGCTAAAGTCTCCCTGAATGGGCTATCAATCCGAATGCAAAGAAAGTCTGGTGGTGGAACTGCCACCTTGGAGCCTCTCAGACTTGTCCTGGGTTTCATTAGGAGACCCACCTCCTACGCTCTTCCGCTCTCTCCGCCGTCGTTGGGAATTTTCCTCCTCCGCCTTCGAGACCGTTGACTATTCGTCACGTGTTACCCTAGGCCGGCGCCCTACAACTGGGTGCTACCATCCTCAGCCAGGTTTGTTAACGAGGTTGATACTCCTCCTCGCTCCTCTTTCCTTATCATTCCAGGTGTACTAGGTTAGATAGGAAAAGCACTGAGGACATCCGTCGTCAGAGTTAACTCTCCAACCAGTGAATGACATGTTGAGGGAATATAATAGAAATGGTTTGATCACGTAGAGTGTATGGTCCCAACAAGAATACCACACGTAAGTACAAAATGTATGCCTAATGGGAGAAGAAGTCTGGGATGGCCGATGGAAAAATGGAGAGATCAGTTGTAACAACGGACAACGTGATTGGCTTTGTGCCATATGCTTGCGAATTACATATGCGAATTATTATTATGTATGTATGTTGTACATTACATAGTAATGTCGCCCTGGACGTGGGGCACGACATGCCTAAATTTATGTACAAAAATTTGCGACAGTACAAATAAGTGATGTACTGAGCATTGAATATAAAAATTTAAATATACCTAATAAACTGTAAATAATTAATAATGTATTAGAAATAAGCATGTGAGGGATTGCAAGCTCGGCTCAGACAAAAATATGAACAGATGTTTCTACCTGAATCGACGTGCACACACACACAAATGTAACTGAAAGTGTGTACACCAGTATTTTGCTAGTGTGTGTGAATGCAGGTCTATGCAGGCGAGTTTACCACCCCAAGATGAATAATTGCATAATTACTGTTTTTCCGTAATTATTCACAAACTATAATTAAGAAGTAAAATCCAAAAACACAATAAAATGTAATAGAATTTACTAAATACTGTGTACGAAAACCACGTGAAAGTGACACACCGTACGAGTGTAATAGTGAAATAACTGTGTACAAATCGAAAGGGTTAAGTTGCAATGTCCGAAATTACAGTGAACATGTGTTGAAAAAATAGTTATAAGATATGTATAAGAGTATACTTACAGGACTCTGCAATTCGCAGAAATATAAGAAATAGCGAAATTGACAAGGAGTGGGGAAACTGAATCCAGAAACAATTTCAGACATGTCGATTTCGTACCACTGCAGGAGTTAACCAAGACATGGGTATAAATAGGACACACAAGCTACAGTGGTTCTCTTTCTTAAATCATCCACGGTGCAGCGGGAGCTTCTGCCCGTCCGCACAGAATATTTAAATTTTTGTAAATAGTTTCATCCTTCCAGTTACAGACAGTTATGTAACTGGATTATAAAACAAACCATATTTAAGTAGTAACAAAATTACATAAGAAGATCCACATAAGAAGATTAACTGACGTCCGAGACAGCACGAGGAGAAGTTCCAGAGAGCGATACGACGCTGGACAGAGAGAGAGTCGACGCTGGACAAGAGGAGAAGAGAAAGGAGACGCTGGACAGAGGGAGAGTCGACGCTGTACAAGAGGAGAAGAGAGACAGTCGACGCTGGACAAGAGGAGAAGAGAGAGTGATGCTGAAGTTCGAGACGAGGACGAGTACAGAGGGATCCAATGATTGAGTATGATTGACGACGATAAGGTGATAAACAACTTATTTATCTCTTAATCGAACAATTAACGTAAAGACAATTAAGGACATTCTTGTTCTATTTAAAAGTAAGAGTCTATGTTTATTGTAAAATTTGAATTAAAATCATAGATGCTATTGAAATAAGATTAACGTAAACAAGAGCTCAAATTAGTATTGAAATGAAAAGAATTCAAAGCATTTAAGTAAAAATTAGCGTTAAATATAAATCAGTACTGAGAAACAAAAGATAAATTCAGTAACTATTGATATTTTGAGTTACATTGCAATATATAAGAAAATATTTAAATATTGATATTTTGAAACACACTAATTGACTGAGTAGTCTGGAAATGAGATTTTTCGTTAATACAATAATTAGTAGAATAGAATATTTAGTCAGTAAGGATGTATACAGCATAAGCCTTACGGCAAAATAACGAAATAATAACGAATGTTTTAAGTCGAAGTAAGTGCCATGTGCACAATTTTATTAATATCAAATAAATTTGAAATACCGTTACAAGTTACATAGAGTTCTTATTACAGATACACCTGAAATCGAAATTAAATGTTGTATTGTTACATAATTTGTCAATCTTGAACGTGAGACCAGTCACGCCTATTCTATGTATATCGTATCGTTGCATAAGAAATATCGCTTCCAACGTGGGGCATCACAAATGTAAATTATATTATATTTGCAACGTTAAATACGTTACATTAAGAAGAAGAACTACACAATACACACATTTAGATATGTATCGGTATTTTATTGTGAATTATTATTACCAAATTACTATTACCAATGTATAACTTCAAATCCATTGGACGTGGTAGACTAAACAAAAAGCATGCTTTTGTTTGAGGAATAAGCTTTGCCGCAAGCGGCCAACAAAAATAACCCCACTTGACTTCAAAATCTTAGTTTGAGCTGCTGGGCTACTAAGCAGAAAATCCCGACTTTGTTAAAAGCAACATTCGTCTTTTTTTTTGCCAATTGAAATAAGAACTAAGAGAAAAACATTTTTGTTCAGATGAAGAAGTTGCAGAAAGGGTGTGAAATTGACTTCATACGAAACTGAAAAGTTACTTCCAGGAGGAAATTCAGTAACTCGTCAAGAGGTGAACCGAGTGCATATAAGTGTGAAGGTGTGTAATAACCAAGATTAATTTCTTCGTCTTTAGTAAAACCGACTTCAACCTGAAGGCTCTCCATTTCCCTCGGTTCTGTTCACATGTCTACAGATCTTTCCACCTCTGATGACATCAAACATTCCAACCTTTCTTCTTCCCCGTCCCGTCCTCTCTTTCTCTCCACCGTTTCCTCTAAGATTCTTAGCTGGAGACAGTTTCTACGAACTAAATGTGTTTTCTTTCCTATTATTTTCAGCAGTTTCCTTACTCTCTATTCTCGTGAATACGTCATAGTTTCTCACTCTATCAGTCCGTTTTCACCTTGATCGTTTTTCTGGCCACATTTCCAAGCTCTCTAGACACCTTTCTTCTTTCTTTTTGATGGTCTATGTTTCACCATACTCTAAACAAAACACTGAGCAAATCTCTCTCTCGTCCAATACCAAACTTACATAACTGTAATTTATGTAGGTGCAAATAAAAATAATTAATTAAAAAATTTCCTTTTACTTTTTGAGAATTCCCTTCGTATTTGCAAGAGGCGCATCCAGAAGAGGATGCGCTGAAAAACACTTTCTTCTCAGTCGATACTCTTATTTGTGTTAACATCGACTGCTATTTACTGAATTCTTCTTCTGATAGTTCCTATCCGTTTCGGATGTTGGATATCGTACAGGCTATTTTAACTTTCTGCACTGCTGTACGGAATCAGTCAGTTGTATTCATGCCAAACCAGGTCCTTAAATTTCTCAGCCATAATATTCTCGGTCGCCATCGCCAACCTTTTCTCTTTCCAAGTACTTTTCCCTGTAGTATAGACTGCAATAAGTAAAATCTCTGTTCGTTTCTCATGAGACGTCCCAGATATTGAGGCTTTCTTATCTTCACTGTGTTAATAACTTCCCTATCTTTCTTCATCTTTCTAAGAACTTCAACATTAGTTATATGTGCTGTCCATGAAGTGCTCAGTATTCTACGGTAGAGCCTCATTTCGATAGATACTGAATTCTAATACATATTAATTAATAATTTTAAAAAATCCAATTTTATCGTTGCAGACATTTTATAATTAACCTTCCTTAGTCGTACCGTGTACTGAGACATCCTCGACAATTTTTCGTATAAAAAGATAATCGGCCTACTTATAACAAAACAATATTCCGAACATGTAGTCTTTCAGCTGCTGCCTTTTCATCAATTTAAACATAACATATTAATATCTCATGTGGTTTTGTGTCATGCGCGCGAAACAAAAAGATAACAAATTTAATTACATACATACAAGCACATAGGCGTGTGTGTGAATGTTTTTGTATCGAGAAGTTTGAGGCTCGTCCCTAAAGACAAGTCTCGGGCTGATCTGGGGTAAAGCCCCCTTCAGCCGTATGGTAAAGTTAAGAGGAGACGTACGCCAGAGCGGGCCGAAGGGGGAGAAAGTGGAGGCACTCATAAGATCGAGTAGTGTGTGGGTGTGTAGCGTGTGTTAATGTAGTGTGAACAGCCAAATGGGTGTCGGAAGATGCTGATGGGAGTGCCAAAATAAAAAACTATAATGAACAGCCAAGATGGGATCGAGTAGCACACGCCGCTAAAGATGGAGGGGAGCGTCAATGAGAGCTGAAGAGCCTAGGACAGTGGTTCCCAAAGTGGGGTCCGCAAACACTTTTAAGAAAAATTAGAATATAATATATAATATAATTATAATTAATATAATTATAATTATATAATTAGAATATAATTGTCCTATTTGTATGCTCTAAAATCCAAATTTTAGATTCTTAAAACAATTAGTAGAAGATTCCACTATTTTTTGGGGGGTTCAAACTAATTGCAGTTGTAAAAGTAATTTCAAACTAATTGCTTTAATAATGTCTTTAAATCATGTCGTGTAGCAGATCTGTTTGTCAGCCGAACTGACTAGACCTCTCTCTTACGCTACAAAAAGAAGATTCATTGGCAGCACTTTCAACTGACAGTTCATTAAAATTACAGTTTTCGCAATTACAGCTAGCTGACTTCTGGTTATATGTAAAGACTGACTATCCTGAACTCGCAAAAAAGCTTTGAAGCGTTTAACTGTGTTTCCCTATACTTATTTGTGTGAAACCGCATTCTCCCTGCTCACATACTTGAAGTCAAAGTTAAGAAATAAACCTAATATCGAGAGTGACTTAATATTGAAATTGTCAGACATTAAACCCAATATTGCAGAGCTAATTGTTCATAAGCAGCCTCATTGTTCACATTAAACTACCGTATGTTTGATATCGTTAATATTATTATTTTGCTAGTTAAGAGAATTTTTATTTTAATACATTTTAATTACAAATATAAGAGTTTCTATCATGTTTACTGTTTGTTTTATTAAAACCCATCCAAGGAGATTTAAGCACCTTCAATCGTCTAAAAAGAAAAACCGGACTGGATTATTGTGTAGTTCACAATATAAATGTACTCGGCATTACAATATGGTTTCCCGACTGGTAATCAAGAGTGGCCTGACTGTTACTGTGACATTGAACGCTAGTTTAGTTCAACAATACGGTGCGATGTGTCTGGGAGAGGCTAAGTGGATTATTGTGCGTTCATCGGCAAACGATTAAAGAGGTCAGAGAAGTTCGTCGACAACGTAACGAACGAATTTAGACGGCAACGAAAACGACTCAACTTCCTGTTCCAAGTCTGTTTCTTACGCTTTCACCGCCGGTGTCGTCGTAATTATTTAAATTATAATCCGGCTGTAAGGCCGTGGTCTTTCAAAATCTAAAGACTGAAGATGGCCTCCAGAGCAGTGCCGGATTTACCACTAGGCTGACTAGGCCGCGGGCTCACAGGGGGCCGCAAGCTACAGATTTTTTTTTAACAGAAGTATTTTTATAAAAGTAGGAATCACTTTGAATTATTTAAGTACGATTTTCTGAAATTTAATGACCAATTTTTTTTAATAATACAAATGGAAGACAGTTCTTATTTAAATATTGCACTCTTATTTTTAAGAAGTTTATTAAAGGCATCGATTTCTTTTAAAAAAAGGAAAAGAACAATCAAGAGGAGAAGGAATTTGGGAATCTACCTTTAGTGTTCTTAAAACTCATCCGTGACAAACAATTGACAACATTATTTCTAAACTTAGACACAGCTTTGCGAATTCTGCTATGCATGATGACTTCAAACGCCACTGGGGAAAGATCATTCAGTATTTTAAAACTTTAAGAAATTTAAGTTCAGACTCAATGCTGTCTAGTTTGGGTAGTTTTGTTGCTAACGCTGAGCGCTTTAAAGACTTAGACTTTGATGACTTAATTAAAGAGTTTTCATCTCAAAAGCACGAAATGTTGATATATAATAACTTATTGTCAAATATTTATTCAAGTCACCAGTTTATTAGTCGTTTGTTTGTATAGAGACTTTCTTTCAAACAATCTTATGTATGTTTTAATTAAACTTTAAATAAGAGAACACTTATTTTAGATTTCGTCATATTTAGTTTTTTTAGTCATATCTAGGTCATGTCTAGTCGTATAGTACGTATTGTCATATTTCTTTCTGAATTACATTTATAAGCTTTTAATAAAGGTTTGTACATATAAACCACTTATAACTGAAAAACAAACAATTTAAAAATTTTACGTTATTTGCAAACAATTTTCTATAGTTTTCTTTTTAAAATTTATAAATTTCCCGGCAACATTTTTTGTGTATGCTTTCCCCGACATTAATTCCATTAAGCTACATAGTCACTGAATATTAGTTTACAATTAGCTTTTTGTATCGTTAGTCAAAGAATAATAAAAAATCTAGACCTATTTTTTTATCATCATTATCATCATCCTCAAGGTTTAAACCAAGAATGGTTTGTTCCGGTCTCAAATAGGCAAATATTACAGTTCGTCACTCCAGCGCTTCCTCGGACGTCCCACACCTCTCCGTCCCCTCGGCTTATAGTTCCATAGTTGTTTGGGGATGCGGCAGTCATCCACTCGGCAAAGATGTTCCCACCAATTCAGCCAATACTGGGTGACGCTGTCGAGTATACTCATAATATTCAGTTCCTGCCGTATATCTGTGTTTCTTCTATGATCATGGAGAGTATACCTTGCCACGTGCCTGAGAAATCTCATTTCAGCCGCTTGGATGCGACAGGCCTGGCCTTTCGTTAAACTCCAATTCTCAGACCCATAAAGAAGTGTGGGAAGAGCCATTACCTTGTAGAATTTTAGGCGTGTTCCTTTATTTGCTGACTTAAGGGTTCGCCTGATGGTCCCGCACATAAGGTTGAACTTATGCAACTTATGCACCAGGTCGTTGCTTGCATCATAAAACACACTGTAGCCCAGGTATTCAAAACTGCTAACTTGTTCCAGGACAGTACCATCTATAACAATTTTTGCCCGTACGGGATCAGTTCCACAAGAAGCCATCACCTTGGTTTTAATTGTGGATATCTGCAATTCAGAGTCTTTGCACATTCCATTTAACAAAAATGTATACCCACCTATTTTTTTTTTAATTTTATAAAAATTATAAGAAAACAAAATTAATGTGTTATCCCTAGACAATAAAAACGAAAATTTGTATGTTAAATTTCTGAACAAGCTTAGTTAAGTTACACTACTTAAAAAATAAATACGTTTGCTCAATTATTTTGCATGGTTCTTAATATTTTGAAAAATTTGCTAAATGAAAGATAGCTTTTTATAGCAGCCTACTGGTTTTAAATTGGATAACATTAATTTGACATCAAATTACTTCTGCAGTACATATATTACTTCAAAGTCACAGCGGGGGGCCGCTAAAAAAAACTTGGTCTAGGGCCTCAAAGCTCTTAAATCCGGGCACTGCTCCAGAGGTGAGGCTGAAACGTCTTGTCGTGCTAATAACATCAATCAGCATGACGAGTTTGGAAGACCACGGCCTTACGGATAAATAATTACTGTTCCAACTTTTTATTTCTTTCTAATACGGAATTCTTAGAGTTGTGTTACGAATGTTAATAACAAGTAAGCTCGCTCAGCTGCAGACGTTAGGTCGCTCATGCGTTTAAAATTTTTTCAAAATTTTGTTTTCTACTTTCTTGGTTTGAGGTAACCTGTAAAAATAAACATATTCAAAGCAAACACCACGTTCGGATTTAGGTTTTTAGTCTGATACTTGGGCTGTGTATAGGTGATAAGACACTTATCAGACCGGTTGTTACTTATGGCGGCGAGACATGCACATTAATAAAAAAGGAGGAAGAATTTTAACAATAAAATATGCCCGACGTTGTGTGCGTCAATTTAACAATAAAACGAGTTGTTCCCGTTTACGCCCAGCGATGGACGCCAATTTAACATTAAATTTTGACATTAATTTACTGTTTATTCTCTTTATCTCAGGGTTAAAAATAATAATAAATGCTCATTTCTACTGATAACTCTTAAATTTATTCACATTAGTTTGCTATTACTTGTAAATATTAAGATAGCACAAAATTCTACGTACTCATTAGTACTTGTAAATATATAAAATTAACACATTACCAAAATTTAATACTCATGGCTAAATCGTAAATATCAAACAATAATACATTAATAAAATTGAATACTCATTAAATTGTAACTATCAACATAATACATTAATAAAATTGAATACTCATTAAATTGTAAATATCAAAAATAATACATTAATAAAATTAGTTATCCAAACTCAATCTAATGGTTGCATATTAATGATCATTCATCAATTGCTTTTAGTACTTAAGTAAATTATAATGTTTAGCTTCATCTTATAAATTCTTAATATGAATTTCTCTTAAGTTGTTACTATATTTTGTAATTACGGATTCATTTAGAACTTAGAAATAAACATTACTCCAAACTGATAAACAATGGTAATTTTACTTCTACACAAACTTTAGAATCGATTTCTTTAATTCCTTTACGATTACTTTATTGAATTTTAATGTGTGTGGATTCTTTGAGATGACAGACAGTGGACCTAAATTAATTAAGACATGTTTTACTATACTTGGTATTCGAATATCCAATCACTCGGTAGTTGCGGTGATGTTGATGAAGGTCTCATGTCGCTCGTTCCAGAATCGTGCAGATAACTCCTCCAGATGATAGATGGCACTGGATGAATTCCACGATGTCACTCACAGACACTTCACTCACCAACTCCACGCATTCGGATTATAATTTATGAATAAAAGTTAGCATTCTCTGTTGTACATCAAATCTGAATTAATATCACGCACCTTTGTTGCGGTATGTCTGGTTATTAAGTGTTCATGAATGTAGTTTGTGTTGTTAATCGTTCTTAAAAGTTATTGTTGTAAGTGTTCTTCTACACTGAAATTACATTATTGTCTGGTTACAATCTGTTTCAGTTAATGTTCACTGGTAGGCTAATAGTGTGACTCTACTTCATAGTTCGTTTGCTTGTAATGACTGTATTAATTTTTGTTATAAGTTCGAAAACTACCTTCTCACAGTGTGTATCGAATTATTCTAAGTTCGATAAAATGCTAATTTCTCCCGTCACGGATTTCACTCCTCTCGCGTCCGAAATTTAGTTAGAACTCCTCTCGCGTCCGTATTTTAGTTAGAACTCCCTTGAGCGCGTTCCTGTCTCCTTCCTATATTTTCCTTACCAAATCTCCCACCAGACTCTGATTCCAACGACGCCGTGTCCTTATTGGTTTCATATTTTTCCCTCCAAGTCCAAATACCACCTATCTTTTCAAAGGCGTTCTCTGATAGGGCTTCTGGTTCCCCACCAGATTCTTCCCTTGCTTCATATTTTGAGGTCGTTGTCATTTCCAGACAACGCAGCAATAAATTGTATCTGTCGTTTTTTCTAATGTCCTCAGTGACAACTCTGAGTTTCTCTTCCATTTCATTGTTTCTCAACTTCGTCGCTCTGCCGTTATTATCTATTGTTGTTCAAGGGCCTCGCCTACCCTTCTTTGAAAGTTGGTTTTTTCTTTTAGTTGCCAGGCAACACCCCATCCTTGAGTTTGGACGTACTCTCTGCGCTTTCGTTTCCAAGTAAGGTCAAAACCCTGTCATCGACCGCTGGAGTCCTTCAAATCAATCCACCCTTCGTCGCTTTCTCCTGACAGCTGGCGTACACATGTATGCTTGACCATTGTTAAGCCTTTTCTACTTTAATGGCTCTTTACACATTGTATGTAGTTTCCTATGGAATCAATGTGTTTTCACAAAAAACTGGTGTTCTACGTACAGGGAGCAGTGAACTCTGTTCACAGGGTAGGCGTTGGAGCTGCCTACGAAATTTATGACCTGTCCGTCACTACAGCGTGCTTGCTCGTTCCCCTTTTGTCCCTTACAAAATATGTTTTCCACACATACACCCTTCGTTATTGCTTTCAGCGACATTCCTTACTGCAGATTATAAAATAAAACTTTTCGAAATTTTTTTTTTTTTTTTGTTATAGAATTATTAAGAAACAATGGCGTGGCGTGGGTACATAACAGCTGTTGCCGGTTGTGATAGGCCTAAAACTTAGCGTAAAAATTAATTCGAATTTTTCATAGTACCAAGTATTCCTTTTAGACGCAAAATATCCTAAAATATTCTTTTAGAGCTCAAATATCTTTTTAGAGTATTTTCTATCTTTCGATGGCAGAAGAAGAGAGTCCCGGTTAAACGAGATCTGAGTCCACTATACTTACACAGAATAAATGAGGACACAAATAATCGAATGAATGATAATGAAGATAAACAAAGAAACACATTACTAAAAGAACAAAACACAAATAGGTACGTAGTAATTGCTGCACGTTGGTCCGAAACGAACACAGCTGCTTACTGAGCACTTTGCCGGTTTATACAGCGGTAACACATTGGGTGGACGAATCCGTTTCCCTCCTGTTTGTACAGTGACAACTAGTACGAGGTCAATGACCGTACGCAGTAAAACATTGTCAGTATCTGAGCCGGCAGCACAAGACGGTGTAAGTGCACATCGGTTCGAAACCAATTCTATGCTTTTCTTCAAGTTTCCCTACTAATATTGTTCGGATTTCAAGTTATTCAATAACTAAACTATTTATTCTGTGATGATATTCTTTGATTACGTGGACGCCACGCTTCTTAGTAAGAAGGTTTTGAAAGAATGATCATAGGCTAAGACGTGTTTATGGCCCGGTTAAGGATGATAACGAGTGGAGAATAAGAAATAACCAGGAGACAGATGAGTTACAAAAACCATAACACTTTGGCTAAGGGAGGCAAACAGGAAGGACAAAAGGCCTAAAAGTGGCAGCTCCGTTACTTGTCTACTGTGCTACAAGATTGGTAACCTGTCAGTTCTCTCAGTTTACATAGACGCGTGGAAAATACAAGAAACACAGGTCGGCTGGGGATAGATGGCTGGAAACCATGATAGGGAACTATGCCTAAAACGTGAAGTGGAGGTGATGGTGATGATATTTCCCGGGAAACCCGAACGGATGGCCACCCTACTTCGTTTGCCCCTGAAACCGATATGTGACTGCAAAAAGGAAACGTGAAAAAAATTAATTATATGAATATATAATTCACTAATTATATTTCACTTAATATGAAAATTAAGTGAAATATGTTATATTACTGTAGTATATTGAATACATGAAATAAAGGCCCCGTATTTCGCTGCTGGCTTTGTTAACAAACTCAGGTCGCGTTCGTGTGTTGGGACTTGGAACACGAACGGAAGGGACAGTCATCATAACATAACCCAATTTTGACACGAGTTAAACAATAGTTTCACTATCGTTACTTTAACAACCTTAATTTTGGGAAGTGCAGTGTTGCATCAGACGCGCGGACCGCTGTCTGAAATACACGTCAGATGGTTGCAACCGCTTTCAAGGTCACGCACAGCCAGACAAATATTGTAAACAAAACTGTCAAACTCAGTGTCATGGTTTTGCATTTTGCCCAAATCGACCTCCCATGAATCTGCCACACAATCTGATGTTTATTAATTTATATGTAACAACAAATATTTATGGTATGTATAATAATAAATATGAGTCCAGTTTTTTAATTAAAAAATATAACGCTTTTCGACCTTTAATCCTATTATTCGATGGTCCGTTAACGAATGGTCCGTTGTTCGATTTTAAGTAACCTTCAGGTCTCAAAACTAAAAATAGGACTACCTATAATTTTCGCAAATACGGAAAATAATTGTGGATTAACAAATTAAACGGGAAATATAGTTGTACGAAGGCTTACACGGCCGGTGCCATTTAGATTAAAACTAACTCCCTGACTGTTTGGCCGTGGTCCAAGGTTTCCGACAAAACCAGACGTTTCGGCAGCACCGCTGGCTGCCACCTTCAGTGGAAGAAACGAGTCAACGCTAACGTGAGATGTAGCACGTTAGGACCTAACGTACAAATAGTTGTGGTCCTAACGTACTACATCCCACGTTAGCGTTGACTCGTTCTTCCATTGAAGATGGCAGACAGCGGTGTTGCCGAAACGTCTGGTTTTGTCGGAAACCTTGGACCACGGCCAAACAGCCCGGTAGTTAGTTTTAATCTACCCGGGAAATGTTTAATAAAACTATTAAAAACAATTATTAATTTATATTAATAAAAGTCTACGGAGCACCCTCTGACCCAGAGCCGCGGTAAGCGGGCGTGCACGTGGGCGACAAATCACACCATCATCGACGTTCAAATTACAAAATGACAATTTCTATGACGAAGACAAAAACGATGGTTTTTGTGGGAAAATACCCCTTACGGACTAAAATTGTACTGGATAATAAGTTTATAGAACAGGTGTCACATTTCCGCTGTCTTGGCTGTGACAACATTTACGACGTGGATTATGGTCTCGGTCATAATTTGGTCAAGTTTCAGTCAAGATGTGGAAGAATTCGTCAAGCGTTATTGAGGAAAACAAGAAAAGTGATTCGCTTAAGCTAATGGCTGTGTCGGTGTTGTTGTATGGTTCTGAAACTTGGGTTGAGGTGAAGACAGTGGCGTATCTAGAATTTAGGTTTGCCGAGGTCCGGGGTCGAGTCGGCTTCATACGAAAGAAATCACAAGTTAAGACTAATCAACATAACTATTCTAAAGTGGCTGAAAAACATGTGATAGCATTCTGAAATTAGTCCCATTAAAGTAAACGGTAATAACAGAATAAAAATACGCGTTATTGAAACATTGTTAAATGACTGACTGAATTGATTTTCCTATATTTCATATTTCAAACGTATAGCCTGATGCTGTATAATAAACCTGTTTGTATATTTAAGAAACTATATTCTCGTACACAACTGACAAAAATAAAATAAAACAGCCTAAAAATTAAAAGATTAACAAAATTCGTGAACATTTTCGACTCTCGGGGGGGGGTCCAGTCCCGTTCCCCCCCCAGTAAATACGCCCCTGGAAGAAGAAATATCTGAGTAGGATACGAGATATCCTACGATGCCATTATTTTGGTATCGAAGTCGAAATTCTTGCGATTTGTTAAAGGCTACACACGAAGAAATAGACTCTACAATCAACACATACGCAAAGAGATGAGATTCCATTATGGAAAACAAAGGGAGATGGCCTGATCGTGTGAATAGGATGCCGGGTGGCAGGCTGCGTAAGCAAGTTTGGCGATACAAGTCTACTGTAGAAAGAAGTAGGCCTATAGGAAGCGTTGGTGAAGTGAATGTATTTCCTTTGGCGATTCGCCTAGTCCCTAATGGAAGAAGTAGAGAAGATACAACTTTATAATTCAACTACAGGCTACAATGACGTAACTAGAATTTTGGTCTGGGGGGGGGGGGTTCGAGTCGGAAAAAACAATTGAAGACTAATCAACATTACTGTCTTTAAAGTGGTTGAAAACGTGTGATAATATCATGAGATCAATCCCATTAAAGTAAACGGTAATCTTCTATACAATAAATCTCTAGGGGGTCTACGTTTGTCCGCGGTAATCTCAGAATCTACTGAACCGATTTCAATTAAACTTTGCACGCTGATACCAGGTACCCAACGGAAGGTTTTCCACTTTATTTGATAACGATAGGTTAAAAAGAACCGAAGTTATTGCAAAAAAACTCATTTTATAAATCCGCGGCTTGGATCGCGAATATTTGTATATGATTGTTGTGGTAACTGTCGATTTGGTAAATTGCTATTGGTACATCTATATTAATAAGTAATTCTTATAAGTTATTGTAAGTTATGAATATCCAAAAAATGCGAAGCAATAGATCCATCATTCATGTTTCCTCGATACGTAAAATCGAAATTTGATAATTTATTAGATATTTACAAACATGCAGTAACACAATTAGATGAAATGTTTATTCGTATAGAATAATACAAATAGTGTATACATCAGTATATTGATATCAGTTAGTCCATTTTAATATTTACATTTTAGTAGGGATATGGAATTCTTATCAGCATATGGAATTCATATAAACAATACAATAATTCATTGTTTGATTATATTGTAACAGTGATTATATAGTACACGTTGATTCTGACAAACCACACTCTTCGACATTTGAATATTCAATAGGCCTATGTGCAGAAGGAATAATTAATTGTTGAGAATTATACTTAACCTACTTCATCGAGAATTATGCGATGAGCGTCAGCGATGTAGTATCAGTGCCTTTTTTCGTTAATTTTACGTCATCGGTTAGTAATATGTGCAATACGTATTGTATTGTATAAATTATTAATTGCCCCCTAGAGATTTATTAGTATAGATCAAATAAATACATTTCCCTTTTTTTAGCTTTGCAATGCCAAAAAGACGATCATGTTTAGGAAGATCTACTGCTGCTGCGGAAAGAAAGAGGCGTCTTAGAGCATCTAAAAGTGACGTTGAAGGAGTTGAAATGCAATCAGCTCATGAAAACTCTTCAGAAAGATCTGGATTAGAAGAAGTCTCACAGGTTGAAAGTCCTACGATTCGTGAAAATAGATTAGCGGCACAAAGACACAGGCAAGCGACTCTCAGATCACGAAGTCCTACTTTACGATGGAATGCAAAATAATATAGTGGTTTCAATTATAATTCAGTTATTAACTACGCGAATGAAACAGATATTGGGTGATCGAGTATGGTTTGCCCTCATTGCAAAGCTTTAAAGTGGAAAAATGAATCGAATGGATTATGTTGCTCTGCAGGAAAAGTGCGATTAGATCCCATACTTCCCCCTGCAGAACCGTTAAAATCATTATTAAATGGAGAACATCTTTTATCGAACAAATTTTTGAATGCATTAAGATCATACAATTCAGCTTTTCAATTTACATCATTCGGAGCCAATGAAATAGTCGAAGGGAGCTTCATGCCTACTTTCAAAATTCAAGGCCAAGTATATCACCTCATGGGATCATTAGACCTACTCCCCACACAAAACGAAGTACCAAAATTTCTACAGGTGTATTTCATAGCTGATTATTTACAGCAGGCTGAAACAAGAATGCATCATATTCGTAACTTGGATAAGACATTAGTAAAAGAACTTCAAAATTTACTTCACGCAATCAACCCATATGTTAGTGAACTGAAAAGTGCGTTTGAATTTGTAACATCTGCGAATAATAATCAGTACAATATTGTGATTCATGCTGATCGAAAAGAAAATAATGAAGAGCACAGGGCTCGCTACAATGCACCGACAACTAATGAGGTGGCAGTAGTTTTAGTTAACCAGGAATGCGATAAACTCGATATAATAATCCGTGCGAGGGATCATGCGCTACATCGAATTGCAGAAACACATCGAGCTTATGATGCTTTACAGTACCCTTTAATGTTTTGCAGAGGAGAAGATGGTTATCATTTTACATTAAGATTAGTCGATCCTCAGACTGGGTTACAAACTACTAAGAAAGTTTCAGCTCTACAATTTTATTCTTACAGACTCATGATGAGAAAAGATGAGTACAATCATTTAATTTATTACAAACAGCTTCTGAATCAATATATTGTTGATATGTATGCTAAGATAGAGACGGAAAGGCTTATATACATCCGTACTCATCAAACTAAGTTAAGAGCTGAGAATTACATAGATTTGCAAGATGCATTACGAAATAATGAAAGTTTGGATAATTTAGGCCGCTTGGTCAGTCTACCCTCAAGTTTCACAGGAGGTCCACGATATATGCATGAGCGAACGCAAGACGCTTTTTGCTACGTACGCAAATACTCGCGGCCTGATTTATTTATTACGTCCACTACAAATCCTAAGTGGAGAGAGATCGTCCAGGAGTTGCATCAAGGCTTTTCAGCTCAAGATCGACACGACTTGGTAGCACGCGTATTTCATCTGAAATTGAAGAAATTAATGGATTTCTTAGTGAAAGGTAAAATTTTTGGCTCAGTTGTCTGCTACATGTACAGCGTAGAGTGGCAAAAAAGAGGTTTGCCGCATGCGCATATTTTGCTCTGGCTAGAAGAAAAAATACGACCAGATCAGATAGATTCTGTGATTACTGCAGAGCTGCCGGACCCTGATAAAGATCCAGAGCTTTATGATATAGTTAAAACACATATGATTCATGGGCCATGTGGAACAATTAATGCACAGTCACCATCTATGAGGAGGGTCAGTGTATTAAACGATATCTTAATTTGCTTACAAAAGAAACGACGATTAATGATGACAGCTACCCTAGTTATCGCCGACTAAGTCCTGAAGATAGAGGTTTTCATTGTGAAATCCGTTTGAGAGATGAGATTTTGATAGTTGACAATAGATGGGTAGTTCCATACTCACCGGTGCTTTCACGAGTTTTTGGTGCTCACATCAATGCTGAATTGTGTAGTAGTGTAAAATCGGTTAAATATAGTGTATATGTAAATACGTCAATAAAGGCTCCGATCTAGCTACGATTGGTATACAAAATTCTTACGATGAGGTATTACAGTTTCAAAATGGTCGATACATAAGCACATCTGAAGCTATATGGAGAATCTTCTCTTTCCCTATACATGAGAGTTTTCCACCTATTATTCATCTAGATGTACATCTCGAAAATGGGCAGAGAGTTTATTTTCGTGAAGATAATTTGCACTGAAGAATAGAAAATCCAAGAAACACCACTCTCATGGCATTTTTTTTATCTATGTCGGGAAGAGACTTTGCCAAAACTTTGTTGTACGAAGAAGTGCCAGCATATTACGCTTTCAATAGGCAGACAGGAAAATTTCAACGTAGACGTCGAGGAGTCTTATTAGAAGGGAGCGAGAACGTATATCGTGAACACGTATTGGGTCGAGTGTATACAGTTCATCCAAACAATCATGAATGTTATTTTCTTCGTTTACTTCTGCACAATATACGTGGCTCAACTTCATTTGAAAATATCAAGACTGTCGACAACGTAATTCATCCAACGTTTCAAGCTGCATGCCAAGCTCTTGATCTCCTAGAGAATGACAATCATTGGAACGACACATTGTCAGAGGCAAGTTTATTTACTAGCCCTGACAAAATGAGAGAACGTTTTGCAATAATGTTGGTGTTCTGCAGTATTTCAAACCCGAGTGCATTGTGGATTAAATACAAAGACCACTTCTCTGAAGACTTGATTCGAGATATTATGCGTCGAATTCCTGATGCTGATTTGAGTTTGTACAAGGAAAGCACTGAAAATAGTTGTTTACGGCTTTTACAAGATTTTGTTACTTCTGTCGGTGGTAATCCAATAGCTCAATATTACCAAATCCACAGTCTACCGTGCAAAACATTTCAAAGATATATTTTTCTGAAACCACTTATGACAGACAATAGCTACTTTCTACAGTTGAAGAGAATGAAATATTATTGACAGACGAACAAAGAAATATATATCAACTCATTCTTCAAAGTGTTTACAGTAAATCTGGAAATACATTTTTCCTTGATGGACCAGGAGGCACAGGTAAAACATTTTTAATCAAATTGACTCTTTCGAAGTTAAGAAGCGAAGGCAAGATCGCATTACCAGCAGCTTCCTCGGGAATCGCTGCTACATTATTACCTGGCGGAAAAACGGCTCATTCCTTATTTAAAATACCAATAGATTTGAATTGCAGCGAATTTCCAGTGTGCAATATTTCCAAAAATAGTGCTAAAGCAGAATTGATTAGAAATGCAGACTTGATTGTTTGGGATGAGTGCACTATGGCCCCTAAAAAATCAGTAGAAGCTCGCGATAGAACTCTACGAGATTCGCGCAATGACAACAGATTTATGGGTAGATAACTTTTCTCTTTGTCGGAGATTTCAGGCAAACATTGGCCGTAGTTACGCGAGGTACCAGAGTAATGATGAAGTAAACGCTTGCGTCAAACGATCGAATATATGGCGTACCGTTCAAACAGTATCACTCACAATAAACATGAGAGTCCAACTTGGAGGTGATGCAGACATTCACAAATTTTCTACTACTTTATTAAACCTTGGAGATGGTAAGATACCAGAGACAGACGGTGCGATATGTTTACCGCCATCATTATGTCGTACAGTTTCTTCACTGGCAGAGTTGATCGAAAAGGTTTATGGACATACTGAGTCTATAAATTTGCACGATGATATGTGGTTATGTGAGCGTGTGATACTAGCACCAAGAAACGAACAAGTAATTGCCATAAATAGCTGCATATTGCATAAATTTCCAGGAGACGAAAAAACATATCACTCCATTAATACAGTTTTGAACGAAGAGGATGCAGTACATTACCCAACTGAGTTTTTGAATACTTTATCTGCATCAGGATTACCAGCTCACACATTGAAATTAAAACTAGGTGTTCCAATTATACTCATGAGAAATCTGAAGCCACCTCAGTTATGCAATGGAACACGATTGAAAGTTAGGTCGCTAAAAAAACATATCATCGAAGCGACTATCTTAACAGGCTGCGGCAAAGGAGAAACAGTATTTATCCCAAGAATTCCAATGATACCCAATAACTTTCCTTTCAATTTAAAAGACTTCAGTTTCCGGTTAATTTATGCCTTGCAATGACTATCAATAAATCACAAGGGCAAACTTTACGTACAGCTGGTGTGGATTTAAGAGCTGCTTGCTTTTCTCACGGACAACTGTATGTGGCATGTTCTCGAGTAAGCAGAAGCAGCGAGCTCTTTATTTGCTCTGATAACGGCAGAACGAAAAATGTAGTTTATAACGAGGCTCTGATGTAAAAATGTATGTAAAAACTGAGTATACTGGACTGTGATACATTTACGTATATAAGGATTCTACCAAAAAGTTTAAGACTGACTTAGCACGTAAGATTTCGACTAACTCATATCAAAATACTTATGTATTCATTATTTGTATTATTCTATACCAATAAACGTTTTATCTAATTGTGTTACTGCATGTTTGTAAATATCTACTAAATTATCAAATTTTAATTTTACGTATCGAGGAAACATGAATGATGGATCTATTGCTTCTCACTTTTTGGATATTCATAACTTACACTATAAGAATATTATTAATATAGATGTACCATTAGCAATTTATCAACTCGACAGTTACCACAACAATGATATACAAATATTCGCGTGTACATATACAAAATATTATATATATTCAAACTTTCACTATGAACATTTACTTTTGGTTATTGTCCCACTGAGGAAGATCTTTTCACAACCCACTGAGGAAGATGGACACCACGTCGAAACGTTTGGGACAATAACCAAAAGTAAGTGTTCATAGTGAAAGTTTGAATATATATAATATTTAAATAAGTGAATGAAGAGGATGTATCAACAAGACAATAATAACAAAATAGTCTAAAAATTAAGAGGTTAAAAAATTCGTCAACTTTATTCGACTTTCTGGGGGGGGGGGGGTCCCCCGTAAATACGCCGCTGGCAGGACCTCATTTTCGTACGTCGAAGGATGCGATTGATACAGCATTGAAGAATTGTAGTGGTTACGGAAGTTTTCACTACAAAATTATTTTCACGACATCATTTTATTCAATGAAAATCACTAGTAATTATGACAGAGTTTTAATAAATTTAATTTTTTTCCTGTCGTTGACAGAGGACGGACGGGAAACTGAAATCCTGAGTACTAAATGGTAACGGCGTTTAAATTTTTCTGTTGGAAAATTAAGTATAATCAATGCGCATTGTGGGTAGCGCATCGATTGTACGGAAGAAACAAAAGACAGAAAGGAGAGAACGAAAGAGAGAAACGTAGACTGATAAGAACAAAGAGAAGAAATACGTAGCCTATACTATAGTGCAGCCGGCCGTTGTCCGGCCCTGACGTTTCTCGTGATCGAGAGTACAGTGTTGCCGACACGTACAAACGGAATTTTCGCGCGCTCGCCGGTCGATTTTTATGATAACAGAATTATAACAGAATAAAAACTAATGCGAACGCGTATATAAATAATTTTACATAAAACGTAGATCACATCTTTCGTTAATGTACACAGCTAGCGTAGATCACAAAAAAACTAATGCGAACGCGTATGTAAATCATTTTACACAAACGTAGATCACATCTTTCGTTAATGTACACAGCTAAATAATTATAATTATATAACTAATGCGAACACATATGTAAATCATATATACAGTACATTACCACAGACGATAAGAATATCATTAAGATTACTGTATAATGAAAGTGTATCAAATGAAACAGACTATACTCTACTTACATTCTGTTAATACTCAAGTGGAAAAACGCCACACTCCTCGTAAATGTCGATTTCTGCGGCCTCATCACTGGAATCACTGCTGTCGTTATCCAAGGAAATAATTAACTGTTCCACACGTGTTTCCACTATACCGTCGGCTTCCTTTGCTTGCTGCAGAACTTTCGGAAATGTGAGCGACAACACTTTTCCACTTATCCACTGACACATGTTGGATTCCTTGCTGCACTAGGTGTTCGACATCCGTGAGGCGGAACGCCGTGTTATTTTCTGCAACATAATCTTTCACTTGTGCCCAAATTAGTTCAATGGAATTGAAGTGGCAGTGATAAGGTGGGAGTCTAATAACAATGTGACCGTGAGCAGTGGCGATAGAGTCTATTTCATAAGTGCAGAATCGAGGTTTATAAAATTTTACACTCTGTATCAGCTCTGCTTTCGTCATGTCTGCAGATACCCCTGGTACATCATTTTCCACCAACCATTTCAGAATGATGTCTTTCCTGTCTTTCATTGTTGGTGCTTTGTTTAATTGCACAGAGTGGTAGGGAGCGTTGTCCACAACAATTACAGAATTGGCATTTATGTTCGGCAGAAGAGTACTTTTAAACCAGTTCGTGAAAGTCTTCCCATTCATTTCTTCGTGAAATCACGAGTGCTCTTTGACCTGAAAAGAAGCATTGCCCCCGGAACAAATCCATGCACACTACCTGCATGAAGCAGAATAAGTCTACTTCCTTTCCCAATGGTCGCTTTAAATGTCCCTGCTACAGTATCGTCTGTCCAAGCCAGTGATTTTGTGTGTCCGGCATTTACCCACGTTTCGTCTAACCACACCACTTTTTCGGGACTGATGTTCAGAATCTCCCTCAAAAATCTACCACGCCATGCCACAATCTCACTTCTTTCCATCACAGCTCGCCTCCCTGAGAATTTCTTATATCTAAAACCAAGTTGTTTTAGCACTATAGGCTACTCAAGCTGGTTTTTCCGCCATCGAATAAGCTCGCTTCTTTCAAAGAAACGAGGAGCTTCTCACGAGCAGGAAATTCCTTCCTCATATAATACTGATGAATATGCTGTCTTATCGCGTCCTTCTGAAATGTATCGAGTGATGTCTTGGAACTGGGTCGTGGTCTTTGCTTTCCAGGAGTACGTAGCACTTCAGAAGGCGTATTAAAATCCAATGGACACTTTTCTTTTGTCACACTTTTAACGGTTGTTTTTCCCACCTTCAAAGCGTCACAAACTCTATCTACCACTTTTGTCACAGGGAGAAGAGGTCCTCCATTGTCTCGCTCCTTCTCAAAATATTCACGCAATCTGTATACAAATTCACGGCTTTGGCTCCTAAAAGAGGCGATTTTTTTCTTTTTCGATTCTGACGAACCACTGGCCATATTACTATATCAATAATAAGGCTTACAGACACCGTAAATCGCTCAAGCACGAAACAACACAAGAACTTCACTGTACTAACACAAAGAACTGACGCTCTTTCGCCACGTGCTTCGCATAAAAAAGGAAGTGGCAACATCGCGCTAACTTTAGCAGACGCTAATAGCTGATTGGTTTTAGCAGAAACCTTTCACAACTGGTGCCCACCCCTCTCCCAGCATTGCAAACTACGGTTGAATTATTCTTCGCATATCAGAACTCAAGTCTTGTAGCAGCAAACTACAGTAGAATTAAAAACATTACATTAAACAGAGCCAGAGTGTTTTAAGGTTAAAATTTAGCAGAATAGTGTCATTTACAGTAGAATTTCGAGGTTCTGTTCACAACTTCAAAACGCCACAGTTGGCAATGCTGGTCTCTATATTTCTCTCTCTTTCTCCCTTCTCTTTCTACGCGGAACGTCAGGGCCGGACACTCATTGACTCGACTATAAGCAGCACAATGAAAAAGTACGAACTGATCAGTTTATTCGTTTCACCACAAGAGACTGGTAGGAACTGACGCTCTCTCTTAGCTAAATTGTAAACTATAAACATGGTACCTCTGAAAACCTCGATTCCACATATTAGCAATGTTTATCTCTTTTTATTATCTGATTTTAACGATTAACAACTTACAACGTACTTAAAATTAATTAATTTTCGAATTTATTTCAAACTTTTCTATGAAAAACATTCTATAATTGATAAATATTTCTTATTATTATTAATAATAAATAAAACTTTCTACAAGAATATAATTATTATGTATTTTTTGAATATTTTACAGAATTTAGATAGTGTAAACCTCTGTGGTGTAAACTATATTCGTATATATTCGTACTCTGTGGTGTAAACTATCATAATGAGAAATTATAAATTAATATAATTTTAAAAATCAATTGTAAATTGACTATTGATTTTTTTATTAATTTGTAATTTCTGATAACGATAATTTAAAGTAACGAAACACTGAAAATATTCAAAAAATACATAATTTATTCTTGTAAGAAAAGTTTTACTTATAATTAATAATAATAATAAATATACACAATATTAATGTGATAAAATATGAATGTTTTTCTAAATATTACAGGAAATAATGAAATGACAGTGATTGTCCGGTACGTGGCTCTATCTTGTAGCGACTACTGTAACTAGCCCTTACCAGTCTATAAATTGTCAAGAAAAAAAGTCTTCTGTGTTACGGAATCTGATTAATCCTGAAAGGACTCTTGTTAAACTGTTTGTTGTAACAATTAATCAGGGGGCGTATTTAGGGGGGCATTCGAAACCGGGACCTCCAGAGATTCGAAAAGTTCACTAATTTTGTTATTCAATCTCTTAATTTTTAGACTGTTTTATTATTTTTTCCACCTGTTTACGCTAATATAGAGTAGCTCTTTTTTAAATATACAAACAGGCTTTTTTTTAATATACAATTAGGTTTACACAGCATCAGCGTATACGTTTGAAATGTGAAATATAGGAAAATCAATTCAGTCAACTGTAAACAATGTGTCAATAACGCGTATTGTTATTGTGTTATTAGGTCTACCGTTTACTTTAATGGGACTGATTTAAGTCATTTTAAAGAGAGTATTGTTGTTTAGTCTTAACTTTCTTTGTGTGTTGTTTTTTCTTTTGTATGAAGCTGACCCGATCCCGGATCCCCCCCCAAAGGCCAAATTCTAGATACGCCACTGCATTCAATTTATACAACTGTACTATGCAAACACATTCTCGTGAGGTAAATTCACAACTCTCAGATCGCGTAAAAAACAGAATATTTTTTTCTTAAGGATTATCTTCTTCTTCTTCTTCTTCTTCAGCGGCGCGACAACCCATTACTGAGTCAAGGCCTCATTTAACAGCCTCCGCCAGTTGTTCCGGTGAAGTGCAGACAACTGACTGGCTAAGAAACTGATAGGTTTCTGCACATAAAAAGAGTTTCACAGATGGGATATGTGAATTCTCCGACCCAACCACCCAACCTGAAGGACCAGGAACTCTGATTTCGGGGTGCTCTTCCCTTAGAGAGTTGCTTTCACCTCAGCTGATGAGCTCTCTCTGCCCGGTCGCAGTAGACTAACTGACTTAGCCCATGTGTGCAGCCGTTGGACTACTATAGCCTCCACACTTGATCCACATCCTGCTGTCAATGTGCACCATCCTGCCAGGCCAGGGCCCAGGATACCCCCAGGACATCCTGACAGAACCCCCCATCTCTCGTTTGCTTACCGATCTACTCCGCCGAAGGGATTGGTTACCACAACCTTGGAGTTAAAGCTTTTAAAGGCGGGGAAATTGCGTATAATCACCAGCGTTCACTTCGAACCAAAGATTTTCTTAAAGATTTTTGAGGGTCGTAAGGGACGTACCCTTTGGTTTTATTTGGTTTCTCTTCAGCAAGATCCTTCACCTGCACAATTTTCCATCTGAAGACGTCTCTGTTTCCTGTATCGTCTTCCCTAATAAACACTTTTCTATACCCTGATGGATATAGAAAACTCATGGAGCCATGGTAGACCTACTTGTGTCTTTCTATTCTCCTGAAAGATGAGGATCTTGGTTTGCTACATTTGCTGGCTCTTCCTTCCTTCTAAGATGTCCACAGAAACATAATCGTCTTTTTTATGGTAGTCTACTCAATCTTTCCATCCAGTTGCCGTTTTGTAAATTTGTCATTTTCATTAAAAATTTCATCATCATCATCATCATCATCTTCACCTTTAGCAAAGAGTAAACAAAAATGGAAAAATGGTTTGTTCTGGTCCAAAGCGGATAGACTAGAATCGGTCACTCCAGAGCTTCTTCGAACCTCTCCCATCTCTCCGTCATTAGGGACAGACTAGAATCGGTCACTCCAGAGCTTCTTCGAACATCTCCCATCTCTCCGTCATTGCGATTTATAATTCAATACGGTAGTTGTTTGGGGATGCGACAGTTATCCATTCGGTTAAAATGTTCCAACCATTTTACCTGAAATTGAGGATGCTATCCAGGGTCGGATTAGAAGCGCGTGATGCCCTATGATGACCTGATCCTATCCAAGGTCGGCATCGGACTGGTGCCCCCCTCGATTCAAAATTCAACCTATGGATAAAAGGTTAAATGATATTTACACTGATAAATGGCATATACAATTTGGAAAGTTAACAACTATTTTATTAAACTCTCAATTTACAATAAATATTTAGCTAAATAGTGATTACAATTAGCATAGTAGTACTTAAGCTTAGAAAATACTACTCGATCCATTTTTTCCTTGATTTTCCTTAATGGAGTTTTGCATAATTTCTTATAAATCTAATGATTCAACCATCTCGCTTTCAATATTCAACCTTGCTAACTAAGATAATCTCTCATCTCCCACAGTTAAACTCAATATATCTTTAATGCGTTTTAATACAGAAAATAATCTTTCAGATTCGCAGTTAGCTACTGGAACCGTCCAAAGGAGATGATAAGCAATATAGGCTATATATTCGGAAATACATCAATAATTTTAAAATAAACAATCCAGTTTAACACTTTGAGCGGACAAACTGTTGTATCATGAAATCTATAATCTTCATTCGAATGATTTGAAAAAACCTCTTTTTTGCAAATTTACTCGTGGCACACAGTGCTTGAATTCTATTAGAAGACCGTTGTTCAAATCGTTCGAGTAAACTTCTATGAGAGCTTTTGCTTGATTTTCCAACTCGACACTCTTAATGGTTAATAACTGCGTAAGAAAATCAAACAATTGCGTAATGTGACCATAAACTTTGCTTCGCTTAGTCAGTTCAGCTATCATCATCATCACCAGCCGTGGCTCTACAACCCTTGGTGGGTCTTGGCCTGTTCCAAGAGTCGATTCCATTCTTTCCTATTGGGTGCCCTGGCTTTCCAGTTTCTTATGTTCAGCTCTCTGAGGTCCTCCTCTATATGTTCTTTTAATCTACTTCGGGGTCCTCCCCTTGTTCTACTACCCTTTGGTTTTGGCAGAAAATATGTTTCGTAGGCTGCCCTTCCTCCATTCTGTCTGTGTGTCCAACCCACCTTAGACTGTATATTTTGATTATCCTGACAATGTCAGGCTCTTTGTAAAGATGGTGTAGTTCATAATTATAGCGCCTGCGCCACATTCCATTTTCTTGTACTTCCCTAAATATTGTTCTTTCCGTCTTTCACACCAACCTAGAAGTCTCTCGATATTTTTTGTCAGTGCCCAGGTTTTTGAAGCATTTGTCAGCACTGGCCTCATAAGTGTTTTGTAAATTTTGCATTTCGTGCTTCTTGAGATGAAGTTAGATGCCAGATGCTTTTTTAATCCGTAACGGTTCAGATATAAGTTTGTCTTGTGTTACACAGAAGGATTCAACTCTAAACTTATCTGATCTCCACAAATGCTCTGCTCTGTTTGTGTTCCTTTCTCTGATAGCTTTCTCGTTTTTTACCTTTTCCTTTCATCAGAATATTCTTTTAAATAAATGAATCTAAATTTTTGGCTTCGTTTTCAAATTTTGAAAATTGCTCTCTTAAGTTGGAAACGAACGAAACTAGTGAAAGCAACATAGAATTAGCAGAAATCAGACGAGTATTCACTTTCTGTAAGTAAAGACTAGTACTGTCAAATCTATTCAATATTTCAAACCAAAGTACAGCTATGAAAGCATTTTCCGATTAGACCATATTTTTCAATAAAGCTTCTGCTTCGTGGCGAGTGGCAGCTTTTTGTTCTTTATCCTGAGATATCGTTACCAAAGCCTTGTAAGTACAGTCACAATTTTTGACTTACGCTTTCACAGCGTCAAATTTGCGTGACCACCTACTATCCGATTGATTATATATAATACAGTAAAAAATCTCGTCTACTTGTAGAAGCAGAAAGAAAACTGTACAGTCCTTGTAAAAGCCAAAAAGTCGACAGCATTAATACACTCTTCAACGCTGCATTCTCCCACTAAATTTAACAGATGACCAGAGCATGGGACTATAACCTCTTCTTTAGAGTTATAACGGAGGGAACCCAAAATAATTGGTTCTGCCAATTATTTCAGGCTGCCTTATTCGAGACGAGCTGAAATTTAAATCAGAACAACACACAGTAAGACATACAAGGAATCAGGGAAGGTGAAACTGTTGATTTATATACTCAGTATATGTGTGTAACAAGAAGACTTGCTTTATTAAACATTTGAAATATAACATTTACTCCAAAGAACAGATCCCATGACGTTATTAATTAAATTAGTAAAATTAAGTGAAATGCTTTATTTAGAATATGGGATCACAACAAATTTATCTAGCTATACCCCCGGATCCGGATAACCATTGGTATTTAGTCTCTAATCTTTTAATTATATTTAATTCAAAATTTTATCTTGCAAGACTTTTACCTTTTTGCTTTATATATATTCCATTAGAAGAATGGTATTAATAACATTACGTTACGTTAATATCTAAATTGTTACAATTTGAATGATATTGAATAGTTACAATTAAATTCTCAAATTTAAGTTTTTATATTCTTATAAAATCAATCGTCTCTGTAAGTCTCTTAAATAGAGTATTGTGTTACAAAAAATATTATCATTATTCCTCGATAGACGTGCTATCGAGTCACCTCTATTTTTGGATGTAGTAATCGCCTCCATGTGGTTCCGTCTTGGGAGTCCTAAAACGTCGTCCTCGTCTTGGTCTGGTCTCGGTTGTTCATGGCTTAATACGTCTGCAGGATAGGTAGAGTCTTCTACACAGATACTCGTTGATTCTCAGATGTCTCGAACTGCATCATCGGTAGGGTATACTAGAGTTCTCATTTAGATGGTCCATGACCACAGGTCAGATGTTGAAAAGATTCGTCCATCGGTGAAGATTGCAGTCATCGTTTTTTCTTTATTAACACTCGTCGTTGGTAATTACATCTTTCTTCTTGTTACAAAGTTTTTGGAATTTTCTTTTTGTTAACGTTACATGTTACACTTTTTGTAACGGTTAGTAAAATACAAAATAATAATTAATTAATCCACACTAACAACAAATTGTATAACTTTTGAACAGAGCATTTTGCTCGTGCGTCTGCACAGCTGGGCGTCGTCATCGCAAGAGAGCGATTTTTCGTCCGCTACCCTCGTACGTGACGAGAGAGAGTGGGGTGTTTATTCCGCGAGCATATATAGTTCCTGTTTTCTCTTTAAATAAACTTTTTATTTATACAAACTATCGCTAGATAAAAATACATCATTTAAATAAATTGTTTTAGTTACTATCTGTGTCTACAGATACTTTAATTATTAACATTAGTTTACTCTATTATTTTTTAATTACAGTAGACTCGGAAAACATGTCGAGTCCGGTATCAACAGGTAGGCGCTTGATAGCAAGCAAAGGGTTAAATACGAACATAATAATTATTTACCATATGCCTTTTCTTTATGGATACTTTGCCCTTATTAATTACTTCTTCCATTCACACTTAGTACCTACATGTTTTTATTATTATTATTGTGAGATTTAAATGGTTAATTGTACGCAACCTTACTTAATTAAATTTTTTTTTTTTTTTTTGTAAATGTCACAATTTAAATCGTCACAGGGACGTAAAAGGCTAATGCATTTTTTCTCTCAAACATGCTTGCAAACCGTTATACTCTCCCGACATATTACTGGGGTTGTCATATGTTTGAGCTCTATAGTCTGCCATATCAATATCATTTTCACTGAATAATGCTAAAATGTCATCACTCGGTGATCCGCCTTTGTGATTCTTGATTTGTAAAAAACAAAAGAAGTCTTCGTGCACGTCCTTATTAAAAAAAATATCAAAATACAACAGACAATTGATCAGCGTGTGAAACATCGGGGGTAGAATCAACAATAAGCCCCCAGTATTTCGCTAATCCCATTTCATTTTTTATGCTATCCATAATTTTTTTTACTAAATCTATAAACTATCAAATCTATATCTATCAAATCTATAAACTCATCACAAATAGTTTCAGATAAATAAGAAACCGAGCCGCGACCTTTGTTCCCATAAGTTCAATATGTGTTTTCCCGTACTCAGTAATTAATTCTAAAGCTCCTAAATAATTGCCGTTTTTTGGAACCGAACTTCTCATCTTTCCCACGAAAGGAAAGCCCTCGCTTAGACAAAAATTTAATAACTGATACGACTCTCCTTAAAAACCTCAGTCCAAAATTTTTCTTCAGTTTCCATCAAATCAATGACTCTTTTTTATCAAAACGAGCATCTTTTACCATATAATCAATGTTTTTAACATTTTGCATCCTATTCTCATGTGAACAGACTGAGTCTTCGGTTTTGTTCCAATTCGAAAAGCCTTTATCAACAAATGGATTAGTTTGATTTTGGTAAATAATTTGCAAGGATAACAAAACATATATTTCCTGTAGCGTCAGAAAACATGCGACAATTGCTTCACGTTTTTCTCCACTAGGCAACATGCGATAAAAATGACAGGCAAAAAGTATCTATTTTGACTCTATAGGCACGTTTAGAAGTTGAGTTTTTGTTTTGCAGCTACAGTTTCAGTTTACAGTGAACGTATGAACTATAATAACGAAGGGATCAAACTTTCCTTTATCGCGCCCACAGTCAAACTGCCGAATACGATAAGCGTGCTATCTGCTCTGCTCAAGCCGATAGAGTATTTTTTGTTTTATTTTTCGCGAACTGAAGTATACATTGCATAATACCGCGTTACAGCAAGATTTTCTAGTACAATACTATGTAGTCCACCCGCGGTGCCTTTGTCATTAGAGGGAGAGAGAGACAAGACCATATAGTTCTCACTTGTCTCACTTGTCTCACGCGGTGCTTATCTTATCGCAATGCTCAGAAATTATAGCCCTTCACTTCATCTTACGTTGCCGCCACGCGGCCGACACCAAATGTTTTGTCTACATTTGTCGTTATACCTGTTTATAAAACATAATGACGAACTCGTCGAAAAGTGTGCACACACCTTTTTATGATTTTGGATTGAGGACATTTGTTTTTTTCACATTTATTGTCTCCAAAACGTTTTTGTGATTTAGGGCTGGATGCTGAATGGTGCCCCCTCTGACAGCTGAGGCCGTGGTGCCCGGTGCTGCAGCATACCCTAGTGTTATCCGCCACTGATTCTATCGAGTATTCTCATAATATTCAGTTCCTGCCCTACATCTGCCGTTTCTTCTGCGATCTTGAAGACTATATCCTGCCACGTGCCTGAGAAATATCACTTTGGCCGCTCGATCGCCACAATGTTTGATCCGTCCGGTTATGTCTTGCTTGCGACAGTTTAGTAACTAATATGTCCCTGGATATGTTACTGGCATATCGCAGGGTAAGACGATGGCGAGGCTGCCGCCTTTGGTTTTAACGTCCAATCCGATATTCTGCCTGGGTCGTTACTCATAAACTGCCCCTCTTACCGGATTAAAGAGACAACTTTTCCCTGTTTGAGATATACACAAGGATCTTTAAGGGGACCCGGAATCTCCTATACATGCATGTTAAATGAAAGGAACATTTTCTCCCAAACTATTATCATTAGCAAAGTGATTTTTTGTCCTGTAGCTTATTACATATTTTTCACAGGTTGTGTCATGGCGATTATGGGATATTTGCATTTTTGTAGGAAATATTAATTTTCTTGTACTTTAAGATTTATTAAAATTATTTCTCACAATTCTTTACAACATAAAATCTATAAGTACTAAGTTATGAAAAAAATACTACGGTACAATGTGTAATTTAATGTGGTGCACAAACTCTGAAAATTTGTGGGCGTTGGCTTTTATAGTTTATGGAAAAAGTTACTTGATTAAAATGATTGATTAAACTTTGATTAAAATTTGAAAGGTCTTGTGTAGGCCTACGTACTCTTTTAATTTCAATTTTTTTCTCAATTGGACGTTAAATTGAACGGCGTTTTCGACAGAATTCATTGTGTCCTACCAGTTAAATATAATAAATATCTTACATTATGACACCTTAATCCTTTATATGTACTATTATTTACTTTTAACGATGAATTGGCCTGACACTAACAACGAACTTCACAAAAAATTCGAACTTACCAACAAACAGACTGGTGGCGCCGTGACGTACAGGCGGGGTTTGCAGTCCCTAATCTCACTAAGCGAAGCCATGTCGTTGTAATAGGAACACCCGAGTCTAGCCAGAGCACTACTCCTTTGTATTTCCCCATATACAAAGCGCATTACAGTTGGTGCATACACCGCGCCAAAAGCGTGTACGGTTTTTAGTATTGCTCTGCGCTTTTCAATCGGCAAATGATTAATTACGATGATTTAGCTTGAAAACACTATTATGAGTTATTGTTATATTCATAATTCTATAATTTAAAATTCGAGATTTAATAGGGGTTGTACAACCGTGCAACCTAAGCACGGGTCGTCACTGAGCAGAGGAGGGACAGTGTAAAAAACGGACTAAAGTCCGAGGTAATGGGCCGAGGTCCACTCCTGTTGTTGCTGACACACGTTTCGACCTGTCCTGTGGAGGCCATCATCCGTAAACAATAAGGATTCGCTAACTAACTATGGGGGGGGGCTGTGGGGGACGATGGGCATGTCCGTCGCCCGCTTGTATGCCGCGCCCCGAGCTTCAAGTAGAGCTCCTTCCGCAGGGACCACAGATAGGGCTGGATATTGGGGTGTGGCCTGCTACCGGCCGTGGGTTCGCTAACTGACACGGTCATGCTTTAGCCACAGTACGGTACTGTAGTTAACTGAAGTAGTGAGCGAGTTCTGCAGGGACCACAGATAGGGCTGGATATTGGGGCGTGGCCTGCTACCGGCCGTGGGTTCGCTAACTGACACGGTCATGCTTTAGCCACAGTACGGTACTGTAGTTAACTGAAGTAGTGAGCGAGTTCTGCAGGGACCACAGATAGGGCTGGATATTGGGGCGTGGCCTGCTACCGGCCGTGGGTTCGCTAACTGACACGGTCATGCTTTAGCCACAGTACGGTACTGTAGTTAACTGAAGTAGTGAGCGAGTTCTGCAGGGACCACAGATAGGGCTGGATATTGGGGCGTGGCCTGCTACCGGCCGTGGGTTCGCTAACTGACACGGTCATGCTTTAGCCACAGTACGGTACTGTAGTTAACTGAAGTAGTGAGCGAGTTCTGCAGGGACCACAGATAGGGCTGGATATTGGGGCGTGGCCTGCTACCGGCCGTGGGTTCGCTAACTGACACGGTCATGCTTTAGCCACAGTACGGTACTGTAGTTAACTGAAGTAGTGAGCGAGTTCTGCAGGGACCACAGATAGGGCTGGATATTGGGGCGTGGCCTGCTACCGGCCGTGGGTTCGCTAACTGACACGGTCATGCTTTAGCCACAGTACGGTACTGTAGTTAACTGAAGTAGTGAGCGAGTTCTGCAGGGACCACAGATAGGGCTGGATATTGGGGTGTGGCCTGCTACCGGCCGTGGGTTCGCTAACTGACACGGTCATGCTTTAGCCACAGTACGGTACTGTAGTTAACTGAAGTAGTGAGCGAGTTCTGCAGGGACCACAGATAGGGCTGGATATTGGGATGTGGCCTGCTACCGGCCGTGGGTTCGCTAACTGACACGGTCATGCTTTAGCCACAGTACGGTACTGTAGTTAACTGAAGTAGTGAGCGAGTTCTGCAGGGACCACAGATAGGGCTGGATATTGGGGCGTGGCCTGCTACCGGCCGTGGGTTCGCTAACTGACACGGTCATGCTTTAGCCACAGTACGGTACTGTAGTTAACTGAAGTAGTGAGCGAGTTCTGCAGGGACCACAGATAGGGCTGGATATTGGGGCGTGGCCTGCTACCGGCCGTGGGTTCGCTAACTGACACGGTCATGCTTTAGCCACAGTACGGTACTGTAGTTAACTGAAGTAGTGAGCGAGTTCTGCAGGGACCACAGATAGGGCTGGATATTGGGGCGTGGCCTGCTACCGGCCGTGGGTTCGCTAACTGACACGGTCATGCTTTAGCCACAGTACGGTACTGTAGTTAACTGAAGTAGTGAGCGAGTTCTGCAGGGACCACAGATAGGGCTGGATATTGGGGTGTGGCCTGCTACCGGCCGTGGGTTCGCTAACTGACACGGTCATGCTTTAGCCACAGTACGGTACTGTAGTTAACTGAAGTAGTGAGCGAGTTCTGCAGGGACCACAGATAGGGCTGGATATTGGGGTGTGGCCTGCTACCGGCCGTGGGTTCGCTAACTGACACGGTCATGCTTTAGCCACAGTACGGTACTGTAGTTAACTGAAGTAGTGAGCGAGTTCTGCAGGGACCACAGATAGGGCTGGATATTGGGGCGTGGCCTGCTACCGGCCGTGGGTTCGCTAACTGACACGGTCATGCTTTAGCCACAGTACGGTACTGTAGTTAACTGAAGTAGTGAGCGAGTTCTGCAGGGACCACAGATAGGGCTGGATATTGGGGCGTGGCCTGCTACCGGCCGTGGGTTCGCTAACTGACACGGTCATGCTTTAGCCACAGTACGGTACTGTAGTTAACTGAAGTAGTGAGCGAGTTCTGCAGCTCAGTTACCATACTAGTTTGTACAACCGGTTGTTCTTTGATGTATCCCCCACCACCACGAATCTCATAATTATAATTTTATTTTTCTCTCTGTGGAAATATTCCGCCCCCTCCCAAAAATGTGTGCCTCCCTGGGCACCGGCTATCTTGCCTAGAGTTAGAAACACCCCTGCTGAAAAGACAGTGAAACAGAAGTCGGAGACCCATACTGACAAAACTAAGATAATGACATTAAAACAGCAATAAACTGAGAACTATAAAATCTGTCTTTGCTACAGGGAACAAATATAGAGGAATTCACGACGTAGAAACATACGATGAAAGAATACATAGCTATTTTTTCTTGTCCCGAAGGACAAGTCTCGGGCTGTTAGAAGACGCACGCCAATGCAGGTCGGAAACGAAGAAGATGAGGCACATTGAAGGTAGAGTAGTTCGTGTATGTGTGTAGATGTAGTTTGCAGCCATATAGGTAAAGGAAGTGGCTGATGGAAGTGCCATTAAGTTTAGTTTATACATGAGGGCGGGCAATACAAGGAGGAGTAACGCAGGTCGTCAAAGCTGGAAGGAGGCGACAGGGACGCGTCAAGGTAGGCGGTGGACACAAAGAAGAGGGCTAAAGACTTGGTAAGAAGTTGGGGAAAATTTAAGTTGTTATGTGCTCAGGAAGGATGGCAGGTTGAGTATGTTTGAAGATTGGAAAATGTTTCTATTTCTATGACGATGGCGGCGAGGAGTTCTGGGAGGAGGTTCATCGGCTATTGTAAGGAGGCAGTTAATGCGAAAGGAAGGTTTGCGGGTGTTGCGGATAGTTCTGTTGATGGGTTATGGATTGTAGGGAAGTGCGTTGTTTTGCAGTTTGTATTTCCAGTTGATCTTGTACAGGAAGGAGTCAAGGTTTAGGAATGGCTAGGGAAGATCTTGTACATAGCTAGTGTTTACCTAAGATATATATACGGGCGCGCGCGCGCGTGTGTACATATAAAATTGGATACAGAAAAATATAAGTCATGTGGAACATGAGGAGACTAAGTAAGTGGGTCTAAAATAAACACAAATAAATAAACAAAACCGCTTCGTGTACACACTTGAAACGCTGGACCAATCTACTTAAACATTCAACCGACTGAGACTGTCTCGCAGTTTGTTTACATTGGTTGGATAACAGATAGAGTTGAAGGCGCCTATTGCGATGTTGGCGAGCGATATGAAAAACCGAAAGCCATTTGGAATTTGTAAAAAAACATCTGGAAATCAAGAAGACTATGCTCCAATAAAACTACAATTAATTTGCTAAAAAACATCTGAAAATCAAGAAGACTATGCTTCAATAAAACTACAATTAGTAACTTTTTACTTTCATGTTCCGTAAGGAAATGGAAGTATGGTGATCGCGATAATCGTGGTCCAATTTCCAATTCCATGGGAAATGGAAAAAAATCGTGTTCGAGATAAGGGCAGATTCTGATTGTACTCCCCTCAAAACATGAAGAAAAGACATTTTCCGAAATGTGTGTGTGTGTGTGTGTGTGTGTGTGTGTGTGTGTGTGTGTGTGTGTGTGTGTGTGTGTGTGTGGAATTTTTTATATGGCGAACGATAACTGTCGCAAATTCAAACAGAATCAAATAATTTTTAGCATATGTGCCCTAGTTGTAGAGGACTCAAGGTCTATTGATTTTGGTGAAGATCGGTTAAGGGGAAGGGGAAGTTTACCTGCAACGTTTTACGTTTTAACAAGAGTAAAGTACTTAATTTTGATAAATAAAGTATCCTGAAATGAAGTTCATAATAATCCACTGTAGAAAGGTTGAAGAAATATCTATAAATGAAAAGGATAGTTAAAGGGGGGAAGGGGTAATTGTTTGTATTGATGTTATAAATTTATTAGAACGAAAACTTGAAAAATTCAATAAAATAAAACAATTGATATCGTTCCATGCTATGTAACCACGGATACGTAAACAAAATAATTTTTCGTTTTCAGAAATTCACAAATTACAAACGCTGGGCGGTATTCTTTCGCGTTGTTTAAATAAAAGATAATTTAATTTTTTATTTTTAAAATAGTAACAGCTAGGTCAGTCGTATTTTGATTATCTTTCTCAGCGTTTTTACCAAAAGCATGCTGATATATTTGATTTCGTTCTGAGTGCACGTATTAAAAATAATTTTATAAGTAATCAGAACATGGAAGTCGTGTATGGTTCTCCATACTGATTTTTATTTCAACCACGCTTCTGTCTTCTTATCAAGCTGTAAGGTACGGAAAATCTGTATTAATACTATATGATTAATGATTTTGTGGTATTAAACACGTTGATTTGTTGGTTAGTGTTAATAATTTTTATTGAACGAGCGAAGCGGGTTCTCAGTTTTAACTCGCCGTTTGACTCTATTTAGGATACCAAGACACAATAACTGTTGAACGCGTTAACCGATTTCCGTAAAACTTGGCATGCGTGCGTGTGTTGACTTTAACCCTACAAAATCCTACAAAATAATTGTGAGGCGGGAGGCAAAAAGTGCCGGGATACAAATTTTGAAAAAAAAACGTAAAAGTCTATGTATGATATAAAATTACAGGAATTTTAAATCGAAATACGAATTCCTGGACTTTGTTGTCCATGACGTGTCCGTTGATTAATTATTACTACTGACTCAGAACACACACAAAGAACAAAACAAATTTGGTTTACCTGGTGTATACAAACTAAACTGCTCAGGATGTACATAGGCCAGACAGGACGTAGCTTCAAACAGAGATACATTGAACACACAAAAGCACTACACTCCACCGAATCCACTTTTGCAAACCACCTCACATGAATATTCTACACGTAAACACAAGAGGCCCAAAACTAGAGACTCTTGAACAATTATAAATACACAAAAAAACATAAAAACAACCTCCTAAAGGAACAGACACAATTCAGATCACACATACTATTCGAACATATCACACACACACACACACACACACACAGACATCGATCTTTCGAACGACGGCACCGTCACCAAAAATATGACGGACAGCGCTCCTAGCGGCAGCCTCTGACGAGGCTTGTAATAAGCGAAAACTAGTTCAAGCGACAAGGTAAAAGTTTAACATTTTTACCAATAAAAATTAGTGTTCCGAGTCGGTAGTGATACATCTATAGTTACAAAATACGAATGTAGTGTCCATTTTTAGAAATTTCAAAATTTTGGGACGCAAGGGCCCAAAGACTAGGGCAAAAGTTGGATAAATTGGAAGTTACATATGGGATATCAAATTAAAGAGAATTTTAACCAAAATCTGAACTTACAGTTACACTTACAGTTTTTGACCCAGGGCCGATAAATGAGATCAAAAATTTGAAAAAATTGTAAAAATCCAGTCGGGTGTTAGACTAAAGGGAATTTTCAATAACACTGATCTGATTCATTAGAATTTTTGGCGTTTATTGTATGACTGCTCTAAAATTTTTAATTTACTAAACAAAAAATAGTTCGGTAACCGGTATATCTGTAATTTTTATGATAATTAAAAAATTATCTAATATAAAAATGTATCCAATAATAAAGGTATTTTATATAGGGGATAAGTCAAGTCCACGTCCCCGTCGTGCCCCCTGGGACCTTCTGTAGCCACATTGTAGCTACAGATGCTAAAGGACCTCAGTGAAGACCAACGGACGGAATGGTGGAAGAGATCTCAATGATCTAACAGCAGGACGTGCGGAAGAGTCTTAGAGGAGCAGACCTCTTCAAAAACCTGGGTTCATCTGGCTCCGGATGATAGCACCAAGTAAGGGCCCCTGCCTAGGGTTACTGGTGAAACCCGGTCAACGGTCTCAAAGGCGGATGAGGCATCTCAGTTTCCAACGGCAGAGAGAGCGGAAGAACCTAGTGGAGTAAACCACGAAAAACAATCATTTCGAACTAACAATCCGATCTTAATTCAGAATTTAATTCCTACTTTTGCACTTTATACAATTTCAATTGCAGTATGGAAAGCCTGCTAAATAAAGGCACTACCCCAGGTGGTAACTTAAAAAACTTCAGAAGGTTGGAAATTAAGAAGTAATGATGAAATATATCAAAGTATAGAAAATATAACAGAAACAATGAGAAAAAGAAGACTATTATTTTTTGAAGTTATACTTCTTTAGGCGCGTTAAGGGTAAAATTTTTTATATGTAACGAAATGCCCGCGCACCATGCAACGGAAATGGAAAGTTAACAGGATGAAGTTAGCCGTGGACAACGTGCCTGAGGCCAAAAAACCAAAACATTTTGGTCGCGGCCCCGATGGATCTGCTGGTGCTGATCGTGAATGGAAATATAATTTAAAAGTAACAATTAATAACCCGATGATTTATTTCTTCAATTTTCTGTTAGTTATTTCATGCCATGAACGTCTTGCTCATTTATATATTACAGAAAAAGAAAATTGCTGCGCAACAATTATAGCCTACATAGGGCAAGAATCGTACAAAAATTATATTACCTAGCTGGTGGTTTACACAATACCGTTGCGTTAAATATAAACACAGGCTTGTATTCGTAAATAATAATAATTGTGAAACGTCACACGCACACATATCACGTGGTCAGCAAAACTGAATTTTTAATTACATCAATTTCTGAATTCATTAGAAGTCTACTCAGAAACTTTCTGCAGAAACTACCGGGCAACTAACTTATAACTCTAACTCACTATAGTAATTAACTTTTCTTTTTAAATAACTTTATATACATTGTGCTGTGAAATATTTTTCGGTGACAAAAATTGTGTAACCAAATTTTAATAAGTGTTTAAAAAACATTTCGGTCGCGGCCCCGATGGACCTGCTGGTGCTGATCGTGAATGGATATATAATTAAATAACTTTATATACATTGTTCTGTGAAATATTTTTCTGTGACAAAAATTGTGTAACCAAATTGTAATAAGTGTTTCAAAATATTTGAGGTTAATTTTTCGTAAGTATTAATTTCAAAAGTCTTTTTCATATTAAATCAAAAGTTTCGATAAGTATTCTATCATTATGTTTGCTTTAATCCAATAATCTAATATATATTTCTATATTTTAAATTATAGATCACACTTAATTATTCAGAAGTCTATCTAAAAGTAAATCCATTACTATAATACACTATTCGTAAGTATTTTGAGCTATTTGATAAAAAATTAATTTTTTCTCTACTAAAATATTATAATATTCAATTTAAATTAATTTCATTGAATTACATTATTATCTTTTAGTGTATAATAGTCATATTATAAACACACAAACACTTACATGCTATAAAAAAATAGTGGCAAATAAACCTCAGCAGTGTAGATTTGATGCAACTTTTATGCCTTGCCGATCTACAACTATATTATCACCTATGCGAAAAGATGAGCCTGAATTCAAAAATTATGCAAATTGTTATAAAGATATTAGGGTTAATCTCGAAAATAATGATCACTCTGATTTTGATTCTTTTTATCAAAATAACAATATTTTCTCAGACGAAGATTACTGCAATATACTTCGAGCTGGAATTAAGAGGCCAAGAGTTTTTCTCAAACGTCAACCGTATGAAAAATGGCATAATAATAACGATAAACAAAAAGAACTTTTGCTACATGTCATCTCCAATCTATTAACTCCAAACCGCAATCCGTTCCAAATATTTTTCACGGGTCCAGCTGGATGCGGCATCTATAACCGATAATCGTATTTACCATCTCCCTTCACTCTTATCATTCTACTCGTATGCATTTTTAGCATGCATGTTAACCCTTAGTTTTTCAATCACGCCAAAGAAGTATAACTTCTAACGCGCGTACATAAGTACACGCACCCACAATTTTTGGACATTTATATAGAATGGATGACAATAGATTGACAAAGCAAATCTTCAGATATCTGTGGGGGAAGAAGTCACCATCAAGTTGGATTAAAGAAGTCCAAAAGTATTTAGAAAAAAATAATATACACGCAGAAGAAGCAATTGACAGAGACGTTTTTCGGGAAAAAGTGTTAAAAATGGAGGGAGTCCAGGGTAGGAGAGATAAAAACGCAGGTTCAAAGTGGACTGAAGACAGAAGAGACACAGTGAGAAGATGAAAGAATATTGGAAAAAAAGAAAAGAACAAAGAGTAAAGAATTGAAATTGGCATGTGGTCCTTAGATGGCCGATACAAAAAAAAAGGTATTTTGTTCAAAATTGTGAGCGAGGTGTGCAGATCAGGGAGCATATTGATATTAGCCTAGCGGGTTGAACTAGTGAACTTGAGTTCTAACAGTTATGATATTACTATAGTTTATGGACAGTTATCACGAGTGCAGCTTTGTGAGTACAACTATATAGGTGTTCCAAATCGGATGGCACCTAAGGGATTAGAAGACTCTTACTCTCGCACGCGCACTCACAACCGGCGCGGCCCGACCCGGACGGTTCGAGTATAAGTATACGGTCCAATTCAAAACTATAAAATTGTTAATTTAGCTTATAATTCAAATTAAACAATAATTTTTGTAATCTCCGTATAATTGTGAGAGAAATGAGTCCAAATAACACATAATTGCGATAAACACGAGTATTTTAAGGATTCCTAAAGCCAACGCAGAATTGGAGTACTTAATAAAGATTCCATTATGTAGTAATAAGTATGTTGGTGATATCTTGATGATTATAAACAAAAATGTATTTACAATTTACATACATGTGCAAAATTACGCGCCGGTAATATGAAAATTTGTATTTTTTCCACAATAACAAATACTGTCTTGTACGTAATATTCATAAAAAAATTAATTTATTTAAAAATGTATCACAATGAAAAAAAGAATATCAGTTATTTGATATATGCAATATACACACATAACACACATTATTGCAATAAAGATCAGTCGAGTTGTGCGTGATTATCAACGAAAATTAAATAACATTTACAAAATACTAATTTCTAAAACAAAATAATATTAAATTCGACTGAGTTCTACATCTAAAATATATAACGACTACCGTCGTGCTTGGTGTCCATTTAAAATCTTTAAAATTGTATGGAGACTACAAATATGCTAAACTCGTTTGTTAAAAAATTCTTATGAAAAAAGTTCCAGTTATGTAGTAGATGCCCCAGTAGATGATTCATACCCCAGGCGTGCGGGCCAGCTGTGTGTGTGTGTGTTAGTAAGGGTGTCCTAATCCCTCAGGTGCCATGAGACTTGGAAGCAATAATGATGGACTACGGTCTAACAAGCCGGTAATTGTTTAATAGTCAGATACCAGCCGTGAAAGGCTGCGTTCTTTAATAAATAATGATAGCTACAATACGATGTTTAAAACATTAACTCTGAATATTACTATTTTATTTTCTATTGCTTCTATTGAAATTATCCTTTCCAAAACACAGAATTGAAAACCTTAAACATCTATTCTCGATCAGCGTCGTCAGCGCAGTGTAGAAGTATTATCGACAGGAGGGTGGTGGAATTTCAAACTTTACAAAACGGACAAGACGATGGAAATCGTGGCCCCGCGACAACGAACAGTCGTGCAGCGATGCCAAGATCATAGTACAGGCAAATTAGACGAAAAATGGGCGATCAGTGGAAATAATTCGGAACAATCTGAAATTTGGTACACGTGTTTGGGTTAGGCCTAGAAATAAGCCAGCAAAACTCAATTAAAATCAATCGCCGGGAACGGCCGCCATCTTGAAAAATCTATTTCCGGTATGTGTTTTTCAGCATATTTTTGTTTTTGTGTGCAAAAACCATTCAAGGTAGAATAAAATTGTACTGAACCTTTTTTGTAGAGCATAAAATTTCCTCTTATTTGAAAAAAAAAAATCTTTTCTGTGGGGCTTAGACTCTATGGCTGAGAACGGCCGCCGTCTTGAGAAATATATCTCGGGGCACGTGTTATCAGCATATTTTTGTTTTTTGTGCAAAAACCGTTCAAGATAGGATACAATTGCACTGGACCTTTTTTGTAGAGCATGAAATTTCACATAAATGGGAGTGTGTCAAAGAGTGTGCCATCTCCATCAAAGAGTGTGCCAACTACAAGTCCAATAACGAAATTAACACGCTTACCTTCAGCCAAAGAAATTCAGTCTAGTGCCGAAATCCCAACAAAACCATTCTAAAGGAAGGAAGGGTTCGGTCTTCAAAAAGTCATCATTAAGGATCATGAAGAAATCCGTTCACGTACGGTCAAGAAGTGTTACACTACTCCTGCCGAGTTGACTTGGATGACAGGTCGATTTTTAAGGATGGAGAACATTACGAACTGGTCAGTATTCATGCGGATACTTTTTCAGTCTGAAAACAAAGATACGGCCAAAATTCTTTGTCTACCCTTCATCAACTTGAAGGCAGATACCAATGACGGAATCAACACAGTACTCCATTTTGCTGCCAATGAATGTCGTAGGCTACAGAAAACCACGACGATTTTGACTTTTGATCAACCTTTGTACATGCGAGCCCAAGATCTTGTTCACAGTCAACAAGGGGACACTCACTTGTCTAATATAGTTCTTCGACTTGGTGGTTTTCACTTACTTATGTAATTTTTAGGAGTGGCTGGCTACATGATTGATGGCAGCGGACTTAAAGAGTTGTGGCAAACGGTTTATGCACCTAACACAACAGAGCACTTGATGTCAGGTCATCAATATGCACGCTCCTTAAGAGCTCACCTTTTAAGCCAAACTGCTCTAGGAATGTTGATACTAAATGAGATGAGCCTGTCACCTGAGGTATGTGAAGAAGTAAAAGACAAGATTTTTGCTAGGTTAGAGGCTGATCCACCTACCAATGAGAAATCAACAGCTCGGAATTGATTACAATGACTGTAGAGACCTTCAATAAGGAACTAGAACGTCTCGAGGGAAATGGTGCTACATCCAAGCTTTGGATTCAATATTATAAAATGATATCCTTGGTTCGGCTATTCGTCTAAGCTGAGCGCATATGCTATTGGAATCTGCATCTTCAATGTGTGCGGCCTTTGCCAACATGATCCCTTTGTTTCATGCTGCTGGACATTTACAATATGCAAAATCAGCGCACTTATATTTGCAGGAAATGGTTGAGCTCGAAGACAAATTGACTCCTTTTGAATATGAAGAATTTGTTGAAAGGGGATACTTCTCAATACGCCGATCAGTAAAGGCTTGGACAGGTATATCGTCAGATATGACTATAGAATAGACTCTAATGAGATCTATGAAGACTTCAGGGGGGTTGACTCATGGCAGAGGAGTATCGCCATCCACTTTAGCACAATGAGTAGAGGGATAATGACAGTTCTGACTCACTTTCACTTTCTATCAGCTGGACCACAGCATCCGCGACTTTTTCGCGTATCTGGACCACAGCATCCGCGTTTTTTTTTATATGCCGCCTTTCGCGAGCCTAGATCACTTTCACTTTCTACTGGACCACAGCATCCGCGACTTTTTCGCGGATCTGTGTCAAGATCCGCGACTTTTACGCATATCTGGACCACAGCATCCGCGTTTTTTTTTTTTTTATATGCCGCCTTTCGCGAGCCTAGATCACTTTCACTTTCTATCACTTGATGCATTATATTAAATATATGATCAGGGTTACCAACCTTGCGTGAGTTCAAATTTGTTGTTGTGTGTTATAATGTATATTAAATCTATACGATCAGGTTTACCAACCTATGGTGGGAGGGTTCCGACATGATGCATTATAGTGTATATATTAAATATATGATCAGGGTTACCAACCTTGCATGAGTTCAAATTTGTTGTGTGTTATAATGTATATTAAATCTATATGATCAGGTTTACCAACCTATGTATGGGTTCAAACTTGATGTGTGTGTATTATAGTGTATATTAAAATATATGATCAGGGTTACCAATCCTGCATTACTATGTATAGAACAGATCTGTCAACATTTTTTTTCTTCGGTGGGAAATTCAAAGTTATCCATCACATTTGAATGTAAGTAAAACTATCTCTCCCCCTCTCTCTCTCTCTCTCTCTCTCTCTCTCTCTCTCTCTCTCTCTCTCTCTCTCTCTCTCTCTCTCTCTCTCTCTCTCTCTCTGTCTCTCTCTCTCTCTCGCACACGCCAAGTCTGTGCGCGCGCGCGCGCGCGTGTGTGTGGTAAAGTGTTACGCATAAAAAATAAAAAAAAATCTTGAAATAAGGTATTTTCAAAAGTTTTGTGTACACATACAAATCGCTATCGGACGATGTACGTGCTGCTCACACACACACACATTGTGTGTGTATGTCTCTCTCTCGCTGCAAACGTTGACAAGAATTCCCTTATTCAAAGCGATTACGTTGTCACAGTACACGAACTTAAATATACCTTACAGACCATTGTAATTTTAAAAATTCATTTTTGCATTAATTAAATATATATCGTAAACAATGAAATAATAATAATATTTTGTAATTGTAAGATTTTTAATAAAACAATTATCAGTTTAAATAATAATTTTCATGATTGTAAGCAAACGTTTTGTGTACACACACACATTGTGTATGTCTCTCTTTCGTTGCAAACGTTGACAAGAATTCCCTTATTCAAAGCGATTGTATGTGTACACGAATTTAAATATGTGTTACAGACCATTGTAATTTTAAAAATTCATTTTTACAATAATTAAATATATATATATCGTAAACAATGAAATAATAATATTTCGTCATTAAAAAGTTATATTCAGTGTGGTAATTAACTATGTATGTATGTACACACACACACATACACACACACACACACACACACACAACGATACAGAATTAGATTTAGTTATTATTCGCTAACTTAAACCAGAGGTAATTAACCTTGTGTACGTCGTCTAAATCAAGCGCTCTACTTTCTAATTTGACACCTGTCAGTCATTAGCGGCGCTGACAGTCATTACTCTAAAAACGGACACACACACCAGCTTTCCCCACTGCCATTGTACAATATATACGCAAGGAAAATTAGCGAAAATTTCTCATTTGACTGCCTGCGCGTGCTGATACTGTACGTATTAGTGTCTTCAGTATACACATCTTCTTTGGTAAGTGTACAGATTTTATTTAAACGTAAAAATTATCGTGTGCATTATTTATTGAATTTAATACATGTGTGTGTGATCAAATTATTCTTAATGTATTTTGTATATTAATTTTATTGTATGTAACGATTTTATATAAACGTAAAAATTATTGAATTTAATACATGTGTGTGTGTGATCAAATTATTATTATGTCTGCTACAATTTTCTGAAATATATTCTTAATGTATTTTTATATTAATTTTATTGTATGTACCGATTTTATTTAAACGTAAAAATTATTCACATTAATTTTTATTGTATGTACAGATTTTATTTAAACGTAAAAATTATTTGCATTATCAAGCACATTATTTATTGAATTTAATACATGTGTGTACGTGTGTGTGTGTGTATGTATGATCAAATTATTATTATGTCTGGTACAATTGTCTGAAATAAATTCTTACCGTATTTTTATAGTGGCAATTTCTCATTTGACCGTCTGCAGGTGTGCTGATATACATCGTGAAAGCTATCACGGCATTTTTTTTACACAACTTTCATCATTAAGGGTGTATAGACAACACGCACACATACTAGTTGGTGAGTGTACAGATTTATTTAAACGTAAAAACATTATCAAGCGCATTATTTATTGAATTTAATACATGTGTGTGTGTGTGTGTGTGTGTGTGTGTGTATGATCAAATTCTCTGAAATATTTCTTTAAACAAACATTTTGTAATGTAACAAATTTAGAAAGCAGGTCACCACGAATGATGACATTTATATCTCTCTAATTCTGTTGTGGACATGCATAGCTGTAAGCGGTGACTATTTCCTTATGAAAGTGGAATGTAGACTTTCCTAAATTATTTGCATTAAAACATCATCAAGCGCATTATTATTTATTGAAGTTAATACATGTGTGTGTGTGTGCGCGCACGCGTGTGTGTATGATCAAATTATTATGTCTCACTTCTAATTGAAGGTATATTTTAGGTATAGCTGAATGTTAAGCGTACAACGCCCGTCCGTCATTTAAGTGTACGTGTGTGTGTGTGTGTGGACAACGCTCGCTAGTTTGCTGCAAGTAAGTAAGTATACATTATGGAGTGGGTTATACAAATAATAATAAAGTGTGTTTGTAATATATACATTTTATTAAAATACATACACACCGCTCCAAGATTATATTAAACAGTTTTACAATTAAAAATACATATACAGCTCCAAGATTATAGTGTTACAAGTATGAAAATATATCTAAGTATTAAAATATATCTAAACTAGTTGTACAATTAAAATACATGCACACACACACACACACACACACAGCTCCAATATTATAATGTTACAAATATGAAAATATATATATTTAAAACTAGTATTTACAAAATATGTATAAAATAAGACTTAAACACGTCTATGTACTGTGTTGGACAATGGCGTATATTCTACAAGCGAATCATGTAGTATCATACAGTAGGCGGTTGTCTGTCTAGGAAAATTCATTGACGATTCAAATTCTAAACGTACATCAACTGCTGAAGACTTAAGTGCATCGTCTTGTCTGCTACAATCGAACACAAACAGCGGGGCTTTTGATTTGAATAATTCCGGTGTCAGTACTGGGCTGCCGTCTAAACGGTGGTAATACGAACTTTGAAAACTGGCGTACATATTGTACAATAATGCAAAACGGTCTTTCCCAATATCCAAGTTTAAATTATCGTAAGGATAATACTTGTCGTTTAGAAACAGTCTCGCATTGATCACGTTACAGTGATCAAATTCATCGGCGTGTGCTGTCAGTACATTTTTTCTTGCTGTCTGAAACGCTAACACAACAAAGCGTGGTTTTTCTAGCTGACTCGAGGTCTTGACAATCCAATTCTGCCTTTTAGTCTGTGGTAAGGCAGGATACTCGTGCAACTCCCAGGTCCTAAAAGGCATAGTTATCGGGTGGTCTTTCTCTATGAGTCGTAACAGCGGTAATCTGTACGCATTAGCTACATGTACATAAGGCATTTCCCAGTAAACTTTATCTAGTTCAAGAACACAATTAGCAGTCGTTTGTCCGCTTACTAAAACCATAGCGTTTATGTCGGTAGAAGCGCGTAGGAGTATAAGTTCTTGTTTCACGTTCAGCACGATGCGTGTATAGTCTTCTGCGAATCCTATTAGCATTTTCAGTGGTATACAAAAGTTGAATTCGCCGTCATCATTCACTTTTAATATGTTCGTGGTCGGTGCCACCCAACCTGCGTTTTCCATTGCGTTACGTGTGTTGTTGTTGAGTGATAGAAAAGTTTTAATAGTTGACGTAACACCGACGTTTCTGGTATGGTCCACTACCACTCCGGCCAACTCGTAACGAATCTCTTCAAAGAGAAATGCTATAGCATTGTTCACCAGTTCCACATTCAGTGCAGTATCTGCAGCCACACTAGGGTTTTTAACCAACTTGCCTTCGATGTAGAGGAAACTTTCTGACGGCAGTGTAAAGACGTCCTGTTGTTGTATTGGCACACGTATTTCATCATTGTTTCCATATCTTGTTGTTGCGTACGGTGCGTGTGAGTGAAATGAAAAGTGTGTGATACTGTCTTCAAAGAACGGTTGCTGCTCCACAGATAATATCCCACTCGCCATGTTACTTGTTTACAACAAAACCCAGTGAAATCAGGAAACGACGGTTAACTGATGTTAATCGTTTCAGTTTCGAACGAGTACTGATGCGTTTCCTAACTGATCTTTCTTCTTCTTCTTTTTTTATTACTGACGACTGTGGCAGCAGCGGTGGCGAAGAAACAAAGTACATGCCCATGTCTATAGTCGTTTTAGATGTAAACGCACAGTGATGACTTCCCCGCGAAAATCTATTACGTCACCGTCCTGATCGTGTAAAGATAATGTTATGTTGTCCAAACGACTCACATTCACAGGTAGGTATATGACGTTTGTAGGCGATTCAATTATTTTGAATCCTGGTTCGACTGACGGATAGAACGAGTGCAGCGTGTGCTCGGTTTTACCGTTCTTGTATGATACTTGCACTATATTGCACCTTATCAGTATACTGTTCACTTTTATAATGTTAACTGTGGCGTCAGACGTGTGAGTTTTATTCGCTTCAAGCAGACGCTTTTCCTTGAAACCCAGCATATCACCGATACCGTACACTGTTTGTTGAAAGTCAATATCCAATGCACAAGTCAGTTCACATTTCAGTGTATTGTTGTTAGGACGTAGACTAATCTTTGAGTCTCCTAACTGCTTTTTGAGGAAGGCTTCTATGTCACCGATTTCATAAGCACCTGTAGGTAAAGTTATCAAGTCCCACGTTGTTCCGTCCCGTAGTACTGGAAACACGTTGTTTTTTCCCTCAATCACGTTCGGTATACTGTTGTATGTAGTAAAGTCCAATAGACCTACATACCATTCGCCGTTTGTTAGTTCGAGAGGCGGGAAAAAGTCACATACAAGAGCAGCAGCATTCGTACCTGTTAAGGTGACCGACAGCGAAGACATCTTGTCGCTTACTGATCACTCACGCGTTAAGAAGTCCAAACATAAATGTCCGCAGATGACCGTGTGTGGTGGCTGGTCACGCTCGTAATTGTAGTAAATGTCAGTGTCGGTTCCAAAATACTGTGTCAGCTCAAGAGGTGGCCGCATATTACCATACGCATCATAGTAGTAAACTTGTTTGTTTCGCTTCTTGTAGCAAACCCAGTGCGTACCAGGTCCTTCTGCACTGTCCAGATTAACAACTGCACTCTCATTCTTCCATGGTCGTGTGTGTGGTAAAGTGTTACGCATAAAAACTCCTCTGAAATAAGGTATTTTCAAAAGTTTTGCGTACACATACAAATCACTGTCAGACAATGCACCAACTGGTATGTAAATTAGTTTTTTTGTCTGTAAGGACGTAGGTATAGACCTGATGCTATTTTTTTATTGTTACGTTTATGTCTTGAGACTGCTTTGCGTTTGCAGGTCGTTTTGCGTTTGTTCGCGGATTGACGTTTAATTCCTGAACCCTTCTTCTTCTTCTTCTTTTTTCTGCAACCACTACGCGAGCTCCCTCCACCCACTGCCGATTTCGCTTTCATTACGGCGACTACAGCCGCAGCATACGCTCTTTCACTAACACCGGAATTCCAATCTTTCACTCGTTCCCACGCTTTGTCGGCAAGAACGCGATCAGCTATACGTCTTCGACTGTTGTCTTTGTACCTTGCGTAGGCGATATCGTGTTCGCGACAGGCTTCGTCCAGCTCGTTGATTCCGCGCTCGCTACGCGCCAATCTCTCTTTGAGTTTTGTTCCAGGTCCACAGAATCGGTAGCCGGGTAGGTGTAATTCTACTGGTAATGCGTCCACCGCTCGATTAATCAAAGTAGGTACTGACGAAACGATAGCGGGCACAGTGTTTTTAAGTATTTTTCCAATTACACCACGCCCCATTCTTTTCTTACGAAGTACGTGCATTCTTGTAAACAGATCTCCAATCCTTGATTTCAGTTTCCGTATCGAGAACGTCTATTAAACGCCCCACCTCTTCAATATATTCAGACAGGACTGAACGCTGTGTCGCGCTGTCTTGATATTTATAGACAAACTTTATTAGATTGATTATATGAGCGTGAAATACCTGAGTGACCTTGTACAATTCGGTCTTTATATGTAATTTTAATTCATGCATTTGTCGTACAGTGACCGCGTCTTTGTCATTGACACCGTTCGCTATATTCGTAATTTTTCTTGCGGCAGCGTAGAAAGCATCGCTTTGCAAACTGATTGTGTGTGCGTGTAAAAATTCCAAATTCACTGCGTCTTTGAAGTCAACAGGCGCTTGCACACGCGTTAGTCGACAGTCATTAACGATTACGTTACCTGCACAATCTTTTTTCAAACTCTTCTCGTCTACGTATCGTTTTGTGGCTGCATCTCTTGATTTAAGCGGATCGTTTAGCATTATTATTCGATGATCTTTTGCGTCTACGGTAGCGTTGTCGTTCTTGTACTGTAAGCATGTGTCCTTTACGTACTGTAAAGAAACAACATCGTGCAACTCTTCAGGATCACCCAAGTTGCATATCTTTTTGTTTTTCACATCAAAGTGACCGTCGTTAGTCACTCCTAAACCGATATCCTCACGCAGACTTCGATGAGTTTCTTTTCGCACTCTTACAGCGCTGTCGTGTCTACCGAACTTGTCTACACTCATATTTATGAAGAAGAACTGATGGTTATAGAACGGTGCGTCTGCTTTTTATATGATAATGCCGACTTCACGTAATTCTTCCAATATCGAAACGATTTCATTCCTATGACCAGTATGGCCGCTATTTTGAGACGCCATTAACAGTCTCAATCTATTAACCAACTCGTTAGGATCATCCCAATGCACGTAATCGATTGCAGTGTTCGGTTTCATCTCCATATAGCCACTCCCTGTACGTTTTCGTGCACTCGATGCAAACAATTTAGATATTACTAGTCGGTACTTGACGCCACTGTTACTGTTTATTCGCGTATTGTGTTTATATTTTTGTTTGTGTCCGTTGGTTGCTAGTAGTATGGACTTATATTTCCTCATATCGTCCTTATTGTATTTTTTCGGTAGTTTCATAAACAAAAGTTCATACAGACCGGGTGTACCCTCGTAAATTTTTCCTTTGACATGAAGTTGTCGTTATCATCGATTTTTACATTTGAATCACCTATCATAAATTTACCACCTTCGTATCGAACACCATACATGCGATCTATAATCCGTTTACAGTCCGCCGATTCACACAAACGCATATATTTGTTTGCTAATGAATCGTCGCTGAAATGTGAAGCGTTAGGGTTCCAGACGTCCGTGTCACTGAAATGAGAAGCGTTATGACTTTGCATACCACTTTCGTTTTCTGTTATTACGTGTTGTTTAGGCTCTTCTTGTTTTATCTGCTGCTTCTCCTCCTCCTCCTCCTCCTCCTCCTCCATCATATCACCACTTAACTTTCGTGAAATAGCTTCTAACGGTTCCAGAATCGATCTGTAATTTTTTCTAAACTTCTCGTCGCTTTCTCTGATACCGTGTTGTAATGCATGATATTTTTTCTTATGTTGTCGCTTATCGTATCTATATCATACACAAGTCGTTCCTCCTTATTCATCGCCATCGTGTGTGTTAGCAAGAGGACTGATTACATTACTACAGTGCAACCACTTTTATACTTCGTCGGAAACAATTATGAAACGATCAAAGCCGATTCTATATCTACCTTCATTTATTGGTGAGTCTTTGTCTATGACTAGAAATCCATAATGATCCTTCCACGCTTCCGTGCAAACGTCTTTGAAAGCATCATATTTCATATCTATGTTAACGTGATCATTATATGCATGTCGTAAATTTAGATCGTCTTGTTTGAACAATATCAACAAGTTAGCGTTGTCACGTACCAATTGTTTCGGTATCTGGCTATATGTCTGACATAGATAGAATGTGTCCACACCGCTATGTCTCCCCATAGCAAAATACTTTCGAATATTGTTTTATCTTTCACACGATACATCATCGAATACGATAACAGAGTCGAGACCAGTGATTTCACTCGGTAGTGGGACTTCTTCGTTCTCGCTGTATGCATGATAACCTAAACCTTCGTCAGCGAGTGATTTCATCACTGTTTCTAGCATTCTGTATTTTGGTTGAAATAATGATTTTGAAAACACGTATACGTTGCGGAAACGTAGTCCGTTGATATCAAACAGTAGGTTGAATAGCACATTAGATTTCCCACAGGAACTTGGGCCTGTAACGATACAGCGAATACTGTTCGGTAATAGCGGGCCATGTTTACGTTTAGCATTACCTTCGTCACCAGCCAAAAAGTCCATATCCTTTATTGGTAATTTGTTTGCTTGCTGTACAATCTTCATCTTTGTGAATACCGAAAGCATACTGTTTTCAGCACGTGCTGTCACCTTTTTTTTATATTAGATCTTTCTTATGTATCCATGCATCGTGTTTACCATCGAAACCGAGCCAACGAACACTCACTCTGTCACCTTTGCGTTGTAACACCTTTTCCACTAGGTATACGTCGCCGACTTTGGACTTACTAATCTCGTGCTCGTAAAAACCACCTTTTAACACTTTGTTTAGATGATCTTTTAGCAGATAAGTGACAGGGATGGTAGTGGATTGTACTTTATCCACAGTGAATATTTCGTTAGTCCAATTTGGAGTATAACCTTTGGCGAACGTCATTTTGTGCTTACTTATACGAACACGGTCACCAACTTTAAATTTGGGTGGTTTCGTTGGACTGATTTTAGGTGCTGTGTTCTTCCTTATTCGTTCCAACACTATATGTTCGTTGGCGTCATTCACTTCACTAGGTTTCATACCAATGGTTCTGTGTGTGGTATTGTTGTACGATTTCAGTAATGTAGGTAGTAGATCCAACCAGCGGTAGTGTCCTTGTTCGCTGAAAGCTCGATACATGTGTGTCTTCAGTGTGCGATTAAAACGTTCCACTATGGAAGCTTTTTTTCTCACTATAGGTTGAGTAATGTTTCACATTATACTTTTTTAGCAACGCTTGTACTGTGCTGTTGTAATACTCCTTCCCGTTGTCCGTCTGTAAATATTTCATTCGATTAGCAGTTAGTATAGGCTCTAGTGCATGCTTTACTTCTTTTCCTGTCTTTGTTTTCAATGGTACAGCGTACGCGTACTTGCTAAACGCATTGATCACTGTCATCATGTACTTGTACCCTTTGTTCACTCGAGCGTGTGGTATCATCTCTACAAGATCCGCCTGGTACAAGTCGTGTAGACCCTTCAATTCAACCGCACGCCTAACGAAATTCCTTCTTGCTGCTCTATGTAGCTCTAGAGCTATAGTCTTGCGTGCGTTGTTCATGGTTTAAGATACACTAACATAATACAGACGTTAAAAATACTATATATCTATAACAGTTTCTTTGTTTTTCAGTATTCACTCTCACGTCTGATTATCACCATGGCCGACCTTCAACAGAATCCAGAACATCAGCAGGAACAGGGACATCCTCAACAAGGTAAAAATTTACCAATTGTCTCTCTGTCTCTCTATAATTATGTAGCAAACCAAATTTGTTTGATATGAATTAACATATGATTCAACTCAGTCTAACATGTATAAGATAGTCTCTTGACGTTGTTTAGAAATTGATATGGCGGAGAAAATTTTTCGTGTTCCACCATAGGTATGTCACCTTCTCTCCAATGAACTAATTCAATTCCACAACAAAAGCATTTAACTCTATCGTCTATGAATGACATACTATGTCCACAAACATCATAATTTAGCGGATAGTAGTAAAACCCGGCAAACGCTAACTCGTCGGGGCTGACAAACGTCACTTCCCAATACTTGAACGATTTTCTTCTTTCACTTTCAATGCTAAAATCAGGAGTAGCTGTCATCTTCACAGTTTGCAATAAACTAGCCTATTACTAACGTGTACTATCTATTTACCTCAAACATGAATTTGTGTGTGTGTGTGTGTGTGTGTGTGTGTGTTATTCATCATTCCTATTAGCTAATACATGTGTTTCTATTGTTTCAGATATGACACGATTTTATATCGTGCGCAACACGAGTATTAGAGGATCCCTCATAACGTTTAATTACTTGCCCGTGTACACGGGCACATAAGAAGAAGATCCACCACACACGGTCATCTGCGGACATTTATGTTTGGACTTCTTAACGCGTGAGTGATTAGTAAGCGACAAGATGTCTTCGCTGTCGGTCACCTTAACAGGTACGAATGCTGCTGCTCTTGTATGTGACTTTTTCCCGCCTCTCGAACTAACAAACGGCAAATGGTATGTAGGTCTATTGGACTTTACTACATACAACAGTATACCGAACGTGATTGAGGGAAAAAACAACGTGTTTCCAGTATTACGGGACGGAACAACGTGGGACTTGATAACTTTACCTACAGGTGCTTATGAAATCGGTGACATAGAAGCCTTCCTCAAAAAGCAGTTAGGAGACTCAAAGATTAGTCTACGTCCTAACAACAATACACTGAAATGTGAACTGACTTGTGCATTGGATATTGACTTTCAACAAACAGTGTACGGTATCGGTGATATGCTGGGTTTCAAGGAAAAGCGTCTGCTTGAAGCGAATAAAACTCACACGTCTGACGCCACAGTTAACATTATAAAAGTGAACAGTATACTGATAAGGTGTAATATAGCGCAAGGATCATACAAGAACGGTAAAACCGAGCACACGCTGCACTCGTTCTATCCGTCAGTCGAACCAGGATTCAAAATAATTGAATCGCCTACAAACGTCATATACCTACCTGTGAATGTGAGTCGTTTGGACAACATAACATTATCTTTACACGATCAGGACGGTGACGTAATAGATTTTCGCGGGGAAGTCATCACTGTGCGTTTACATCTAAAACGACTATAGACATGGGCATGTACTTTGTTTCTTCGCCACCGCTGCTGCCACAGTCGTCAGTAATAAAAAAAGAAGAAGAAGAAAGATCAGTTAGGAAACGCATCAGTACTCGTTCGAAACTGAAACGATTAACATCAGTTAACCGTCGTTTCCTGATTTCACTGGGTTTTGTTGTAAACAAGTAACATGGCGAGTGGGATATTATCTGTGGAGCAGCAACCGTTCTTTGAAGACAGTATCACACACTTTTCATTTCACTCACACGCACCGTACGCAACAACAAGATATGGAAACAATGATGAAATACGTGTGCCAATACAACAACAGGACGTCTTTACACTGCCGTCAGAAAGTTTCCTCTACATCGAAGGCAAGTTGGTTAAAAACCCTAGTGTGGCTGCAGATACTGCACTGAATGTGGAACTGGTGAACAATGCTATAGCATTTCTCTTTGAAGAGATTCGTTACGAGTTGGCCGGAGTGGTAGTGGACCATACCAGAAACGTCGGTGTTACGTCAACTATTAAAACTTTTCTATCACTCAACAACAACACACGTAACGCAATGGAAAACGCAGGTTGGGTGGCACCGACCACGAACATATTAAAAGTGAATGATGACGGCGAATTCAACTTTTGTATACCACTGAAAATGCTAATAGGATTCGCAGAAGACTATACACGCATCGTGCTGAACGTGAAACAAGAACTTATACTCCTACGCGCTTCTACCGACATAAACGCTATGGTTTTAGTAAGCGGACAAACGACTGCTAATTGTGTTCTTGAACTAGATAAAGTTTACTGGGAAATGCCTTATGTACATGTAGCTAATGCGTACAGATTACCGCTGTTACGACTCATAGAGAAAGACCACCCGATAACTATGCCTTTTAGGACCTGGGAGTTGCACGAGTATCCTGCCTTACCACAGACTAAAAGGCAGAATTGGATTGTCAAGACCTCGAGTCAGCTAGAAAAACCACGCTTTGTTGTGTTAGCGTTTCAGACAGCAAGAAAAAATGTACTGACAGCACACGCCGATGAATTTGATCACTGTAACGTGATCAATGCGAGACTGTTTCTAAACGACAAGTATTATCCTTACGATAATTTAAACTTGGATATTGGGAAAGACCGTTTTGCATTATTGTACAATATGTACGCCAGTTTTCAAAGTTCGTATTACCACCGTTTAGACGGCAGCCCAGTACTGACACCGGAATTATTCAAATCAAAAGCCCCGCTGTTTGTGTTCGATTGTAGCAGACAAGACGATGCACTTAAGTCTTCAGCAGTTGATGTACGTTTAGAATTTGAATCGTCAATGAATTTTCCTAGACAGACAACCGCCTACTGTATGATACTACATGATTCGCTTGTAGAATATACGCCATTGTCCAACACAGTACATAGACGTGTTTAAGTCTTATTTTATACATATTTTGTAAATACTAGTTTTAAATATATATATTTTCATATTTGTAACATTATAATATTGGAGCTGTGTGTGTGTGTGTGTGTGTGTGTGCATGTATTTTAATTGTACAACTAGTTTAGATATATTTTAATACTTAGATATATTTTCATACTTGTAACACTATAATCTTGGAGCTGTATATGTATTTTTAATTGTAAAACTGTTTAATATAATCTTGGAGCGGTGTGTATGTATTTTAATAAAATGTATATATTACAAACACACTTTATTATTATTTGTATAACCCACTCCATAATGTATACTTACTTACTTGCAGCAAACTAGCGAGCGTTGTCCACACACACACACACACACGTACACTTAAATGACGGACGGGCGTTGTACGCTTAACATTCAGCTATACCTAAAATATATCTTCAATTAGAAGTGAGACATAATAATTTGATCATACACACACGCGTGCGCGCACACACACACACACATGTATTAACTTCAATAAATAATAATGCGCTTGATGATGTTTTAATGCAAATAATTTAGGAAAGTCTACATTCCACTTTCATAAGGAAATAGTCACCGCTTACAGCTATGCATGTCCACAACAGAATTAGAGAGATATAAATGTCATCATTCGTGGTGACCTGCTTTCTAAATTTGTTACATTACAAAATGTTTGTTTAAAGAAATATTTCAGAGAATTTGATCACACACACACACACACACACACACACACACATGTATTAAATTCAATAAATAATGCGCTTGATAATGTTTTTACGTTTAAATAAATCTGTACACTCACCAACTAGTATGTGTGCGTGTTGTCTATACACCCTTAATGATGAAAGTTGTGTAAAAAAAATGCCGTGATAGCTTTCACGATGTATATCAGCACACCTGCAGACGGTCAAATGAGAAATTGCCACTATAAAAATACGGTAAGAATATATTTCAGACAATTGTACCAGACATAATAATAATTTGATCATACATACACACACACACACACACACACACGTACACACGTACACACATGTATTAAATTAAATAAATAATGTGCTTGATAATGCAAATAATTTTTACGTTTAAATAAAATCTGTACATACAATAAAAATTAATGTGAATAATTTTTACGTTTAAATAAAATCGGTACATACAATAAAATTAATATAAAAATACATTAAGAATATATTTCAGAAAATTGTAGCAGACATAATAATAATTTGATCACACACACACATGTATTAAATTCAATACTTTTTACGTTTAAATAAAATCGTTACATACAATAAAATTAATATACAAAATACATTAAGAATAATTTGATCACACACACATGTATTAAATTCAATAAATAATGCACACGATAATTTTTACGTTTAAATAAAATCTGTACACTTACCAAAGAAGATGTGTATACTGAAGACACTAATACGTACAGTATCAGCACGCGCAGGCGTAATCTAAGCTACAAGATGCCTCGTCATATCCCCGTTTTCTTTCACAACCTTCGTGGCTACGACTGTCACCATTTAATGCAGGGTTTAGGAAAATATAAGGACCAACACGTATCCTGCATTGCAACATCCGGTGAGCGTTACGTCTCGTTCTCCCTGGGTCCCATGCGTTTCGTAGACTCTTTTCAATTTCTTAATCGCTCTCTGGACACACTCGTTACCAATCTGTCCACGTCCGGGAGCCAATTTCCTTTGCTCAGAGTGGAAATGCTTAGACGGGGTTTCGATGAACAGACCAATCTGCTCGTACGCAAGGGGGTATACCCATACGAGTACGTTGACAGTATTGATCGGTTCAACGAAACAAGTCTACCCGCTCGTGAACACTTTGATAACCGGTTGATGGAATCATCTATTTCGACCGCAGATTACGAGCACGCGCAAAACGTGTGGAGTGCATTCAATCTGCGTACGTTTGGAGATTACCATGATTTGTATTTGTTGACAGACGTAATGCTGCTGGCCGATGTCTTTGAAAGTTTCCGAGACATGGCCTTACGCGATTACTGCTTGGACCCGTGTCATTTTTACTCGCTTCCCGGACTCGCTTGGAACGCGATGCTAAAAATTACAGGGGTCGAATTAGAACTGTTGACAGAAATAAATCTGCATCTGTTCCTCGAGTCTGGGATCCGCGGAGGCTGCGCGATGATATCCAACCGTCACGCAGTCGCTAACAATCCTCTGATTCCAGATCAGTACGATGTATCGAAACCGACCTCCTTCATTCTGTATACGGACTGTAATAATTTATACGGTGCAGCCATGTCGCAACCACTCCCTTACGCAGACTTCCGATGGCTCGATCGTAACGAAATCGAGTCCTTGGACGTACGTAATGTGAGTGATGATTCCGACATCGGGTACATCCTCGAAGTCGACCTACACTATCCTAATACCTTACACGACCTGCATTCCGACTACCCGCTTGCACCTGTGCGCCAGCGCGTAACACCCGATATCCTTTCTCCCTTTTCCAAACGTTTACACGAGAGTATATACAGATCATCGTATAACGTATCAGGGTCATCCGTAGAGAAGTTGTTAACAACTTTGGAGGACAAACAAAATTACGTTCTCCATTATCGAAATTTGAAATTGTATTTAAGTCTTGGCTTAGAGCTGAAAGCGACTCATAGGGTGTTGTGTTTTAAGCAAAGCGCTTGGTTGAAACCGTTTATCGATTTCAACACCCGCAAGAGGCAAGCAGCCGTCAACAGCTTTGAAAAAGACCTTTTCAAACTGATGAACAACGCCGTATACGGTAAGTCGCTGGAGAACGTACGGAAACATATAGACTTTCAACTAGTCTCGAATGAACGACGGCTTCAAAAACTAGTTTCCACACCTAGGCTAAAACGTATGATTCGTTATACGAACGATCTGGTGGGGCTCTCACTCCGTAAAAAATCCATCGTTCTTTCCCGTCCCGTGTATGTCGGCTTCACGGTGCTTGACGTTAGCAAAACGATAATGTACGACTTTCATTATCGTTATGCTGTCGCCAAGTACGGTCGCAACGTTAAATTGTTAAATGACAGATACAGACAGTCTGATGTATTGTATTCAAACATCAGACTTGTATGCAGATATGAAGAAGGACCTACACGTTTTTGACAACGGATTACCCTACGTCTCATCCTTGTTATAGTCTTAAGAACAAAAAGGTTGTTGGACTGTTCAAGGATGAAACGTGTGGTCGTCCTATTAGAGAATTCGTGGGTCTCCGTGCGAAATGTTATTCGTACCTTGTGGCCCACGAAGATCCTACCAAAGAGTGTCAAAAACGTGTATGTAAAGGTGTGCCTCGAGTTGCGATTAAGAGGAGTCTGCGACACGATATGTATCGCAAGTGTCTCACTGATCATTGTCAGTTTTCTACCAGTGCACTTTGTTTACGTAGCGATCATCATACGCTGTACACGATGCGCGTAAATAAGCAAGCGTTGTCACCGTATGATGATAAGCGCTATATACTAGACAATGGTCATGATACGCTTGCATACGGTCATTATCGGATACGAAGCATCAACATGGAGAACAATGATGACGACGACACCTCCCCACCTACTAAAAAAATTTGTCTTCATGTGTAGTAACCCCTCCCCTCAACACTTGTTTCTTTCGTCAGTTGACGTCTCTCGGTGCTTCAGTTCAGACGTCTGTAAACGTAAGTTCGCATATTAATATCGCAACGATATTTGTATGTTTAAACATAATATATATATAGAGTTTGTAATGTGTGGTTTCTTTGTCTTACAGTATTATTATGGATAACACTGCAGTTATAATTGACTTCCAGTGCTTTTTCGACGACAACGGAAAATATATTGTGAAGGAACTGTCAATCATGGACGTTCTGAGATTTGCTGGTAGACATTGGATTTTGACTCCGCCTGCTACATCCGTTACGAATCCAAAATACGTTAGGACAAACCACTGGTTAACGTCAAATTATCATAGACTTAGATGGAGCGAAGGAGAGACACCGTACGACAATCTTGTTTCATTGTTAACATCACATACACGTATATATAAATATGTGTTTGTGAAGGGTTTTGAGAAAAAACGTTTTTTGCAATCAAAGATAATACACAATAATATCATCAATCTCGATGACTTTGGTTGTCCTAAAAACATACCGTATCTATTTCATGGAACAGAATGCCTTAGACATTTCAATTCTTCTGACCAATGTGCCAACTATAAGGTGCATGCTATTCGGGAATGGATGATTCACGATTTTTGCTTTAAACAAACATTTTTAATGTAACAAATTTAGAAAGTAGGTCACCGCGAATGATGACATTTATATCTCTCTAATTCTGGTGTGGACATGTACATACATGCATAGCTGTAAGCGGTGACTATTTCGTTATGAATGTAGACTTTCCTATGCCCTTGTTATATTTTTGGTGTCTCTAATTTCATCGACGTTACCACCACCACCCAAACTATCACATTGTACTGTCCTTTTGTGACGAATATTCTGTCATTGTTTGGTTCTCTCTGGTTTGATACAGACGTGTTCACTAGTCTCTTTCTCTCTCTCTCTCTTCTAATAATGTCGTCGTTTCTTGTAAAGTTTAATGCTGTAAGTGCTATCGAGTACAAGCGATGTTCAGAATTGACAGTGAATAAAAAATATCCCATCATGGTCTTAACAAATGTGGACACGAAGTATGGGAATTCTGTGCTTGCTACGTTGGAGGATGGTGACTGCCAGTATCGTGTCTATCTTCCCAAGAGGTATGCAGGTGTCTTCACGAATGAGGAGCTCAGACATATCAAACCTAAAGAACTACATTTAGTGTATCGAGGGATGAGAAATCAAACAACGCAAGTAGAGATTGTGTCCTAACGTCGTAAGTAGCAATCGTGTTAACAAGCAATTTATTGATGTGTGTGTGTGTGTGTGTGTGTGTGTGTGTGTGTGTGTGTGTGTGTGTAGTTTCAACTCACTGTACTTAACACTTTAATAATTGAATTTGTATGTACATGATAAATGTATCATTGATTCTATTTAGTTTTTTTTTTACAATGTTTCGTTGAATAATAGTTGGTTCGATTAGAAATTATTTGAAAGTACATTAACTTTATGCGATAAATGTATCATTGATTCTAAGCAGTATTTACAAAGTTCCAGTGAATAATATTTGGTTTGATTAGCAATTATTTGAAAGTACATTAACTTATGAAAAATGACACATACTTGAAAAAGTTTACTTACTTAACGCATTTGATTCTTTCTTTCCACTGACTGTGTGCGTGCATGTGATAATTGAATATTTATCGTATCAGTGATTCTAATACCGACTGTATTGTTATGTTACAGATAAACTTCCTTGTGAACTGTATCTACAGCCGTGAAATTATTATTTAAAAATCTTACAATGTCAAAATTATTATTATTAATATTGTATTTATTTTATATATATAACAATGTTTGTTTGTGATATATTTAATCAACGTAAAATGTATTTTTTGACTAATTGTATTATAGCGGTTTGTAAACTATATTTTAAGTTTGTGTACAGTGTTGTAAATATATATTTAATCATTTAAAACAATATTATTAATATTGTATTTATGAACTGTATCTACAACCGTGAAATTATTATTTAAAAAAAATCTTACAATGTCAAAATTATTATTATTAATATTGTATTTATTATATATATATAACAATGTTTGTTTGTGATATATATATTTAATCAATGTAAAATGTATTTTTTAGAATAATTGTATTATAGCGGTTGTAAACTATATTTTAAGTTTGTGTACAGTGTTGTAAATATATATATATTTAATCATTTAAAACAATATTATTAATAATGTATTTATTTTATATATATAACAATGTTGTTTGTGATATATATATTTAATCAACGTAAAGTGTAAATATATATTTAATCATTTAAAACAAATTATGGTTTATTTTAATTTATTTCGTTATAAACCTCTGAACATGCATGCAATTATTTGTATAGTAATCAGAAATATGTGTGAGAGAGAGAGACAATTTAATAATTTGTAGATTGTATCTTACAATCATGAAAATTATTATTTAAACTGATAATTGTTTTATTAAAAATCTTACAATTACGAAATATTATTATTTCATTGTTTACGATATATATTTAATTAATGCAAAAATGAATTTTTAAAATTACAATGGTCTGTAAGCCATATTTAAGTTCGTGTACTGTGGCAACGTAATCGCTTTGAATAAGGGAATTCTTGTCAACGTTTGCAGCGAGAGAGAGACATACACACACAATGTGTGTGTGAGCAGCACGTACATCTTCCGATAGCGATTTGTATGTGTGCACAAAACTTTTGAAAATACCTTATTTCAAGGAGATTTTTTTTTTTATGCGTAACACTTTACCACACACACACACACAGACTTGGCGTGTGCGAGAGAGAGAGAGCGAGAGAGAGAGAGAGAGAGAGGGAGGGAGAGAGATAGTTTTACTTACATTCAAATGTGATGGATAAATGTGTCTAGAGAGACAGAGAGAAAGAGGGAGGGAGAGTTACTTACATTCAAGAGAGAATTGATATCGACAACAATCATGATCATATAGTTTGAATTTCCCACCACAGAAAAATGTTGGCAGATCTTTTCTATACACACACACACACAATAATGCAAGATTGGTAACTCTGATCATATATTTTAATATATACACTATATAACACACACACACATATCGAGTTTGAACCCGATATCAAAGTCGTCAACAGTCATATAATTTACTATACACTATAATGCGTCTGCTAATATAGTTTGAATTTCCCACCGAAGAAAAAAAAAATGTTGACAGATCTGTTCTATACATAGTAATGCAGGATTGGTAACCCTGATCATATATTTTAATATACACTATAATACACACACACACACACACACATCAAGTTTGAACCCATACATAGGTTGGTAAACCTGATCATATAGATTTAATATACATTATAACACACAACAAATTTGAACTCATGCAAGGTTGGTAACCCTGATCATATATTTAATATATACACTATAATGCATCAAGTCGGAACCCTCCCACCATAGGTTGGTAAACCTGATCATATAGATTTAATATACATTATAACAAATTTGAACTCATGCAAGGTTGGTAACCCTGATCATATATTTAATATATACACTATAATGCATCAAGTGATAGAAAGTGAAAGTGATCTAGGCTCGCGAAAGGCGGCATATAAAAAAAAAAAAAAACGCGGATGCTGTGGTCCAGATACGTGTAAAAGTCACGGATCTTGACACAGATCCGCGAAAAAGTCGCGGATGCTGTGGTCCAGTAGAAAGTGAAAGTGATCTAGGCTCGCGAAAGGCGGCATATAAAAAAAAAACACGGATGCTGTGGTCCAGATACGCGAAAAAGTCGCGGATCTTGACACAGATCCGCGAAAAAGTCGCGGATGCTGTGGTCCAGCTGATAGAAAGTGAAAGTGAGTCAGAACTGTCATTATCCCTCTACTACACAATGGATACTGGAAATGCCAGTGTGTGTTAAAATGTGCTCTCAATTAGAAGTCTTCGTCAGTCATGAGTACACTGGGAGTGATCAACATTCTTCTGCATGCCACTCTTCTGTCAAACGTGATGTAAAAGATCTGGAGATTTTCGAAAAGTGGCTTAAAGATCACCAACCACTGGTTCCCAGTAATAATAACGTTATGTCCCTAGCAACAGGTATTATTGGAGATGAAATCATAAACTGTCATCGCAGTGAAGAAGTTGGCATAGATCTTATCAAAATAGATGCTGGAAACAACTTTGGTGATGTCCAATTCAAGCTTAAAACGAGAATTTTGCCACTCTCTGGAGTTAAACCACACTCTCGAGTAAACGATACTGTGTTACCTTTGACATCTACCATCCTGTATCAAAGAATGATTAGAACTGTGAAAGACAAAAATGAAATATGTTCATATTTTGAATATGAGTTGTCGCCAGTGCCATTGTCATTGTTTGATGAAAGCGGTATGAGGAAGACCCTCATATCTGCTCTTTACTCTATTTTCAGACCGATTTCGGATTTTCATCTACTTAATTGCAAGTATGTAGTTGACGGGGGCCATCTTCTACACAAAGTGGTCTGGCCTTCTCAAACGACTTACGAGTGTATATACAAAGCGTACAGCAATTATGTGGTAGAACACTATGGTCATGATGCGATAGTCGTGTTTGATGGTTATGATTCTATTTCGGTTCTAACTACAGAGACGTTCTTTAAAAATCTCCTACCCTGACATTCTCTTTGAAGAAACTATGAGCTCAACTGTCGAACAAAGCAAGTTTTGTCAAATTTGACTAATAAAAGCCGATTCATTAACCAGCTGGCCAAGAAACTTGAAGATGAAGGCGTTATTGTTATCCAGGCCAATGACGATGCAGACACCAAATAGTAGAGTGTCAAAGCAGCACCACCAAGCCTGTTGTCGTAGTGGGAGAAGATGTGGATTTGTTGATTCTGATGACTGCACTACATAATTAATTAAGTAAGAAAGCGCTTAATATTAACAAAATATGAAATTTATATTATCAAACCCCTTTTTCCCCTTGTCAAAAACAGTAATAAAACTTTAAACCCCTGATAGGCTATATTATAATCATTTGTATGTTTAATTTCTTTAATATTTCTTTTAACTATTCAATTTTTTCCTCACCATATAGCTTAAAAATGTCTTCTTTGATTATGTGAAACAGTAATTTAAGGTGTCCAGTTCGTTTTTAAAACTTAAAGTCTACCAGACCCAATGGTGATTTATTGCGGCGCATTGAACCGCACAGGTTCACTAGTTTAATAATAATAGTCTTTAGCCCACAGACACAAATATTTACAGTTTGATAGAAAATTATATGCCCTACAAAAAAGGTCTAGTATAATGTTATCGTATCTTGAGTGGTATTTCAGAAAAACACAAAGATAGGCTATACTGGAAAACACGAAACCAGAAATATATTTCTCAAGATGGCGGCCGTTCCCAGCCGTAAAGTTTATGGCCCACAGATACGATTTTTTTTCTTTACATAGGAAATTTTATGTTCTACAAACAAGGCCAGTACAATTTTGTTCTAGCTTGAATGGTTTTTGCACAAAAAACAAAAATATGCTGAAAAACACATACAGGAAATGGATTTTTCAAGATGGCGGCCGTTCCCACCATTGATTTTAATTGAGTTTTGGTGGCTTATTTCTAGGCCTAACCCAGACATGTGTACCAAATTTCAGCTTGTTCCGAATTATTTCCACTGATAAAGCTAATTTGCCTGTACTATCAAGGCAGCACTGAAGTAGCTCTGTCGCAGGCGTAACGTTAACTTGGCTCCAAATCCTTAACATCAGGAAAATCGAGACAAAAAAAGTAAAGATAACGAAGAACACTTTATTAAACTAAACATAAAACACACAATACAGAGAGAAGAGAGAAAAAGACTAATCGTGATAGAAATAGATATCAATTTCTCCGAGTGTGTGTGTGACCTTGCAGTTGACCGAATTAGTAATTGATGTAAAAATAGAACCGCTGCGCTCTTAATCAAGTCTCAAGATTGATTTAGGAAATTAATCAAGCAGCCAGCAGACAGTTATTGCCGATAGACATCAATTATCGCCTTCATAAAGTATACAACGACGCGAACTTGCTGCCTGTACGGATTCCAAGAAGCGGTACAGATAAACGCGCACGCCAATACATGGAACGGGCAAATTTAAAGTTAAATTTAAGGGGAGCTCTGCGCTCTATCTTGCACCATTTAATGAAGGTACACTTTTCTCAGTAACCATAACAGCTATCATCATAATGTTTTTTATTTTAAACTGTGTCTTTTGGTGGCTTTACTGAACCAACAATATTAGGTTTGCCAAATAAGTTATTGACAAAAAATGTTTTGAATCAAACTTGTAAAACATTTTTTCAAAATAATTTAAAAAATTTTCAGACAAAACGGTAGACAATTATTAATTTTTTTAAAGGTTTCAAATGCTTATTGTTGTGTCTAAAACACTCAAAAAAAATGTCAGCTCTTTACCTCAAATAGTTCCTGAGAAAAGTGTACCTACACCTGAAAAAACATAAGTTTCAGAAAACGCGAAAAACCTACGAATAAACTAAAGAATCATGATTTTTTAGCTTTAATACATTCCAGGGTTACAAGATAGGTTGTTTCCTTCACGCGAAAAACCTACGAATAAACTAAAGAATCATGATTTTTTAGCTTTAATACATTCCAGGGTTACAAGATAGGTTGTTTCCTTCACGCGAAAAACCTACGAATAAACTAAAGAATCATGATTTTTTAGCTTTAATACATTCCAGGGTTACAAGATAGGTTGTTTCCTTCCTCCTTCTCACATTGGTCTTCTAGTCTTCTCTTTATCACATGCCTCTTCTGCCAAATCTTCTTTTCAAACTTTTCTAAAGATTTGTCAGCCTTCCTTATCCGCCGTTGGTCTACTCTCTTCATAGCTCCTACGAAGTTTTTCCCTAGCATTAATCCAGCTTCCTTCATCAAATTACACTTCCCTATGTTCCCATCATTGAAGGTGTCACAGCTAAGTACACTCCAAATTATATAGTGTTCAGTTCAACAAAAATTCTTTTTGGAATGTAACTCCAAATGACGGTATTGAGCGACTCATTTGGGTTTTGAGTTTTGCCAAGGAGACATTTCTCTAGGAGTTCGTTTTTGATAAGTCCTTAAATATCGGTTTGATAAATGTCATAACATTGTCTGGTAAGTGGAAGTGGTTGTTATGGTCATATGTTTTATTTTCTCTTATGGCTTTACGATATTTACACCAGGTGTCGTCGCTGTCAACCCATGTTGCGGTCTTTCATTGGACGAAAGAATATGAAAATACTCCGCCCAGATACCTTTCCTCATGTCTTCAACTGATTTTACATTCCGTCTTATTGCCAAACCGTAATATTTTTGTATTCGGAGTATAGCTGCGTTTGTAAGGATCCACCAAGAGGAGTACCATCCGGTAATTTTTTGTTTTTGCTTTCAAAGACTTTAACCTACTTCCCATTCTCTTTTGAACATGGCCTATACATTCATCCTTTACTATTTGTACATCCTCACCATAAGGTTTTGAATTACAAACTTCCATATAGGCCTTACTGTCACCATGTTAAACTTTCTTTTCCTTGCGCCGCGCGTGAAAACTATCGTCGCTAGGCAAAAGCGCGTGAACATGATTGTTTCGAAAAATAATTAAAAATACCGACTTCGCGGACACTTTTCAAATATACCGTTGGAAAGGGGAATGTCTAAACTTTACATTAGCGCAATAAAAAAAAAGTTCGTAAATTATTCGATTTTTCGCGCAGAGCTCCCCTTAACATATAGAAAGAGAATCGCCGGAAGCTTACGGTCTCTCTCATATTTATAGTGATCTGGAACGAATTTCTAAGCTTGACCTTGATGAAGTAAGAAAAGTGGAAATATCAACGCTACCTTACTGCATTACTGTCTATACTTGTTACAACTCGCGTCAAAAGATTGACAATAGACGTCAAAACAACTGTTATGAGCCGTAATTAATACTTTATCTCGCATCAGTGTGGCTTAACGTGGGCAGTCCCGCTTTAAGAGATCCTTTTGGTGCCAGAAGATAAAAACTTTGCTTCGTGTTACTCATAAAAAGTACTTTTATCGGATTTTTGTAATGTTTTGTAATCAGCTATCTTACAAAAGGATGAGTCAATTGTCTCTCTGTAAAAAGGATGACTGTCGGAAGCTTTTGATGTAGTAACGTTTTATTTACTGTGCGGCACTTCTCGACCTGACTCTCTATACAAAGGGCCCGATCCAACAAGCAATTTGGCGGGTTCAGTGGCGGCGCTAACGAAACGGGGGCCCCCCCGCGAAACTAATTAGGGGGCCCTATAAAAATGGTTAAATTTTGTATACGTAATAGGGAAAAAACACTCAAATGAGTTTCTATTTACGTGTGTTTCACAACAATGGTTTGTGAATACTTTCTCGTCTATCACAAAGCGTTTGCAATTTGCAAAGGATATTTTACACGTGTACAAACTCTTAAAATTCATTGCTGCTAAATAGACAAAGTTCTATACAAACTATAAAAAAACCAAAATAAAAAGAATGATTTATTTTTACGTCAAAGATTTAAATTCGGACTATGAAACAGTACCGCACACAGAGTGTTAAAAATTTATTATTTAAAAACGAATATCAAAGTAACATTCTAGCTTTTTTCAAACATTTAAATTAGTTTGAAACTGAATTTGTAAAATTCTTGAATATACTCTATACAAGTTCTCCTTAAGTCTAATCCAATTCAATAACACTCGAACTCAAGTAATGTACAATATTTACAGATGAGGATCAACCAAAGTTCACTGTTTTCCTAAGCCTAGTCTTCTTTTTTTATAGCTAAGAACTTTTCAACCACTTCGTTGATATTAGTTTTCTGTGTCTCTTCATGCTCAATGCTTAACAGTGCCAAGTCACTCAACCGAGTTTGGGCCATGGTACTTCTTAAGTATGACTTAATTTAATTAAGTTAAGTTTTGAATAGCTTCTTTCCGCTGTAGCTGTTGTGACAGGTATGGTTAAATAAAGCTGCAAAGGTGTAGTTAAGTCTGGGAGGCAACTCATAAGGCAGCTGTTTTCTTCAACCAGTAAATTCATCATTTCTCGAATTCTTTTCTTGTGTACAATTTCTTTGACCATCAGAGCTTTGAAGAATATTACTTGGTCAGGCAGTGATGTGGAAAGGTCACCAGGATACACATTTACCAGAGCCTTACTTTTCTCCACTATTGTCTCTTGTGAGAAGTTTACTAAATTCTGAGGCGTCAGGAATGAAAACCTATCATCAATGCAACGCAATCCTTTGAAACTCATTTGTAGCTGAGCTATTACAATATCTAGTGTTGCATTGAAAACTTTTACTTCAAATTATTTCACTGGGTCGTCAATTCTATGGTCAACTGATAATTCAACAAAGAAGCGTTTTACAACTCGTTTACGCTTATTTTTCATGTTACAAGTTATGTCCCATGACTGGGCCAACTGGGGGCCCCCATGGGGGTCGGGGCCCCCCGCGCCGCGGGGTCTGCGGGGCCTTATCGCCGCCACTGGGCGGGTTGGGTGTATTGACTGGGAGCGGAATATAAAAAGTTGGACCATCTTTAACGGTCTAAAGTATAAATGATAGAATGAGTGAAGATAAAAATACGGCTCGTATTATCGACATAGTAATTTTATTAACGTATAAACGAGACGTATGAACGTTTGTTAACGTATAAAAGTGTGGTTATATACGTAGGTATAAAATCATATCTGTGTTTGCCAAATCGTTGTTCTTTATAGTATTATCAACTAGGGAGTGCGGCTGGGCGAGGGTCAGGATCACTCAGAAACACGCAGCCCGCACACACACAAGCGCGGGTGGTTACAAAAGCGAGGACTTCCCTTCTCAAATGACCTAAAAAGACCTGAACTGTGACCTAAAAAAGCGCTTGTGTGTGTGCGGGCTGCGTGTTTCTGAGTGAGCCTGACCCTCGCCCAGCCGCACTCCCTATTTGATAATAGTATAAATAACATTCACTTTCAGTTTAAAGTACACACTACTCATTTAAGTTATGAGTCAGGCAAAACTTATCATAGTGGTAAGGTACAGTTATAATTTAAAAGTAATTTTGGAGTAAAACCATGCCCTACATAACTGTCATATGAATTTTGTATCATATTCGTAATCACAAAATCATTAGGCTTGTTTGAATTGCTATTTGCTGGGCTGTTTGGCCTTGGTCTACTGCTTGTATTCGAATATTCAAAACAGACGTTTCGGACCCACCATCGGAGGCCATCTCCAGTGTAGAAACGATTAAGAAAGGCCTGCACCTCAGAACCGCGGTGGATCGGCGGACACCGTGTCAATTTGTTAACCGTTTCTACACTGAAAGTGGCTTCCGATGATGGGGCCGAAACGTCTGTTTTTAAAACGACAACAGCCACGGCCTGACAGCCCGGCAGTAAACCACGGCCTAACAACCCGGCAAATAACAATTCCAACAATCACAAAATCATTCTACAATCACGACAAAATTTCATGGGGGGGGGGCTTGCTGTACAGCAATGAGATAGCACCGTTAGTAAGATGAGACTAACGTTCTGCCTCGACAGTATGCCAAAGTAGGAGTATGAAAAATATGTTGTTCAAAAGAGGAGTGGACAAACACTTGTATTCGAGAGGCCCTGGTTTGAAATGGTTTATCGAGTCCACTTATACGAACAACATAAAATATTAACCCAGCACATTGGATATTTAGCTCTGACATCGAAGTAAAGACGCGGAAAACGAAAGCCATAACACGATTAATGTTTAGTCTGGCGTGAGATAAGGAAGGCGACTAAAAATAACCTCACAGAGAGCGTAGTTAAAAACAATATACGTGTAGGTACAAGTAGTGGAAATCTTTTTGTTTCCGTAATCGACAAACAAGACAATTAGGAACTGTACCTTTATCCGTTCCTGCAGTACATTTTCGATGTTTTTAATATGCGATTGTATCGATATGTTACGATGTCCAAAAGAAGAAGTGTACTAATTGTAGATTGTCCTATTTCTTAATGAAAAGCGAAAATACGTGTTGTTTTCATTTGCGATGTTAGGTAACAATGCTTTTGGTTTTTAGTTTACTGCTGAAATAAATAAAATCCAAGTTTAATGTGTATAAACATGCTTATAACAGTGTAACACTTAAAATTAAAATAAAAACTTAACGTTTTTAAATTGACAAATTAACAAATCTACAACAGCAAATGTAAACAAAAAAATACTAATATTTATGGAAAACAAAAAACACAATGCATTAAGGAATGACAACATATGCTCTACATATTGTACATAATGGCGATTTCTTTTTGGTAAAGCGAATATTACCGAAAAAAAAAACAGTTTTGCCACAAAAAAGTGACATGTACAGTAGTAAGCAAGGGGTGGACCTTGGGCCACACCGCCCTACTTTCGAGTCGGTGGTTTTTCAGTGATCTATTCACAGAACGAGTATTAATGAAAAAACGAGTACTACTGGTAAAACGAGTTCTACTGAAAACCGAGTTCGGCCACACACAGGGAGATATATATAGTAACAGGCATGTCTTATTTCGAGTTGGGTTTTTTAGGGTTTTCGAAAAAAACGAGTTTTACATTACAGAGGCATTGGTTTCCATGTGTAATTTCAGTTTTCATGTTAACCTAACAACATTAATTTTTGGCGTCACAGGCACGCGCCGGTGATATACTACTGCTATAAACATTTTCCGTTACAAAATGATATACAAAACCATTTGCAATCGCCAGCCAACTTATTTTGCAACATACGAAATTAAAATTTGTATAATTCTTTCACCTACATAAAATTATGTGCGATATTCACTACATCTCAAAGCCAAAAAATTCCATAATCGAAATATCGAAAATAACTGCGGGTTGATCGGTAGAGGCCCGAAACAGCTGTGAACTGTTATTACGAAAGCGACCGTGGCTTCGATCAGGGAGAGAACAGGTTATATGCATGACGGAGGTGTCATCAAACACACACATGGTCTCTAGACTTCGTAATCGGCTTTTCGTAACTTATGCGTTTTGTAAGTAAAAAATAAAATAAAATAAAAAATAAATGTGTTTGGCAGTTGAGAGAATCGGCACGTTCGAAGTATAACTTCTTTTGTTTGCTCAGAAGCCATTACATATAAGAGATTTAATTATGCCCCGAGACCTTCGTTCACGAATATCTTTTGGCTTCTGCATTCTTGTGATCGCTTTGCGCTGGTTTTCATGTTATCTTAAGAATTTTTTTCATTTCCAGGTTTCTTCGCGGCTCGTCCGTCAGGACTTGCAATTCTTTTATTGGCCGGGCGTACGCTATGACGAAAATTTTCGCAGGCGCTTAAATTAGGCACATCGTTTTTCGACGATAGTCTGGGGTCTCTTATATCACTTATTAACTAAGACATTTTTTAGGTAAACGAAAACGTTTCCCGACACTTTGAAATGATGACTTTCACTTTGTATTAGTGAAGTGTTAGTAACTCCTTTTTATACTTTAAAGGTTCGCGCACACTACGCCAGCACGGACCGGCACGGACCAGCACAGCAGGCACCGGCACGGACCTGCAAGCCGTACACCCTCGCACACTTGTCCTGCAGCAACCAGCACCAACCTGCATCTTTCGTGTAGGTGGGGGGAATCGGTCTACCTGAAATAGCAATTTTGTCTTCAGTTTAGTTTGTTTCAAATCATGGAGGAGTTGTGTACCTCTGACGAGGAAGTACTCTTTGTTGCATCGTTGTTGTGCGAAGAGGAGGACGAAGAGGACAGAACAAAGACGAGAAAGTTATGGATTCATTCTATTAACCAGAAGAGGCCGTTTCTTGGTGAATTTCATCACCTGTTTCCAGACCTGGAAGAGGATCCGAGAAAGTTCTTTCAGTATTTTCGGATCTCAAGATTGAAATTCTATGAGCTCTTGGACATAAAGGTCCGCGCACACTACGCCAGCACGGACCGGCACGGACCAGCACAGCAGGCACCGGCATTTGCCGGTCATGAAGGTTTCCATGTTTTCAAATACAAGCGCGCACACTAGACCAGCACCGGCACGGACCTGCAACCAGCAGCGACCGGCAGTGCAGGTCGTGACGATCAGGGTAGAATCTCGACCTGCACTGCTGCTCGCTGCTGGTTGTATGTTCGTGCTGTGACGGTGTAGTGTGCGCTGGCGGCCGGCAAGGACCAGCAGCAACCAGCAATTTTCAACCGATTGCCCGACCTTCGTTTCAGTTCGCCGCGTCTCGGCAGTTCTCGGGTTCTTGTTTTCGCGGTATTCTGTAACGAGGAAAGTTATATTGTGCCACGTTTACTTTTGTTAAAACTGTGTACTAGACATGGATGAAGAAAAACTAATATTGATTGTACACGGTTATCCAGAACTGTGGGACATGAGCAGTGGCGGCGATAAGGCCCCGCAGACCCCGCGGCGCGGGGGGCCCCGACCCTCTGGGGGGCCCCGCCACTCTGGCCCCTAGAAAAAAATATGAAACGAGCTATAACAGGAAAAAAAGTTTTAATGGGGTCCGACTACCGGCAAATTTGTATTTAAAGTACGAAATATACGTTTTATTTAAGTGTATAGACATGCAAAAAAACTACGTTTTCCGAAATTACATTATTGTTTGTAGTTTGTAAGCGAAGCTTATCTTATCTCTTGTGGTGCCCTTACGTCCGTGCGAGAGTCACTCGGCACTGAGGAGACGTAAACAAACACAGCACAATGTAGTTCAGTACTCAGTAGTGCGTCGCATCTCCTGCGAGATAGTACTGTATTGCATTCATTTCGTAATTTAGTGCCGTTTAAGTTTAATGACTTAACATTTGATTAATTTTTTATATTTTGTGTAGAGTTAGAGTGTTAGAGACAGAGTTTATAAAATGGAAAGTAAGCGTGAATATTTAAGTGGTGCTACGAAAAGGAAACTGAAAAAACAACGAGAAGAATCTAAAAGTAAACTTTTAAAACTCGACCAGTTTTTTAAAAAATCATCAAAATGTGAAGTTGAACAACCCAAACCCGGGTCAAGTGCAAGTAATGAAAAAGAAACAAAAATCGGACTTGAAGTTGATTGTGACAGTGACAATAAACCTGATTTAATCATTAGTCCGTCGGATACAAGTGATACAACTACGGAAACAAATAAGCAACTGCAACATGAACAAGAAGAACAACTGCTAGGCATTGAATGTGTTCGCCAGTCCGAAGACATACCTGGACCAGAAAATCAGTTTGAACCAACTGAAGTTATAAGTAATCACGCAAATAAAACTAGTTTAGCAGGCCCTTCCGATCCAAACTGCCAAAGTTTTGAGACAGATATTGCATTCTATAAAAATCAAGCTACAATGACAGACGAGGTGAAAAAGTTAATAACGTTAAGTGAACTTTGTCAAACAAAGGGTCCTTTCCCGAAGGATTCCGTTTCTAAGCGGTCTTTCAGTACAGCATATTATTCTTTCAAAACTGCAGCAGGCCAAATTGTTCACAGGTTTTGGGTTTGTTACTCTCGTAATCTAGATGGAGTCTATTGTTTACCATGTTGGCTTTTCAGCCAAAGTGCTGATGCCCAAAGCTGGCGTGAAGGCGATATTAGAGATTGGAAAGGTCTCAGTAAAAAAATTAAAGTTCATGAAAGTAGCAATGCTCATTTACAATCTTGTCTCACGTATGCCACTTGGAAAAAGAGTGTTGTAATCAGATACATTAACATAGTAGAAGAATCTCCTGGCAATTATAAAACTGTGATTAGTGAGTCCGTATTGGGATTTCAAGAAATAAAGGATCCCAACAGTGAGGGGTTTCAAAGTAAGATTTTAGTCTTTTTGAAAACAAATGAAATTGACATTAGTAAGTGTAGAGGTCAAGGTTATGACGGTGCAGCAACAATGAGCGGGAAATACTCTGGGTTACAGAAAAGAATTATGGATATAGTCCCAAACGCGGATTACGTACACTGTGCTGCACATAACCTGAACTTGGTGATCAATGATTCAGTATCAAATATTTCTGAAATACGACAATTTTATGACATAGTACAGAAAACTTATGTGTTTTTCAGTGAAAGCTTACATAGATAGCAAGAACTTAACACTGCCGTTAAAGAAGACAGCTCTGCCAAAAATCTAACTTTAAAAAAGCTATGTCCAACAAGGTGGTCTTCTAGACACGACTGTCTGTTAGCTTTAAGAAATGATTTCAAAATTGTGATTAAGTGTTTGACAGAAATTATTCTATACAGCTCAAAAAACCCCGAGGCAGAAGAAGCATTAGCAATTAGAAACCACCTGGAAAACTTTGAATTTATTCTTGTGCACTGCCTTGAAACTAAGATTTTAGAGAATGTAAATATAACTTCGAAAGCACTACAGAGGCCAACTGTTAACCTAGGCAGAGCGTGGCAGTTTCTAAGCCGCGCTTGCGATGAGTTAAAAGTTTTAAGAAAGGACTTTGCCGGCTTTCTTGCTGGTGCTAAACAGTCGGCCCAGTCATGGGACATAACATGTAACATGAAAAATAAGCGTAAGCGAGTTGTAAAACGCTTCTTTGTTGAATTATCAGTTGACCATAGAATTGACGACCCAGTGAAATCATTTGAAGTAAAAGTTTTCAATGCAACACTAGATGTTGTAATAGCTCAGCTACAAATGAGATTCGAAGGATTGCGTTGCATTGATGATAGGTTTTCATTCCTGACGCCTCAGAATTTAGTAAACCTCTCACAAGAGACAATAGTGGAGAAAAGTAAGGCTCTGGTCAATGTGTATCCTGGTGACCTTTCCACATCACTGCCTGACCAAGTAATATTCTTCAAAGCTCTGATGGCCAAAGAAATTGTACACAAGAAAAGCATTGGAGAAATGATGAATTTACTGGTTGAAGAAAACAGCTGCCTTATGAGCTGCCTCCCAGACTTAACTACACCTTTGCAGCTTTATTTAACCATACCTGTCACAACAGCTACAGCGGAAAGAAGCTTTTCAAAACTTAAATTAATTAAGTCATACTTAAGAAGTGCCATGGCCCAAACTCGGTTGAGTGACTTGGCACTGTTAAGCATTGAGCATGAAGAGACACAGAAAACTAATATCAACGAAGTGGTTGAAAAGTTCTTAGCTATTAAAAAAAGAAGACTAGGCTTAGGAAAACAGTGAACTTTGGTTGATCCTCATCTGTAAATATTGTACATTACTTGAGTTCGAGTGTTATTGAATTGGATTAGACTTAAGGAGAACGTGTATAGAGTATATTCAAGAATTTCACAAATTCAGTTACAAACTAATTTAAATGTTTGAAAAAAGCTAGAATGTTACTTTGATATTCGTTTTTAAATAATAAATTTTTAACACTCTATTTCATAGTCTGAATTTAGATCTTTGACGTAAAAATAAATAATTCTTTTTATTTTGGTTTTTTTATAGTTTGTATAGAACTTTGTCTATTTAGCAACAATGAATTTTAAGAGTTTGTATACGTGTAAAACATCCTTTGCAAATTGCAAACGCTTTGTGATAGACGAGAAAGTATTCACAAACCATTGTTGTGAAACACACGTAAATAGAAACTCATTTGAGTGTTTTTTCCCTATTACGTATACAAAATTTAACCATTTTTATAGGGCCCCCTAATTAGTTTCGCGGGGGGGCCCCCGTTTCGTTAGCGCCGCCACTGGACATGAGCAGTGGGAATTATCACGACCAACAAAGGAAGGATGCTTTATGGGAAGAAATAGCCCAAAATAACTTTGAAGGGAAAACAGGTTAGTAAATTTCAGGTTACAGTTACTTTATAATTTCATGACTATCCATTTATTTTAAAATTATTACCGTTTCCTGTAATAACTGCATTTCGAAATTAGTCACCTGTTGATATGATACTGCCATTAGGGTATAAACTAGCAAATCGAAAGGGGTAAGAAAATGTCAAAAGTTTATTAGGAATTAGATCCATAAAGTCGCTCTGATGTATGTGCGTGTGGGTAAGTTTTAACACGCTTTATTAAAATTTTTATTCAGAAAACGTACGAAATTAGAGACAGCTGTTCAAATTGTAGGATATTATTTTGGTTATAGAATGGTACATTGATAATAGAATAGAAATAAAACTCGGTATTATGAGAACATATTTATTATAAAAAGCCTTTATTATTATAACATTTAAGTAATACATAACTATTAGTATAACAAACAATTTGAGTAATTTAGGCCTATATGGACACTTACATTTTTTTAAAACTTATATGCTACAGTCTAATAAAAAACACAAAAGTACAGTAGAGTTCTAATAATTGCAGGTTACGTGTAATTTGAGTCTTTAGAATATTAATTTTAATTTTATCTTTATTTATTTTACTTTATAATTTTAAAATATTTTTTAAAATCATTAAACAATTTTGACATTTCAGAAGTGTTCCAATTAAATAAAAAAAAGATGCAACGTTCAGTAGCAAAATACTCTAGTAAGTAAAGCTTTTATACTGCAATTAACGGCAATAAAATACAAAAGACATGTTCATTTTTATTAAAATATTTGCATTTTTTTCAACAATTTATACTGTACCTATTTGTAACTCAATATATTTTGAGTTTTCGATAATCCGAGGTACACTTGATCCCATCCAACTCGAATTATCAGGACTCTATTGTATTTGTCATACCAAATAATATTAAAAATGTTTGGAATACGTTCAAAGCAAAAGCAAGGGCAGAGAAAACTGTGCCATGATGAAATCAGTATTACAAGTAAACTTAAATGGTCGGTGAATATATCTCTATTAGTTTTGATCAAAAGTAGGAATGGAGCCACATGTGAAGAGAACTGAAGCTAAAAAATGGCGAATAGAAATGGAGAATAGGGTGGAAGTATTCCCCATAATTACCCCATGTGCGTTTATGCCTAACCCGGTTAAAATTAGTAAACTGAGCTTTATTCAGCGTTTTTGTCTTTCTGAATATAATTTAGTTATGACAACCTCTTCTCACGATCTGATTTTGCCAAGGTATCGCACCATTCTGACAATTGAAATAGTCTTTGAACTTGTCTCTGACCTTCATAGCTTTTTTGGCTGGGTTCCCTCCGACTCCATTCACCACTTGTAGAGCAGCCATATTTGGGACGCAGCTCTCCTCTTCTGGTGTCCAGTAACAAGTATCGCTTCGTAGGAAGTTGTGCAGACAGCATGTAGCACAGATTACGATGTCTAGGTGTTCCGGTGCTATGTGCATCTTTCTTTGGTATAGTCGGAATTTCTTTGCTAAAATACCAAAACAGTTTTCTACAACTCTTCTAGCTCTACTGTGACGATAATTGTACACTGTTTTAGCCAAGCAAGACTTGAGCTGCGTCCGTGGATAAGGCCGCACTAAGTGTTCTTGAAGGGGAAAGCCCTCATCACCTATTATGACATGTGGAACTGGCTCAGTAAAGCCAGGTAGAGGTTTATCGTCAGGAAAATGTAACTGGCCAGCAGCCAGCTTCTTCCCCAACTTAGATTTTGAAAATATACCAGCATCGCTATCTTTACCATAGGCACCTACGCTTATGGTGATAAACTTATAATTCGCATCCACCAAAGCCATTAAGACAATACTAAATGTGTGTTTATAGTTGTAAAATAAAGACCCAGAGTTTGCAGGTTTGTCGGTTACAACATGTTTTCCGTCAATTGCCCCACAGCAGTTTGGATAATTCCATTGTGTTTTAAAATCTTCTTCAATTTTCATCCACAGTTCTTTTGTTGGAGCAGGCATTTCCATTGGTCTCAGTAACCGCCAAAGAGCTTCACATGTAGAATATACTATCTGTCGCACAGTACACTCCCCCATACGAAAGCTAAATGCAATTGTTTTGAAGCTGTCTCCAGTTGCAAGAAACCTGAGGAAAGGATAAATAATTCAATTAATTATTGAAATGATTATAATACACTCCAAATGTTAAATAACGTTTCCTTTACAGGTTTCCAATGCAGGAAAAAGTGGTTTACATTAAGAGATGGATTCAGAAGGAGTTTGAAGAAAAGAAAAACGACAACTGGACAAGCAGTAAAGAAATTGAAGCCCTGGAGATTTGAGAAGCAGATGGAATTTATTCGCCCCTGCTTTGAGGCGCGATCCCAATTAAGCAGTCTGGATGACGGCTCAGAAAACGACGACACTGAAGATGACGGAGAACAATTTGATGACCAAGAATCTGTAGGCAGAGAGGGTTCACAGCCTTCAGTTTCATCGCCATCTAGTCAGTCAGTAGGGAGTACAAATGTTCACATTACCAAGGAGCCGACCAACGAGAGCAGACGGAAAAAACCTCCAAGAATCATACTACTCCTCCTCGAGCAGCTGAAGTCCTGCAATCATATTTAGAGAAGAAGTCATTCAAACAGGCTGAAGACCAACTAACTAAATTTTTCGAGCAAAGGAACTAACAGTTAGGAGTTTCCCGTACCCTCTTCAGGTTGAGACCAAAAGAAAAATTTTTCAGGTTGTCACTGAGATGAATGTGGTCAATGAATCTGGTGTCAACAATACAGCTCCTCCACAGCCTATAGGATTACAAATGAACAGGTATCAAATGTACCATCCTCAAACTAGCACTCCTTCTCAGCCAGACTATCACTACCATTATAATCAAGTGATTAGTCTTGGTACAAGGCTCCAACCACTTCGTTCCGGTGGTACAGCACCATTTACCCGAGCAGCCAAGCTTCTTCATCATCAGTTTACCAAGAAAACCAAATTACAGGCCACCGGAACGACCATCAGTAACTGGGATCTAAAAGCACCTCTGAATGTATTCAAACCACCTGAAGACGCGTAATTAAAATTTTTTCCAGATTCATTTTTTAGATAACTAGCTAAAATGTTCACAAGCTAGTGAGAAATTCTTATGTTATCTTATTAACTCAATATATATTGTACACTCCTTACTTTATTTTTTATTTTTACACTCATAAAGTATATCCTCTTTAATACAGTATTTAAACACAGTTATTTGTAAAATTAAAATATGATGATACGTATAATTTGCAAAACACAACCCCATATTTTAACTAAATTTCTTATTTTCATCTTTACTCATCCCCTAAAAATATTAATTTCTAATCTTCTTAATACCATCAGTGATAACACAAAATGCTTATCTTTGTAAATATAATGTTTTACTAGCCGATATACGTTAGGCTGAGACTGTTCTTTTAAGTTATGTGAGATAGTTTATGCATCATGTGAGCAGGCCCCGATTTCAGGTACCTTGCACCCTGGGCAAAGCATTCTTATAGCCGCCCCCTTACATTTTTTTTACTTTTCTCCCCCACCCCCCACCACACCAACTTATTGTTGAATGTGTAAATTTTGGTTTTTTCCCCAAGTATAAACCATTAGTACCGATAGCATTTCAGTATTCAGTAAACGAAGTGAACGCGATAACATTGAAAGCGTATACTGAAAGGAAACATCAAACATGAAAGAGGAAATGACTGTATTAATTTTTTTTTTTTACCGCAGTGTAAACAAGTTTGTTGTCATAAGAGTTGCAAGTTACTGATATTGAGTAACGATATCAGGCGACATCCGTTATTAATAGTTTTTAGTTGTTTAAAAATGTCTTTTGTATTGTGATTTATGTGTAGATAATGAAACAAACTAATAAGTGAAGTTAATCTTTTCGAAATATTTTTGTATTGTAAGTTATTATGTTCTTAGCTATCTGAGCAAAAAATAACAAATTTCAGATCCATGTTTAGGCTTTCTAAAGTAATTTTTTTATAATTATTGGTCATATTCATATAGCCTATATAATATTCCATTTTCTTTTAGAATTTATTTTTTTGTTTTATATTCAAGATATTGCTAAATTACTTTACCTTTATGATAAAATTTAGTTTCAGATTCAAAAATTATATTTCTAAATTTAACAGTAATTTGGATAATAACTCTTTTTTGTCCCTTTTAGGGTTTTCTTTTAGTATTATTAAAGCCCCCTAGTTTTCATTAGAGAAGTGATGACAAATAAGTTTTTGCTAAATTTATCATAATAATTATGTAATATATTGTATTATGTAATTTGATAATGTAATTTTTATGAATTATTTCTGTAGTAATATTTGTTTCATGAATTTTTTTTATTTGTATCATTCATAGTAGCTTCAAATAACTTACTAATTTTTTGCTTACTTTGCCATTTAATGTGTGCTTAATTTTTGTTAGTAATTAAGTTTTGAAGAAAAATGGTAATAGCAGAAATATTATATATTCTATTGAATTTTAAATGCGTTCTATAATATTATGATGTTGTATTTTTAATAAATTTGTTATTCAAGCTTTTTTTCAGATTATTGTCAAATACCTAACCCTACTGCCAAATAACCTCACTGTCGCCAAATAACCTTACCTATGATAGGGAGCTACTAAAATTTCCCTCCCTCCAGGATTTTTATAATGAAAAATATGAATTTCGTTTTATCTCAAAGAATGTAGAAAAGTAATGAGATATGTAGACATCGATTTTTTAATGAGTAAATGGGCTGGATATTAATTTTTCATAAATCACTGCCAAATTACCTTACCTTACCCTACTGTTTAGATTCAGTAATAAAACTCACAACTTGGCTAAACGAGTCAAAATTAAATACACAGACATAATGCAATTTCTGTATTGGTATACTTTTGTTTTAGCCTTTATGCTAGTCAGTCTACTTACCTCAAACAAACTGCTAGCCTCTCTTCAGGCGACACTGCCTTACGAAACTTCGTGTTTTGATAGAGTATATCGGAATGAATTAGAATTTTACATTCTTCAGGCCAAACTTACACAAAAAGTTTAACTAATTTTTGTTTATTTATGTCATTGTTACTTATTAAAAAATGTTTGTTTGATTTATTTCACGGGGGTATATTTTCAGTCAGTGGCGTAGCTAGGCTTTTTGGCGCCCGGGGCAAGGAGATCGTCGGCCGCCTCACCTTCACAATTAAAGGGGGACAAAAGACCAAAAATGAAGGCCCATCCAGTGAACAAAGTACTTAATAAATGCAGATGTGTAGATTTTTGTATGAAAGCACGTCCAGCAAACGTCTTAACAATATTTGTTAAGTCAAAATTAAGAAATTACATATTATAATATTACCGGTATTCTGTTTGTATACATTTATTATTAACAAATGTAGACTATAAAAAATGTTGTAATATAAAAAATTTTTAACGAAAAAATGTTCTAATAAACATGCAAATTCCTTGTAGGTCTAAAGCGCATCGTCAAAACAATATCCTAAAGCAACATAAAGTTAAACATATAATTATATTAAAAGTAATAAAATAAATCACTTACCATTACAGGTTAATAGTTCCGTCTTCTATTAATAAACACTTAATATTTATTTTTAATATTTAATAAATATTTAAAACGAGACATTTTAAAATGTAACTTTTTTGGTCTTAATTGTCGCAAAATGGGTTATTAAATCACAATAATCTAAAGACGAAGCAATGTCGTTTTTAATTGAAAGTATCGCTAGATTTGATACCCTGTCTTGAGATATTGTTGATCGTAGGTACGATTTAATCAATTTAAGGTTAATAACGATCTTTCACAAGAAGACACATACACTGGTAAAGTAAGAAAAATTTTAAGTGTTTTATAGGCTTCTAATCTCATTGAAGAAATGTATTGTAGCAGTCCTGAGGTCTCCGTCTTTTTGTTCTCCGTTCACTTTTTCCCTTTTAAATAAAAGTATGACGTCTTTCCAATCACTGAACAATTCTTCACTGTTTAGGTCATGTGGATAGAATTTTGCAAGCACTGTGCACTTAATATTGATCTGGGAAACCTGTTCCTTAAAATGTATATCTCCATCATTTACGTACGCCTCAAATTTACAGAAAACCCCAAAACTTTTTCTAACTCTTTTATGTTAGAGAAACGGCTTGAAATTTCAACTGACAGTTTGTCCAAATTTCTATTAGTGAACGTCGCATTTCTTGCCGAACGGTTAATGCAGAATCGTTTGCATACTTCCCTGGCATTGTGCGCTTCCTTCTTATCCTTTTTGTTATACTTACACTCCATTCATTACATACCTGCTCTGCCTCAGTAACGACATTGTCACACAGCTCATTCCTCTAATTTTTTAATTTGTCCGTTAGCGTCTACAGAAGTGTCAATGCTTTATTTATCCAATACATAATAAAGTATTTTAACACGTTATGCACGAAGTACATTTTTATATGTTACAAATTTATCCAAGTATTTTAACAAAGCCAGAAAGTTTCCATGATTTGGATCGTTAGCAATTGACTCCTATCAGCCCTATCAGTGCCAGATTTTGTTCTGCAAGAGTTTGTACTGTGGCAATGACCCGTTCGAGGATTTCTTAACTGCTTTACTCATTTGTTCCTGAAGTAGATAATCAGTAAGTCCCCCTTTGTTTAAATAACGTTCCAATTCCTTCCATTCAAAAAACCAGAGCGATGAGCAGGACTATTTTCATGATCCTGAATACAGGGATTTAACTTTCGCCACGACGAAAACCCATTTTTACTATTGAAATGGCTTCTTTGATAGTTTTTTTTTTGTGGAGATAAAGTGCAACAAAAGCAATAGAGATTTTTTTAGTTGGAGAGAATCACATCCAAGTCGGATTTACCTTTTCACCATTTTGCAACGTTTTATCAAACCACTACTTGTTTAAGGATCGTCCAGCTTCACCTTCAGAAAAATGGCTGTCCTTTTCTGCAACTGACATGTTCCTCTATTCACCATTACATTACAGATTGAGATTTCTCGCTTCGCCAAGCTCCCATATCTTGTAAAGAAGTACCAGGAACACGGTCTACATTGTTGTTAGTAATGTTCTGTCTTTCATCGCCTATAATTTCAAGACTGCACGATGCAACATCATCCATGGTACCAGAACCAACTGAATCTTGTAACTGTACTTTGACACTTATCTGACACTTCAGTTTGAAGTATTCACGTCGTTAACTTTACTGTATTTATGAACAGCCTCGTCGCTGATAACATACATTTTATGATCGCGAGTTGATTTCTTGATAATTGTAATATTTTGACACTCAGGGTTCGATTTTCCTTGATTAAAAAACTTCATAAACTCTTTGGAACTTGTTGTAGTTCTTAATCTTATATTAAGAAAAGCTTATATTCCTGTTGTTGTTAAGGAATAGTCATATCAAAGAAACAAGTTGTTTGTAGTTTTATAAACTGAAATTTTTTTCAAGCCAATGCTCACTTTGCCGGGGTTTCAGATGGTGTGTGGCGTCATACATAAAACGTTGAGCAAAAAGACAAAGAAAGAGACAAGGCTTAAATTTTATAAAATAATGGCAGTGCCTGTTTTACTATATGGATGTGAAACATGGGTTCCTACAAAGAAGATTAAAACCCAGATTCAGACTTCAGATGTGTAATTTCTGAGAATAACAAAGGGTTGTACAAGACAGGATCGCTTGCGCAATGAGGTATAGGTATTCTTCATAAATTATAAAATCCAGACTTATGGCAGGGAACGGTTACAGCATCTGGACAGAATGTAGGATAGAGGACTACCTAAGGTTGCGTTTCGATATAGACCCTTTGGTACAAGAGATGTAGGAAGACCGAGAACGAGATGGAGATACTCTGTGAAGACGGAACAGGCAGAGTGCCTACTCCGTGAGGTGCAGGAGAAGAAGAAGAAACCATTCATACATTATAGATACAAGGGGTATAGAAGTTGTCTTCGTGTGATCCGGTTGTTGTAAGTTTGTTTAATTCGTCACCAGGATTTTTCCAGGCCCTTTACATCCGCCAGAAGTGTTCTTCTCCGTGCGATCTTCGGTCGGCCCTTTGCAGCGTGCACTTTGTGAGTTCTGTTCGGTGGCTGGTCGCAAAACATCGTCCGCCGGTTTTATATGGCTATGGGGGCCGAGCCAACAGAACATCTACAACGCTTTGATGTGGTAACGTGTTGTCAAAAGTGTGTCACTTCCTGACAGTCTCTCTGTGAGCCAATCCGACCGGACAGTTACGAGAATTGTTCAGTTAGAAACACGTTTGACCTGCGCAGCCGTGACTTCGTCGCCAAGGCAACGGAACTCATTTGTTTATATTGCCTGTTCAAGTACTAGTGACGCGTCTGTCAAAAATATTTGCAGTTTGCTCTTTTCTAAGCGTTGTGATTGGGTTGAAAAATGGCATCTATGATAGAAAATCCATCCAAAGATAATCTGCATGCCGTTATTCAGTTTGGCCGCTGAGGGGCGTCAGCCAATGGAAATTTATACGAGAATGAAAGCTGTATGTACAAGGAGAGAATACACTAAAGATTTGGCCCGTCCCGGACATGCACGTGTTGTAGGATCAGATGAAAATGTGAGACAGCTCTGGAAATTGCTTTACGCGCAAATAGGCGCCTCAGAGTTAGGGAACTTTCTCAAATGTTGAGCATCAGCGTGGGAACTGTTCATTACATCATTCATAGTCTTGGCTATTACAAAGTTGCTGCTCAGTGGATTCCACGACTGCTTACTGATGAGCAGAAAAATTTGCGTTCGGCCTTATCATTACAGCATTTGATGCGCTATCAACAACAAGGTAATGCCTTTCTATACCAAATTGTTACCGATGATGAGTCTTGGTGTTATAACTACGAACCAGAACCCACACGTCAGAGTATGCAGTGGAAGCATGCACAATCTCCGAAGGAGAAAAAATGTCGTCCCAAACTTCAGCAGGAAAAGTAATGGTGACCGTATATTTTGATTATCAGGGTGTGTTGCTCTTAGATTTTAAAGAACCTGGTGTCAACATCAACGCTGAGCGATATGCAGACAGCTTAAAACGCTTACGGATCAGCATCAAGAATAAAGGTCCCGGGAAGCTCACAAATGGTGTCATCCTTCTGCATGATAATGCTCGACCCCATGTAGCCCAGACGATTCAAGATCTGCTTGGTTGTATGAAGTGGGAAGTCTTACAACATCCACCTTACAATCCCGACTTGTCTCCATGCGATTATCATGTTTTTGGCCCATTAAAGGAATCACTAAAAGGATGGCGGTTCAAATCGGACGCTGAGGTAGAGTTTGCTGTTAGCGAATGGTTCCGCAAACAGCCGCAAGAATTTTACCAGCAGGAAATCTACAGATTAGTGCAACAGTGGGACTCATGGCTTAATGTTAATAGAGACTTCTATTTTAAAATCGTCGAATTAAAAATGCTTTAATGCCAGTCCCAGTCCGAGGCATCGTGTGAAGGATAGGAGTATGTAAAATTTTACATGTGTTGGTTACCAGCCATCCGCACAATCCCCACACCGGGAGGACCAGGGACTTTCTGTCGGGGTTACCATACCTTAGCCGTTATGTATACCTTAGCCGTTTCTCTAAAATGAAATATCTTAGATCTGTGAAAGGTTGTATAAGATTAGATCGCATAAAGAACGAAGATATAAGACAGGAATTAAAAGTACAACCAGTAACGGAATTAGCGACAAACTATAAAAAAAGATGGAAAGAGCATATTATGCTCATGTCTCCAGAAAGAATTCCAACAAAATCCTGAATTATAAGCCAACCGGAAGAAGAAAAATTGGCAGACCGAGACAGAGATGGTGCCGAAACAGGCAACCTGCCTAATCCTGGACAGATAGATGATGATGATGATGATGAAAAATGCTTTACAGCCTCTAAACGTGTTTCTATTGAACAATCCTCGTAGTACGATGAGTTAACCGTTTTGTGTGCACGTTGACGCCGCGTTACCGCAATTTGCATTCGTAAAGCGCAGCTTATCACGTTCAATGGAGCCTACGAGTCGTGTCGTCGCCATTCTACTCTCGGTATAGCTGTTGGTTAATGGTGCTCAGATACATGTCAACTAAGTAACTACACTGATGTGAAATGCAAAATTAATTACCACCGCTAAAGGCTCGGGTACACAGTCAGCGATCTGGCTATGCCACATAGGATACGACAAGGTCTAGTCCCAGTGAAGCGTGTTCCACTCTCGCGAAGAGATCGATTCTGACCCATTTCATCTGCTCGACTTAAATAAGTCCTCACAAGTTAATAAATTCCCATAGCATGACTAGTGATGAGGAGACACTGCTTCTTCTGTTTGTACTAAGCATGGTGCTGGGTACACGATATCAACAAAAAGAGAGAACGCCTCGGCGAATACCACCGCCTTTGCCGAGAATACCGCATGAAAAGCGAATAACAACAAATATTTCCAAACATAATTACTGTTCACGCCCAGTTCGGCCGCTCTTTCACCCAATGTCTATGCTTTTTTACCAGGTTTTTGTTTTTGTTTTGTGACTATACGTATACGTATACCATTTTCTTTAAGAGCATTAACAAGATGTTTAACCTGAATACCAGGGGAGTAGAGGGAAAATGGGGTTCCTGACGCACAAAGGAATGCCGCCTTTCCCACGGTCTAGATCAAAGAGATGCCGCCGTTCCCACGGTCCAAGATTTTTTCCCACGCTCTCCCCACCACCGCTGGACCACAGCATCCCAAAGGACCGCGAATATCCGCGAATAAATATTTTTATTTTTTTTTAATTTGATATTTTTATTTTTTTAATTAAATTGATTTGCATATCCGCGAATATATGCAGCCTTTCGCGAGCCTAAATCACTTTCACTTTCTAATTTCCGCGAATATAATTTTTTATATGCAGCCTTTCGCGAGCCTAGATCACTTTCACTTTCTACTGGACCACAGCATCCGCGACTTTTTCGCTGATCTGTGTCAAGATCCGCGACTTTTTCGCGTATCTGGACCACAGCATCCGCGTTATTTTTTTATATGCCGCCTTTCGCGAGCTTAGATCACTTTCACTTTCTATCACTTGATGCATTATAGTGTATATATTAAATATATGATCAGGGTTACCAACCTTGCATGAGTTCAAATTTGTTATAATGTATATTAAATCTATATGATCAGGTTTACCAACCTATGGTGGAGGGTTCCGACTTGATGCATTATAGTGTATATATTAAATATATGATTAGGGTTACCAACCTTGCATGAGTTCAAATTTGTTGTGTGTTATAATGTATATTAAATCTATATGATCAGGTTTACCAACCTATGTATGGGTTCAAACTTGATATGTGTGTGTATTATAGTGTATATTAAAATATATGATCAGGGTTACCAATCCTGCATTATTGTGTGTGTATAGAACAGATCTGCCAACATTTTTCTTCGGTGGGAAATTCAAACTATATTATAGTAAATTGTTGACGACGACTTCGATATCAACTCTCTCTCCCCTCCTCTCTCTTTGTCTCTAGACACAGTTGTCATCAGTTTTACATAAGCGTCGTGCTACTTATGGATTATTGTAATTAGCGATACTAAAATGTAATCACCAGGAAATATATATTTATCACCTACCTCGTGGCGTCCTTTTTTTGACACATGACAGTCATTGACTACGATTTAGAAATTAATATACTGCCAAGTCTGTGTGTGTGTGGTAAAGTGTTACGCATAAAAAAATCTCCTTGAAATAAGGTATTTTCAAAAGTTTTGTGTACACACACATTGTATAATAATTTTCGTAATTGTAAGACAGTCATTGACTGCGATTTAGAAATTAATATACTGTCAAGTCTGTGTGTGGTAAAGTGTTACGCATAAAATATGAAAAAATATATAATGGGTGAGGCAAAACAAAACACATACAGCCGAGTTGCAGACGCATATTTGCAGATTCACCGTGACTGTTACTAGCGGACGTCCGATTTCTTGGTATGCCGTCGCTCGCGTCATCCGTATTTAAAGTTCGCTACTTCCAGTACACATGGCCTCTGTAACAGATTTAGTCTCCAACAGGTGTGATTCGAACGGTAAGAGCAAGAACAATATGAACAAGGCCAAGGACATTATATGTCTAGTATCCCTCCTCAGACGCTGGTGTTACTTTGCATTTTTGCATTAAATATATATATCGTAAACAATGAAATAATAATATTTCGTCATTGTAAGATTTTAATAAAACAATTATCAGTTTAAATTCTCTCTCTCTCTCTCACACTTGTTGTGTATGTTTCTCTCTCTCTCTCTGTGGTCAGTACCGCGCGCATGTATATGAAATTAGAAAGTTTATATTTATTCGACAAATATTAACGCCCTCTCTCTCTCTCTCTCTCTCGCTCGCAGACGTCGGAAGCAATTCGAGGTCATTGACACGACTTTACACAGACACATTGCAGTCTCTCACTCTCTCTCTCTCTCTCGCTCTCTCTCTCTCTGGGTTAAGCTGGTGTTGTACGTTACTAAAATCATAGCAAATATTTTCATTCTAAGCATGTATTACTGTTTAGTAATAATTACAGCCCCAACAAAGGATATATAAGTTTGTGTACATGGATTGTATATTGCAAGTACGGAATTATTATTAAAATCATACAATGTCAAAAGAGGATAGTTGTCTGTTACGAACCAGTACTAACTCTCCTATATGGCCGTCGCTCGCATCATCCGTATTTAAAGTTCGCTACTTCCAGTACATATGGCCTCTGTAACAGATTTGGTCTCCAACAGGTGTGATTCGAACGGTAAGAGCAAGAACAATATGAACAAGGCCAAGGACATTATATGTCTAGTATCCCTCCTCAGACGCTGGTGTTACTTTGTGTCATAAAATCTCGTGGCACTCAAGATAAGAGACAATACGTTTGCAAAAAACGACAAAATTGAACTTCTGGAAACAAAATTGTACGGTTTGTAAGTAATATCGACAACACAGGTCAGCATTTTTCGGTCATTGACAGATAAAGGGATCGTCACATTAGGACTACTGACTGCTAAATCCAGTAGTACAAGAACTTAGATATTTGTTGAATCAGTAGCAAAAAAAAAAAAAGTTAGATCTACTGTTTTCAGCGTACATAGACATTTGATAATATTCCATTTTGGTTGTATTCGTGAAGCCATAGTGTAATGGCTGTCCTTGGAAGTCATGTAACCCTTAGTGTTTGTGCGGGAATCGTAGTCGGATTTTAGTTTCTGTCATGTCTTTCGTCCGTTTGTGTGCAGGTTGTCTTTACAGTCATGAAAATCATTTCAAGAGGTAAGCCGCATTGTATTGTTCGCGTACCGCGAGCATATGCGGTGGTGATTGCTGTACAAGAATTCTACGGACTGATGTGTTACGAAATTAGCGTGGTAACCAAGTTCTATGACATAGAGCGCGGGTTTCTCCGTACAATTGTGTAACGTCGCGTAGCATTTTTTTTTTTTGTGCGATGTTAAGCGACCTATAAAACGTAATGAACCTGTTGTGCCATGATGACGGAGTTGCACAGATGCGTGTGATAATAATAACAATAATAATATAAAGAGGTCGTGTGCTCAAACATTATTATTATTTCGCCTTTGACATGCTCCTTGTCAGTCTGTAATTTAGAGGTAGCGAATCTTTTTGCCATTCTTCTGCCGATGATAAAATGTTCTCTGTAGAGTTATTCGTCAAGTTGTTGGTGTAACAATAACATGGTGTAAGCTACCTCTCGTTTATCCATGAGAATGAGTGTTCGGTGTCATCTGCCGTGAGGGTAAATAGCGCCTTATTTTCGCTATTATTTACAACGGTACGGCTAAAATACTAGTAAGCGTAATCAAAAATTACTTCCTACCCTGCTAACAACATCAATGGATGCATTTTGAGTACGTGGCTATGAAAATGATCCGGACACAGGTTATGTCAGGTTGTAATAAGTTAGGCCTCTCCAGTTCTATAATTTTCTACAAAAAAAAATTAGCTTTTGTTTCCGATTAAGTATCTCCATTTTAATTACTTTTAACACTACACTGAAAAGTTTGTAGTTGTGGGTAGAGGAAAAAATATCAGGAAAGGTATCCGTAGTATGTCATACGATAGTGAAGGAAAGATTTCATCGATATTTTGACATGTTCTCTCGCATATGTTATAGGTTACAGTGGATATGAGATTCGGTTAGAACATGTGCACACTAAATAGGTAATTGTAAGGAAAATAAGAAATTACTGTAATAGGTAAGTTGTTCAGTACTACAGGAGTAGAAAAATATTTTCATATTCATCATTGTCGTAAGGAACTCACACCCTGATGGAAGGACACACAAGGTGCAGTACAAAAATCCTCCCAGAAGGTCCTTCCAGAGGGCGACTGACTGTACGCTATCATTAAAATTATACAAAACCACTGCTGTCACGATTCAGATGTACGACAGTGAGGAATGTAAGCGAGACATGTCTACAATTTGAAGCAGCTGAAGTGCTTTCTCTGAGAAGAGTCAAGGGTTCCACACAGTTGGACAGAACGACTGCATTCGGAACGAGCTAAACGTCTATAATCCGAACCAGCGAATAGACGATTACAGATTAAAATGGTGTGAACACGTCGACGGAATGGACGAAAACAGGCAAGCAGTCCAGCGGGCAAGTGTGACATTAGAAGTCGTGGAACGTGAGAACAAATTTATGTGACTTTACCGAGACGGAACAACCATTTATGTCTAAACCATGAAATGAAGAAGCAGAAGAAGAAACGACGTAGTTCGTTTTGTCGTTATTTGGTAGTTGTTGCCTAGCTATGCAATAAATTATTACCTTCAACTAAAGGAAATTCTGATTTTTATGTAGTCCTTCGACAACGCAGGCTTTACGTTGTACCGAGCAACACTCCGCGTGCTTTTACGGAAAATGTAACATGCGCATGCAATAACGTCACTTAAGCTGCTAGTTGGACATGTTTATGACAGCAGTTTCATGGGATGATTTGAACGGTTTGTTTCATCGAAAACTGTCTGCAGGCGAACATATATTTCTGATGTACACGGTTATGTAAGCAGAATAGAGAACATGAACTATCAGCCCAAGTAACCTACAATAAATATTATATTTAATCGCTTTTCGTTATAACCGATATGAAATGCCACAAAATGACTACAATTATTGCGTATAACGGAGGATTTATGCCAGCTTTAAATAACAGAAGATTTATCTGAATGGTCAGGCGGCACTAAACGTAATTTCGATTCGTTCCAACGTGCCGTTATTTACCGGTTTAAATACTGTGTATTCCACAGCGTTGTGATTTATACAGTAAAAGTGATAACGAAAACGAAACGTCGGTCGGAACGGTTAATTAGGCAGCATAATGGTAGGCGATTTGACACGTACGGACAAGTTCATGACAGCGGCGGCGATGATTATTGTACGTAAGGAGAAATGTAAATGAGCTGTGGAGTCATGACGGCTGTGTACATCAATTGCTTCACAACAATGCGGACTACACCGTTATCGTACAACAATGGCTTTATACAGTGATTATTGTTGTATTGATTTTTATTCAACGATTGTCGAAGCCTTTCAGTTTTCTTTGTCTGTTTAATTTCAGTTGAAGCTAATTCGAAGCGATTGCCTGTTACATTTCGTCTTGTCGTCTTTACATTTCCTTAGTGTAACACATAGTTTTGTTTTGTGGCACGCGTATTATCTTCAGAAGAAGGTCCGTTAAATTTATTTTTTATGACAAACCTTAATCCCACGTCACCGGATTACATATGACCTATGATGTTGGAATCGTTGTTAATTAACACGTAGACCGATTTGTATTGGTTAATTTGTAGGCGTGTTGAATTTGTTTAATAAAGGACTTGTCGGAAAATTTCTTTTCCGACCACAACATTAATCCTTTGCGTCAATTATTTGGCCATTAAGTAGTTTTATCAGTAAGTAAAATTTCGTCATTTCTTGAAGTGTTGTTTATAAAAATTCCATATGCGGCAATTACAGTAATTTACAATGCAAAAGCGATGTTGTAAGTAATCTTACAGTTATAATTTTAAATTCTTTTTTATACAAAATTATTAAGAAATTTTAAATAAAATATTTAGTATCAATGTTTAAATATTTCCAACAACTATGTTGATTAGAAGTGCTGTAAGTTCAATAACAATGTTCGCTACGTAACGTATTCAAATCTGTTTACTCACCTCTTAAATGTTGATGCACGCAATTATCGATTTCACAATGAGGTATGAAGGCTAATTGCATTCTTCACGTATATATATTGATGTATCTTACAACGGTAGGGTAGGGGGTAGCTTGCGTGTTTGTTTTGAAAGTCGATGTAAGTCATTGTCCGCCGTTGGAAACTTTCAGAAGTTAGCGATACTGAAAGTATTTTCATGCATTAGTCAAAATTAGGAAAACAATGCAGAGAGAGAGAGCGAGTGGACACACATGTAAGTAGCTCGATACTCAGTGACAACAACACACACACACACACAGTTAATATTTGTCAAATATATAACAACGAGTGAGAGAGAGAGAGAGGAGGGGTCATCGACCGTGTTGGAAAAGCTTTACCTCACTGCTTTAAGAAGTTAGCGATACTGAAAGTATTTTCGGTCAAGTTAACACGACTCTTTTTAAGAAACATTCTATCATTTATTTGATGTCGATACCGGTATTAATTATAGATTACACTTAGTTCCATTCACTTCCATGTGCTTACAAATACTTGTAATTAGTTTCGTTAATAACTAGGCCAAAACATTGTCATTACATGTCAACTCTTCCGTCTGTCTCGTAAATTTTGCGCAGCACTGTTTGAGTCTTATCTTTGTAAATAAAGAGCAACAGCAACAGTGTCGTAATACTCTACTTATTTGAACAAGTCCTGTATTAAATGCACTTGTTAATGTTTTAATGTGAACAATTTTACGTTTAAATAAAATCTGTACATACAATAAAATTATGTTTCAGTATTAATGATATAAATATTACTGTTTTATTAATTTAAAATACCGTATATATATATAACCTAGGAACTTCGCAGGTGAAGAAATTAATTTCTATTTTTCATCTGTAACGACATGCGTGTATAATTTTAATTTATTTCACTATACACCTCTGAACCTATATGTAATTATTTTGTAAACTGCGTTATCTATGGAGGAACTGTTGCAGCAAACGTTAACACTAGAACGATTATATTATTATTATTTAGTGATCAGATAATTTCATAAAAAAATAAGAAACGTAAAAGATATACGCTGACTTTACCGCAACCACGTCTATTTAGATAAACGGCTCGGAAGAAAAAATAATTCTTCACAAAGCAGAACAACAACTACAGTCTCAAATAAATATATTTTAAATCTGTGGCTATGCGTGTACGTAGGGAAGGTCTTCATATGCTCACTGGACAAAATATAAATATTCGCTGGCAGATAATTTCATAAAAAAATAAGAAACGTAAAAGATATACGCTGACTTTACCGCAACCACGTCTATTTAGATAAACGGCTTGGAAGAAAAAATAATTCTTCACAAAGCAGAACAACAACTACAGTCTCAAATAAATATATTTTAAAAAAGATAAATATACATTAGATGGAAATGTTTCCTCTGTTTTTCTCTGTGAAACACAAAAAGAACTTGGGAATCGTGTTTCTTCCCTAGATGCAGTCAACACGATTAAAAGTAAAATTTTAATAACAAAGTTTTCACTGTACTTTAACAAGGATGGTAATATTTTTTTTTCTAGTGCCTAATCTTTTAAACTAAAAAACGTACAATCTTTATTACTTTTACAAATACACACAGACGTTAGGGAGAGACTGCAATGTGTCAGTGTAAAGTCGTGTCAATGACCTCCTGTATTACAATGGTTTAGCATAGTTTCTTACTGAAGGCTTGTACGCTTTAAATTCAGCTATACCTAAAATATATCTTCAATTAGGGTCATTGTACACACACAGTGGAATGCTTTCAGAAATTTGCGACACACACACACACACACACACACACATACATACACAACGATGTTTCTACTTATTTGAACAAGTCCTGTATTAAATGCACTTGTTAATGTTTTAATGTGAACAATTTTACGTTTAAATAAAATCTGTACATACAATAAAATTATGTTTCAGTATTAATGATATAAATATTACTGTTTTATTAATTTAAAATACTGTATATATATATATATATATATATATATATATATATATATATATATAACCTAGGAACTTCGCAGGTGAAGAAATTAATTTCTATTTTTCATCTGTAACGACATGCGTGTATACTTTTAATTTATTTCACTATACACCGCTGCTACCACAGTCGTCAGTAATAAAAAAAGAAGAAGAAGAAAGATCAGTTAGGAAACGCATCAGTACTCGTTCGAAACGATTAACATCAGTCCCAATAGACCACAGCATCCGTGAATTTCCACGAATAAAAAAAAAAAAAAAAAAAAAAACGTAAAACGTTCTACTTATGTTTCATGTTAGGTTAAAAAATACAGTCCACGTACGTTTCACGTTTACGTTAGGTTAAGATGCAGTCTACTTACGTTTCACTGTTAGGTTAAAAAATGCAGTCCACGTACGTTTCACGTTTACGTTAGGTTAAGATGCAGTCTACTTACGTTTCACGTTAGGTTAAAAAATGCAGCCCACGTACGTTTTTGCGTTTACGTAAGGTTAAAATACAGTCTACTTACGTTTCACGTTAGGTTAAAATGCAAACACACGCACACACACACACACACACACACGTGTATATTATTTAAATTATTATTTAAATAACATACACACGCGTTAGGTTGTAACCTAACACGTGTGTGTGTGTGTGTGTGTGCGTGTGTTTGCATTTTAACCTAACGTGAAACGTAAGTAGACTGTATTTTAACCTTACGTAAACGCAAAAACGTACGTGGGCTGCATTTTTAACCTAACGTGAAACGTAAGTAGACTGCATCTTAACCTAACGTAAACGTGAAACGTACGTGGACTGCATTTTTTAACCTAACAGTGAAACGTAAGTAGACTGCATCTTAACCTAACGTAAACGTGAAACGTACGTGGACTGTATTTTTTAAGCTAACATGAAACGTAAGTAGAACGTTTTACGTTTTTTTTTTTTTTTTTTTTTTTTTTTTTTTTATTCGTGGAAATTCACGGATGCTGTGGTCTATTGGGACTGATGTTAATCGTTTCGAACGAGTACTGATGCGTTTCCTAACTGATCTTTCTTCTTCTTCTTTTTTTATTACTGACGACTGTGGTAGCAGCGGTGTATAGTGAAATAAATTAAAATTATACACGCATGTCGTTACAGATGAAAAATAGAAATTAATTTCTTCACCTGCGAAGTTCCTAGGTTATATATATATATATATATATACAGTATTTTAAATTAATAAAACAGTAATATTTATATCATTAATACTGAAACATAATTTTATTGTATGTACAGATTTTATTTAAACGTAAAATTGTTCACATTAAAACATTAACAAGTGCATTTAATACAGGACTTGTTCAAATAAGTAGAAACATCGTTGTGTATGTATGTGTGTGTGTGTGTGTGTGTGTGTGTGTGTGTGTGTGTGTGTGTGTCGCAAATTTCTGAAAGCATTCCACTGTGTGTGTACAATGACCCTAATTGAAGATATATTTTAGGTATAGCTGAATTTAAAGCGTACAAGCCTTCAGTAAGAAACTATGCTAAACCATTGTAATACAGGAGGTCATTGACACGACTTTACACTGACACATTGCAGTCTCTCCCTAACGTCTGTGTGTATTTGTAAAAGTAATAAAGATTGTACGTTTTTTAGTTTAAAAGATTAGGCACTAGAAAAAAAATATTACCATCCTTGTTAAAGTACAGTGAAAACTTTGTTATTAAAATTTTACTTTTAATCGTGTTGACTGCATCTAGGGAAGAAACACGATTCCCAAGTTCTTTTTGTGTTTCACAGAGAAAAACAGAGGAAACATTTCCATCTAATGTATATTTATCTTTTTTAAAATATATTTATTTGAGACTGTAGTTGTTGTTCTGCTTTGTGAAGAATTATTTTTTCTTCCAAGCCGTTTATCTAAATAGACGTGGTTGCGGTAAAGTCAGCGTATATCTTTTACGTTTCTTATTTTTTTATGAAATTATCTGCCAGCGAATATTTATATTTTGTCCAGTGAGCATATGAAGACCTTCCCTACGTACACGCATAGCCCCAGATTTAAAATATATTTATTTGAGACTGTAGTTGTTGTTCTGCTTTGTGAAGAATTATTTTTTCTTCCGGGCCGTTTATCTAAATAGACGTGGTTGCGGTAAAGTCAGCGTATATCTTTTACGTTTCTTATTTTTTTATGAAATTATCTGATCACTAAATAATAATAATATAATCGTTCTAGTGTTAACGTTTGCTGCAACAGTTCCTCCATAGATAACGCAGTTTACAAAATAATTACACATAGGTTCAGAGGTGTATAGTGAAATAAATTAAAATTATACACGCATGTCGTTACAGATGAAAAATAGAAATTAATTTCTTCACCTGCGAAGTTCCTAGGTTATATATATATATATATATACGGTATTTTAAATTAATAAAACACTAATATTTATATCATTAATACTGAAACATAATTTTATTGTATGTACAGATTTTATTTAAACGTAAAATTGTTCACATTAAAACATTAACAAGTGCATTTAATACAGGACTTGTTCAAATAAGTAGAGTATTACGACACTGTTGCTGTTGCTCTTTATTTACAAAGATAAGACTCAAACAGTGCTGCGCAAAATTTACGAGACAGACGGAAGAGTTGACATGTAATGACAATGTTTTGGCCTAGTTATTAACGAAACTAATTACAAGTATTTGTAAGCACATGGAAGTGAATGGAACTAAGTGTAATCTATAATTAATACCGGTATCGACATCAAATAAATGATAGAATGTTTCTTAAAAAGAGTCGTGTTAACTTGACCGAAAATACTTTCAGTATCGCTAACTTCTTAAAGCAGTGAGGTAAAGCTTTTCCAACACGGTCGATGACCCCTCCTCTCTCTCTCTCTCACTCGTTGTTATATATTTGACAAATATTAACTGTGTGTGTGTGTGTGTGTGTGTGTTGTTGTCACTGAGTATCGAGCTACTTACATGTGTGTCCACTCGCTCTCTCTCTCTGCATTGTTTTCCTAATTTTGACTAATGCATGAAAATACTTTCAGTATCGCTAACTTCTGAAAGTTTCCAACGGCGGACAATGACTTACATCGACTTTCAAAACAAACACGCAAGCTACCCCCTACCCTACCGTTGTAAGATACATCAATATATATACGTGAAGAATGCAATTAGCCTTCATACCTCATTGTGAAATCGATAATTGCGTGCATCAACATTTAAGAGGTGAGTAAACAGATTTGAATACGTTACGTAGCGAACATTGTTATTGAACTTACAGCACTTCTAATCAACATAGTTGTTGGAAATATTTAAACATTGATACTAAATATTTTATTTAAAATTTCTTAATAATTTTGTATAAAAAAGAATTTAAAATTATAACTGTAAGATTACTTACAACATCGCTTTTGCATTGTAAATTACTGTAATTGCCGCATATGGAATTTTTATAAACAACACTTCAAGAAATGACGAAATTTTACTTACTGATAAAACTACTTAATGGCCAAATAATTGACGCAAAGGATTAATGTTGTGGTCGGAAAAGAAATTTTCCGACAAGTCCTTTATTAAACAAATTCAACACGCCTACAAATTAACCAATACAAATCGGTCTACGTGTTAATTAACAACGATTCCAACATCATAGGTCATATGTAATCCGGTGACGTGGGATTAAGGTTTGTCATAAAAAATAAATTTAACGGACCTTCTTCTGAAGATAATACGCGTGCCACAAAACAAAACTATGTGTTACACTAAGGAAATGTAAAGACGACAAGACGAAATGTAACAGGCAATCGCTTCGAATTAGCTTCAACTGAAATTAAACAGACAAAGAAAACTGAAAGGCTTCGACAATCGTTGAATAAAAATCAATACAACAATAATCACTGTATAAAGCCATTGTTGTACGATAACGGTGTAGTCCGCATTGTTGTGAAGCAATTGATGTACACAGCCGTCATGACTCCACAGCTCATTTACATTTCTTCTTACGTACAATAATCATCGCCGCCGCTGTCATGAACTTGTCCGTACGTGTCAAATCGCCTACCATTATGCTGCCTAATTAACCGTTCCGACCGACGTTTCGTTTTCGTTATCACTTTTACTGTATAAATCACAACGCTGTGGAATACACAGTATTTAAACCGGTAAATAACGGCACGTTGGAACGAATCGAAATTACGTTTAGTGCCGCCTGACCATTCAGATAAATCTTCTGTTATTTAAAGCTGGCATAAATCCTCCGTTATACGCAATAATTGTAGTCATTTTGTGGCATTTCATATCGGTTATAACGAAAAGCGATTAAATATAATATTTATTGTAGGTTACTTGGGCTGATAGTTCATGTTCTCTATTCTGCTTACATAACCGTGTACATCAGAAATATATGTTCGCCTGCAGACAGTTTTCGATGAAACAAACCGTTCAAATCATCCCATGAAACTGCTGTCATAAACATGTCCAACTAGCAGCTTAAGTGACGTTATTGCATGCGCATGTTACATTTTCCGTAAAAGCACGCGGAGTGTTGCTCGGTACAACGTAAAGCCTGCGTTGTCGAAGGACTACATAAAAATCAGAATTTCCTTTAGTTGAAGGTAATAATTTATTGCATAGCTAGGCAACAACTACCAAATAACGACAAAACGAACTACGTCGTTTCTTCTTCTGCTTCTTCATTTCATGGTTTAGACATAAATGGTTGTTCCGTCTCGGTAAAGTCACATAAATTTGTTCTCACGTTCCACGACTTCTAATGTCACACTTGCCCGCTGGACTGCTTGCCTGTTTTCGTCCATTCCGTCGACGTGTTCACACCATTTTAATCTGTAATCGTCTATTCGCTGGTTCGGATTATAGACGTTTAGCTCGTTCCGAATGCAGTCGTTCTGTCCAACTGTGTGGAACCCTTGACTCTTCTCAGAGAAAGCACTTCAGCTGCTTCAAATTGTAGACATGTCTCGCTTACATTCCTCACTGTCGTACATCTGAATCGTGACAGCAGTGGTTTTGTATAATTTTAATGATAGCGTACAGTCAGTCGCCCTCTGGAAGGACCTTCTGGGAGGATTTTTGTACTGCACCTTGTGTGTCCTTCCATCAGGGTGTGAGTTCCTTACGACAATGATGAATATGAAAATATTTTTCTACTCCTGTAGTACTGAACAACTTACCTATTACAGTAATTTCTTATTTTCCTTACAATTACCTATTTAGTGTGCACATGTTCTAACCGAATCTCATATCCACTGTAACCTATAACATATGCGAGAGAACATGTCAAAATATCGATGAAATCTTTCCTTCACTATCGTATGACATACTACGGATACCTTTCCTGATATTTTTTCCTCTACCCACAACTACAAACTTTTCAGTGTAGTGTTAAAAGTAATTAAAATGGAGATACTTAATCGGAAACAAAAGCTAATTTTTTTTTGTAGAAAATTATAGAACTGGAGAGGCCTAACTTATTACAACCTGACATAACCTGTGTCCGGATCATTTTCATAGCCACGTACTCAAAATGCATCCATTGATGTTGTTAGCAGGGTAGGAAGTAATTTTTGATTACGCTTACTAGTATTTTAGCCGTACCGTTGTAAATAATAGCGAAAATAAGGCGCTATTTACCCTCACGGCAGATGACACCGAACACTCATTCTCATGGATAAACGAGAGGTAGCTTACACCATGTTATTGTTACACCAACAACTTGACGAATAACTCTACAGAGAACATTTTATCATCGGCAGAAGAATGGCAAAAAGATTCGCTACCTCTAAATTACAGACTGACAAGGAGCATGTCAAAGGCGAAATAATAATAATGTTTGAGCACACGACCTCTTTATATTATTATTGTTATTATTATCACACGCATCTGTGCAACTCCGTCATCATGGCACAACAGGTTCATTACGTTTTATAGGTCGCTTAACATCGCACAAAAAAAAAAAAATGCTACGCGACGTTACACAATTGTACGGAGAAACCCGCGCTCTATGTCATAGAACTTGGTTACCACGCTAATTTCGTAACACATCAGTCCGTAGAATTCTTGTACAGCAATCACCACCGCATATGCTCGCGGTACGCGAACAATACAATGCGGCTTACCTCTTGAAATGATTTTCATGACTGTAAAGACAACCTGCACACAAACGGACGAAAGACATGACAGAAACTAAAATCCGACTACGATTCCCGCACAAACACTAAGGGTTACATGACTTCCAAGGACAGCCATTACACTATGGCTTCACGAATACAACCAAAATGGAATATTATCAAATGTCTATGTACGCTGAAAACAGTAGATCTAACATTTTTTTTTTTTGCTACTGATTCAACAAATATCTAAGTTCTTGTACTACTGGATTTAGCAGTCAGTAGTCCTAATGTGACGATCCCTTTATCTGTCAATGACCGAAAAATGCTGACCTGTGTTGTCGATATTACTTACAAACCGTAAAATTTTGTTTCCAGAAGTTCAATTTTGTCGTTTTTTGCAAACGTATTGTCTCTTATCTTGAGTGCCACGAGATTTTATGACACAAAGTAACACCAGCGTCTGAGGAGGGATACTAGACATATAATGTCCTTGGCCTTGTTCATATTGTTCTTGCTCTTACCGTTCGAATCACACCTGTTGGAGACCAAATCTGTTACAGAGGCCATATGTACTGGAAGTAGCGAACTTTAAATACGGATGATGCGAGCGACGGCCATATAGGAGAGTTAGTACTGGTTCGTAACAGACAACTATCCTCTTTTGACATTGTATGATTTTAATAATAATTCCGTACTTGCAATATACAATGCATGTACACAAACTTATATATCCTTTGTTGGGGCTGTAATTATTACTAAACAGTAATACATGCTTAGAATGAAAATATTTGCTATGATTTTAGTAACGTACAACACCAGCTTAACCCAGAGAGAGAGAGAGCGAGAGAGAGAGAGAGAGAGTGAGAGACTGCAATGTGTCTGTGTAAAGTCGTGTCAATGACCTCGAATTGCTTCCGACGTCTGCGAGCGAGAGAGAGAGAGAGAGAGAGAGAGGGCGTTAATATTTGTCGAATAAATATAAACTTTCTAATTTCATATACATGCGCGCGGTACTGACCACAGAGAGAGAGAGAAACATACACAACAAGTGTGAGAGAGAGAGAGAGAATTTAAACTGATAATTGTTTTATTAAAATCTTACAATGACGAAATATTATTATTTCATTGTTTACGATATATATATTTAATGCAAAAATGCAAAGTAACACCAGCGTCTGAGGAGGGATACTAGACATATAATGTCCTTGGCCTTGTTCATATTGTTCTTGCTCTTACCGTTCGAATCACACCTGTTGGAGACTAAATCTGTTACAGAGGCCATGTGTACTGGAAGTAGCGAACTTTAAATACGGATGACGCGAGCGACGGCATACCAAGAAATCGGACGTCCGCTAGTAACAGTCACGGTGAATCTGCAAATATGCGTCTGCAACTCGGCTGTATGTGTTTTGTTTTGCCTCACCCATTATATATTTTTTCATATTTTATGCGTAACACTTTACCACACACAGACTTGACAGTATATTAATTTCTAAATCGCAGTCAATGACTGTCTTACAATTACGAAAATTATTATACAATGTGTGTGTACACAAAACTTTTGAAAATACCTTATTTCAAGGAGATTTTTTTATGCGTAACACTTTACCACACACACACAGACTTGGCAGTATATTAATTTCTAAATCGTAGTCAATGACTGTCATGTGTCAAAAAAAGGACGCCACGAGGTAGGTGATACTCAGGGGTCAGTCTATTGAGTTGTTGTTGACTGAAGGATAATAATTAGAACGCTCCCACCTGTACTTTTGTTGAAGAACTCAACCGGTACCATGCTGACCAGTGTGCCATGAGTACTGCAGACTGTCCTTGGGGTGTGTTGAATCTCCAGCGAGTTTCATTCCGGGCAGATGTGGGTTCTTAGGTGCAGATGTGGAAATCTGCACGTAGTATTATGATAGAAGTATAGAACATTTTTTATGTTTGAAATACGTACTAGATCCAGAAAAAATAGTAGATTTCGTTCTAGATTTTTATTTTCTTTCCTTTCAGTATGTTGTGCTGGAGGAGTATTCCTGGGCCTGACGGCTTCGGGGAGCATCCTGGTGCACTGCTCTGCGGATAGTGACCGGTGTCGATGTTACTACCTCTGCTTCCCCTTTCTCCCGGCTGGTGCGGGGAGCCTATAACATTTTCATTTGGAGATCAGCCGTCTGTCAACACCAAATCACATACCCACCCACACCCACCCATACACTCTCTCGCCTCGGAACACAGACGCCACACACACTGTCACAATTTTTATCAACACTTTATTTGTCCTTATTAATTTAGCATGGTTTATTTTATCCAGTTATAGTCATTACTTTTTAATTAACTTTTACTTTTAACTTTATCAAAAGACAATTAAATACAATGTCACCACGTGTTTCCAGATCGGAAGTAACGTGTAAATCAATTTTACAATAGAAAGGTATTACAATGAAATAGGCTGTACAGACGTCTGGGCCACACACACACATACACAAATATAACACATAACCCATCATTAATGAACATAGAATAATATAATTGAGCCTCACCTGAAAACCCTTTACTGGCTTACGAAGTCATATGGAAACATCTACGAAGTACTTAACCCTGGGCCGTCAGACCATCGAACACTGTATTGGAAGGTTGGGTTGGCGAAGGAATGGGAATGATGCCTGTATTCTTCGGTCCCACTCCTACATACAATCGACCTGTTCCGATTTGACGATCATAACCCCTTCGTAACCTGCTTACTAACAGCTGCGTCCAGCAAGCAGCTGAGGTTGACTGGATTGCTTCGCCGTAGCGCAGCTTCCACGGCCTTGGCAATCACTACTTAATAATCTAGTTAGCTGTAGCGAGCACAGCTACCACCACACGTTGGCGGCACTGATAGCATTCTCCGCGCCGGGAAAATTCAAACCCCTAAATTCAAACACAGAATTGCTTGGATGCCGACTGTCATCCTTCTATGCGAGGGAGGTTTATTTTGTCTTGGCGTTAATTTAACGAACTATTGTGTTTCAGTTATTATTATTTTTTAATAATCCATGAAATCATTTTTTCAATTTCCAAGTGAAGTTTTTAAATTCATCAATGTTTTTCTATTTTCGTTTCACATTTTAACTTATTAAGGAAGTAGAAAATTAGCTTTTGACTTTCGTGTTTACCTCTCCTCCGTGTGCATCACTTACGTTTGGGTTGCCAGACGTCCAGCTTTTAGCCAGATATGTTTGGCTTTTTACAGTTTAGTCCGGCTAAACATAATCAAGTCTGTCCTGTCCGGATTTTGTTTGGATTTTTGTCTGAGAAATTTGTACGTAGTATTATGATAAAAGGATAGAACATTTTTTATGGTTGAAATACGTACTAGGTCCGGAAAAAATAGTAGATTTCGTTCTAGATTTTTATTTTCTTTCCTTTCAGTATGTTGAGGCCTTTCATGTTGTCACTGTTAATCTCTGTATTATCATCAAAGCTGCCGCTCTCCTATATGCGAACTGGTATCGCCAAATGAAAGAGGCAGCCGTAGACTACTCGTGGATTAGGAGCCTAGCGGTGTCAACACTAGCCATTGTTTCTAGATTTCTAAGGAAATCTAAACATTTTGTCGCGGTAGCGTGCTCAGAGCGCCCATACTTATAAACCCGTGTTCTGTGCGCCGAGCTTATCTAGACGCGGTAACACCTAGCTGAATATCTGTCCGTCCGCTGTTCTCCAACTCCATAGCCAACACTAGCGGTCCTATGAAGATTTGTACAAGTCATTGCTACAAAACATCACACCAAAGTAAGCTCCTGGAGCTGCACAACTCTCTAACTGTTTTGAACAAAATACATTTATTATGGAATAGTATTTATGGTCCCCCAAAGTACGGGAGAGGATGAGTAATGCCTTATAGTCTCATTCCTTGATGAAAGGAAATATCCAACCGCACCTCCAAGTGGTGGGGGATGGGCAACACCTACAGGTGGCTAACGCGGCTCTGGAGACCGAGTGACAGCCGGTATAAGGTGTTCCTTTTCTACTTGTCATTGTCAAGTAGAGGTTAGGGCACCCTCTTGCCCTTTAGGTGAGAAATTGCCCCTAAAGACGGATGACCTTCCATTGGTCAACGACGTAGGATGTGGGAGGCAAGGAGAAATCACCACATTAATGATCCTTATGTATATCTCACCAGGGAAAACTGGTCCCTTTAGTCTGGTAATACAGCCAGTTTATGGGAGAACACCCACACATAAAATCGGCCTGGACATTAAGCCTGAAGGTGGCAGCCCCACCATACGTCTTACCCTGCGATATGTTAGTAACATATCCAGGGGACAAATTTACTACTAAATTGGCACAAATAAGGAATAGCCGAACGGAGGAGATTTCTCAGGCACGTGGCAGGGTATACTCTTCATGATCATAGAAGAAACACAGATATACGGCAGGAATTAAATGTTATGAGTATACTCGACAGGATCGCCCAGTATCGGCTGAATTGGTGGGAACATCTTTGCCGAATGGATGACTGCCGTATTCTCCAAACAACTCTGGAACTATAAGTCGAGGGGAAGGAGGGGTGTGGGACGTCCGAGGAAGTGCTGGAGTGACCGGCTCTAATGTTTTCCTATTTGAGATCGGAACAAACCATTTTTGGTTTAATCCGTGAAGATGATGGTGATGATGACATTTATTATTAAGTTAGTTTAATTTCAATAGTAGACAATTTTTTATATTATCAGAAAAATTATGAAAACCCAACTACGTTACTATTTTATTAGTAACATAACTGTAGAGTAGACAACCAACCACAAAATAATATTAGTATTGTCGAAACTTCTGCAACAGATTTTTAGTTAAATTTGTAACCATAATACCAAAATGACAAATAATGTAGTGGAAACATAACAAAATATAAAGTTTTTTTTTGTTAACATAATTCACATAATTCACAAACCTTTTGAAAGCCATCCAAAATTTGCATTGAGTGTTGAGACATATTAATGCTGTCAAATTACTACACACACAAAATACAGAGACTGCAGATACAGCTTTTGCATTTTCAATAAAATTACTCATAACTTAATCCGTAAATAGATTTTTAAATTTTATTAAAATTTTGAGTGTTATTTTTGTTAAATAAGTTGCATAGTAAGCGTTACATTATAATTATGGGTTAAAATTCTCTTTATAATAAGATCCGGCTGGGTTTTAGAAATTCTTCATCCCTTTTTAAGACCACGGTGTCTTAAAATTTTGAAATTTCTAAAATCGTACATTAGGCCCATATTCAGGTTTTGGTTTAATTTGATATCCCAAATGGATTTTTGCAAAATTTTTCACTACTTGCCTCCTGCCCTCTACTCTTGAGGGTCAGTTCAAAAAACTCTGAAAAGTACAATTATGGACACGCATGGCAAATTTTATGAAAATCGGTTGATACACTGAAAAGTTATCTTGCGACATACCCTAGATAGACAGGGAGTCAAATGCCAAACGTTCGAGTTTAAACTGACGACTCTCTGCGCTCGTTCAATTAAATACACATAGGCCTACCACATGATTATTAGACTTACTTTAAGGAGTGGAAAGTGACGTGGAAAGAGAATATGTAATTTTGTTCCTTTTATGTGGTTCACACGAATCTAAACAATAGTCTGAATATTCTATACCTAATAGGTTTCAACTTGCTGTCATCCTTGATCGAGACGTGAAATTCGCTATATCTAAGAGGTCTTGTGACAACGAAGTTCATTGTATAGATCTTAAGCTCAACAAGTTCTTAAACTAAAAATAGGTAGATACCTGATAATATTTTTCTTCCTGCAGCTTGAGTGCATGAAGGAAAATATAATCAGATATCTAACTATTCTCAATTAATTAATGCAACTTGGAGACCACACACAATGAAAAGTTCTTAAACGCAGGCGTGATTAGAAGTATTTTTAAAAAATGTTTTCAATTTTGTATTTTCTTAATTATTCGTCAAAACGTTTTACTTTTAGGCAACTAGATGTAACATCGTGCTTTCTTTCTTTCCTTAATCGATTTCTGATTTGACATACTGTATGTCCATTTCAGCTAGTCAAGTTCTTCTCCGCCCACGAGTTGTAATATACTCTGCTTCAGTTTTTATCACTTTTAAGTTTCCCTACTCAGAAACATGGAGTCCTACAAGGTGTAGAAAATATTTTGTGTGTTTTTACGAAAAATATTCCACAACTGAAGTGGTACATTTTACTTGTTCAGCCATTTTCGATACGACCTAGTCCAAAACCGACGTGTATAGTCATAATCCAATTTCGGCACATTTGTACAGTCACAAACCAGAGTACTCGAGTATCTAAATATCGGTATGGAGAACCATACATGACTTCCATGTTCTAAGATTTATATTTAAAATCATTTTCGAAATGAACTATTCCCTTAGAAACTACGTCTTTCTACTTCTTTCATCAGGCTTAACCACAGTACTGTGGCACTAACGTATGCCATCTCACGTTAGCGCACTCGGTTTTCACTGATGATGGCAGTCGATGGGACTGCCGAAACGTCTGGTTTTTCAGAAAACATTGGACCACGGCCAAACAGCCCGGGAAGTAATTTTAACAACAAACTACTTCTTTGTTGCCGATAACGTAGTGCACATAAAAAATTATCCCCTCTCCCTTCAACTATTATTTTCATTTATAGAAAATTACCCCCTCCCCTTCAACTACCCTTTTTATTTATAGATATTTCATCAACCTTTCTACAGTGGATTATTATAACCTTCTTTTCAGGATATTTTATTTATAAAATTTAAGTACTTTACTCTTGTTAAAACATAAAACGTTGCAAGCAAACTACTCCTTCCCGTTAACCGATCTTCACCAAAATCAACAGGCCTTGACTCCTCTACATCTCAGGCACATATGTAAAAAAGTATTTGATTCTGTTTGAATTTGCGGCAGTTATCGTTCGCAATAGAAAAAATTACTCTTGTTAAAACATAAAACGGTGCAGGTAAACTACCCATTTCCCTTAACAGATGTTCACAAAAATCAATAGACCTTGAGGGCTCTGCAATTCAGGCACATATCCATAAAATAATTTTATTCTGTTTGAATTTGCGGCAGCTATCGTTCATCATAGAAAAAATTCTACACATATAACACACAGTGTGATGTTGACACACAGAGACACACACACAGACAGACACATAGACACACACACAACACACAAACACACACACACCAACGCTTTTCGGAAAATGACTTTTCTTCATGTTTTGAGTGCAGTACAATCAGAATCAGTCGTTATCTCAAACACGATTTTTTTCACCATCACCATACTTCAATTTCCTTATGGAACATGGAAGTAAAAACAGACATGGGAGCCACGGCTGCGACCACCCTGGTTGTCAAGCGAACTGCTTCATTTCTCTATAATCACTGACGATGCCGATATTTTGGATTTTATGCCACAAAGGCTGTGATTTCATACTAGACAGAAAAGTTATAGAAAGGGTTGAGGAATTTTTTTATCTGGGTAGCACGGTTAGTCAGGATGGAGGTGCTCTTAGGGATGTGATGAGTCCTATAAATAAAGCAAAGGAGCATTTACACAGTTAAGACCAGTACGGAGATCACCCCATATACGCAGGAAGACAAAACTCAGAATATTTGACTCAAATGTCAAACCGGTGTTGCTGTATGGATGTGAGACCTGGAAAGTGACAAAGGACATTACCACAAGGTTACAGACTTTCATAAACCGTTGTCTGAGGTACACAATGAGAATTTGGTGGCCCAAGACCATCTCGAACAGAGATTTATGGGAGGCCACAAGTCAGAGTCCCAACTAACTACAGATAAAGAGAAGAAAATGGAGGTGGATCGGTCACACCCTGAGAAGACCACCAGACAATATCGCTAGGCAGGCACTGAATTGGAATCCGCAAGGTAGCCGCAGAAGTGGAAGACCGAGAAACATGTGGAAGAGGACTATGGGAAGAGAGCTGGCTGGTGTCAACAAGACATGGAGGGAGGTGAAGGCCCTGGCAATGGACAGAACACGCTGGAGAAATTTCGTCGAGGCCCTATGTTCCACCTAGGAATTTAAGGACTTAAGTCAAGTAAGTCAAGTTTCTGCCAAATGTGGCACAGAAAGATAATCCTACGAACCCACGATTATTCTGTTCCTTGTTTTGATGGACCTTCGACACGCTGATGTTTTCCCTTCGAACACACACAGAACGTAATATATTCATTTGAATGTTTAACCCTGTACTGATAACGAAAAGAAGCTTTCCTTTTGTTGAAGTAATGACATCCATTCAGATCAGTGTACAGTAGAGCATCGATTATCCGAACATCCATTAACCGAACGATCTATTATCCGAACTCAATAAAAAGTACAATTATGTACTGTACTGTACAGTAATGTACTGTATCAAATGTATAAAGAGCCACCGCTAACACACTACATAAAACTACAGCGTCTAAGGTTGGGCTGGTCATGTAGCCAGGATGGGGGATATATACCACGAAAACTACTAAATACCAGAATCCGCGGAAAAAGATCAGTGGGAAGACCAAGGAGAAGATGGGAGGACGCGGTGGATGAGGATGTGAAAGAAATACTGAAAGTGCGTTCCTGGAGGAGGATGGCTACCGACAGAAGAGAATGGGGAGAAAAATTAAAGGAGGCCAGGGCCTAACAAGGGCTGTAGTGCCATAGGAGAGATAGACTGTACAGTAATGTATTGGACACGTGTAGGCGTATTGGATGTTTATTGAACATAAAATATTGTATACTATAAATTATTACAGTACTTTCCTCCTCTTCCTATGGCGCTACAGGTCAAGTCGGGCCCTGGCCTCCACCAATCTACTCTATCCATTGCAGCCCTCCTCCAGTTTCTTATCCCCATGTCCCTCGCGTCCTCTGCAACGCCATCTTCCCACCTCTTCATCGGTCTACCTCTAGGTCTCGTTCCCTCCCATGTACCCAGCAGTGCCCTTTTGGGGTTTCTGCCATCCTCCGTTCTCAAACATGTCCGGCCCAACGCAATCTTTGCATTCTTATAAATTTTGAGACTGGTGTCTCTTTATATATTTGATACAACTCATTGTTGTATCAGTCTCCATGAGCCATTTCCTTGTATTGGGCCTACAATGAGTCTGAGGATTTTCATTTCAAAGGTGTCTACTATGTCGGCTGTTTTCTGTGTGATTGCCCATACCTCACTCCCGTAGCATAACACCGGTCTGATGACAGGCCTATATTTACAGTACTTTACCGTAATAAATAAACGCTGTAGCTATACAGCCTATGAAGACGGCGAGAATGCTATTAATATAAAACCACCGACGCCAGCAAAAGCTTTTCACGCACTTGAGGCTATTCTAAAGTGGGCCGAAACAGAAGATAAGATAGATTGTATTCAGTTTACGAATCTTAAACGACTTCAGTCTTTAGCAGCGAGAGAACGGGGTATCGGTTTGAAGCAGGCAGTGATAGAACAATTCTTCAAAAAAGTGTAAATCCATGATACTGTATGTTTTATTTTGTTTTTTAATTTTTACTTAATTTTATAGTACAGTGTTTGTCATTAAACTCTAATTTTGTTTAAATTATCTTTTGGTGTTTATTAACTACACTCAGTTTTAATTCAGTAATTTTTAGCCTTAGTAATACATTACAGTACAGTATACAGGTTGCTGTAATTATATAACAATATGTTAGAAATGATTTTGTACTAAAAATCTTTGTTTTTGTAAAGAGAAATAATGTTTTCAATTTACGATCTATTATCCGAAATATCGATTATCCGAACAGACCCTCGTCCCGAGAGGTTCGGATAGTCGATGCTCTACTGTACATGACTTTATGTGTCATAATCGATGTGTCACAACGATTGACAAACCAAAGGTGCGAATAATAAGCTCATCTATGTGTCGTATGGTCAGAGGATTTACGGTATGCGGCTAGATAACCAAATACCAGCGAGCTTTGACTTCTTATCAGTACATTGCACATCCTGTGTTTACGCATATATAGAGCTCAGCTCCCTGTAAAAAAAACGTATTTTCTTAATTACATTTGTAATTAAGGACTTTCTATTAATCTCTCCTCAGGTTTGTTCGTTCTAACCAAATGCGAACCCTGAGATAATAAAAAGGCTTATTCGCTACATAGAATTGTGAAAAAGCACTATTACACGCAAAATAAAAGACTTCAAAAAGGTAGTTGCAGGTTTCTGAAAAACGTGTAAGACAATATTCATCCGGTCCTTTAAACAGGAGCAGAGCTGAAATACTTAACTACTTTTAACTAAGTGATTTTATTTCTCATTAACAGACACACACACACACTCCCGGGCGCGCGCACGTTTGTAGTTTGAGAATGAAACTGTGATGTCTGTAGTTATGTGTGATGTATAATTATTAAATAATATAGAAAATATTCAATAAAAATAAGAATAATATTAAAAGTATTATAACAAAAATTATATACTGTATTATTATTATTAATATATTTAATATTTATAAGAACTTTACCTCAAGATATTTTTTCCTTATTTGGAACATGTTTCGGGACACTTAGTGTGCCCATCCTTCTTCATTTTGAATCTTGTGAAGTACTTGTGTGTTGGTTGGTTATTACGGTTTCCTGTTGGTTTTTGCTATTTTAAATTGGTATTACTGTGTGTGATTGTGGTGTATATATTAGTATTTTCGTATTATTATATTGTATTTTCATATTAGCATTTTGTGTATTTTCGATGTTAAGTGCTCGAAAATTGTGCCATGTTTTGTATTGATTTGTATTTGTTCAGGTATTAGTTTTTTTGTGTTTTATGTTTGTATATTCGTAAATTTTTCCAAATGTTCATTATGGTGCCTTTGTGTGATAAGTGTTTTATTAGTGTCATGTTGGTTATGTTTGGGAATTCATGTCCAGTATTTATTGCATGTGTGGCCAAATTAGATTTGTATATTTCTGTTTTTTTGTATGCGTTTAGGTGTTCAAAATAACGTTTTTTCACTTGTTTCTTGTTTGTCCTATGTAACATTTATTGCAATCTTGGCATTCAAATTTGTATATACCATTGGTTGTTGTATTATCTTTGTTGTGTGGGTTATTTAGTTTTTTTGTTAATTATTTTTATTGGTTTTGTATGCTATTTTAATGTCAGTGCTTTTAAGTAGTTTTGTTAGCTTTGTCATTTTATTATTTATGTATGTGAATGTGGCCCATTTTTATTGTTGTTATTATTTATGTGTTGTTCATTTTGATTAATTTCTAATTCTTCAGTTTTTATTTTATATTTTATTTTATTTTGTATTTTGTTTACAGTATTTTTATTGTATCCATTTCCATAAGCAATTTGGTATATTATATTTCTTTAATTGTTTGTTTCTTGTTTGTTTAGGGGTATTTTAGACATTCTGTTAAATAGTGAATAGTTAATATATTATTATTATTAAAAAATTTTAGATAATGAAGAAAGTTGCTTAATATCTGGTCAAAGTGTGACCATTTACAGACAGCAGGTGGACATAATATTATAGTGTGCTTTACAGAAACAGTTTTCATTATCTAAGCAACACAAGAAGACAAGATAAGTGGACGCTACGAGCACGGTCAGTTTGTTGACAGACGCTTAAAGCACGGGCGCTCTGAGCACGGAGTCCTTGTTGCGCTACATTTATCCCTACGTCGGCGTTGTATTGTGGGCTCTTTAAACTTTAGAACTACCAGCACACTTAATTAAATTAATCCAAGACTGTCTCTCGAAAGTAGAATGCAAAGTTAAAGTGCAGAAAACCGTGTCACGTTCGTTCACAACTCGAACTGGACTCCGACAAGGAGATAGTCTGTCATGCTTATTATTTAATCTAGCACTAGAAAAAGCGATAAGAGACTTCCAAAGAAACACAAGAGGTACGATCCCAAACAAAAGTAGGCCTATACAACGTTTAGCATACGCAGACAAAACGTTCCAGGACAAAACGAGACCTCTTTAGTGCGTTTATAGCATTACAGGTAGCCACAAGTAAAATTGGACTGCAGATAAACTTGGAAAGAACAAAATATATGTATGCTGCCAACAAACTACCATTAAACCCAACCCTTCAAAACCTTGAAACAGGCACACAAAATATAGAGGCAGTAAAAGAGTTCATATATCTTGGCTCCCAGATAAACAGCACTAACCACACCAACACTGAAATAAGAAGAAAAATATATCTCGCAAACAAAACGTATTGAGGATTAAAAAAGCACCTGACATCTAGCTTCATCTCAAGAAACACGAAATTCAAAATTTACAAAACACTTACTAGGCCAGTGCTGACATATGCTTCAGAAACCTGGATAATGACAAAAAATAGCGAGAGACTTCTAGGTTGCTGTGAAAGACGGATTATAAGAACAATCGTATAATATTTACCGTATTTCTTCCGTCGTGTGACTTCGTGTTGCGTTCGATTGATTTACGCGTTTCGAAACATATGTTTCGTCTTCAGAAATAAAAATTCACTCTTAGCGAGGTCGTTAAATATTAAAATTGCAAATATTGGAAAACAATTCCACACATATCCGCGTTACATGAGTGCGCACTCGAGTCGGACCGATCGGACACTGAGAGTGAATTTTTATTTCTGAAGACGAAACATATGTTTCAAAACGCGTAAGTCAATCGAACGCAACACGAAATCACACGACGGAAGAAATACAGTAAATATTATACAGATTTTGTCAATAAGTGACTTGGATACCAATTCAAACATGTCTTTCAAATCTAAGAACAATATTTAGAGGAGTACAAGAAAATGGGATGTGGACAGGCGCGGATCCAGGACAGATTTGGGGGGGGGGCGAAGCCGAGTGAGATAAAAAATGGGGGGGAGGTGAACAAAAAACCAAATATCATGATAATTTTGAAACTTTGTTTCACAAAACTAATGTAATATATTTAATATAACGATTTTTAGAGATCTATTTTATTTATACATATATATATATATATCCATTATTCATGTATAATACCATTTTAAATATATTCAGGTACAATATTATTATAATACTTAACATTTTTTATATACTTGCAAAGTATAAAACAAAGGTTATTTATTACGAACGGGAAATAAGACACATAATATGTGATACAAAAAAATAGAATATTTTAAACATTGTATTTATAAAAGTATTCACAAAAACATAGTAAAACTACAACCCCTGCGCAAACAATTACAGGGCCTTCCATATACATGAGGTATATAGAGGATATCGGGGTGCGCCCTGAAAATTTTCTGCACGAGTAGTTCATTTTATTTACAACGTAAATTCTAATCTATGTTCTCTAGTCTGAGCATAGATATCAATAACATTATAGATGTTTATTTCTTGGTCATAGTGAATGTGCATCAGTGCAAGTCCTGTTAAGCGATCTTGGCCCATTGTAGATCTTAGCCATAATTTTAATAATCGAAGGCAAGATAAAACACGCTCTGCAGTGGCATTAGAAATCGGGATTGTTGCAAAAAGTTGTAAAAAGAAGTGTATGCAGGGGTAAGTGTGTTTATCACAATTAGATAACAAATCTAATATTGTTTGTGGACCTGAGTTCCTTTCTCGTGACATTTTAATTTTCCATAATTCTAATTCTGATGCGAGATTTCTTTTGAGCATGTCAGCAGGTTGGTTAAAAAATGAGTAAAACTTCGTTACCAGCTTTTCTATTATTTCATTTAAATTGTCCACATTTTTGGTAGAAAAAATGTATTCATATTATACAGATCCATAGTTTCATTAGGAAAACGACCCTTTAAATCTACAAGCAAATTGTCTAGTGCTGATATGTATATAGATTGCTTGAAGTAACTAATTGGATTAACTGTTGAATAATTATCTCGAAGGGTTTGCTTTGCAGATATTCTAGGCATTTTTATTTCTACATCCAGCTCTTGAGCAAGGGTACATGCTTCTTCATAAATTTTTTCAAAAACTTGGTCTGCATTACTTCGTCTCCTGTTCAAAATTGCTACAGTGTCATTGAACTGATCTTTTGCAGATTTCAAATCAATCTGAGTCCATTGGAAAAATTGGCTTAATTGCAATGTACAACTTAGTAGATCAGAAAGACAAATAATAGCAATAAGAGTTCTGCTATCACAAAGAGACATTTTTAAGCCCCGAGCCTGTACTGCTGATTGAGGATCTTTCCACTCGCTAATCAGATGTAAAGCAGAAACTATTTTTGGAAGTGTATATCTAAACTGCAAGACTCCATCGTGTCTCTCTATCCAACGAGTTTCACACAATCCAGAAAGCTTATGTCCTAACTCTTGTTTTAAAACTTCTTCTCGTTTGGATGAAGCCTTAAAAAAATAAATGGTTTCTTGCATTGTAGATACCGCATTTTTAATCGATTGCACTTGAGAAGTACGAGAACTGCTTAAGTTTAACCCATGACTTTGGCAAGGAGAAAAAACTGCATTGACAGCCTTTTCCTTAACTGTCTTAACAGCACCGCAAGCTTCAGAAACCATAGTATTCCAACCATCAACCGTAATTCCGACGTAATTATCTAGATTAAGATTCAAATTTTGTAAGGCCTCGATTACTATTTCACCAATAGCAACGCCGGTTAACTTAGGTTCAGATTTATCACTATTATTTTTTTCCTTTAATTCAGCAAGCTTTTCACGTGCATCAATAAATTGTACAAACGACTCGTAAATAGTGTTACAATCTGTATATCTTAAAATTAATGATAATTGGGATTTGTTAGAGCAATCGGTAGTCTCGTCAAACATGACACTATAAAGCCTAGCAGCTTGAATTCTCTGAATAATGTTAGAGAGAATTTCACGCCCGCAACACTCTATTAGCTCATTTTGAGTCGTTTTACTAATGTACGTTGCGCGAGATGACGATTCTTCAAGGTGCTTTTTAAGAGTATAATCACCACTATCAATTCGAAATTTTAATAAAGCACGAAAATTGCCTTCATTTACGGCTGAATTATTTTCCAGAACACCGTCATCACGGTGACCTCGAAAAGGAATCCTTTGTTTTCCTAAAAATATTATAGTTTTAATAATAGGCAATAGTCGAGCTCGATTTTCTTTCATTATGTTTTTACGCCCAGTGTCTGCTTGATTAATGACATTTAAATTAGGATTATCGTAATTTTTCAGAAAATCGTTGGCATTCAATACTGCTTTTTGTGGTACTCTCTACTTGCGTGTTTTTCTAAATCACCCTCCTTCCCAAACAATCTTAAAAAACTAGTAAGAGGTGTTGTAACCAAACTTCCTAAAGGAGTACTGTTGCTACGTCCACCTAATTTAATATTCACAAAAAAGGGCAAAATTTACAAAAAAAAACCTTGTTTTTCATGTGAAAAAACAAGCCATTCAAAAGAATCCAGGTGCTTCAAGCTCGCATAACGTTTCTCATTTTTACCTTTTTTTTGTGTGGACAGAAAAGGGAAAACGATAATTCTTATCCGGTTTCCACGGGTTTAAAATTAAATTACGTTTCAAATAATCATTAATTTCCGTCCCAATAATACAGTCAACATCATATGTCATTACTTTATTTTCTTGTGTAGTCGAAGGCGAGAAATTTTTAAACGAGCCAATGCTATAGTAAGTATCTTCATTTTCGATATTTGGCACTACAGAAAACGTCTGTCGACTTAATTTGCTTCTGTACAGCGGTAGAACAAGCGCAAGAATTGTCAGGGAGGGGAGATTTCTTTGTGTCAGGAAAATTAAAATAACTTTCAATAATTCGCTCATGTTTACGCTTTAATGTTGGAACTTTTGCCATGTTGCCTACAATAATAAAAAAACTTAAGATAAAAAATGTCGAGAATCAAATCTGTCTTTACAACATCTTTGTGCTATTCTAAATAAGATAATATACGACTTTTAAAGTTATGTTTTTCTTTAAATAAATACACTAATTGCACATTTACTGTTTTCTTTGAGTAGCTCAATTAATTACCTTTGCAATTGGAACTGTAACATAGATCACAAAATTACTAAAATTTCCTCAAGTTTTACTGCAACTGCTAAACTTTTATAATTACCGTATTAAAAAAACAGAACTAACTTAGCAAATGCCCTGCGATACTGTCGTTATGCACTCTCGACAGCTGATTGCTACAGCTGATCGATACATATATTGCTTCACGCATGCGTAAGCGGTTACTCCACGTAAATGGAATATCGTTCAACTTTCCATGTAGCTAATTATTATACAAATATTTTTTTGATACCTGATTTATTAAATAATTAACTGGAACATAGATTATTATAATAATTAAGATATAGTTATCGCTATATTTCATATTGCTGAGAAAGTTTTAATGATTTATTTTATTGAAGTGCAATATTTTTACTAATAATCCATGAAAATCAGCTTTGATATTTGAATATTTGATTTTTTCAAACCTTAAGAAAAATAATTACATATATATGAGCCTTTGGGGGGGGGGCGATCGCTCGCTTCGCCTCCCCCCTGGATCCGCGCCTGAGTGGAGCAGGCGCTATAATTATGAACTATACCATCTTTACAAAGAGCCTGACATTGTCAGGATAATCAAAATTATCTTGGAAGGACAGCCTACGAAACATATTTTCTACCACAAACCAATGAGTAGTAGAACAAGAGGAAGACCCCGAAGTAGATTCAAAGACCAGATAACGGAGTACCTCAGAAAGCTGAACATAAGAAACTGGAAAGCCAGGGCACGCAATAGGGAAGAATGGAATCGACACTTGGAGCAGGCCAAAACCCATCAAGGGTTGTAGACCCACGGCTGATGATGATGATGATGACTAACGCGGTGAGAGTAGCTTTTCTGGCGGAGGCAGCATTTCGTAGGCTGTTTTTTTAGTAACGACAGGTTCACGAAGAATCTAATGATAATGTGATGTATTTATAATATACACACACTTATTGTTTACTAATGGTACCTATAATCTCAGTCTTCTATTGTGGTGTATTCATTGTTCATAACCTAAAGATACCATACACATCATTTATAAATTCACTTCAAGGTCCTTTAAATACAGATATTTTGAACACACCAGAGCTTCTAAACATTCAGATCCGAACTCAACAGTAGCCAAACACATAAAACAACAGTCTTGTGAATATGGTCCAATACAGCAACATTTAACCGTATTGAAAACATGCAGTGATGAAATACGATCTAATATATACGAACAATACCGAATATACAAACATATAAGAGAAGAGAGCCACGAAAATCTATTGAACATCATGACGGACTTCAAAAATCGTATCACATTTGAAATATTGCAGCAAAATGAAAATCAACGTACAGTAATCAGCTGATACCGTAGATCTGAATGTAAACATTAACACTCCGTAACAAAATCAATTCTCGAGAAACTTCGGACACAAACGTACGTTTCACGTTCATCAATCAATATCTATGAATTCGTTTTTACTTCCATGTTCCTTAAGGAAATGTAAGTATGGTGGTGGCAAAAAAATCGTGTTCGAGATTATTGGAGATTCTGATTGTACTACACTCAAAACATGAAAAAAGTCACTTTTCGAAAAGTGTGTGTGTGTGTGTCTGTGTGTCTATAGATCTTTTTCTATGGCAAACTACGATGTTATATATTTATGCAAATTTATTGCATAAATTAATTATTTATTAATTATATAAAAATTGATTGATTACTTTTATAGGTACGTAAATCTTTACTTAATATTGCCCCGTGATGTTGGAGCACCATATACAACAATATATTTATGCAAATTGTTGCGTAAACTGATTTAATTATCTCTTTAATAAAGTTGTGATCAAAATGTATCTAACTCTGAGCTTGGGTTAGCATATACGATCTAGTTAATGTCCTGTGTTGAACTCCCATATGTAATGTTAACAAATTCATTTCTTTAAATAATAAATAATGGTATGAATTGAATCAGAGTTAATTAATTATTCACACTCAAACTTGCTACATATGAAATTACTTCTGACTTTAACTGTCTTCGAAACTTCTATTTTGTGCATCTTTCTGAGTAACTGAATTGATAATCGTTAACTTGAATTATTAATATAGATACTGTTTAATGAAAGGTTAAGTCGTGAGTCAGGGTTTTACATAAATCAATAGAATACTAACGAATCCATTCTAACTTACGTTTATTAAAATCATTTTCATTCTTATTCATGTCAGAACATTAATTTAAGAGCACTTACAAATCTTCAACAAACAATAAAATTCTATGCCACATTTAATAATTCAATGAACAAATTTACATAATTAAGTGAGCAATCAAATTCGTATTTAGTATTTTATGTTAAAACACATTAAACATTTATATGCATGAAATAATCATTATTAACAATACACATATCAATCATATACATAGCTAAAATCCTGTTCCTGCAACAGACACATCAAAATACATACATAGTACAAAATATATTAACAAGAAGACATGTATAATATTCTAGAACATAATATTCCCTACTTATGGATTCGTATCTATCTGACTCATATTTATATGACTTTCTCAGGTGGTTTGGTTCTAAGTGTCAGGTCAGTGGTATTTGATAAATTACTAATTATAAGAAGAGATTAGTTTTGTACTTTACTCGTTCTGCCGTGATGTGTTGTTCCCATGGTGTATCCCTGCGTTGATGAGTGAGGTTAATCCATATAACACTCGATCGCAAACACTTCCGCACAACGCGACAGTCACTTCGAGCTTTTGAGTTTATTATAATACACGTCGTGGCATTATACTCGTAATCGGTCGTCTACGTTTTACACGCGTATATGTCTATTTCGCGGTTCACAGTTCGATACCGTATGCTTCGAATAGTTGTCCATACCGCACGACCACTCTTTTCGGCGCCTAGATTGTTTTCAAGTTCATTTGGCACTTGTTCACAATTCTAATTACTTGAGTTGATTACTAAACATTGTAGCATCACTACTTTTTCTGTTATGTATCAAGAATGTCACTTCACGATGTCAGTATCTTTATGACGGTGAATTACATAGAATTTATAAAGATTGTTACTCGCGCTTCATCACGAAAACTACTGGTCCGTTTTACGCTTTGAGTAGCTTACTCGCGCACTTCCATTTATTCGTAACAATGTCTTAATCGTCTCTACCGAAATACATTTTAACTTACGCACTGCCTTAAGTTCTTATAATTGAACTATTATGAAAATGAAATACAAGTTCAATAGACTGTTCGAAACTCTGAGTAAACCGAGTTAAGAATTATAATAAAAAAAATAATTTAAAAAATTAAAAAACACGACTGCCAAAAAAATAAATGAATAAATAAAAAATAAATTGATAAAAACACTAAATAAAAATAATATTTAGTAAAAATCACAAAATCTAAATAAAGTCGATTTAAAAAGCCAAAAACAAGGTATTGAAATTCAGCTCTGATCAGATTTAACGAAAATGTTATGAATGATTAAACGCATAGTAATTTTATTAGATTTAAATTACTTTTCGATGTTGAATATATATCAATGCATCATATGAAGACTACAATTATAAAAAATATTGCTGATAAAATTTTGCTCTTCAATTTTAATTTTCAATGCAGTCGGGGGCTGTTTCTAAACAGATTTGTTTTTTTCATTAAACAGCCCCCGACTGCATTGAAAATTAAAATTGAAGAGCAAAATTTTATCAGCAATATTTTTTATAATTGTAGTCTTCATATGATGCACTGATATATATTCAACATCGAAAAGTAATTTAAATCTAATAAAATTACTATGCGTTTAATCATTCATAACATTTTCGTTAAATCTGATCAGAGCTGAATTTCAATACCTTGTTTTTGGCTTTTTAAATCGACTTTATTTAGATTTTGTGATTTTTACTAAATATTATTTTTATTTAGTTTTTTTTTATTTAGTGTTTTTATCAATTTATTTTTTATTTATTCATTTATTTTTTTGGCAGTCGTGTTTTTTAATTTTTTTAATTATTTTTTTTATTTTATTCCTTTTTGTGTTTAAAAAGAGTATAATGGGAATGTGCAGTGTGTGCGTGCGTATGTGTGAAGTGCAAAAAAAATTTCAATTTTTACATAGTTTTATTTAGAAACTTTATTATGTACTATAATTACTATAATTAGCGTATGAACTTATAAACTTATAAATATAGTATAACTTTATTTTATATACTATTATATAACTAGTATAATACAAACATTTCAATAAATTGTTTTATAAATTATATAATTAACTAAATAATTTCATTTATTAGAAATGATAAAGAAAAAGCTTTGGTCTACAGATTTCTGAGTCGATTTAATTCCTCAAGTGAGTTTTTATCGTGCGGTTCATGCAACAATTTTCGTGGATCCAGACAACTTATTGCTAATCCCTCTAATGTTTTCACACGACTTAGTGCGACGTATGCCTGACCCTTGGCAAAAATATTACTACTCAAATCAATGACTGCTTTGTCTTAAGTAGTGCCTTGGAGTTTATGTACTGTTATACAGCCCAACACAATATTAATGGCAGCATACGTCGTTCTACTTTGCCCTGGCCTTGCAAAGCATCATATTCAACAGTGGTGGGCTCTATCTTTACTCCAATACCAGCAGTATTTCCCCTAATTGATCTGTCATCAAATTCTACAAATACGGCTTGTGGAAGCTCACCAGGTTGAAGCTGATCTCGACGTAGTGCAGGCCACTCAATTTTTCTAATGATGCCTATTGCTCCGTTGACCAGACCATGATTAACATTAATGTTTTTTCGCAACATTACCCTAGTTCCGACTCCGATTACTAAAGAGTTTGGAATACCTCCAGTTTTGTTTGGATCCGTTGGTATGAAGTCTTTCTTTAACTTTTGTCCGTAATTCTTAGCTTCGACAGACACATCCACCGCTGCAATATCGTAAACTTTAGATGATGTTTTCAACTTTTCAGTCATCATAGCATTATATTCTTCTACCTGTTTAGTGGTTGGGAAAATACGCAAACACTCGCCATCAGCAAATTCATCTGTCAAAGGAACTCTTCGACGATCTAAAATTTCTAGCTGCTGCATGGTAAGTTGGCCGACTCGTATAGTATTTAGAATGTCTATAAAAGTAGTGTTGTTAGCTTGCCGCATATTTTGAGGTAATTCACAGAAACTAAACAGTGTCCACAAATTAATTTCAGCTGATAAGTAATGAGGCTGCTTGAAGCAGTAGGTACCACCAACTGGTTTTAATACAGGTGGCAACTGCATTAGATCGCCAAACAAAATAATGTTGATACCCCCGAAGAGAGCATCATTCATTTTAAGCTGTTGCAACCTTAAGTGAATATTTCTTAGGGTAGTATAGGGTACCATTGAGATTTTGTCAATGATTAGCCAATTAATATGCTTCCACCTTAGCCGTTCCCTTTGAAGACGCTCATCAGTAAGAGGGCGAAGAGCTGTCACCTTGCCTTTTTCGATAGGAAGGGCAAAAGTAGAGTGCAAAGTGCTACCTCCAATCAATCTTGCAGCGACACCTGTGGGTGCTGCTACCGTAACAGCTCTGCTTGCAGGTAAATGAGAAAGACGGCGAATCTGTTGTACAATAATTTTCAGAGTAAAGGTTTTGCTGGTACCTGCTCCTCCAGTAACGAACACACGTAATGGCTCAGTATTATTTTCACTTGGAAGCAATCTGTCTGAAATCATTTTGAACAATTGGCGCTGCTGAAAATTCATTAAGTTTACTGCTGCGGCATATTGTTGATCCGTCATTTCATGTATTTCAGGTTCACCATATTTCGCAGAGAGAAATATATATAGCAAACCAATATATATATACTTTCAGATCAGCTGTTCTCTGTTTCTCACAGATTGCACATATATACTCTCACACAATAGCGCGCTAACATAGTATTAGTGAGCGTGGTCTTAAATCGCGAGCACTATCTGGAGTGAACTTTACAGAATACCTTCCACTAGCGCCACCTGACCAATAAACGAACAAAAAAAATCCTTAGAACCGATCACTTGTATTCACTTCCGGTCAAAACCGGAAGTCAACTCATGGTGATATATAGCCTGTGACACTTCTGGTGAAGTAAGGAATCCATCGAGCCTTCGAACATCAAAATCGGTAAAGCCGTTAAAAAGTTATAGTGGAACAAACATACATACAAACATACATACTCCTTTTTAGCAGTCGTGTAATAAACTGAGGTAAACTTGTAGTACACTGAGATACAATTTGAATTTACTGAGCGAAAAATTAGAATGAACTGAGCAAAATTTGTAGTAAAACTCCCTGCGCGTCTCCCTGTGTAAACGGTTTTTATTTCTTCTGATGTTCCCACTCTTGGGATTCTGATGAACGCTCAAACTTCCCACCAAATCATCTTTGATAGGTTCATTCCATGGACCTCCCTGTGTCCCTTCGTCTCCAGTCTGTATTTCCAAAGAATTCTCCACCCAGTGCCGTTTGGAGAGGGACGTTCATACACGAGATTCGCTCTCTGGTCTCAAGCTCTTCTCTGAACCATCCCCTACAGAAATTCCCTCCGGAATTCTCGTTCCTCATTGGCTGGTTGGCTTTTTCGACTTGAATTTGACGTAGTCCACGTGGACTAGATGCGTCGCTGTCTTTCGTACTTTGCCCCGTTCCTGGAATCAGTGTTAAGGCTCTGTTTCAAAATCACATCTGCTACTTTTGGTGTAGCGTGTCGAATTCTCTCATTGTTGGTACGCTGACGATTTCCTTCGTCGTCTTACGGGTGGCATAACATCTGTGCTCTCCTCTAGCGTCACTTAGTCGCCTGTCCCATTGTCCTTGCATAAACCATTGTCTTTGAGAAGTCGTACATATGGTTTTGAACAATACTCTCGCCGTTGGTTCTTGTTTTTCTCGCTACTGGACAGATGTAAGGGTAGTCTCCTTTTGTCCTAATTGTGGAGTCGGGCATTCCCACGCATGGTCCAGTTGGCTGCAACATGTGCCGTACAGCTCATTGTTCGTGAATAGTTTTTACGACGTCTTAATGGAAAGGAAAGGTTTGTTCCTTTTCGTCGCCCACCCTCGAACAAAGCTAACATGTGTCACTTTTGACGGGCTCTAATTGCTGGTGTACTTCCCTCGCAATACCCAAAAATTTAAAAAAAATATATGAAATATTAATTATATTACAAAACGATAACAGTCACAAATTCAAACAGAATCAAATAATTTTTTGCATACAGCCCTCATTTGTAGAGTACTCAAGACCGATTGTTTTTTGTGAAGATCGGTAAAGGAGAATGGGTAGTTTACCAGCAACAAATTTTTTTTAATTAAGGGTAATTTTTTTCTATGGCAAACGATAACAGCCGCAAATTCAAACAGAATCAAATATTTTTTTGCATACAGCCTTATTTGTAGAGTACTCAAGACCGATTGTTTTTGGTGAAGATCGGTTAAGGGAAAGGTGTAGTTTACCTGCAACATTTTATGTTTTAACAAGGGTAATTTTTTTATGACGAACGATAACTGCCGTAAATTCAAACAGAATCAACTACTTTTTTGCATACCTTTTTGAATTATACAGAACTCAAGGTCTGTTGATTTTGTTGAAGATCGGTTAAGGGAAAGGGGTAGTTTACCGGCAACGTTTTTTGTTTTAACAAGGGTAATTTTTTCTATGACGAACGATAACTGCTGTAAATTCAAAGAGAATCAAATAATGTTTTGCATACAGCCCTGGATTGTAGAGTTCTCAAGATCTGTTGTTTTTGGTGAAGATCGGTTAAGGGAAAGGGGTAGTTTACCAGCAACGTTTTATGTTTTAACAAGTGTATATTTTATGGCAAACGATAAGAGCCGCAAATTCAAACAGAATCAAATACTTTTTTGCATGCAACCTTGAATTGTAGAGTACTCAAGACCTGTTGTGTTTGGTGAAGATCGGTTAAGGGAAAGGGGTAGTTTACCTGCAACTTTTTTTTATCAAGGGTAATTTTTTTCTATGGAAACGATAACAGCCGGAAATTTAAACAGAATCAACTACTTTTTTGCATACCTTTTTGAATTATAGAGTATTAAAGGTCTGTTGATTTTGTTGAAGATCGGTTAGGGGAAAGGGTAGTTTACCAGCAACGTTTTATGTTTTAACAAGGGTAATTTTTTTATGACGAACGATAACTGCCGTAAGTTCAAAGAGAATCAAATACTTTTTTGCTTGCGGTCCTGAATTGTAAAGAAGTGAAGGCCTGTTGATTTTGGTGAAGATCGGTTAAGGGAAAGGGGTAGTTTACCTGCCACTTTTTTCATGTTTTAACAAAAGTAATTGTTTCTATGACGAACGATAACTGCCGCACATTCAAACAGAATCAAATAATGTTTTGCATGCATGCCTCAATTGTAGAGAACTCAAGGCCTGTTGATTTTGGTGAAGACCGGTTAATGGAAAGGGGTAGTTTACCAGCAACATTTTGTGTTGTAACAAGAGAAATGTTTTCATGACGAACGATAACTGACGCACATTCAAACAGAATCAAATATTTTTTTGCATGCATCCCTGAATTGTAGAGGACTGAAGGCCTATTGATTTTGGTGAAGATCGATTAAGAGAAAGGGGTAGTTTACCTGAAACTTTTTATGTTTTAACAAGAGTGAAGTACTTAATTTTGATAAATAAAGTATCCTGATAAGAAGCCATAATAATCCACTGTAGAAACGTAGATGAAATATCTATAAATTATGTGGTGAGGTGAACGGGGTGGGGGTAATTTTCTATTAATGAAAATTATAGTTGAAGAGGGAGGGGAGAATTTGTTATATGTGTACTACGTTATCGGCAACAAAGAAGTAGTTTTTTGTTAAAATTCCTTCCCGGGCTGTTTAGCTGTAAGTCCAATGTTTTCTGCAAAACCAGACGTTTCGGCAGTGCCATCGACTGCCATCATCAGTGAAAATCGAGTGCTAAAACGTGAGGTAGTATACGTTAGTGACCACAGTACTTGGTTAAGGCTGAAGCAATAAGTGGAAAGAAGCATTTTCTATGGAAACATTTCATTTTGTAAATGATTTTAAATATAAATCTTAGAACATGGAAGTCATGTATGGTTGTCCATACCGATATTTGGAAATAGTAACTGTTTCACAATATTGTGACCGCAAGTGCACAGTGTATATGTCCTGATGATGGTCTATGAATATGACGACGATTTTAAGAATATGAGTACCGGTAATTAAAACTTTATTATAAATCATATGTATGGTATCTTTAGGTTATGAACAATGAATACACCACAATAGAAGATCACGAAGAATCGCTATGCGTTTAGCACGTTCTGACGTAAAGCAGCTCATATAAAAAAATTCTATATATTATGTTTCTAGGCCAAAAACATCTTAACAATGAGCTGAGTGATTATGAAACAATTAAATTAATTTTCAAGTATAATAGCAATTAACGTACTTATTTAGGCCTAATACAAGGAATTTTTGAAACTTTCATCTATTTAAGCCGAAGAACTGTAAATTTTTTTGTTTCCTAAAAAGTCTTGAAATAATTACCGTATTTAGTTATTACAATTGGATCTGAATATATTGTTCTATGAACATTTTTCCCATAGTTTTTACGACTTATGAGCCTCCATTACGAACACGTTAGGTTTAGGACTGTTTATACTATGCGTGAAGCCTTCACCCGCCGGAGGATGCTCATGCTTGTGTTCAGCCTATGTAGGCTAAAGATGGACGAAAGTTTGAAGAACGCAGTGAGGCAATTTATGACGACGAAGAAATTCCTTACAAACGTCGGTCGGTCAGTTGAATTGTTACCAAACCCGCAACAGAGTCGCAGATAAATCAAGTAGGCAGAGAGATGCATTAGGTCTAATTGTTGACGGGCTGCTGGGAACGATTTGGCGCGTGCGCTGCCGGACCGAATGGTTGGATCGGCTCCACGACGGCTCGCTGTAATCAGTTGCCCGCTAGCCGTCGCGTTGTCGCGGTTGTGGTGTTTGTGTGTGCGCGCGCGATCGAACCCGCGAGTGTTACGAATCTCCAATCCGGTCTACTACTGCTACTAATCAAAAGTGGGGTTGTAAGGCGCAAATGGTGTGTTAGTGTTTGGGGAATTTGTGTCAAAATAAAAATGCCATCGGTATTCAACAACGGAAACATGCTGGCACTGGATTCGGCCAGAAACCCTGCGGCCACGCTCCCTTATTTCAATCTCATGTACTTGAATGTGCCGACAACGCATCTTTCCGACCAGGATCAAATTCAGGTCAGTTTTTAATGTACATTCTTAACATGTGTTGTTAAATTATAATCGCCAAACTTTTTGGAGTTTATATAATGGCTATTTTATCAATACAAAAGGTCGCAACAAACTAACCAAGTTATAGTCTGTTGTAGCCAGTAGCGTATCTAGAATTCGGCTTGGGGGGTCCGGGATCGGGTCAGCTTCATAGAAAAGAAAAAAAAAACAAGTCAAGTTTAAGTTTACGTTAAGTCCTATTAAAGTAAAAATACGCGTTATTGAAAGACTGTTAAAAGATACTTTCTGACTGAATTGTCTTTCCTATATTTTATATTTCAAACGTCAAAGATAGCCTATACCCTAAAGCTGTGTAATAAAGGGCGGAATTCGGGGGTGGCAAGGGGGCATTGCCCCCCCCCCCAATATCTATCAAATAAATTACAAATCACTGAGCCGTAGCTTTGTGCAGTATTTGACAAGGCATTTGAATACTTTTCAAATCTAGTTTTCTTGCGTAGTTTAACTTATTCAAGCTATGCTATAGGCCTATGCAATGTGAAGTTAACCACTTGGTAAAATAAAGAACTTCCCCGGGAATTATCACATCCAATGCCGGATTAACCATCTTGGGGGTCCTTAGGCAGTAGAAAACCCGAGGGCCCCTCCAGATTATTAAATTTTTTCATATTTATGTGCGTGCATGTATGTGTTTTGGTGTATGTGTCTTTTGAAGGGCTAGCAAAAAATATAACCATCCGAATGGGCAGATAGACGAGCAGAAAGGCGGACTAGAGAGCCTAGCTTTCTGTTAGTAAGGGCCTCCAGATTTGGAAACTTTTGACAAATGTTCTATTGTCACGTCCTGAAATGCAACACTAGGATTTAATCGATCGATTACAAAGATTTGTTTCATATTATTTTTGAAATCTACCTTACAACCCTACCTCAGAAAGTGTAAAAAAAAAAACAACTTACTAAGGTAAGTTTATTATTAGAAGTATATTCATACTAGAAAAAGTAGCGTGTTACGCATAAAAAAAAAGAAAAAAGTTGCCGTCGTCGATTTCGTAGATCATGTAGGTGAAATCCCGCCCATGAATAAAGGTGTTTGTATATTTAAAAAAGAGCTACTATTATATTACCGTACACAGCTGAAAAAATTGAAATAAACACCGTAAAAATTAACAGATTAACAGTAGCCAAAAAATTAAGAGATTAACAAAATTCGTAAACTTTTTTGACCCTCGGAGGGGGGAGGGTCCGGTCCCGTTAGATCCCCCCCGTAAATACGCCCCTGGTTGTAGCAATGTTCAGCGGGTACTTGTACGTATATTTAAATTGCGATATTTGAGAGGTAAGTAAGTTGTATGTTTTAGAGACAATAAAAATCTAGCTAATTTGTTTTGACTGAAACTGGAGAAAAGCTGTAGTAACTCTTGTAAACGGCGACGAACATGTTTAAAGATTTTGACTTTCATAGGTGGAGGCCGTCGGTCCATTTATCCGTTTGGGTTAGGTTAGATTCGGTTTTAGCTTTGGGTTGGGTTATTTTCCATTTTCGGCCTCTGGTAGTGGAATAATAATAATCATGTAAATGCATTAAGTAAAGTGTAATAAATAAATAAAAAATAAAGTGAATGCAGTACATGTAATGCGATAATAATCCTTACAACAGAAAAACCATTGTTTTCATTGTTATCATACTCATGCGTTTTACTACTCCACGACGCTACAGCTCATTAAGAGCCCTGGCCTCCAGAATGACGTGGCTCCACTCCTATCCTGTGCGATTCTTCGCCACCTGGTGACCCTCGGTCTTCTCATATCTTCATCTCTATCGTCCACCCATCTTCTTCTTGGCCTCCCTTTTGCTCTTCTTCCTCGTGGTCCTCCAATGAATACTTTTTTCACTGCTCTTTCTTCTGTCATTCTTTGTACGTGACCTGCCCACTTATTGCTGTGACGATGTCCCGTTCCTTGTATAGATCATACAATTCCGGCGATATGATCACAGCAGATATTTAATTCACTATTAACTGTAATTTTATTTTATTTTTTTCTTAAAAAATCTTCAATATTCTCTGAGTAATTTGATACCACATTTATGTAAATACACCTAATAATAAATTTTTTATGATTAAAAAAAATTGAGATCGTAAGAAAACTTCTGTCAAAATTGCTGATAATGTTTCCATTTTTTACAAATCTGTAACTCCTTTATAACAACTCGTAGAGACATGCGGTTTTTACCATTGGAAAGTTAGTTTCAATTACCAGTGTCTGTCATAAAGCCAATATGTGCTGATCTGAGTCTTCCTAATTTGTTTAAAAAATGTCTTCATAGCAGTACACAGAATGAATACGAGTGGCTGAATCATTTTATTTGGAATAGATTGCCAAAAAGTATATTTGTTGGGCTTGATACTTTGGTTTTGGGTGTACATGATGCTGACCTTCAATGAAGGTAATATATATGTAAGTGCGAAGTTTTACAAAAAATAGGGATCAAACTAGGTTCAAATATGGTTAACGTAATAAAAAAAATTCACTTGCAACGAATACTCGAGGCAGAGACAGCAGTAGATGAATTGGTGAAAACGCGTAGACAGTTGACTACAAATGTAAAGAAAAAACTATAGGACCAAATGGACATAAGACTAGAGGACCCCGATGGAGCTGAGACTATTTAAATCAGGTAAAACAATAAAAATCTTTTTTTTAAATTGTAAATGCCTTTGTCTGAAAATCTATTTTTTTATATAAATGACCCATTATTTCAGAAACCCCTAAGCTATTGGCTTAGTGGAGATTTAACTACACTACTAGAACTATACAGTTTGACTGAAAAATAACATAGAAAATGTGAAGTGTGCTTTTTGTATGCGTATTTATAGAGCAAAATTTTTAAAGTTATAAAAAATTAGGAAATTCAGATATCTTTAAATATCTTTAGTAGCGTATGCAGTCTATACTGTGCTTACCTGTCTGTTAAAATTTCAGACTTCTATCCTTTATAGGTTCTGAGATAATGGGTCTCAAAGTTGATGAATTTAACATGGTAAGCATAGCTGGTTACCAGTGCCCTTAAGAGACGTAGATATTATTCCATAGTCGGTTTGTAAAAGTAATGTTGATAATCATGATAATTATGTATAACGTGATCATTTTATCTTTGAAATTCTATTGGTAAACTTTGGTAAACATAATCATTAATGCTGCCTCGGCCAAGAGAATGACAGTTGGCCTTCGAGCCCGTCCTGGCTTCTAAACAATTCGTCGCCAGTTCGTATTATAGGAGCTGTCGTGCATCCTGTCACGGCCCGCGGGAACTTAATCCAGAAAGACTATGCTTTGTTTTCAGTTTATTTGATCATAAACTCAGTAACACTCAGTTTCAGTTTATTTCTCAGTAATGCCCAAAAGGATGACAGTCGGAATCCTTTCATATAATTATGTGTTCATAATTGCATGGCACTGTCTCTGCGCACCAATCAGACTGCACCGTTAGTAAGATGAGATCACAGTTTTGAGTCCACGTTGACGCGGCGTTGGCTCAACAACTTAATATTCATCAACCGCACCCCCGACCCATCGCGTCGTCGCCATTCTGCTATCGGTGTAGCAGTGATGTGGGCACAAACATGTCAACAACGTAACTACACTGGTGCGAGATAAAAAGTGAATTACAGTTGGTAACATCTCACAAGAAAGTGTCAGTGTATTGACTATATCGTTAATACTGCTGATGTTAGCGTAGGCTTAAGTTTGTGTTTAATGTAAGTACAGTACTAGTTTTATTTACACGTGAAGACTGCCGGCCACAGATAGTGGTCGAAACGTTGTGTAATAAATTCTAACTATGGTTATTGCCCCTTCTGATAATGTTCACGTATCACCGAAAGTTGCGTTTAAAGAGACAACTTCAGGGTTCGCTAATTCACAACAATTTGTTGTTTGTTTCGTTTTATTAGTCAGCAGCACAGACTATTTGGTTAATATTTCCAAGAAAAATCTACGAAGATTAACCTCGGAGAATATGTGAAGTCAAATGGTCAAAGCTATGACATCATGACTTCGTTACCGTACTTCCTGGTACATCGTGATTATAGTCTCTCTCTCTCTCTCTCTCTCTCTCTCTCTCTCTCTCTCTCTCTCTCTCTCTCTCTCTACCCTCCCTCCCTCCCCCTATCTCCCTCCCTCCCCCACTCTCTACACCCCACATACACATGTACATGTGTACATAATATCATCATCTTCATGGATTAAATCAAGGATGATTGGTTCCGGTCTCAAATAGGAAAAGATTAGAGCTGGTCACTACAACGCTTCCTTGGACGTCCCACACCTCTCCGTCCCCTCGGCTTATAGTCCAGAGTTGTTTGGGGATGCGGCAGTCATCCATTCGGCAAATATGTTCCCACCAATTCAGTCGATACTGGGCGACCCTGTCGAGTATACTCATAATATTCAGTTCCTACCCTATATCTGGGTTTCTTCTATGATCATGGAGAGTATACACGTGCCTGAGAAATCTCATTACAGCCGCTTGGGTGCGACTGGCCTGGCCTTTCCTTAAAGTACAATTCTCAGACCCATAAAGAAGTGAGGGAAGAGCCATCACCAAACAGAATTTTAGGCGTGCTGCTTTACTTGCTGACTTAAGGGTTCGCTTAATGGTCCCGCACATAAGGTTGAACTTATGCAACTTATTCACAACGTCGTAGCATGCATAATAAGACACCCAGTATTCTAAATTGCTGTAGCATACTGTAGCCCAGTATTCAGAATTGCTAACTTGTTCCGTGTACATAATATACCTAAGTAATACTACAGATTTTCAATATATTACAATTTTTACATTACTGTGATTATTTATTATTTCTTTGTAAGAAACTCGTTGAGTTTCCTCCAGGTCTCCCGTCTAATCTCTTCAAATAAAATACACTCCAAGTATAGGTTTATTTTCATAGAATGTCCAGATTGCAATACATTTTACGTAGGCCAGACGAAGAAAAAACTGTCCCAAGAGATTCATTCAACATCGCAATGCGTTTTTAAAACCTAATATTTACAAATCTAATTTAGCCACACATTGTTTAAACAATAAACATAAATTTCCAGACATTCAAAATGTCAAATTAATTAAAAGCTTACAAAAAGGTAACGAAATGAATATCTGGAAAAATCTTAATATCTACAAACATAATGATAATAATCTACTAATTACAGAATAAATTCAAGTAAAAACATAACAAGACGATTTATTTAAAAGCATACATTTATTAGAATAATAAAATAAAACATTAAATATATAATAAATAGCTGACTACATAAACATTACAAGAATCGAAGTAAAATCGGTTATCCGTTAACTATATTGTAAGCGAAACATTCAATTACAATAAAATTCAAACAAACCTCTGAAGATACAGAATAATTTATGTAAAACGTATGTCAGGTGAAAATAAACCTACTTGCAACGTATTTATTTGAAGATAATTACTGTGATTATGTTGATCAAGCTCGACGAAAAGTAGGCCTGCCACAGTAAAGAAAATAAATAAGCTTAAAAATATTTGAATAGGAACAATTTTATATTTAAATAAAAAAATCGTATAAACATACAGGAAAATTCAAATCATTCTACAGTGTGTGTGTGTGTGTGTGTGTGTGTGTGTGTGTGTGTGTGTGCACTTAATATTACTATTTACATTAATTTATAAATGTCTGTATACAATAATTAATACAGACAATTTACATATATTACTTTTTCATTATACGTTCGTCAGGGGTTTCCACAGGGGGGAAATCGTGACGCAGACTGTGTCATTGAAATTTTGGGGGGTTTGACAAAAATGGGGGGGAGAATGAAAAATTATAACTATGTTGCAATAAAAAATTGAATGTTTATAAAACTTCATGGTTTGTTAGCGAATAATTGAAGCAATCATAGCATTTTAATCCATAATTAGTTTTAGGAATTTAAATATTCAGAGGACGAATTGCGGTCGCATGGCTTTCGAACTTATGGTTCTAGCTTCAGAGAAAGACTTATTAGAGTCGATTCCTAATGAAGAAATAATTGATGCCTTTTCTTTATCGTCATCGCAGAGAAAGAAGTTACTGTGCTGAATATAAGTAAATGCAACTAGGACTTCATCAGACCATTATTGTTTTAATTTTTCTTCTTTACAATACACTTTGTTGTTATTTTGTTCCTTTGCTTTCATAAACTGTCTTACATGTATTAATTTCATTAGATTATTTATTTATTTATTTGTTTAGTTTCAAATGAGGATTTATTTACAAACTGTACTATTGTTAGATTTAACTTATTTGTTACAAAACACTTATTACAATGGCAGTTTCCTATTAATTTTAAATACCTTTCCTTGAGGGGGGTTATTCATCAAGTTAGGGGGGTGAGTCATCAAGCTTAGGGGGGCACCCCTGCTTTCGTCACACCTTTATTTGAAATCACACGTTTCGAAGGTGATAAATCTTCATCTTCATGTTTCACGAAACACAATCACTTAAATAAAGTTTGCCGAATATGTTGTTAAAACATTATACAACTAAAAAAAGTGTAAACTAGTACCACAGCATATTCCGCCATGAAAATGTTTGATGCGCAACAATATATTTGTGTACGTTTGAACATACTTTATTTAAAAATATGTAAAGTAAAGCGATAAATTATATAATATTTATTATGTAACTTCGTTTAATATTTATTTTATTTTAATATATTATGTAATTTTAACCATTTTTATTCAGTGATTTTTATATCAAGTACAGGCGTGTTCTCGTTTCTGAGTAAGACATTTCTGTTGTTTTTGATATTGATAATTTTTGTTTTAATAAATATGGAAACCTTTGTTGCTTTCGATGTAGTCTACGGTCACAGAATCGGATGTTGGGTGGGCTGTGTGTAATATAAAACATATCTCGTAGAGGTGAGGGTGACGAACGCGCGGCAGAACCGCGAAGCAACGACCCGCGTTCGGTCGCATTTGTTTATAGCCAATAAACTCACTGACGGAGAAGTCACGCTTTGCAAAGCGGATTATTGTTTTCGTGACTTTTCCGTGTTTTGTCTGGCTGTGGCTGGTTGTTGGTTTTGACCGTGACTGTGGCGGCGATCGTATAGGAACACATTTTGAGAAACTTTTCTTCTCCTTCCATCGGACATTGTTAAAATTCCAGGAGGCTTTGATTTCATCCTCAGAACGTTTAGATTTGCATGTAGTTGTTTTGGCTCGTACTGACAGCAGTCTTCATCACTGTGGAAGTTACACTAACACTGTGATTTTGTCGTGCAGATGGACCAAGAAAAGATTACGTGATAATAATTTAAAAAAAGGTACTTTCCCAGTATCCGTAGCCTACTCGTACGATATTATTTTCGATATTTCCATTATGCTACTGTATCGATATAGTGTACCACGATGTGAAAAAGAAGAAGAAGAAGAAGAAGTGTACTAATTGTAAATTATTTTGTTTCTTAATGTAAAGCGAAAATACGACTTGAGTCTGCAGACTGACAGCGTAAAGCCACTCGTTATGTTCGTCCGCCATTATTGTCTACTCTCTCGTCAACCTACACTCCACACTTACGTGTATAATGCATTAAGTAAACCAACATTATTATAAGCAAATTTTAATTACTATTTCTCAGCAACACAGTTTTTTATATAAAAGTCACGTTTTCTATAGGAAAAATGTTCGTGAAACTGTTTAACATAGGAAGTTAAAATTTTCACAGTTATTCTAATTACTATTTCTCAGCAACACAGTTTTTTATATAAAAGTCACGTTTTCTATAGGAAAAATGTTCGTGAAACTGTTTTAACATAGGAAGTTAAAATTTTTACGGTTATTCTACTAATAACATTTGTCTACTAGAATTATAAAAATGTTTTAAAAACTGACCGAAATAAAAAAGGTTTTTATTTAAAAAGTATGAAAAATTTAGAAAATTATAAATTTTGTAAATTTATTATTCTAGTGCCATAACAATCTGAAAGTGTGATGATTAACCTGTACAAATTTCAAGTCTGTAGCACAAAATTTGCTGAGAAAATGTCATTTTAACATATACGGTTCCCACCCCCTTAAATTGACAAGACTCCTTTGAAATGTTACACGAACTTCACATCGAACACTTACAGCGCGTGTACCTAATAAAAACTGTTACACTAAAAATAAAATGACAAAACTTTAAAATGAAACATCGAAATGCTTACAGGACATGTATAGGTAGGTTATACACAAATACACTTGAATACACGAAAAATTTAGGTACATATTTACCTACTCCACACAATACAATCGCGAAGTGAAATATTTTTTTTTTCTATTCTTGTATGTTATATAAACAAGTGGAAAATAATTTTAAACTGCGGTCGAAGTACCTAACTCGCATCTGACAACAGAATAAGTACATGAATATAGGCGGGCATAGATGAGAACGAAGGTAGCCGAAGTTGCCCGAGTGGCTATACGCTGTCAGTCTGCAGACTCAAGTGAAAATACGTAATGTTGTGGTTTGTGAGGTTGGGTAACAATGGTTTTTGGTTTTTAGGTTATTATTTAAAGAATAATAGCCACGATTGGAAAGAAACATGGCGTTTAATGTGCATATACAATACTTATAACCGAGTAATATTTTAAATAAAGAATTTAAAATTTTTTTTTTAACAAAAACAACAACAGGAAATGTAAAATGAAAAATAAAATTATTTCTGAATAGTAAGATAAAAAAAACGATAATTATTATTCATTAGGTAGCCATTACTCTTTTACGTTAAAATCTCAACTTCAGTGCAAGCGAATTTTGTGCGAAAAAAAAGGAGACATGTATAGCACCCCGCATTACTTCGAGTTGGTTCCTTTTCCAGTAATCTGCACAAAAACCGAGTATTAGTGAAAAAAACGAGTAGGCCTATTAGTGGAAAACGAGTTTGCCACAAGAAGGGAGACATGTGTAGTAGCAAGGGCTACCCCGCCTTACTTCGAGTTGATTTTTTTTTACGTGATGTTCACACAAAAAACTAGTATTACATTAAAGGCGTATTGTAATTTTATGTATAATATCAATTTACAAGGTAACCTATAAACATTTGGCGTCACAGGCACACATCGCTGTTATATTAGTGCTGGAACAGTTTTCATAAAAAATTGACAAAGGTAAACGATTGTAACGTCAACAAACTAATTTATACCATACACACATACATTTTAACGAATTCTTTCATGTAACTAAAATTATGTACGATATTCACTACATATCGATGCCAATAATCGCATAATCGAAAGTGAGTGCGGGTACGGTTATTGGGAAAGTACCAAAAAACATTATTCAACGAAGCAGCCAGGATTCCCTTCTGGGAGGGGGGAAGGTTTTAGGTTTTTCTGACTAACAGTACAAAAATAAAAGAAAAATAATTATTTCCTATACGGTTTGTTGTAATCAGGAAAGTGAGGAAATATAAAATTTACAGTAATAGATATCTACAATTTGACAGAATTATAAAAAAACCATGATTAATCCCCAGTTTCACCGCCCTCCGTTAAGAATTTAACGCCCAGTAACTCACCCGTTATAGATTTGACGGAAGATAACCCTTTTCACAAAGCTTAGTTAAAGAAATATAATTATCTCACTACCGACTCGGAACACAAAGTTTTTTATGGGTAAAAACGTAAAAGTTTTACCTTATAGCCTGAACCGGTTTTCGCTTTTAAAAAGCTTCTTCAGAGGCTGCCGCTGGGAGCACTGTCCATCTTGTTGTTGGCGACGGTATCGACTTTAGAAAGATTGATATTGTGTGTGTGTGGGGTGTGATATGTTCGAATAATGCGTGTGATTTGAATTGTGTCTGTTCATTTAGGATGTCGTTTTTATGTGTTTTCGTGTGTCTGTATATTTCCAGTTGTTCTAGAGTGTCTAGTTTTCGGCCTTTTGTGTGTACGTGTAGAATGTTCATGTTATTGTCGATGTTTTTGTATGTGTGGTTTGTAGTGGAGTGTAGTGCCTTCGTGTGTTCAATGTATCTTTGTTTGAAGCTACGTTCTCTCGCCTATGTAGAATTTGTTGCAATCTGAGCAGTTTAGTTTGTAAACACCACGTAGGTCGAATTTGTTTTGTGCTTTGTGTGTGTGTTTTGATAGTGTGTGTTTTGTTTTGTTAATAGTTTTGTATGGGATTCTGTATCCTGCTTTTTTGAATTTGTGGGCTATTTTTTCAGTTTGGTTGTTGATGTATGTTAGTGTTATGAATTTGTTGTTTTCTGTCTTTGTCTGTTGTTTGTTTTGTGTTAAAGATAACGGCGGTTAAAATCGCCTGTTAACGGGACATTCCTGTTAGATAAGTAATGGGCCGTTAAAACGACGAGAGCGTAACTTAAAATTACGTTTGGTTGTCATCAGTGAACGCCTACGTTGTTTTCCGTGAAGTGGTTGTTTGTGTAACATAAACGAAACATACAGGCACATATTGGTTTCTACATGTTTTATCTGTTTCCTGTTCTTTCATTGAACAATTTATTTCATTTTCAAATGTTGCGTATACGTATAAAAAATTATTTCCGTTCGAAGCTTAATCTTGATATGGACAAACAGGCTTGGCACATCTGAAACGCTATTTGCTACTTGAATTAGAGACGCGTCACTCTAGCAGAATGAGTACAGACAGGGTAGCCTACACATAATATCGATACTGTATAAACACACGTAAATTGAGATAATTTGTCCACTCCAAAGTAAAATTTGTGTGACAGTGTCAGACCGACAGCGAAACATTTTATAATACCAGTTACTGTTTTTTTTTTTTTTTTTTTTTTTTTTTTTTTTTTTTTTTTTTTTTTTAACCGTTTAAATATCGCAACAAACAAAAAAGTAAAGTTCATTTAAAACAAAAATAAAAGCTGTGATAATTACCAGTGTACTGAATACTATCAGGAGAGTAATTCAATGTTTTCCATATCTGTGTCTGAACTTGTATCATCACTTGAGTCAGCGTTATTATTGATAAAATTGTTAAGTGTTCATTGTCCACAACAATGTCGGTAATGTCGGCCAGTTGCCGTAGCTTATCATCTTCCTTGATTATATGCTGCATACAATGGCTCCACTTGTCCTCCGTTGTTTCATTTACCGCCTTCTCAATAAATTGTTTTATATCAAGCAGCTAATGTTGTGTTGTGACGGGCAACATATCCTTTCAACAGGCTCCACATATTAATTCAATACGATTCAGAATACAGTGATAAGGAGGAAGTCTTTTAAAACGACGTGCCCCGATTTAAGTGACAAGATACAAAAAACATAACACTACTGCACAACATACAAAAAGGTAAAAAAATTGATTTGTTAGAAATTTTAGAAATTAGAAAAGCAATAAAAAGTAACAAAAATTTAACAAATGACAAACTGAATTCTGTGTATCCCCTTTATTAAAAGCTGTCATTTAGTTTAATTTATTTTTATACTTTGCATTCAGATTAAGTTTAGTTTTTACAGACACTTGACCTTCCCTTAGCTCGTACAACCCCCCTTCCATCTTCACACCCCACACATGTCCGGATGGATACATGCCCTAACATCCTATGTTTAGTTGTTCACTGATCTCTTTGACAATAGCTTGAGAAGCTGAAACAGTATCAGAATTAAATAAAAACTGTGAAACGTATCAAGTGTTTATATATTTTTAAAAACCTTTGACAAGATAACTCTCACATGACTGTACAGACATTCTGTACATGCGCGTAATACATTACTGTGTGAAGTGTAAACGCCCCTGACTAATAGCGTTTCAGATTTGCCACGTGGGTTTGTTTACATCAGGATTGAACTAAGAACGGAAAGAGCATATAGGCCTCCTATATATAATATAAACTATTTTGACAAGCACAAAATAGAGCAAAGAGAAAGTTTTTACGCTTAAATAATGTTGGTATCTAAAAATTTCGGTATCCAAACGAACACGAGAAAGCAAATGTCACCGGGAACAAAATAGGTCTACCGGATTTGATCATTTGAGAAAGTCAATTTATAGAACGTTAATAGGCTTAAAAAATCATCATCATCAGTGGCGCGACAACCCATTACTGAGTCAACGCCTCCTTAGCAGCCTGCACCAGTTGTCCCGGTCAAGTGCAGCTGCTCTCCAGTTCCGGGTCCCAAGGATATGGCGCGCATCATAGTTCACACCGTCTTCCCAACGTAGTTTGGGTTTACCAACTCTCCTGGTGCCATAGATCTGTTCTGTGAGTGCCTTTCTCTGGGCATTTCATTCTCCCCCGTTCTGATCACATGCACAGCACACCTGAGTCTACCGAGTTTTATAACTTTCACAATATCTGGTTCGTTGAGAAGAGTGTTCAGTTCGTGGTTGGTCCTTTTCCTCCATTCACCTCCCACACATATTGGACCAAAAATACGGCGGAGGATGTTGCGTTCATGAACCAGCAAGCTTGACTCAGACTTTCTAGAAATGGTCCAGGTCTCAAACCATGGGTGAGAACTGGGCGGATCAGTGTTTTATACAGAAGCAGCTTGATGCTCCTGGGAATTGTTCTGCTCTGGAACAGGGGTCTGAGACCAATGAAGCATATATTAGCTGAGGTGATTCTTCGCTTTATTTCTTCTGTCGTTTCCCCATAGGAGTTAACTTAGCATCCTAAATAAACAAATTTGTTGATTTTTTCGAAGGAATACGTGCAAATTTGGACGTGCTCTCCTTCTCTAGCTTCCTGCCCTGTGACCATGTATTTTTTTTGCCTTAAAAAAAAACTCAAAATTGTTGAAGGATTGAGGTTACACGGGAGTATCTTCGATAACAAGAATAAAACAAAAAGTACAAAGAACTATAAAGTGTACAAATACACTTGACAAATACAAAATCATGAAACAGGAACGCTGGCCTGCAGACAGTTTACAAGTTACATTAATTTTTCAGCCCAACTGAAGCAAAATCGACACTCATCATGGTAGCATGGTCATGTTAACGACAGTTTTACTAACCGGGGGGCCTAACGGGAGTCGGTGAAACGGTTATTAAGATAACGGCAGTTAAAAATTATATCGTCAGTTAATAAACGGTCGGTTAGAAATAAAATTAACAGACTTTCGTGAAACACGACATTAATCTTACATTAGAATATACATAACATAAACGATACTAGGAAACCAGCATAAAGTTTCTTCTATCTTTTGCAGACGCTTATAGTGTTAATGTCATTCAAATACAGGGCAAGAAAAAATAACTATTAGGCATTATTAGGCATATACAAAAAAAGGTGCTGGTTTCAGGAAACTTTAATTGAAATAAGGGAGATTCTCATATGCGGGACCACGGTGAAAGTGGAGGTTTGTCAAGGAGAGATTGGCCTTGTCTCAAAATTCATTTTAACTTATATAGAATTCCCACAGCGACAGTTGAGTACACAAATAAATAAAAAGTATGCTGGCAGATCGGGTTAAAATGGGGCGATGGGCTGGCACCAACCCTGTTCAACACTTGAATATTTGATCAAAAAATTGTCAATTGATAGGAATTCAACATCAGAGCATAAAATAGTCCAGATCGTAGGATATGCAGATTATATTAATGTTATGGCAAGTTCCCAAGGAAGAGCAAAAGAGAGCTTCCAGGAACTCAAAAGTGAAGAAGAAGAAATAAGATTACAGGTTAATACAGATAAAACAAAGGTTATGATCACCACTCGAATGAAAACCAGGATACCTGAACAGTTTGAAGTCGAACCACTAAATCTGGAAATAGTTAATCAGTTTAAATATTTGGGATGTTGGATGGCAGAAGATAATTAAGAAATAAACGAAACAAGGAAAAGGATACAGGCCGCAAATAGAACATATGCTTCGTTGACAACTATATTCAAGACAAGTAATATCCACCGTCAGTCCAAGGTCACATTATATAACGTTATGATTAGACCGGTGATAACATATGGCAGCGAGACTTGGACTCTGAACAAACAAGCCGCTAACATAGTCAAAATACCTTTGAAAGGAGAATTTTAAGGAGAATATATGGACCAGTCCAAGTCAATGGGATATAGAGAATGCGTCACAATGAGGAGCTATCCAAGCTGTATAAAGACAATGGTCTGTCCACCACCATCCGACTGCTTAGATTGCAGTGGATAGGACACATCATTAGGATGGAAGGCAACCGAATACCTAGGAAGGTACTTTTTAGTCAAATCGAGGGTAGAAGGCCTGTCGGAAGACCTAAGCATCGCTGTATTGACGCAGTGATGAGGGATGCTGATATTTTACTTAAAATAAAACGATGGACATCGATTGCCAAGGACAGGGAAAAATGGAGGCGGATGATTATGGAGGCTAAGGTTCGACTCCGAACTGTGATGCCATAGAAGAAGATGCTGGCAGATCATAAAAACGTGGCTAGTCTCTGAAAATTTGTGGGACCCTGGAGTCTTGTGGGAGCATGGATATTTACTGCACTTCTCTACTGCGGTATTATCTCGTGGCCTCACTACATTCTCTTCCTTGTGGTATATAGTAGACTGTGCTCAACTACTTTATCATTCACACGCGTGTGCTAGTTCTAATTCTTTGAAATAGGAGAACAAATCTTGTTAACATTTTTAGGCTTTTCGCGTACGAAAACATAAAACAAAACAAGTGCGGAAAACAGATTGAGTAGTAGTAAATCTATTTACGCGTTTCCATGTAAATACAGGGCGTGATTCACACATATACAGTGCACACGGCGGGCAGCCGTCCAAATCATCATGTGTTGCACTCGTTGTTACAACGGGTCCCACTTTATAACGGAAACTTGTCATTTCGATTCTAATTTTGAGTCGCGTTGTGTACATATTGTTGTAAGGAAGTCGTCATTTCGAGGCCCGTTTACTATCCGCGAAGGCTTCAATATGCAGATGGCACTGCACCAACGGATCGTCATTTCTATTCCCACCTTTGTGTCATACGAAGTACTCGGTGTACGAATGGTACTGTATTATAGGATCGCCATTTCGATTCCCGCTTGGTGTGTACATGAATGTCTCGATATAGGTGTATATACGGCCCTGATGGTCGTCATTTCGATTCTCACTTTGTGTTTATGTAAAGTCTTCGACATACAAGTGGCACTGTAGTAATGGGTCGTCAATTCGATTCCCACTTGATAATCTGTTAGATCACAAAATGCTGTGTGTTTATGTGTCGTTCGTACTTCAGATAGACTGCACTGACGCGGCAGTTTAAGTAGTAGTTGGGTCAACTCGAAATTGAGCCGAACCCGTGACACAACATGCGAATGAACACCTTGCAGAACGAGCTCTCTACGACTGAGCTACCTCGCTGGGTCAATTCGAAATTGAGCCGAACCCGTGACACAACATGTCGAATGAACACCTTGCAGAACGAGCTCTCTACGACTGAGCTACCTCGCTGCCGACAAATATAGGTACTACGTGTTAATAGATTCGCTTAGAAACAATTTAAATAACTTATATAATGAAAGACGTTAAACACTACATACCGAAGGTGATAAAGCGTATGATAAATTAATCAAATGTAAACAGGAAAAAACAACAGAGAAAGCTGTGAAGAAACAACGTGCTCTGTCCGCACGTTCGATGTATTTTTAGACGCTCGTAAAAAAACGGAATTCCTTTGCCGCGTGTCACTCTCGCTACGTGTGGTCCCTGACGATGGGTTTACAGTACATACTGTTGACAGAGCCCCGTGTTTCGTAATTGTCATCCACAACCTGTTACACGCACATTTCGACTTATAAAAATGTGGGAATCGTTGTCCAGTTTCCACTCGTACTGCGTTTTTTTTTTTAGTTATAACGTTTAATTATATCTTTACTTTTTAACGTGCAGACATATAAAACTTCTAAAGTATTCTTTCATAGAGATATCATAACTGCAGCACATCTGGAGCAATGAGACTGTACGAAAAGGGTCATATCAACAAAATTTATGGGTTTCAGAATAAAATTCTCAGAACTGGTGTGACGAACCACGGTATTTTTGAAACTATCGTATACATAGAGATTTGGAGATGGCTATCATTCTCTGCAACTGCCTATGGAATTCTGCTGATTTGTTTTTAAGAGCTCTGAGGAGAGGATTGATCCTCTGACGCCCCTCCTCGTTAATTACTCCACTTATCGTGATACCATGTTCGATCCGAGCACCATCACCGTCGCGATTCGTATTTGATATTTGTATTTGGAGGCTTAAGCATGGCCAGTTCTATACCCTGATTAACGAAAGAAAGTGACTGGCGGAGCGGCCGCGCGGCGACCGAGTTTGTAGTAAAAACATTCCACTTTATAACCTCGTGGAAACGTAAAATACAGGGCGAGAAATGTCTAATGAACTGTATTTTAATCATCAATTAAAGACGTTTTTAACAAACTTTTCTAATTTTTAAAATCTCTTTTCAATAAATTTACATTGTGAGTTAAAGAAAAAAATACACGAATTTGAATTAAAAAATTAGGGTTTATCGTTTTATTACGTAAGAACTCAGAGGTTAAGCATCGGAAAAAAATTTCTTGTAGACAAATGGTAGTCCACCTTCTTTAGTACAATATATCAAAAATTGAGATTCCTACGATTAATATTAACGACGTTATTAATTTTTTCCGAATGTACTGTTAACTCCGTTATTAATAATTTTTTTCATTGTGTTTTTTCACAATAAACATAACAAAATTGTATTCATCAATACAAAGTGGTATGTAACCTTCAAATATTACGAAATATAACCGCAATCAGTTAATATAGGAAAATTAGAACTAACATCGCTCAACGGCGCGCGATCGAGTCAAGGTACAGTAACAGCCCAAAGAAAGTGGTGCATACGCTCACGGCTCACACATTGACACATAGCCAACTTACTACGAGTCACCAATCTCTCATAAGTATATACTTAGTTATCTGTCTACTTATTTAATCTAATCTTCTACCTGGAGATCTGTCAAAAACGTACATCTGACCAGACTTTTGTGGTTTAGTTGAACTACATGCTTTTTATAACAGTCTTGAATGATTGTTTATTACTCTTTTGCGGTACGGTATTTATTGTTTTCTTGTTAATAAACTGTTTTTGTTTTGTGATCAGCTTTAATACTACTAATTGAAGTGCAATGTAATTACTGGGAAATTGTTAATGCCATTCAAATTTCTCAATAACTAATTATTTAACTATGAAATATAGTTTACAGTTTAAAACTACCGAGCAAAGCTCGGTCTACCAGATATTGCATAATTATAACAGTATTTTACTGTTATAATGTAATTGAAATGTAAAAACAATTAGTAAATTACTTGTTATTAGCATTGACAAATAAATAATAAATACAGTACGGTACTTACAAGTATTGTAGTGTTCTTCAGCTTTTATGGAATCCGCTCATAAAATATGTGTATAAATCATAAAAATACACTATTAAAACACTCTATAAAAAACACTTATAGCTGTGAGTTAGTAGTCTTCAAACGAAAGTTCTCTGATACCCTCCATTGGATCGTCATCACTATTATCATCTTCTGAACAATTATCATCCTCGGAGCTACTGCTGTCTTCCACGGATATAATCATTTCCTCCACAGCTTCTTCCATTAGTCCTTCGTTATTCCATGCATCGATAATAACTTTTTTGGTGTGGTCCACTACTTGCTCCCACCTCTCAGCAGTAATTCGATTAAATCCGTCTTTAGTCAGTCGTTCAACTTCTTTTAAAGTAAACATTTTGTTGTTTTCGGCAACATACCCCTTAACCTGAGCCCATATAAGCTCAATGGCGTTAAGATGGCAATGGTAAGGTGGTAGCCTTATCACTTTGTGACCTCTGCTCTCTACCAATTCATCAACAAAATACCTTTTGTTCTGGGGCTTGTGCCATTTCACTAATTCCAAAAGTTCTGATTTTTTCAAGTCGGTTGTAGATTGAATATTTTTCCTATCCAGCCATGCAAGTATGTCAGCTTTTTTATCTTTGCTTGTGGGAGCTTTATCAATTTGCTTAGAATGGTAGGGAGCATTGTCCATGACTATTACTGCAGGCTCTTCTAGGTTATTTAGCAAAGTTTCAGAACACCAACCGAAGAATTTTTCGTGATCCATATCTTCATGGTAGTCACCGGTTTTTTTCGATTTAAATAGTAGAAGGGAATTTGGAACAAATCCTTTTGAAGAACCTGCATGACATATTATTAATCGTTCACCTTTCCCTATAGGTGTTAACATTGTCCCCTGAAGTGACTCATCAGTCCATCCTTGTTTCAAACAATGCCCAGCATTGACCCAGGTCTCATCGAGCCAAATTATATTATCGAAATTCTCGTCTTTGATTTGGCGAAGAAAACGACACCTCCAGGCAGCGACATCGCTTCTCTCCATAATCACTTTTCTGGCCGAAAATTTTCTCCACGTAAATCCTAAATCTTTTAGCACGTTTCTAAGCGAAGACAGACTGCCATTAAACAGCTCTTCATTTTCCAACGATGATAAAAGTTTTTTCAAAGTGGGATATTCTTTTCTTATGTAATATTGATATACATGTCTTCGTATAGCGTCTTCCTGAAAAGTGTCAAGTTTTGTCACAGTTTTCTCCCGTTTCCTCTGTTTGCCCGGAGTTGAAAGTTGGCTATTACTGTCATCTTGTATTTCTTTCAATTCTTTTTCCTTGCAAACTCGCAGAACTGTATTTTTATGTATTTTCAGAGCATCTGCAGTTCGCTGTATTGCATTATTAACCGGAATCAAAGGACCTTTGTTCGCCTTTTCTCTATCAAAATATTCCCGCACTTTGCACACAATTTCTCTTGACTGTCCTTTCATAGGTACGCCTCGGCCCGAAGTTTGTCTTTTCTTTGGAGTTCGAGTCCTAGGTCTTCCCCTATGTTTCCTTGGTTCAGCCTCGTTACGTTGCTCCATGCTCAGCCACCGAAGTATATTCACACAAAATAACTTAAAAACACGTCAATTTATAATGAAAGCACAAGAAACTAACACTTAAAATCAAGATAACCAACAACCGGACATCACTCAACCACCACATCAACTAAACTGAAAGCTGGAAATTTCCCTTACCCTTAGTGTGCGTATAACGGTTCAGTTTTCCTGGAAGCGTGTGCTATTTGTAGACATAAAGGAGAGGCCGAGACGCTGTACGGGAATGACGGTAGCGCGCGAATAAAATGGGTCCAATAGGTTCTGACTGTACTTCCGCCGCAGAGCGCCACGCATTGCTCTCTGTGAAATTCACTTTATATATTAATCCATTGTAGTATTCCTATCACGTACAAGGTGTAAGTTGTATATGTCTTCTACATTTAGTTATCTAAAGAGAGCGTCACGCAAATCTCATTCGTGTACAACTTTTAACAACTGAGTTAACAGGACATTCGGAAAAAATTAATAACGTCGTTAATTTTAATCGTAGGAATCTCAATTTTTGATATATTGTACTAAAGAAGGTGGACTACCATTTGTCTACAAGAAATTTTTTTCCGATGCTTAACCTCTGAGTTCTTACGTAATAAAAACGATAAACCCTAATTTTTTAATTCAAATTCGTGTATTTTTTTCTTTAACTCACAATGTAAATTTATTGAAAAGAGATTTTAAAAATTAGAAAAGTTTGTTAAAAACGTCTTTAATTGATGATTAAAATACAGTTCATTAGACATTTCTCGCCCTGTATTTTACGTTTCCACGAGGTTATAAAGTGGAATGTTTTTACTACAAACTCGGTCGCCGCGCGGCCGCTCCGCCAGTCACTTTCTTTCGTTAATCAGGGTATAGTAGAAGGCCGGAATATTAAACGTGGCAACACTGGAACAAGCTGATATTTGAGGCCGACTAGACGATCTCTTAATTTATGTATTTCAGTAATCAAATCACGTAATTTTTAATTGCCGGTTAACAGCAGTTTTATAATTCTTTGTTTTTTACAAATTAAAAGTTTATTATGTAAAATACTGTTATATTATTTAAGAAATATAATAATTAACTCATTCGTATGATACGAATTCAATAATTCAAACAAAATTAATTCATTAGGCCTAACAACTAATTTCTTCAACTTAAAAGTATAGTGTAAATGAGGACAGGCCTATAATTTAGATTTTGCTATAAATAGGCCTTTTCATAATTTTAGTAATGCTGTGAAATTAAATCAAAATATAACATGTTCGCTTTAGCTATTTTATTACACTATGCTTATAGGCCTCAGACGCAACGTTGCCACGTTTAATATTCCGGCCTTCTACTAGAGCCGGCCATTGCTTAAGGCTTTATATCTTCGTCTAAAGAAACCCTGTAATTCATAAAAACAATTTAGTCAGTGACATCTATTTTTTATTATAATATTTGTAGTACCGGTATCGTCAATGAAAATGTTTGGGTGCACGTTTGAAATGTCGAGAGAATATAATGCTGTATCATTGCTTACTTTGTACGTTTTTTAGTTGATCCTCCGTGAGTTCGATTCTAGTTTTTATATTGTATTTTTGTTGTTTTTAATTATATTTTTTTATGTTTCTAAATTCAATTTTGTAATTTAGCTATTTTATATTAAAAAAAAATATAATTATTATACTGCTCGTATCACATTCTACTTTTCAATTACATATTGCGAAAACCATATTGTTACATTGGAAAAATTTATTTGGTACATATTGTTTCTATACGTAGGTATACTGTTACGACGGTCTACTGATCGTCGTATGGTACAGTGGAAAACAAAATACAGAACACCAATTAAGTCACTAATCACCAGCTTTAATTATCACAATTAAACAGTTTGTAATCAACAAGATAACAGACACTCTTACAGATCAATAGAGTCTCTTACAACAAATCAAATAAAAATTGTTCACACGCAATAAAATGTCAACTAATATAAAACACAGTTGTATTACAATTGTCCCGCACAGATTTAAAACACATAACACTTCGCCACAATACTACGAACCGCACTCGAATATATCACAATTCAAACTGACTGCTAAGCGCATCTGTCGTCGTTTAAATAGATAACAGAATTGTTCCAGAATAGTTGATACTACGCATCAGCAATAAAGGAAAACATTAGAGCGTAATTCATTGCGGCCTTGACACAGTGCGAGCGGCCGCGCGAATTCTGGTACAGTCTAGCTAACGCGTTGAGAATCACGTACGCCCACTACATTACAGCCGGTTCCATTGGAACATTCGAGAAACACGTAGATTGTTCTGTGATGTCGTAACAATACGATTTTTAATATGATTGTATGTATGTTCTTTAAAGTATCGAGGACGTTGTATATCATTGTATTAGTAAGACGTTATTGACGGTAAAGAGCTTAATTAATTTAGCAATGTGCAAAATCCTTGCATTGTTACCGCCAACAGTTCCATAAAAGAAAACTGGTCCTAGAACGCCTTCACTGCACCCCATATTGTGACGTCTGGCCTGGTTTAATTGATATTCATTAGTCAAATGGGGATTTTAATCTGCCCAATAAACACACTTATGCCTGATCACGTGTTAACTCGAAACGGGCCTCGTCTGGCCAGATGATCTTATCTAGTTGGTCTCGTTCCTCAGATATTTCGCTAGTGTATTTAAATACTTACTAAATAGAAGAAACCTCTTACGTGGGTCGCGAACAAGCCACCGGCAGGTCTCGGTCCCACGTATGTTTGGGAACCGCAGCTCTTAAGAACAAACACCAGCGCAGAGCATATTATAAGCAATAAACTAGGCGGCACTTGCCGCCTAGTGGCAGGTATTATTGCCGGTGCCGAAAAGTGAGAAAAAAGGGGAGAAATCAGCAAATCACAAAGGCGCGTTAGCATTTGCGCATATTAGATTTCAGCATTGCCTGTACAGTGTGCGAATTGGGCGCTTATTTTTTGCTACTAGCATACTTTTCCTTTTTCTTTCTTAACTAAATTATTTAGTTGTAAAGCAATTTAATATGAAATGTTTATGCATCTTTCATTTTAAAAAAATTAGTAAAAATTAAACAAACTTATAGTGTTTAAACTTTTGACACTCTCAGTCTGTATAGGCCTATATATCTAATTACAGTACTTTATATATTTTTAAGTAGACCAATCATAAAGGCTTTGAATTTGTAACAGGCCTCCATGTAATAGCAATGTGCACATCACACTTTAATGTACTTATTGAATATTACATAATAATGAACCCAATTGAGTGTTTGTGGTGTTTTTTTTTTAATTTTCCTAATGTCTAAAGCATTTCTGTCTATTTTTACAGTTAATTTCACGAGTAAAGAATGAACATGATCATGGTCAAGTTAAATTCAAATTACATAATTTTCAATCTTATATAAAAATCACACAGAGAGAGAGAGATTGTTTGGTTTAGTGCCGCCTAGTGCAAATTCCTTAAAATATGCTCTGCAGCAGCGTATACATTGGTGACAACTAGTATGTAGTTGGAACTTCCCTAAAAAAAATTCTGGATGCCATTTTGCAAAACACGTTTACATCCCTACTTATCTCTCTAATTTACACGCTTACATCTCTCTACTTATTTCTTCCTTCACGACTATTTGGTGGCATTTGCCTTATTATAGTAACAAATCGTGACTATCCTTTCAGCGAGAATGTTGCACAAACGAAGCTTGTTGAACAGGAAGCGTCGTGGGTCTGGTTTATACTGTGGTGTGATCAATACGGCATAGAAGAGGAAACGACACTGTGTTTAATAAACTGGAGAGCCATAACATAAGCACACATTTTATCTGATCGACATGCAGTGGCGGATTAGACGCCCATGGGCCCCTAGGCCCGATTTGCTCTGCCCCCCCCCCCCCAGCAACCTCATGTACAACAAGGTTTTTACATTGACCTTTAAAAATAGAAATTTGAAATGAAAACGAAAATAAAAAAAAATTTTTTTAAATTACAACACCAGATTAAGTTTCAAGGAAATAGTTTACGTGTTAATTGAATAAAATTTGATCAGTATTATGAAATTATGTAAAAAAATCAATTATTTATTAATTTAAGCTATACAAATCATGAAACTTTCCTTTGAAGCATAGGTTTTGGATTGAATATAAAAAATAGCCTAATCATTGCTAAATAAAAGATATTTTTATTGAAATGTAAAGACAGTTAATTAATAATTCATTATAAGATCAATAAGGAAACAAAAGTACATAGCAATAGCTGAAGTTAATGTGCTAAAAACAGTTTTATTAAAAAATAATAATAAACTAAAAATCAACTTTCCGTGCTTTCATTAAAGAAAAGTCCTTAATAATATCATCAAAGTTCATTTCTGACAATATTTCTGCATTTTCTGTGAAACTGGTTAAGCTTGAAAGTCTGGAATCTGTGGTTGAGTTACGAAGATAATTTTTTACTAGTTTCAAAATACTCAAAGATCTTTCACCAGATGTATTTGTTGACATCATACACAAAAAAATTCTCAAAGCTGTGTCAATGTTGGGGAAAAGAGTTGTCAACTGTTTTTCACGTATAAACTTCAAGAACTCAGCAGGCAAATGGTGATACTTTACATTTAAGTTAAGAGCCTCGATAAACACCTTAAAATGAACAAATTCTCCACCAAGATCTGAGGTAAGCTCAGCAGGATATTTCTGGGCCAAAACGGAAGCTTTTTCCCGAATTTCTCCATTTTCCAAGGTAAAAAATTTGTATATGAAACCAAAAACTTCATTCTGATCGAAATAAATTTTCGATCTATTTTTTAGCTCACTGGAAATGTTGTCGATTATGGGATAAAATTTATTTACAATCATGTCTTGTCTCCCGTCAAGTCTGCAGGTGCTGCAGGTATCATTATCATTCTTTGATTCATCATGAAATGTTTTTCTCTTTCTTGTCCTCTTTGAATCTAGATCGTAGTCAGCAGCCTCACTTTTGCACAATTCCATACCCTTCATCTCGTAATAGTCAAATCGTTTTCGTAATCCTTGTACATATTCTGAAAGGGATTTGTATAGATTGCAAATAATTCCTAATGCTTTGCATAGTTTTACTTGCCGCATTATAGCGCTCCAGAATATCATTCCATAAGACAAGTAATATCGCTATTTCTATTCTTCCAAAAAAATGACAATCCTTCTGCTGCAGCTCTGGATTCTGGCTTTTCTTGTGGGTTTTCAGAAATATCTTGAAGTGCTTTATAAAACTCCCAGTAATGAAGTAGTAAAGCTCTTGACGCATGCCATTTGGCTGACCATCTGGTTATATTTAGTCTTTTGGGCAAGAGTTTTTTCTTGATGTTACTGTCTTTTATCATGTTTTCAATTATTGCCCATCTTGAAGTTGATGCGCTGAAAAACACATATAACTCTTCCATAAACATAAATAGTTTGGTTGCTTGAAGGCAGCAGTTAGCTGCGTGCGTGCCCACCAAATTCAGTGAGTGTGCTGAACATGGAATGAATTCTGCAAGAGGGTTTCGACTTTTAATTAGAGCTTGAAGTCCTAAATATTGCCCAGACATGTTTGCGGCATTGTCGTACCTCTCATATCATCAATAGAAATGTCTAGCGACGAAAGCGTGTTCAAAATTAATGCTTCCATTTCAGCAGCAGTGTGGTTTTCCATTCTAATAAACTTAAGAAATCTCTCTGTTGGACATCCATTATTTAAAACATAGCGAACAATAAAAGTTAATTGGTCATGATGAGTTATATCAGGTGTTGAATCAACACTTATAGAGTAGTATTTGCTTGATTTTAACTCCTCGACAATTGTTGAAACAATTTTATTGTACATTGTTTCAATAAATTCATTACAGATTGTTTTTGACAAATAACTTATCTTTCCTTGCCCAGGATTGCCATGGTTTTGTATGTGGATCTTTAAAAAATCATCGTATTCAGCTATTACCTCAAGAATTCCTAGAAAGTTGCCATTTGATAGAGATCCAAAAACTTCATTTTCAGAACCCCGAAAGGCTAGTCCACGAGCACCAAGAAATTTAATTACATGAACAACACGAGTTAAAACCTTGTGCCAATAGTTCACTTCTATTAAATACTTTTGATGAAGATCAGAATCGATTTTTCCAAGTACATTGCCTCTCATAACGTAAGATTGCGTGTTAACTCTGTGTTCAGAACTTTTTTCATGTTGTAAAAGTCTAGAACTATTTTTCCAATCGTTAAAACCATGAATAAATGTGTTTTCAGTATCATTTTCATTTGTATGGAAAAGCTTGCACGGTACGCAATAAAAACAGCCTTTAGAGTTCGAATACATTAACCACTCTCTTTTTTGTAATTGTCCATTTTACAAACGAGTAAATAACATAGTTTTGTTGGCATATCTTGTCTTGTCTGGATAAACGCGTTTAGATTTCGAAAAATCACAGTCAGTTATTTTTGACAAGTCCTGTGGTAGGCTTTTAACAATTTTATCTTTTAGCTCATTTGTTAATAGTCCCCAAAAATTTGGGTCCGTTAAATCAAATTCAAGAAATTGTCCTTGCACATTACAGTTAGACTGTGCTCGTGCTTCTGAATCTAACGGAATATCGTTTAAAACTGTATTTTCAGGATCAGTACTTGTATTTTGCAAAACCGTTACAGACTCTGTAACTTCAGATTCGTTAACGCTACAGCTAGGCCTATCATTTAAAACAGTATTTTCAGGATCAGTACTTGTATTTTGCAAAACCGTTACAGAATCTGTAACTGTAACTTCAGATTCGTTAACGCTACAACTAGGCCTATCATTTAAAACAGTATTTTCAGAATCAATACTTTGGAAAATCGTTGAAGTTGTAAAAAACTTATCTAACTTAACTGTTTTTTGCAAAGATTTCAAATGAGCATCGTCCTTAGCTTTTTTTAACTTACGTTTGTAAGTTCCACTTGCGGTGTGTAAATTTTTACTCATGTTTGAGTTTGATTAAGATGCCTACTGTAAGTGTTTAGCCTCACACAGAGTCGCACTTCGCACACAAAAACATTCAACACTAGTTAATCCAACGCACTTGTCACTTGTAGACTTGTAGAACTAAAACTTTCCCAACTTTCTAGGCTAACCAGTAACAATAACCTCAAAACTAACAGCTGCTTTGTTGTTCAGGCACACGGTCGTACATACAGGTCGGGACCAGTGTTGGAGAATGATGCCATGCGTCATACTCGATGACTGTTAGCAACTAGTGGCACCTGGTGACGCAATAGAGAACGTTGTTTAAATGATGGGAAGAATTTGAGACATTTAATTTAGTTTTATATAATTTATAAATTAACATAAGATCGAAATTGCGATTTGCAACTGTAAAACGCTTTTGTTAAACATTATGAAAAATAAAGAATCTATAAAAATAATTTAAGCAAAAAAAAAGTTGTTTTGATTGTTCATCATCTTTTCTCACAGCACTAAACTTTATAGAATATTGAAACTTTCAACTTGTGAAACGAGAAGAAAAGACAAGTAAGTTTCACAAGTTGAAAGTTTCAATATTCTGTAAAAAAAAAGGCCTGCGGTCCCCTTAAGCCAGCGGCCCCTAGGCCCGGGCCTAATGGATAATCCGCCGCTGTCGACATGTTATTCTCCTCGTAGCAAGCGTGCTTAAACAAGAATTATGTTGTAAAACAGGAAATACATAAACATTCTGGTGTTTATGCTTTGTTTAGTATATACTTTTGCCGACACCATACCATTCGCACGTTTGTTCGACACTAACCGGTCTCGTTATAAATTATTTGCACGGTATACAGCCTCTTTTTCTTCTTCTTTGCTCAGCAACTTAAGAGTTCGTCTGTGGATCGTTGTTATACAAGGAATTACTTATAACAACTTTATGTATCAGATAAATAAATATATTTATTTATATCCAAATGTTTTGAGAAATCAGGTGGAAATTTTAGAACTTGGCGCATTACTGAAAGTGATTACCGTGACTGATAACTGATTACAGAATATGAGTGTTTTGAAAAATGGACAAAATCGAACATCGTGCTGTCACTGAATTGTTTGTTAACGAAAGTCTAGCGAGAACGGAAATTCACAGCGAGTGGTAATTGTGTTACGAGAAGCTGCGCCTTCAAAAACAATGTTTGCAATATGGGCACTTGAGTTTATACGTGGTCGCACGTCAGAAAATTATTGCAACAATGTGGTGATTAAAACCATACACGACTTCCATGTTCTAAGATTTATATTTAAAACCATTTGGTTCGATAATTTCTAACAAGTTAGATGTGTTCCTTGTAAATCGAGTTTTGTGTTTGACAAATTGAAATGAAATATTTCCATAGAAACTATTTCTTTCTACTCCTTTCTTCAGCCTTAACTGATGTCACTACCGTATACCACCTCACGTTAGCGCACTCGATTTTCACCGATGATGGCACTGCCGAAACGTCTGGTTTTGCAGAAAACATGGACCACGGCCAAACAGCCCGGGAAGGAATTTTAACAACAAACTACTCCTTTGTTGCCGATAACGTAGTACATATATAAAAAATTATCCCCCCCTTCAACTATCCTATTCATTTATCTACCTTTCTACAGTGGATTATTATGACCTTCTTTTCAGGATACTTTATTTATCAAAATTAAGTACTTTACTATTACTAAAACGTAAAACGTTGCAGGTAAACTACTCCTTCCCCTTAACCGATCTTCACCAAAATAATACGCCTTGAGTCCTCTACAATTCAGGCGCATATGCAAAACATTGTGTGATTCTGTTCGAATTTGCGGCAGTTATCGTACGCCATAGAAAAAAATTCTACACAGACAGGCACACAGACACTTTTCGTCAAATGACTTTTCTTCGTGTTTTGAGGGTAGTAAAATCAGACTCAGCCCTTATTTCGAACAGCACCAAAATTTTTTTCGCCATCACCATACATTCATTTCCTTATGGAATATGGAAGTAAAAATTGCAACAACGTGGTCAGAAAAAAAATTTTTAGAGTCGATGGCATTGCTGACGTCATAGACATCTCATGTGAGTGTGTGTGTGTGTGTGTGTCATATTTTAACTCAAGAACTTGGTATGAAAACACTTTGTGCAAGGAGGGAGTTGTGCCGCATTTGGAGTTTACAAGTGTTGGCAGAATGATTCCGTTATACTGTCACAGGAAAGGTAGGCCTAATGATACTTTAAAGCAAACTACATTAAGGTATAATTTTTGTCGCAAGCTTACACGGCCGGTGTCAATACACGGACGACAATTTTGTTTTTCTCGAGGAGACCAATGTCCTGTCTTCTCCCTGCAGCTATCCTCGCCTGCACAGAGAGTCGGTTGAGATATACAGGCATTCGGGCGGTCAATGTCGGGTATCGTTCGGCCAAGATCCGTCGTAACTGTTTCACAACAGTCTGTCGCTTTTTACTGCCTGAAGAAGATCCGCGAGGGTGGGATTCGAAACGTTGCCGACAATGTCGCTGTTATATATACACCAACCGACCACGGCCTAACGACCCGGTTTATAATCATTTTGACTGCATTAATTGAGGTATATACAGGAGAATCAAAAATATTGTCAAGGGTATAGTTAGATATAAAAAATAAAATAATATAAAATGAAATATAATGGGTTTTCCATTACTTAATTTTGTGTAAACATAAATTTTCCCACTTCCTATTATTACTTTTATTGTTTCGTAAAAATATCATAAAAAGGCCCAAAAATTTATAATTTTCTGTTTTCTTTGTAGTAGTCTAATAACTTGACCATGAGCTGCACTTGTATGTGTGTGTGTGTGCGCGCGCGCGCGCGTGTACGTGGTTATCTGAACATCTGTAATAAATGCGACGAACACTCGGCACAACCGAGTCGGAGTTAAGACTGGATGCCAAAGCGATAAGTCAGCTTCAGCAGGATGCCAAACGCAGATAATGCACCAATCAGTATTAGAGTCGGGTAGCCAAAAATTTCAGCACAATAAATGAAACTCAATTTAACAGAACTGTGGTGAAAGATAACGTTGATAATCATTCTTATATAAATCACCGGTGTGTGTGTGTGTGTGTGTGTGTGTGTGTGTGTGTGTGTGTGTGTGTGTGTGTGTGTGTGTGTGTGTGTAAATGCCAGAAACTTATTTACGGCTAGTTAGATGCAGTTAATTAATATGTCTCGGAACCCTGAGTTAATTGGAAGCTGGCAAATGTATCAAGTGGATGAAAGTGCATTTAAAACCAGATACCCAATTTTGCTGTCATTATTTATAGTAAAACGCTAAACAGACAGGCAGGGACGTACCCATATTGGGGGTATGGAACTCCTCCCAAATTTAAAATTTTGAGAATTTAAAAAATTTTAAGGTCTATGGCTATCAGTCATGGAAGGGATAAAAGCGAAATTCAAGCAGTGTAGATGAGATTTTTTACGAGTTTAGAAAACAAAAACAAGACTTCACAAAATGCGATGCCTCATTATACGCAGGAACCTCGGGATGATCCCTGTAATTGATACGATGAAAAGTCACTGTTGAGATGGCTTTGTTATGTGTGTAGAACGGAAGACCTAATATACCCTAGAAGAGCGTGGGAAACAAAACCAGAAGGCAGAAGGAAAGGCAGACTCAGATTGAAGTGGTGAGACAGCATTAGAGAAAGTGTTGAAAGGAGATGAGTAATGTGGGCTTGGGGTAGAGAACTGGGACAAGATGGCGCGTTCTCTGTATAACCTCGACCCCTAATGAGTAGTAGAGGAGTAGTGTGGGCTTGGGGTAGAGAACTGGGACAAGATGGCGCGGTCTCTGTAAAACCTCGACCCCTAATGAGTAGTAGAGGAGTAGTGTGCGCTTGGGGTAGAGAACTGGGACAAGATGCCGCGGTCTCTGTAAAACCTCGACCCCTAATGAGTAGTAGAGGAGGGTTAAGGAGGTAAGTAAGGAAATTTAGAAGTCAGAGTAAGAATAAGGCTGTTGTTGGTTGTATAGATACGAGTTCTATGTGTACGCCTGAACACTTTGATTCAAGGATGTCTGCCTACCACCTGATAATGTATGTAGTTGACAGCTCCCTGGACCTCCTCATGCCTCCCTGGACCTTTAGTCATTTTCAGGTTGAAGTAATCTGGCTACATTCATATTAATAAAGAAGTGACTTCCCAGGGTATAAAGTACAGCTGTAAATGACTTTTGTTTGATATTAATGCTAATTTGTGGGCAGGGCTGGTAAGAGTCCAAAGTAATCTGCCCAATACCACTGTTTTGTAACCACTTACCTCTACATACAGGAACTGATTTCTGGGAGCAAACCACATCCCCAGTACCATGTGCATGGCACCCCACACCTTTCCTGGGGCACCCTATGCCAGACCAGACCAGACCACCTTCCGGTCCCCCTTTGCCGTTCAAAATTCCTCTTGATTCGTCGTTCCGTACAGAATAGTATAATTATTTGGGGGTTTTGTTGAGACTTTGTATGGAAAATGGTAAAATTAGACTGACAGAGTTAGATAGATAGATTTATAGATAGAGAGAGAGGGGGATGGGGAGCGAGCGAGAGAGAGAGAGAGAGAGAGAGAGAGAGAGAGAGAGAGAGAGAGAGAGAGAGAGAGAGAGAGAGAGAGAGAGAGAGAGACACCGACATGCGATGATAAGAATCGTTAACGCCAGAAGGGAAGGAGGCGTTCCCGATATAGAGCTGGGAGTCTGGGGACCGCCCGGCACGGTATTTGCCAGCAGGCCGCCTACTCTACCTGTTGATTGTTGTTATTATTACTCTGACTGTGTACGTGTTGACGGACAGAAGCCTCGCCGTGCGCTGGTTGCTGTTTTAAAATTTACATGACAGGTTGAGTCATTAAAATCACATGACCTTAGAGAAATATTTACCAAAGTTTTTACTCGACAAAAAACTGAATTTTACCAAACACACATACACTCGCGCGGGCGTTCGTGCTCGTCTAACAATATCTGAAGGATGCGGTGTAATCATTATGTTAGTGCAAACTAATTTTTGTACGAGCGAATCGAGTTCTCAGTTTTTACTTAACCGTTTCGCATTTATCTGACTGTATATCTATTCGAGGTATATCTCACGGTAAATTGTTGAACACATCAACCGATTTTCGTAAAACTTAGCATACGTCTCTATACTTTTACCCTACGGAACACTACTACGGAATACTATTGTTTTTCAGATTGATCTCCCAGTAAAAGGGGGGGAGGCAAAAACGTGAGAGGTCACAATATAAAAAAAAGTCGCAAAAATCCATGTGGCGTATTAAATTAATAGAAATTTTAACGGAAATATGTACTGAGAAGCAAACCCATTAGTCGCAACACAAAAATAAAAATATAAAAGACACTTATCAGACCGGTCGTTACTTATGGGGGCAAGACATGGACGTTGGCAAAAAAAGTAACAAGTAACACTAAGGATGTTTGAAAGAAAGATCGTAAGACGTGTTTGTGGCCCGGTTAAAGAAGATGACGAATGGAGAATAAGAAATAACCAGGAGATAGATGAGCTATTGAATCATGAAGACATTGTAAGATTCATAAGAGGCTGAACGAATACAATGGTTAGATCACCTAGAGCGGGTGGATGATCAGCGTATGCCAAAGAAAATCCGGAGGGCGCAAATCTATAAAAGCAGAAAGAGGGGCTCACCTAGAATAAGATGGCTGGATGACGTGCTAGAAGACCTTAGAAGAACGGATGTGCGGGATTAGAATGAGACGGCAATGGCCAGGAGACTTTGAAAAAGATTAGTGTTGGAAACCAGGGGTCAGGTTGGGTTGTAGTGCTGAAGAAGAAAAAGATGTATTTAGCTTTACTTTTGAAAATTTCAAAATTTTTGGAAGCCAGGACCAAAAAAGTGGTACAAAAGTTTGATAAAATCGCACAAATTTTCGTATGGGATATGATATGGACGAGAATTTTAGTCAAAACCTAAACATAACTGTAGCGTGTAGTTTGGTATGTTTCACAATTTGTTGACCACAGGGCTCAAAAATGGGATCAAAATTTTGAAAAATTATAAAATTCAGTTGGGTGTCAGACACTAAACACGTTAAAGTTGGGTGTCAGACGTTAAAAACACAAATTCTTTGGGCGTTTAACGCATGAAAGATGGATTCCACAATACTTCTCTTTCTCATCGTCCGCAATGTTTCGTTGTGGATCACACACTGGGTTTTCCCGCAAGCGCGGTCACACTTTGAGCGTGAAAACCGGCCAACAAGTGGAACCGAGAGCATGCTCCAACGGGGGACATCGAAGACGCGTCTTATTCCTCGTAGTCTGGCGTGAGAAAAAGACACGTCGGGCCGCTGTCATATAGGCCTACGTGTAAGTTACATACAGGAGGTCCTTGACTTTCGAACGTAATGCGTTCCCGAAAACGTGTTAGTAAGTCGAACGCAAGTCAGTAGGATCGGTTCTGTGAACTGTATTGTTCACGCTGTCCTGTATTGTAATGTTTAAAACATTGTACTGCAATGAAATCGGATACTATTTTCGCTTAAATTTCCATCACATTTACTACAAAAATACATAACAGTAACGTACTAAATTAATCGTTTTCCGTACAGTTTATAGTGAAGTGTATACGCAGTGATTGTGAGACAGACTACACCACAGTCTTAATCACTTTACCACTTTGCATTCTTTATATTAATAGTCTGCAGCGGGAGTAATAACGAATACGTGGACTTGTCTTGACGCTTGTTCACTTCCTCACACCTCCGTCAGTGTCGAAACTCCGAAGCTGTAGTACGAAGCTTGAGTAAACGGTATCAATTTTGGATGTCCGAAAGAGCGAAAATGTGAGAAAATCTAATATCCGAAACAGAGGCGTATTTACTGGGGGGGGGGGGGCGAACGGAACCGGACCCTCCCTCCAGAGCGACCAAAAAGTTGATGAATTTGGTTAATCTCTTAATTGTCAAGCTGTTTTATTATTTATTCAGCTAATATGGTACTGACTAGTAGTATATGGTACTCCTCTTACATATAAGCTTAGAAACAGGTTTATTTCACAGCATCTGGGTATACGTTTGAAATATACAATATAGGAAAATCAATGCAGCCAATTAGTATCTTCTAAACAATGTTTAATAACGCGTATTTTTAATGTGTTATTAATGTTAATTAATAGGACTGACATCAGGATGTTATCACACATTTTTCAGCCACTTTAAGTATAGTAATGCCACTTTAAGTTAACTTGTTTTTTCTCTTTTGTATGAAGCCGACTCGACCCCGGACCCCCCCCCCAAGACCAAATTCTAGATACGCTACTGATCTGAAAGTAGAGGACCTTGTGTATTGTAAGTTATTGTGACTCATATTGTAAGTTATTGTATTTATTCACGCGTAAAACGCACATGAAAAAACACAATGCATGAACACAGGAAATTATGAGTAAACCATAAGAAAATCAAGTCTCGATAGCGTGTGTTGTCGAACTCGGCCGGGGGGGGGGTGACGAAGGATATTTTTAACGTAAATCCAAAATCTGTGGACGGCTTCAGTGTGCTGGTGTTTGAGAGAACGTTCGTTGTTGTTGATTGCTCATCGTGTAAACATTGAGAAGTGTTCGCGCGTGTAGACTAATTTTAAGGTCGTGTGCGTGCGTACGTCCGCGCGCGGGCGTAATGAGTACTTATCGTATAAACAACCCAACTGGAATTGTGCCATTGGGAGCGAGTGGTTGGAGGGTGGGGGGGTAGTTACACAGCTTAGGTGGTGTGCAGCCGACACGACTTTGTGTTCAAATATTGCACACACACACACACACACACACACACACACACACACACACCTTGTTTATTTGTGTTGTACAATCATTCACATAGTATCAACATAACAAATAGTATTACTGCAAAAAGTATTGTTCCAGCGACATAGACTTGTGTGTGTTGATGAGTAACGGTTTGTCCTCTATGACTATTGCAGTGTGATTATTTATAAATATGTGACTCGTATTGTCGTATGGCTACTTTTAGTGGGTGAAGGTTGTGTGTTTTTGTTGTAGTTAATACTGCTACTTCAGCTCTCCCCATGTCTGTCTCAGGGGCATATTTACCGGGGGGGGACAACGTGACTGGACCCCCCCCCCACAGAGAGTCGAAAATTGACGAATTTCCTTAATCTCTTCATTACAAATTATAAGATTTCGGACATTAGCCATCGTAAGTTAAAATTAATGAACACGACGTTTCGACCTCTATAGAATCAGAGGTCGCCTTCAGGCGAACAATAAATTAATACAAAGATAAATCCAAACCTTATTTATAAAATATAGTGCTAAAATAATAGTAGTAGTAATAATAAAAATTTGATAATAATAATAATAATTCTTTGATATAATGGTGAGTACTGTTTTATTATTTTTTTCCCGTATCGGCTATCTAGGGACCACATGCCAATTTCAATTCTTTACTCTTTGTTCTTTCCTTTTTTCCAATACTCTTTCATCTTCTCACTGTGTCTCCTCTTCCTGCCTTCAGTCCACTTTGAACCTGGGTTTTTCTCTCTCCTATCCTGGACTCACTCCATTTTTAACACTTTGCCCGAAAAACTTCTCCTTCAATTGCTTCTTCTGCGTGTATATTATTTTTAACGTAGAATACGTCTTACCTTTCGGGCCAGCAATAGGCACCCCCAACCAGAAAATCGAGCGTTACGTTTTCACGTCACGTTTGAAATTGAAATATTATCTAAACGACAAAAGATTCACGCTTACATGAGGTACCATTCGACAGATAAAGGAACAAAGATAATAAATAGCACAATATAAGCGGGCTATTGCATCATCCAGCGGGGGGAGAAATAGAAACGTTTTGCGCCGCTCGGCGCGCACTAAAATTAGTATTTCTCCGGTTTCCGATGCGATAGAACGTTGAGTGAGGTGTCGTTAAAATTGTCTCATCGATTACTATCTACATAGTGTACCGTAATAGCGGTGATATTATTAAGAGGTTTGAATAATCGTAATTCAAGTTGTAAAAATCGTGTGTTCGGACAAAATGTCGCGGTATATGGATGCTAAACGTGCTCAAAAGTATCGTAAACGCATACAGGAGAGTAGAAAAAATCACGGGGAATTCAAAAAACCCAAAATGACCAATGCCGAACGTCAGAGGATTTACCGACAACGCTTAAAAGACAAGGAAATAAATACTGAAGTCGAGTTGGATGAGGAAGAGTGCCCGACTTCGCAAGTGTATTAGCCGACTGAATTCAGAAAAACGTGGCAGTTAGCTACAAAGCACATCCACAAAACATTCTTTAATAATGAATTTGGACACGCGTGTGACGTTTGTGACAGACTGTGGTTCCAGATGGACGTAAAGATAGTGGCTGTTAAAAGTGATGCCGTTGCAACATCATGGAGACCAGAATTAATTACCATTAGTAACAAGTAAATAAACAAAAGCTATTTAGCGGCATCGGAACTGTACATTTATCCATTCCTGCAGTACATTTTTGATGTTTATATAATATGCGATTGTATCGACATATTACGATGTGGAAAGTGTACTAATTGTAAATTGTCCTATTGCTTAATGCAAAGCAATTATGATGTACCGTTCGACAGATAAAGGAACAAAGATAATAAATAGCACAATATAAGCGGGCTATTGCATCATCCAGCGCGGGGTGAGCGGGGGGGAGAAATAGAAATGTTTTGCGCCGCTCGGCGCGCACTAAAATTAGTATTTCTCCGGTTTCCGATGCGATAGAACGTTGAGTGAGGTGTCGTTAAAATTGTCTCATCGAGTACTATCTACATAGTGTACCGTAATAGCGGTGATATTATTATTCATAACACATTAGCAACCCTAAAGCACACAGACGTAGTATTCTACGCTCTGAAGATTTGCGGCCGTGGCTCCGACACAGCCCCCGCCGACTTTTTTTGTTGCTCCATAGCAATTTTTTTTAGGAAACTTTTAGTACATAATGAAGTACATCATAATTTTGTTCTAAATCCTTTTGGACTTCTTTAATCCAACTTGATGTTGACTTCTTCCCCCACAGATATTTGAAGATTTGCTTTGTCAACCTATTGTCGTCCATTCTATATTAATGTCCAAAAAATAATAGTCTTCTTTTTCTCATTGTTTCTGTTATACTTTCTATACCTTGATATATTTCATAGCTGCTTCTTAATTTCCAACCTTCTGAGGTTTTTCATGGGCCTAATATTTTCCTAATAATTCGTTTTATTATTTTATTATTATTATTATTTTAGCACTATATTTTATAACTAAGGTTTGGATTTTTTTACGATATCTATTTAATGATAATGTGATGTATTTATAATATACACACACTTATTTTTACTAACGGTACCTATAATTTCAATTTTCTATTGTATTGTATTTATTGTTCATAGCCTGAAGGTACCAAACATGCGATGTGCAATAAAATTTTTATTACTCACATTCTTGTGATTGTACAAAAATTTTATTGCACATCGTATGTATGGTACCTTTAGGCTATGAACAATAAATACAATACAATAGAAAATTTGTTAGTGATAGATTTATCTTTGTATTAATTTATTGTTCGCCTGAAAACGACCTCTGATTCTACAAAGGTCGACACGTCGTGTTTATTAATTTTAACTTATGATGGCTAATGTCCGAAATCTTATAATTTGTAATGAGTATATTGCGCCATCGATTAATAATAATTTTAAGGATCTCATTAATCTCTTATTGAGACTAATATTACACAGGCTATTTTGTTATTTTTTTCAGCTGTGTACGCTAATAAAGTAGTAACTCTTTGTTAACTATACAAACAGGTTTATTGCACAGCGTTAGCCTATACGTTTGAAATATGAAATATAGGAAAATCAGTTCAGTCAATGAGTAGGCCCTACCGTGTAAACAATGTGTCAATAACGTGTATTGTTATTGTGTTATTACCGTTTAATTGAATGGGACTGATTCCAGCCACTTTAAAAATAGTAACATTGATTAGCCTTAACTTGTTTTTCCTTTTGTATGAAGCTGACCCGACCTCGGACCGCAATGCTAAAGATACGCCACTGGTCTCTCTCTCTCTCTCTCTTTTTTTTTTTTTACATTATCGTTGATTGTTACTGCAGACCTGACGATAGATTTTTAACAGTGACCTGGTGATGCGGGGTGGACAGACACCTCGATGCGCGCGGTACATGCAAAATTTTCATCCATTTCGCACATGGGCAAAACAGATTTGTTCAGTGTTTCACAGTGTGCATATCGGCAAACACGCAAGTGTGGATGTGCAGCGACAGTGTGTGAGCGAGAGAGAGAACAAACAGTTATCGAGAGTTACTCTCCTCCCTAGCCTCCGTATGCAATTTAAGTCTTCGCTCTGCGCGTTCCACCGCTCAAGATTGTCGGTCAAGTTTCTACTAAGTACTAGGCCTATTTGTGCAAATATTATTAACAGTGAACGATGGCTTACTTAACCTAACCTAACGTAACCTACCATCCTACCATTTTGTAGGATTACCATCTTACAAAATTAACAGAGAGAGAGAGAGAGAGAGAGAGAGAGAGAGAGAGAGAGAGAGAGAGAGAGAGAGAGAGAGAGAGAGAGACAACTGTTATCGCGTTGTCTCCTCTCTTTCCTCTCTACACAGGTTGTGCTATAATTTTCAATCGGGGTAATTCATTCGCTGGGTCGGCACAACTCAACGCTCAAGAAATGGTGCCAGGTTCCTACGAGAGGAGTGAAAGACTCCTTATTCAGGACATGTAGGGTCGTCATCCCGGACATGTTCCCTTTTTTTGTGACAGGAGACATCTGACGAGGAATTCTGTCCAAGTCCAGGATTTCATCAAACTTTAAAAACGGCTGATTGAAAGAACCATGTTAGCTAGATTAGTTATCAATTATACACAGTTGGCAAATGATATACGTGTCCATTAGCTTTGCGTTTAAATCAAACCAGTGTCAGATTATTTAATTTTTATTGTTTTGGTATTTACTTTAATAGTTTCAAAATGACGACGCACAACTGCTTGTTCATTGACATACGTCGTACAAAAATGTATACCGTTTCTTAAAAAACAATGGTTCAGGAAGCTACGGTTCAGGAAGCTACAAGCTAAGAAATAAGACTGGGTACAAAAATAATCTGTTACAAAAGACAAGAAAGAAAAAAATTGTGCATATTCCTATTGTTTTTGGTTAATACTTAATTTTTTGTTTTCAAATTTCTTATTTAATTTGAGTAACATATCCGTGAAGAAAATGGTACTGTCGTATAATAATACTCACAACTTATAAGTACTTCTCTGGCGTCACAGTTCGGAGTCTAACCATAGCCTCCATAATCATCCGCCTCTATTTTTCCTTGTGCTTGGCGATTGATGTCCATCGTTTTATTTTAAGCAAATTATCAGCATCCCTTGCCACTGCGTCAATCCCGCTATGCTTGGGTCTTCCGACAGGCCTTCTATCCTCGATTTAACTAAATAGTACCTTCCTAGGTATTCGATTGCCTTTCATCCTAATGATGTGTCCTGCCCATTGCAATCTATGCAGTCGGATGGTGGTGGCCAGATCATTGTCTTTATATACCCTGTATAGTTCCTCATTGTGACGCATTCTCCATACCCCGTTGATTTGGATAGGCCCATATATATTCTCCTCAAAATTCTCCTTTCAATGGTAATAGACAATTCTCCTTTCAAAGGTTTAGTGGCTCTTGAGTCCAAGTCTCGCTGCCATATGTTATCACGATCTAATCATATCTTTATATAATGTGACTTTGGACTGATGGTGGATATTCCTTGTCTTGAATATAGTTGTGAACGAAGCATATGCTCTACTTGCGGCCTGTATCCTTTTCTTTATTTCATTTATTTCTCCATTATCTTCTGCAATCCAACATCCCAAATATTTAAACCGATTAACTATTTCCAGGATTAGTGGTTCGTTTTCAAACTGTTCAGGTTTCCTGGTTTTCCTTCGAGTGCTAATCATAACCGTTGTTTTATCTGTATTCATCTCTAATCCTATTTCTTCTGCTTCACCTTTGAGTTCCTGGAAGGTCTCTTTTGCCATAATATTAGTATCGTCTGCATATTCTACGATCTGGACCGTTTTATGTTCTAATGTTGTATTCCTATCAATTGACAATTATCTGATCATATATTCGAGTGCTAGGTTGAACAGGGATGGCTTTTAAGAACTACACAAGGGCTATATAACGGAGCAAACATCTATTAATAATTGTAGGATCTCTCACCAAATATCTGTCAATCAGGGTGTTGAACAAGGATGAAGTATATCACCTACTCTTTTTAACACTAATATCGGCGATCTAGTAAGGAAATGGAAACATTTAGTATTAAGCTATCACGAGACAGATATTTGATTGTGCTGTCGTTTGCTGACGACTTGCTTCTAATTCAAATTCAAGAATCTGCTTTACGAAAATCAGTTTTTATGCTTCATCAGATTTGCAAACAAATCACTATGAAAATCTCCACTATAAAAACAAAGGTAATGGATTTCGAGGCAAGGAATCGATAAGAACAAAAATAATAGTTAATGATCAAATTATAGATTAGATGAGCCATTTTAACTATTTTGGAAATGTGATAAGAATTATGATATTAAGTTAGGCAAGCTGCAGACGATCAGTGGTACAATCAACGGTATTTTTACAAACAAGGTACGCCAGGTAGTTCTACAAAGTTATTACTCTCGTATGGGTGTTTTTATTATTAATAACTGTTATGCATTTTTTTATCTTTCTATCGGCCATCTAAGGACCACATACCAATTTCAATTCTTTATTCTTTGTTCTTTTCTTTTTCGCCAATATTCTTTCATCTTTTCACTGTGTCTCTTCTTCCTGTCTTCAGTCCACTTTGAACCTGCGTTTTTCTCTCTCCTACCCTGGACTCCTTCCCTTTTTTAACACTTTTGGCCGAAAAACTTCTCTTTCAATTGCTTCTCCTGCGTTTATATTATTTTTTTCTAAATCTTTTTGGACTTCTTTAATCCAACTTGATGTTGACTTCTTCCCCCACAGATATTTGAAGATCTGCTTTGTCATCCATTCTATATAAATGTCAAAAAATAATAGTTTTTTTCTCATTGTTTCTGTTATAATATTGTCTATACTTTGATATATTTCATCATTACTTCTTAATTTCCAATCTTCTGAAGTTTTTCGTGGGCCTAATATTTTCCTAATAATTCGTCTTTCCAATATTTCTAGCTTATCTAAATTATAATTCAATGCTAGACATTCATTTGCATATAGGCATTCTGGCTTCACTACTCTACTGTAATGCCTTATTTTCGCATTTTTAGATATGCATTTTTTATTGTAAATATCTTTAGTTATACCATATGCTCTTTCCATTTTATGAATCCTTTCTTCTATAGCAGGTTTTTCTAAATCATTCTCTTGAATTATTTTCCCTAGATACTTAAATTTTCTAACCCTCTCTATTCGACCATTATTTGTTAGCAGGAATTTTTGTGCATTTTTAATGTTCGTTATACATTTGTTTTTTCTGCAGAAATTCTTAAGCCTGTTCTACTGGCTATGTCCCCTAAAAAATTATCTTGTGTTACTGCAGATGTAAGATGTTCAGAAAATATAGCAAAGTCATCTGCGAATGTCAAACAGTTTATTTCAATATGTTTGTTCCTTCTTCCCAACATGATTGGTGATATTTTGCATTCCTTTAATTTTTCATTCCAAATTGTCACTACTCTCTCCAGGACACAGTTGAAAAGAATAGGGGATAAAGCATCACTCTGTCTTACACCAGTAGGCCTATTTATTTTGAACGGTTGAGATATTTCTCTCATGAATTTTATTTTTGAGACTGTGTCCGTAAGGGTTTCACGGACTAGATTTGCCAATTTAGATTTAACACCAAATTCTCGGATTATTTAATCTATAGTTTCTCTATCAACAGAATCAAAGGCCTTTTTGAAATCAACAAATGTTACTACAACCTCCTTTGAATTCAGTAGCCTGTGACGGATTATTGACTTCAGAGTGAATATTTGTTCTGGACACTATCTGCCCTTCTTCAGGCAAAGCTACCTGATATTCACCTAAATGATTATCCAATGTTTTTTCTACTCTGTTCAATAGAATCTTTGAAAATATTTTATACGCAACTGGAAGTAAAGATATTCCTCTGTAGTTATTAACCTCTTGCTTATCACCCTTCTTATGCAACGGATGTATTAAGGCCACCTTTCATTCTTCTGGGATTTTTGTTGTGAGTTTATTTTATAGCATTTTTTAGAACCAAAATGTCATTTTGAAAATAGTTCTTATTCTTTCAGCAACACAGTAATTATATTTATAGCTGACACGCTGATGACTCATCGAGTGGTCGGGTTTCTGTTGTTGTTTTAAATTTTGGTCTACAAGTTTTGTGCCCGCGATTGTCCTAGCATTTGAACTCAATCCTCCTACGAGTTCGTTTTAGCAAATGGCGATCCTGTGAAATGGAGCAGGAAAGGCCACAGTAAATGCGTTAAGAGGTGCCAAGAATTAACAATAAAAGACGTGAGGTTTTTATTTACTTTTGTCCAACTTTATGTGAAGTGTATGTAAAACTAGCAAGGAATATGCGGATCAAGGTCGCTTCTCCTTCCTCCTATTCCTAACCTTCGTCTTTCTCTTTCTTCTTCTCTTCCTTTTTCCTTTAACATTTTCCTAAAGTGCGAGACTAATATCCATGTTATTACTCCCTGATTTAAACCGTTACCTGTTGGCATCAAAGCGATTGTCGTCAACCTAAATTAATGTTTTATCTCGCATGAATGTAAAACATTGTACAGTGTATATTGTTGACATGTTGACTGATCTGAAAACCGCAACCAACAGTACTTTTCAGATGTACCGATGGTTTTTTAGAATTTGCTTCTTTTCAGATAGTTAAAATGTTCAAATCCATTTACATACATAGTTAAGAAATCCATTTGAAATTGTAGACAACTTGATTAAGAATTCTAGCCAGTGTGCCAGTAGCCTAGCCAGCCTGCTTTTGTTATCCGACCTGGCGTTTTTAATGACTTGTCTTTTCTTTAAAATCTTCTTTTCTCATCCTTGTCACCAAAACAAACACCATTTTTACAATATGAAACCCGACACAAACCAACGTCCCGGTAGTCCGTTTACGGGACACTGGGACAAGCTTTTACAGTCCGCGACAAATCCCCAGATTTCCGCGACGTGTGTCTACCTTAGTTGTTAAAACATTCTGTGACGATTTAATAGGGTTAAATAGCACAAAATAAAAAAAAAGGTAAAAATAATATAATCCTAAATGAAACTACATAATTTCCATAATTTCTCTCCCTATGAAATAAATAGAAAACTAAATAATGTTAAACAAATAAATATGTAAACCACCTCCTGTTTCTTCAGCGAGTACTAAATTATAGAGAGACGTAATAAACCAGCAGTTTAAAATAAGTAAAAATAATAATTAATAAATTAAGAACTATTTCTCGCGCCGGTAAATAATAACACGCGCGGACACGCACTTCGCTAAGCCAGCGGTGCGCCCCCAAAATTAGTTGTAAATCAGACTCCGCAGCGAGAACAACACAGTTGAAAATGTAGTCAGTAACTACAAAATTATAGAGAATGAAAGAATATGTCATTCACTCTCTTAGTTTCTTTAAGCTAATGCTTAGTAAAGCTGATAGCAAATATTATCAGTAATTTCAATATGTTTAACATCTTTGATACGTTTTAAGTGTGTGTTTATGACATCTCTGCAGTTGATTTAATATCACGTCAACGTGATAGAGATCACAGTATATGTAACAGTTTAACTATAAGTAAAAAGTGCGGAAAACCGAAGTAAGTGAGTTCAAGTGAAAGTTTCTCACCACCGCCAGCACCAGAATCTGATCAACCTTGCAAAAAGAGAGAGAACCACACCTTCCATTATTACACCTTTCTTCAGACCTCCAGGATATACCAGAAGCCGCATAGCCACCGTTTACTACAGACAACCCCGATTCGCCGAGGATGCTACATACAGGTGACACAAAAGTCAAACTTCTGTAGTTCAGAAATTACTTAATAAAAATATGAAAGACAATTGACACCAAAATAAAATTAATATAATTATACAAAAGACTGGCCGAATTAAATTACCATTGTAACTTTGTAATAAACAATATGATGTATTTAGCTTTAATGACTATAACATGCTAATATTAATAAGTCCATTCTTCAAATGGCAGCAAAAGTAAATTCTTTAACTTTAATATAAAGAAAGGATATATCTCGGATCCGAGGGTATGAATTACCAAAGTTTTATAAATAATTAACCAAGTTGATTAATGAGTACATTATGCAGTTATTATTTTTTTAATATAGTTAACTAATCAGTTGAACAGTTGAACGAAATAGAGTAAACGAAAAGTAGGTTAAGTATATATAAATATGTTTTAACTATACAAATCACAAGCCTAATTAATTTTTAATAACAAGACAGTAACTCATTTTCTTTTATGCTAATTACCAGGTATGTAAATAAAGAGATATCATGGACGTAAACATGCGTGAATTAATTTGGCAACACGAATCTAATATGCCTTAATTCACAGGTTCCAGTTAAGTGTTTTGTTACGTTGTATTTTTTTAATTAAATATATAACATTTTGTGAATATTATGGCAGCCTGTTTAATTGACCGACGTCAGTTAACCGGGCTCCCGAGGTTATAATGGCGATAGTATACAGAAGTTATAAAAGATAGTATACAGCCGTTATAAGATGCGCCACTCTGCTTTGCTAATAAATAAAAGACTAATTGGAGTTACTGCAATAAAGAAATTAAAAAAGGCTATATATAAAAAGTTTAATAATAAAAATAAAAATTATAAGAAAGGATAATAAGAAAGTAAAGTAGTAAAAGAGTAAATAAAACAAGAATAGCAATAATATATTAGTACAAAAGATTTGCAATTATTATTAAGAAAAATAATATATGTAATGATAATTTAATTCTGTGAACCCATGTTGAAGCGTGCACAGATTGTCACCCCAAAGTAAGCGTGAGAGCAAGAACAAACAGGAAATATATTAACGTGTTATAAACTGTATAAACTATGCCTTTGTTATAAGCGTATGTGCAACAACTACCGTTGACCCAGACAATAGTTGAATACAAACGCGTAATTTCTCCCCTTGCATAGGAATGTTATCGCCTAACAACAGTAGTCATAATATGTCATGTCATGTCATGTGAAACTCTGTGTGAGATCCCCTTCTATATCTGCATACGAGCTATTATTCTCTCTGTGAATTGAAAGGTATTTGATTCCACAAAACTAAAGATAGTCATATACAGTGATATAATTAATATAATCAAACTGATGTTGATTACTATAAGTAGATTACTACAATTAGCATATTAAGACAATGTCTCAATTTAACCCGGATTTGTTATTAAAAGACGAATTATGCTATGAAGCACTTTTACGCGGTTTACCTTATGCAAACGTAACGGTCGCAGAATTACGCAAAACGTTACGCTACCCAGTTAGATAGATTAAACGAAATAGAACTTGATTAGTACTGATCAATAGACCCAACACTTTTGCAGAATTAGAACATTGCTGTATCCACTCATCAAACGTATGGTATTCGGACCAAAACAGACGTGCTTTAATTCCTCAGACACAACGCAGAAACGAAACACCACCCCTGGTATCAGAACCGAGAATACACCGTGATAGTCGACACATTAGAACTGCGAAACCTGCACAAAATTATCAGCTGAAATCCCAACCGAATATGAGCGACACAGTGAGTAGCGAAAAAAGATGCTATAACTGCGGTAAACAAGGTCACATTAGTAGGTACTGTAAACAGAAACAGCACTACCAAAAATCCTCCCATTCAAAAAACATGTAAGGCAGGGAGTGCCGAAATCCTGTGTCTCCCGCCGCGTCGTAAGAGTAGGTAAAACCGAGAAGTATAAAACCAAAAAAATAAATAATAATAAACAAAAATTAGACCCCTACGTAGAAAGATTTCTCAATAGATGCAACTCAATTACTACATGCAAATCCAGTGTGTGTCAATTACCATATATACAAGTAGACCTTGGCATTACGAAAATACTAGGATTAATTGATTCCGGATCAACACGGAGCTTAGTTAGCCAACAGTTAGCCGAAACATTAGCCAAACACCACTTTGTTAAACGTAGTCAACCGGTGAATATGAAGTGCGCTACCGCTAATAACCAAAAATTAACAATAAAACTCAGCGTTACTATCAAACTAAAAATTAAAAATTTAACATGGTATTTTCCAGTATTAGTATCTGAAGAATTAGAACCAAACTTAATATTAGGAGCGGACTTCATCAGTAAAACAGGTATAATTTTTGATATGTACGATAAGAAGTATTATTTTAGATTCGACCGTACCCAAAAATATAATTTTGACTTCGAAGTAAATAACAGTAAAGGTACAGAAACATCCGCAACGCACGTAGTATACCACGAACCTGCACTAGATCATTTAGAGAGTAAAGATAAACAAAAAATACAAAATCTAATAAAAGAATTTTCCACCGTTCTAACCCCAAAGTTAGGTTTAACGAATCTAATAGAGTACAAAATCAACCTGAACGACAATAAAGTAATCCGACTGCATCCATATAAGTTATCTCCTCCAAAAATGGAAATCATGAGAAATCAAATCAATAAATTGTTAGAACAACAAGTTATAGAACCTTCCACTTCCCCGTATTCATCACCCGCGTTCTTAGTACCCAAAGGCACTGATAAACATAGATTAGTCGTTGACTATAGACAATTAAATAAAAAGATAGAATTCGAGTCCATACCGCTCCCCGACATCCACAGCGCCTTCCACTATTTTACAAAAGCTAAAGTTTTCACCACAATGGATCTCAATCAAGCATTCCACCAAATACCATTATCGGAAGAATCCAAACATCTAACCGCCTTCGCAGTCCCGTTCAACCTGTACCAATTTACAAGAGTACCCTTTGGAATCTCACAAGGAAGTTCTGTTTGTAGTCGATTGTTAGAAAAAATATTCCACGACGTAAAATTTAATTTCGTATACCACTACCTAGATGACATAGTAATTTACAGCGAATCCATGGAACAACATCTTCATCATTTACGCGAAATCTTATCCCGACTAAAGAAAGCCGGATTAACCGTAAACCCAAGTAAAGTAAATTTTGCCGTTAACTAATTCTCATTTTTAGGTCACATAGTATCTGCCGACGGAAAAGTAAGCATAGACCCAGAACGCACCCGTGCAATCAGAGAATTTTTACCACCACGTGATACGAAAGGAATAGCCCGATTTTTGGGAATGATAAATTACTTCCACAAGTATATTCCACACCTAGCTGTTATAGCAGCACCCTTAAATGCGTTAAGAAAAAAAGGAGTAAAATTTGAATGGACCCCTCAACATCAAACAGCATTCGACAACCTGAAAGAAAGTATAATACAACCTCCAGTATTACAACTGGCCGATTTCACGAAACCATTTATCGTACAGACAGATAGTTCAAGTGTAGCCCTAGGAGCAGTCATATATCAGGAAGTAGATAATTCTAGATTACCAATCAGTTATGCCTCGCGAACCCTAACCGATCAGGAAAAGAAATTCTCCGCATACGAATTAGAATGTTTAGCCGTAGTATTCGCATTCGAGAAATTCAAGCCATTTTTAGAACATAAAGAATTTCTGTTAGAAACGGATAATCAAGCTTTATCATGGTTATTAAATCACCCTAAACAGTTAGGTCGTATCGGAAGATGGGTATTGAGATTAAATTGTTACAAGTTTAAAGTACAACACATTCGTAGCACCCAAAATGTAGTACCCGATACACTATCCCGTATGTTCCAGCAGCCGAGTAAGGAATCCGAACATAATGAAAGAGGTGAAACATCAATAATAAATACCCTAATAACTGAATTCCCACTGGCATTTACTGACATAGCCCAGTATCAACAACAAGATCCTTCCTTAAGTAAAATAATAGAACAGATCAATAAAGGAAATACTTCAGATAAATATATATTGAGTAAGAGAGTATTATGTTATAAACTAGAAAATGTTAAATCCTTGAAAATAATTGCCCCGGACATTATTAAACCAATGCTTATGCAATACTACCACGCATCCACCATTGGAGCTCATATGGGTATTAATAAAACCATACATCGTATTAGAAAAGAATATCATTGGGGAAATATGAACAGCGAGATAGCTAAGTTCGTAAAAGAGTGTAAATTGTGTGCACTCAGCAAACCCGCGAGAAACAGCCACATTGGTAAATTAATCTCAGAGACTCCAACGACACCCTTTTCAAACATTTACATAGACTTTTCCGGCCCTTATCCACGTTCAAATTCCGGTAACACCATGCTACTCATTTGCGTAGATTCATTTACCAAATTCGTCTGGATGTATCCCATGCGACGAGCATTAGCATCAACCACAGTGAAAATTTTACAAGAGAGATTATTTAAAGACTTGGTACACCAGTACACCTAGTGTCAGATAACGGATCCCAGTTTAAGTCCAAAGAATTCAAGGACATGTGTTTCAGACTAGGCATAGACCATATAACTGTTACAGAGTACCGTCCACAAGGTAATATCGCCGAAAGGTATTTGCGAAACTTAAAATCCGCTTTAATAGCTTATCATGCAAACGACCCAGACATCATGGGACCAGAACCTATCCTGGATCCAATTTGCTTTCAACTCAGCATATCACGAAGGACATAAATCTACACCCTTTGACTTGTTGTACAAATCACCCATTATCCACAAAGTGGAAAATACATGAATTGCTACCCAGCGAAATCAGTGTTAAAAATATAAAAAAAATATGGAACGAAGCTCGCGCAAATCTGAGAGTAAACTTAAGAAAATCGCGAAAATATCACGAGCGTGATAGTAAAGAAATTAAGTATCAAGTCGGAGACTTAGTGATGTACCAAACTCATCCGACGAGTAGTGCAGTTGATAAGACCACCTCCAAGCTATCTTACCGATGGTGTGGCCCTTACAGGATTCACAAATATTTAACGCCTGTAACCGTAGCACTGTATGACCCCACTACAGATAATTATGTACGAAGAAGTCATGTTTCCCAGATAAAATATTATCACGGAAATTGTTCTGCTAGTGAGCAAAGAAAGAAATGAAGTAAAAAAAAACAATAAATGTACTACGAAGTATATTTCCTATATTGTAATTAAGTCACTGTATACCATACTTAATTACACAATCGTAAGGTATGAATAAGAATGAGGCATGATCAACCTTAGATCCTATTCACCAAAAATAAATAAAAGCGATATGTAAAGTCAACTGACAAATAAAGGTAACGTTACCACAGAAAAATACAGTACTAAGATAAAATTGTCGATGAACAATTAAAAAAGGAAAGGAAACGCAGTAAGTATGAAACATACTCTGTGTAGAATAAAAAACCGGTAGTAGTATTAAGTAGTAGAATTAAGATAAATTTTAGAGATAGCATAGTATTGTATCTTAAAAAAAAAAATTGTTGAATTGATAATGATTCGATTATCACATGAGTGAATCACGAAAAGAGAGAAAGGGTGTTTCACACGGAAGCTCGTACCAAATTCCCATCGTAATTCTTAGCTATTTCCCCGTTGAATACACATCGGTCACCGACCCAGTGTCTTCTTTAAGTGGAGGAGAATGTGACGATTTAATAGGGTTAAATAGCACAAAATAAAAAAAAGGTAAAAATAATATAATCCTAAATGAAACTACATAATTTCCATAATTTCTCTCCCTATGAAATAAATAGAAAACTAAATAATGTTAAACAAATAAATATGTAAACCACCTCCTGTTTCTTCAGCGAGTATTAAATTATAGAGAGACGTAACAAACCAGCAGTTTAAAATAAGTAAAAATAATAATTAATAAATTAAGAACTATTTCTCGCGCCGGTAAATAATAACACGCGCGGACACGCACTTCGCTAAGCCAGCGGTGCGCCCCCAAAATTAGTTGTAAATCAGACTCCGCAGCGAGAACAACACAGTTGAAAATGTAGTCAGTAACTACAAAATTATAGAGAATGAAAGAATATGTCATTCACTCTCTTAGTTTCTTTAAGCTAATGCTTAGTAAAGCTGATAGCAAATATTATCAGTAATTTCAATATGTTTAACATCTTTGATACGTTTTAAGTGTGTGTTTATGACATCTCTGCAGTTGATTTAATATCACGTCAACGTGATAGAGATCACAGTATATGTAACAGTTTAACTATAAGTAAAAAGTGCGGAAAACCGAAGTAAGTGAGTTCAAGTGAAAGTTTCTCACCACCGCCAGCACCAGAATCTGATCAACCTTGCAAAAAGAGAGAGAACCACACCTTCCATTATTACACCTTTCTTCAGACCTCCAGGATATACCAGAAGCCGCATAGCCACCGTTTACTACAGACAACCCCGATTCGCCGAGGATGCTACATACAGGTGACACAAAAGTCAAACTTCTGTAGTTCAGAAATTACTTAATAAAAATATGAAAGACAATTGACACCAAAATAAAATTAATATAATTATACAAAAGACTGGCCGAATTAAATTACCATTGTAACTTTGTAATAAACAATATGATGTATTTAGCTTTAATGACTATAACATGCTAATATTAATAAGTCCATTCTTCAAATGGCAGCAAAAGTAAATTCTTTAACTTTAATATAAAGAAAGGATATATCTCGGATCCGAGGGTATGAATTACCAAAGTTTTATAAATAATTAACCAAGTTGATTAATGAGTACATTATGCAGTTATTATTTTTTTAATATAGTTAACTAATCAGTTGAACAGTTGAACGAAATAGAGTAAACGAAAAGTAGGTTAAGTATATATAAATATGTTTTAACTATACAAATCACAAGCCTAATTAATTTTTAATAACAAGACAGTAACTCATTTTCTTTTATGCTAATTACCAGGTATGTAAATAAAGAGATATCATGGACGTAAACATGCGTGAATTAATTTGGCAACACGAATCTAATATGCCTTAATTCACAGGTTCCAGTTAAGTGTTTTGTTACGTTGTATTTTTTTAATTAAATATATAACATTTTGTGAATATTATGGCAGCCTGTTTAATTGACCGACGTCAGTTAACCGGGCTCCCGAGGTTATAATGGCGATAGTATACAGAAGTTATAAAAGATAGTATACAGCCGTTATAAGATGCGCCACTCTGCTTTGCTAATAAATAAAAGACTAATTGGAGTTACTGCAATAAAGAAATTAAAAAAGGCTATATATAAAAAGTTTAATAATAAAAATAAAAATTATAAGAAAGGATAATAAGAAAGTAAAGTAGTAAAAGAGTAAATAAAACAAGAATAGCAATAATATATTAGTACAAAAGATTTGCAATTATTATTAAGAAAAATAATATATGTAATGATAATTTAATTCTGTGAACCCATGTTGAAGCGTGCACAGATTGTCACCCCAAAGTAAGCGTGAGAGCAAGAACAAACAGGAAATATATTAACGTGTTATAAACTGTATAAACTATGCCTTTGTTATAAGCGTATGTGCAACAACTACCGTTGACCCAGACAATAGTTGAATACAAACGCGTAATTTCTCCCCTTGCATAGGAATGTTATCGCCTAACAACAGTAGTCATAATATGTCATGTCATGTCATGTGAAACTCTGTGTGAGATCCCCTTCTATATCTGCATACGAGCTATTATTCTCTCTGTGAATTGAAAGGTATTTGATTCCACAAAACTAAAGATAGTCATATACAGTGATATAATTAATATAATCAAACTGATGTTGATTACTATAAGTAGATTACTACAATTAGCATATTAAGACAATGTCTCAATTTAACCCGGATTTGTTATTAAAAGACGAATTATGCTATGAAGCACTTTTACGCGGTTTACCTTATGCAAACGTAACGGTCGCAGAATTACGCAAAACGTTACGCTACCCAGTTAGATAGATTAAACGAAATAGAACTTGATTAGTACTGATCAATAGACCCAACACTTTTGCAGAATTAGAACATTGCTGTATCCACTCATCAAACGTATGGTATTCGGACCAAAACAGACGTGCTTTAATTCCTCAGACACAACGCAGAAACGAAACACCACCCCTGGTATCAGAACCGAGAATACACCGTGATAGTCGACACATTAGAACTGCGAAACCTGCACAAAATTATCAGCTGAAATCCCAACCGAATATGAGCGACACAGTGAGTAGCGAAAAAAGATGCTATAACTGCGGTAAACAAGGTCACATTAGTAGGTACTGTAAACAGAAACAGCACTACCAAAAATCCTCCCATTCAAAAAACATGTAAGGCAGGGAGTGCCGAAATCCTGTGTCTCCCGCCGCGTCGTAAGAGTAGGTAAAACCGAGAAGTATAAAACCAAAAAAATAAATAATAATAAACAAAAATTAGACCCCTACGTAGAAAGATTTCTCAATAGATGCAACTCAATTACTACATGCAAATCCAGTGTGTGTCAATTACCATATATACAAGTAGACCTTGGCATTACGAAAATACTAGGATTAATTGATTCCGGATCAACACGGAGCTTAGTTAGCCAACAGTTAGCCGAAACATTAGCCAAACACCACTTTGTTAAACGTAGTCAACCGGTGAATATGAAGTGCGCTACCGCTAATAACCAAAAATTAACAATAAAACTCAGCGTTACTATCAAACTAAAAATTAAAAATTTAACATGGTATTTTCCAGTATTAGTATCTGAAGAATTAGAACCAAACTTAATATTAGGAGCGGACTTCATCAGTAAAACAGGTATAATTTTTGATATGTACGATAAGAAGTATTATTTTAGATTCGACCGTACCCAAAAATATAATTTTGACTTCGAAGTAAATAACAGTAAAGGTACAGAAACATCCGCAACGCACGTAGTATACCACGAACCTGCACTAGATCATTTAGAGAGTAAAGATAAACAAAAAATACAAAATCTAATAAAAGAATTTTCCACCGTTCTAACCCCAAAGTTAGGTTTAACGAATCTAATAGAGTACAAAATCAACCTGAACGACAATAAAGTAATCCGACTGCATCCATATAAGTTATCTCCTCCAAAAATGGAAATCATGAGAAATCAAATCAATAAATTGTTAGAACAACAAGTTATAGAACCTTCCACTTCCCCGTATTCATCACCCGCGTTCTTAGTACCCAAAGGCACTGATAAACATAGATTAGTCGTTGACTATAGACAATTAAATAAAAAGATAGAATTCGAGTCCATACCGCTCCCCGACATCCACAGCGCCTTCCACTATTTTACAAAAGCTAAAGTTTTCACCACAATGGATCTCAATCAAGCATTCCACCAAATACCATTATCGGAAGAATCCAAACATCTAACCGCCTTCGCAGTCCCGTTCAACCTGTACCAATTTACAAGAGTACCCTTTGGAATCTCACAAGGAAGTTCTGTTTGTAGTCGATTGTTAGAAAAAATATTCCACGACGTAAAATTTAATTTCGTATACCACTACCTAGATGACATAGTAATTTACAGCGAATCCATGGAACAACATCTTCATCATTTACGCGAAATCTTATCCCGACTAAAGAAAGCCGGATTAACCGTAAACCCAAGTAAAGTAAATTTTGCCGTTAACTAATTCTCATTTTTAGGTCACATAGTATCTGCCGACGGAAAAGTAAGCATAGACCCAGAACGCACCCGTGCAATCAGAGAATTTTTACCACCACGTGATACGAAAGGAATAGCCCGATTTTTGGGAATGATAAATTACTTCCACAAGTATATTCCACACCTAGCTGTTATAGCAGCACCCTTAAATGCGTTAAGAAAAAAAGGAGTAAAATTTGAATGGACCCCTCAACATCAAACAGCATTCGACAACCTGAAAGAAAGTATAATACAACCTCCAGTATTACAACTGGCCGATTTCACGAAACCATTTATCGTACAGACAGATAGTTCAAGTGTAGCCCTAGGAGCAGTCATATATCAGGAAGTAGATAATTCTAGATTACCAATCAGTTATGCCTCGCGAACCCTAACCGATCAGGAAAAGAAATTCTCCGCATACGAATTAGAATGTTTAGCCGTAGTATTCGCATTCGAGAAATTCAAGCCATTTTTAGAACATAAAGAATTTCTGTTAGAAACGGATAATCAAGCTTTATCATGGTTATTAAATCACCCTAAACAGTTAGGTCGTATCGGAAGATGGGTATTGAGATTAAATTGTTACAAGTTTAAAGTACAACACATTCGTAGCACCCAAAATGTAGTACCCGATACACTATCCCGTATGTTCCAGCAGCCGAGTAAGGAATCCGAACATAATGAAAGAGGTGAAACATCAATAATAAATACCCTAATAACTGAATTCCCACTGGCATTTACTGACATAGCCCAGTATCAACAACAAGATCCTTCCTTAAGTAAAATAATAGAACAGATCAATAAAGGAAATACTTCAGATAAATATATATTGAGTAAGAGAGTATTATGTTATAAACTAGAAAATGTTAAATCCTTGAAAATAATTGCCCCGGACATTATTAAACCAATGCTTATGCAATACTACCACGCATCCACCATTGGAGCTCATATGGGTATTAATAAAACCATACATCGTATTAGAAAAGAATATCATTGGGGAAATATGAACAGCGAGATAGCTAAGTTCGTAAAAGAGTGTAAATTGTGTGCACTCAGCAAACCCGCGAGAAACAGCCACATTGGTAAATTAATCTCAGAGACTCCAACGACACCCTTTTCAAACATTTACATAGACTTTTCCGGCCCTTATCCACGTTCAAATTCCGGTAACACCATGCTACTCATTTGCGTAGATTCATTTACCAAATTCGTCTGGATGTATCCCATGCGACGAGCATTAGCATCAACCACAGTGAAAATTTTACAAGAGAGATTATTTAAAGACTTTGGTACACCAGTACACCTAGTGTCAGATAACGGATCCCAGTTTAAGTCCAAAGAATTCAAGGACATGTGTTTCAGACTAGGCATAGACCATATAACTGTTACAGAGTACCGTCCACAAGGTAATATCGCCGAAAGGTATTTGCGAAACTTAAAATCCGCTTTAATAGCTTATCATGCAAACGACCCAGACATCATGGGACCAGAACCTATCCTGGATCCAATTTGCTTTCAACTCAGCATATCACGAAGGACATAAATCTACACCCTTTGACTTGTTGTACAAATCACCCATTATCCACAAAGTGGAAAATACATGAATTGCTACCCAGCGAAATCAGTGTTAAAAATATAAAAAAAATATGGAACGAAGCTCGCGCAAATCTGAGAGTAAACTTAAGAAAATCGCGAAAATATCACGAGCGTGATAGTAAAGAAATTAAGTATCAAGTCGGAGACTTAGTGATGTACCAAACTCATCCGACGAGTAGTGCAGTTGATAAGACCACCTCCAAGCTATCTTACCGATGGTGTGGCCCTTACAGGATTCACAAATATTTAACGCCTGTAACCGTAGCACTGTATGACCCCACTACAGATAATTATGTACGAAGAAGTCATGTTTCCCAGATAAAATATTATCACGGAAATTGTTCTGCTAGTGAGCAAAGAAAGAAATGAAGTAAAAAAAAACAATAAATGTACTACGAAGTATATTTCCTATATTGTAATTAAGTCACTGTATACCATACTTAATTACACAATCGTAAGGTATGAATAAGAATGAGGCATGATCAACCTTAGATCCTATTCACCAAAAATAAATAAAAGCGATATGTAAAGTCAACTGACAAATAAAGGTAACGTTACCACAGAAAAATACAGTACTAAGATAAAATTGTCGATGAACAATTAAAAAAGGAAAGGAAACGCAGTAAGTATGAAACATACTCTGTGTAGAATAAAAAACCGGTAGTAGTATTAAGTAGTAGAATTAAGATAAATTTTAGAGATAGCATAGTATTGTATCTTAAAAAAAAAAATTGTTGAATTGATAATGATTCGATTATCACATGAGTGAATCACGAAAAGAGAGAAAGGGTGTTTCACACGGAAGCTCGTACCAAATTCCCATCGTAATTCTTAGCTATTTCCCCGTTGAATACACATCGGTCACCGACCCAGTGTCTTCTTTAAGTGGAGGAGAATGTGACGATTTAATAGGGTTAAATAGCACAAAATAAAAAAAAGGTAAAAATAATATAATCCTAAATGAAACTACATAATTTCCATAATTTCTCTCCCTATGAAATAAATAGAAAACTAAATAATGTTAAACAAATAAATATGTAAACCACCTCCTGTTTCTTCAGCGAGTATTAAATTATAGAGAGACGTAACAAACCAGCAGTTTAAAATAAGTAAAAATAATAATTAATAAATTAAGAACTATTTCTCGCGCCGGTAAATAATAACACGCGCGGACACGCACTTCGCTAAGCCAGCGGTGCGCCCCCAAAATTAGTTGTAAATCAGACTCCGCAGCGAGAACAACACAGTTGAAAATGTAGTCAGTAACTACAAAATTATAGAGAATGAAAGAATATGTCATTCACTCTCTTAGTTTCTTTAAGCTAATGCTTAGTAAAGCTGATAGCAAATATTATCAGTAATTTCAATATGTTTAACATCTTTGATACGTTTTAAGTGTGTGTTTATGACATCTCTGCAGTTGATTTAATATCACGTCAACGTGATAGAGATCACAGTATATGTAACAGTTTAACTATAAGTAAAAAGTGCGGAAAACCGAAGTAAGTGAGTTCAAGTGAAAGTTTCTCACCACCGCCAGCACCAGAATCTGATCAACCTTGCAAAAAGAGAGAGAACCACACCTTCCATTATTACACCTTTCTTCAGACCTCCAGGATATACCAGAAGCCGCATAGCCACCGTTTACTACAGACAACCCCGATTCGCCGAGGATGCTACATACAGGTGACACAAAAGTCAAACTTCTGTAGTTCAGAAATTACTTAATAAAAATATGAAAGACAATTGACACCAAAATAAAATTAATATAATTATACAAAAGACTGGCCGAATTAAATTACCATTGTAACTTTGTAATAAACAATATGATGTATTTAGCTTTAATGACTATAACATGCTAATATTAATAAGTCCATTCTTCAAATGGCAGCAAAAGTAAATTCTTTAACTTTAATATAAAGAAAGGATATATCTCGGATCCGAGGGTATGAATTACCAAAGTTTTATAAATAATTAACCAAGTTGATTAATGAGTACATTATGCAGTTATTATTTTTTTAATATAGTTAACTAATCAGTTGAACAGTTGAACGAAATAGAGTAAACGAAAAGTAGGTTAAGTATATATAAATATGTTTTAACTATACAAATCACAAGCCTAATTAATTTTTAATAACAAGACAGTAACTCATTTTCTTTTATGCTAATTACCAGGTATGTAAATAAAGAGATATCATGGACGTAAACATGCGTGAATTAATTTGGCAACACGAATCTAATATGCCTTAATTCACAGGTTCCAGTTAAGTGTTTTGTTACGTTGTATTTTTTTAATTAAATATATAACATTTTGTGAATATTATGGCAGCCTGTTTAATTGACCGACGTCAGTTAACCGGGCTCCCGAGGTTATAATGGCGATAGTATACAGAAGTTATAAAAGATAGTATACAGCCGTTATAAGATGCGCCACTCTGCTTTGCTAATAAATAAAAGACTAATTGGAGTTACTGCAATAAAGAAATTAAAAAAGGCTATATATAAAAAGTTTAATAATAAAAATAAAAATTATAAGAAAGGATAATAAGAAAGTAAAGTAGTAAAAGAGTAAATAAAACAAGAATAGCAATAATATATTAGTACAAAAGATTTGCAATTATTATTAAGAAAAATAATATATGTAATGATAATTTAATTCTGTGAACCCATGTTGAAGCGTGCACAGATTGTCACCCCAAAGTAAGCGTGAGAGCAAGAACAAACAGGAAATATATTAACGTGTTATAAACTGTATAAACTATGCCTTTGTTATAAGCGTATGTGCAACAACTACCGTTGACCCAGACAATAGTTGAATACAAACGCGTAATTTCTCCCCTTGCATAGGAATGTTATCGCCTAACAACAGTAGTCATAATATGTCATGTCATGTCATGTGAAACTCTGTGTGAGATCCCCTTCTATATCTGCATACGAGCTATTATTCTCTCTGTGAATTGAAAGGTATTTGATTCCACAAAACTAAAGATAGTCATATACAGTGATATAATTAATATAATCAAACTGATGTTGATTACTATAAGTAGATTACTACAATTAGCATATTAAGACAATGTCTCAATTTAACCCGGATTTGTTATTAAAAGACGAATTATGCTATGAAGCACTTTTACGCGGTTTACCTTATGCAAACGTAACGGTCGCAGAATTACGCAAAACGTTACGCTACCCAGTTAGATAGATTAAACGAAATAGAACTTGATTAGTACTGATCAATAGACCCAACACTTTTGCAGAATTAGAACATTGCTGTATCCACTCATCAAACGTATGGTATTCGGACCAAAACAGACGTGCTTTAATTCCTCAGACACAACGCAGAAACGAAACACCACCCCTGGTATCAGAACCGAGAATACACCGTGATAGTCGACACATTAGAACTGCGAAACCTGCACAAAATTATCAGCTGAAATCCCAACCGAATATGAGCGACACAGTGAGTAGCGAAAAAAGATGCTATAACTGCGGTAAACAAGGTCACATTAGTAGGTACTGTAAACAGAAACAGCACTACCAAAAATCCTCCCATTCAAAAAACATGTAAGGCAGGGAGTGCCGAAATCCTGTGTCTCCCGCCGCGTCGTAAGAGTAGGTAAAACCGAGAAGTATAAAACCAAAAAAATAAATAATAATAAACAAAAATTAGACCCCTACGTAGAAAGATTTCTCAATAGATGCAACTCAATTACTACATGCAAATCCAGTGTGTGTCAATTACCATATATACAAGTAGACCTTGGCATTACGAAAATACTAGGATTAATTGATTCCGGATCAACACGGAGCTTAGTTAGCCAACAGTTAGCCGAAACATTAGCCAAACACCACTTTGTTAAACGTAGTCAACCGGTGAATATGAAGTGCGCTACCGCTAATAACCAAAAATTAACAATAAAACTCAGCGTTACTATCAAACTAAAAATTAAAAATTTAACATGGTATTTTCCAGTATTAGTATCTGAAGAATTAGAACCAAACTTAATATTAGGAGCGGACTTCATCAGTAAAACAGGTATAATTTTTGATATGTACGATAAGAAGTATTATTTTAGATTCGACCGTACCCAAAAATATAATTTTGACTTCGAAGTAAATAACAGTAAAGGTACAGAAACATCCGCAACGCACGTAGTATACCACGAACCTGCACTAGATCATTTAGAGAGTAAAGATAAACAAAAAATACAAAATCTAATAAAAGAATTTTCCACCGTTCTAACCCCAAAGTTAGGTTTAACGAATCTAATAGAGTACAAAATCAACCTGAACGACAATAAAGTAATCCGACTGCATCCATATAAGTTATCTCCTCCAAAAATGGAAATCATGAGAAATCAAATCAATAAATTGTTAGAACAACAAGTTATAGAACCTTCCACTTCCCCGTATTCATCACCCGCGTTCTTAGTACCCAAAGGCACTGATAAACATAGATTAGTCGTTGACTATAGACAATTAAATAAAAAGATAGAATTCGAGTCCATACCGCTCCCCGACATCCACAGCGCCTTCCACTATTTTACAAAAGCTAAAGTTTTCACCACAATGGATCTCAATCAAGCATTCCACCAAATACCATTATCGGAAGAATCCAAACATCTAACCGCCTTCGCAGTCCCGTTCAACCTGTACCAATTTACAAGAGTACCCTTTGGAATCTCACAAGGAAGTTCTGTTTGTAGTCGATTGTTAGAAAAAATATTCCACGACGTAAAATTTAATTTCGTATACCACTACCTAGATGACATAGTAATTTACAGCGAATCCATGGAACAACATCTTCATCATTTACGCGAAATCTTATCCGACTAAAGAAAGCCGGATTAACCGTAAACCCAAGTAAAGTAAATTTTGCCGTTAACTAATTCTCATTTTTAGGTCACATAGTATCTGCCGACGGAAAAGTAAGCATAGACCCAGAACGCACCCGTGCAATCAGAGAATTTTTACCACCACGTGATACGAAAGGAATAGCCCGATTTTTGGGAATGATAAATTACTTCCACAAGTATATTCCACACCTAGCTGTTATAGCAGCACCCTTAAATGCGTTAAGAAAAAAAGGAGTAAAATTTGAATGGACCCCTCAACATCAAACAGCATTCGACAACCTGAAAGAAAGTATTAATACAACCTCCAGTATTACAACTGGCCGATTTCACGAAACCATTTATCGTACAGACAGATAGTTCAAGTGTAGCCCTAGGAGCAGTCATATATCAGGAAGTAGATAATTCTAGATTACCAATCAGTTATGCCTCGCGAACCCTAACCGATCAGGAAAAGAAATTCTCCGCATACGAATTAGAATGTTTAGCCGTAGTATTCGCATTCGAGAAATTCAAGCCATTTTTAGAACATAAAGAATTTCTGTTAGAAACGGATAATCAAGCTTTATCATGGTTATTAAATCACCCTAAACAGTTAGGTCGTATCGGAAGATGGGTATTGAGATTAAATTGTTACAAGTTTAAAGTACAACACATTCGTAGCACCCAAAATGTAGTACCCGATACACTATCCCGTATGTTCCAGCAGCCGAGTAAGGAATCCGAACATAATGAAAGAGGTGAAACATCAATAATAAATACCCTAATAACTGAATTCCCACTGGCATTTACTGACATAGCCCAGTATCAACAACAAGATCCTTCCTTAAGTAAAATAATAGAACAGATCAATAAAGGAAATACTTCAGATAAATATATATTGAGTAAGAGAGTATTATGTTATAAACTAGAAAATGTTAAATCCTTGAAAATAATTGCCCCGGACATTATTAAACCAATGCTTATGCAATACTACCACGCATCCACCATTGGAGCTCATATGGGTATTAATAAAACCATACATCGTATTAGAAAAGAATATCATTGGGGAAATATGAACAGCGAGATAGCTAAGTTCGTAAAAGAGTGTAAATTGTGTGCACTCAGCAAACCCGCGAGAAACAGCCACATTGGTAAATTAATCTCAGAGACTCCAACGACACCCTTTTCAAACATTTACATAGACTTTTCCGGCCCTTATCCACGTTCAAATTCCGGTAACACCATGCTACTCATTTGCGTAGATTCATTTACCAAATTCGTCTGGATGTATCCCATGCGACGAGCATTAGCATCAACCACAGTGAAAATTTTACAAGAGAGATTATTTAAAGACTTTGGTACACCAGTACACCTAGTGTCAGATAACGGATCCCAGTTTAAGTCCAAAGAATTCAAGGACATGTGTTTCAGACTAGGCATAGACCATATAACTGTTACAGAGTACCGTCCACAAGGTAATATCGCCGAAAGGTATTTGCGAAACTTAAAATCCGCTTTAATAGCTTATCATGCAAACGACCCAGACATCATGGGACCAGAACCTATCCTGGATCCAATTTGCTTTCAACTCAGCATATCACGAAGGACATAAATCTACACCCTTTGACTTGTTGTACAAATCACCCATTATCCACAAAGTGGAAAATACATGAATTGCTACCCAGCGAAATCAGTGTTAAAAATATAAAAAAAATATGGAACGAAGCTCGCGCAAATCTGAGAGTAAACTTAAGAAAATCGCGAAAATATCACGAGCGTGATAGTAAAGAAATTAAGTATCAAGTCGGAGACTTAGTGATGTACCAAACTCATCCGACGAGTAGTGCAGTTGATAAGACCACCTCCAAGCTATCTTACCGATGGTGTGGCCCTTACAGGATTCACAAATATTTAACGCCTGTAACCGTAGCACTGTATGACCCCACTACAGATAATTATGTACGAAGAAGTCATGTTTCCCAGATAAAATATTATCACGGAAATTGTTCTGCTAGTGAGCAAAGAAAGAAATGAAGTAAAAAAAAACAATAAATGTACTACGAAGTATATTTCCTATATTGTAATTAAGTCACTGTATACCATACTTAATTACACAATCGTAAGGTATGAATAAGAATGAGGCATGATCAACCTTAGATCCTATTCACCAAAAATAAATAAAAGCGATATGTAAAGTCAACTGACAAATAAAGGTAACGTTACCACAGAAAAATACAGTACTAAGATAAAATTGTCGATGAACAATTAAAAAAGGAAAGGAAACGCAGTAAGTATGAAACATACTCTGTGTAGAATAAAAAACCGGTAGTAGTATTAAGTAGTAGAATTAAGATAAATTTTAGAGATAGCATAGTATTGTATCTTAAAAAAAAAAATTGTTGAATTGATAATGATTCGATTATCACATGAGTGAATCACGAAAAGAGAGAAAGGGTGTTTCACACGGAAGCTCGTACCAAATTCCCATCGTAATTCTTAGCTATTTCCCCGTTGAATACACATCGGTCACCGACCCAGTGTCTTCTTTAAGTGGAGGAGAATGTGACGATTTAATAGGGTTAAATAGCACAAAATAAAAAAAAGGTAAAAATAATATAATCCTAAATGAAACTACATAATTTCCATAATTTCTCTCCCTATGAAATAAATAGAAAACTAAATAATGTTAAACAAATAAATATGTAAACCACCTCCTGTTTCTTCAGCGAGTATTAAATTATAGAGAGACGTAACAAACCAGCAGTTTAAAATAAGTAAAAATAATAATTAATAAATTAAGAACTATTTCTCGCGCCGGTAAATAATAACACGCGCGGACACGCACTTCGCTAAGCCAGCGGTGCGCCCCCAAAATTAGTTGTAAATCAGACTCCGCAGCGAGAACAACACAGTTGAAAATGTAGTCAGTAACTACAAAATTATAGAGAATGAAAGAATATGTCATTCACTCTCTTAGTTTCTTTAAGCTAATGCTTAGTAAAGCTGATAGCAAATATTATCAGTAATTTCAATATGTTTAACATCTTTGATACGTTTTAAGTGTGTGTTTATGACATCTCTGCAGTTGATTTAATATCACGTCAACGTGATAGAGATCACAGTATATGTAACAGTTTAACTATAAGTAAAAAGTGCGGAAAACCGAAGTAAGTGAGTTCAAGTGAAAGTTTCTCACCACCGCCAGCACCAGAATCTGATCAACCTTGCAAAAAGAGAGAGAACCACACCTTCCATTATTACACCTTTCTTCAGACCTCCAGGATATACCAGAAGCCGCATAGCCACCGTTTACTACAGACAACCCCGATTCGCCGAGGATGCTACATACAGGTGACACAAAAGTCAAACTTCTGTAGTTCAGAAATTACTTAATAAAAATATGAAAGACAATTGACACCAAAATAAAATTAATATAATTATACAAAAGACTGGCCGAATTAAATTACCATTGTAACTTTGTAATAAACAATATGATGTATTTAGCTTTAATGACTATAACATGCTAATATTAATAAGTCCATTCTTCAAATGGCAGCAAAAGTAAATTCTTTAACTTTAATATAAAGAAAGGATATATCTCGGATCCGAGGGTATGAATTACCAAAGTTTTATAAATAATTAACCAAGTTGATTAATGAGTACATTATGCAGTTATTATTTTTTTAATATAGTTAACTAATCAGTTGAACAGTTGAACGAAATAGAGTAAACGAAAAGTAGGTTAAGTATATATAAATATGTTTTAACTATACAAATCACAAGCCTAATTAATTTTTAATAACAAGACAGTAACTCATTTTCTTTTATGCTAATTACCAGGTATGTAAATAAAGAGATATCATGGACGTAAACATGCGTGAATTAATTTGGCAACACGAATCTAATATGCCTTAATTCACAGGTTCCAGTTAAGTGTTTTGTTACGTTGTATTTTTTTAATTAAATATATAACATTTTGTGAATATTATGGCAGCCTGTTTAATTGACCGACGTCAGTTAACCGGGCTCCCGAGGTTATAATGGCGATAGTATACAGAAGTTATAAAAGATAGTATACAGCCGTTATAAGATGCGCCACTCTGCTTTGCTAATAAATAAAAGACTAATTGGAGTTACTGCAATAAAGAAATTAAAAAAGGCTATATATAAAAAGTTTAATAATAAAAATAAAAATTATAAGAAAGGATAATAAGAAAGTAAAGTAGTAAAAGAGTAAATAAAACAAGAATAGCAATAATATATTAGTACAAAAGATTTGCAATTATTATTAAGAAAAATAATATATGTAATGATAATTTAATTCTGTGAACCCATGTTGAAGCGTGCACAGATTGTCACCCCAAAGTAAGCGTGAGAGCAAGAACAAACAGGAAATATATTAACGTGTTATAAACTGTATAAACTATGCCTTTGTTATAAGCGTATGTGCAACAACTACCGTTGACCCAGACAATAGTTGAATACAAACGCGTAATTTCTCCCCTTGCATAGGAATGTTATCGCCTAACAACAGTAGTCATAATATGTCATGTCATGTCATGTGAAACTCTGTGTGAGATCCCCTTCTATATCTGCATACGAGCTATTATTCTCTCTGTGAATTGAAAGGTATTTGATTCCACAAAACTAAAGATAGTCATATACAGTGATATAATTAATATAATCAAACTGATGTTGATTACTATAAGTAGATTACTACAATTAGCATATTAAGACAATGTCTCAATTTAACCCGGATTTGTTATTAAAAGACGAATTATGCTATGAAGCACTTTTACGCGGTTTACCTTATGCAAACGTAACGGTCGCAGAATTACGCAAAACGTTACGCTACCCAGTTAGATAGATTAAACGAAATAGAACTTGATTAGTACTGATCAATAGACCCAACACTTTTGCAGAATTAGAACATTGCTGTATCCACTCATCAAACGTATGGTATTCGGACCAAAACAGACGTGCTTTAATTCCTCAGACACAACGCAGAAACGAAACACCACCCCTGGTATCAGAACCGATAATACACCGTGATAGTCGACACATTAGAACTGCGAAACCTGCACAAAATTATCAGCTGAAATCCCAACCGAATATGAGCGACACAGTGAGTAGCGAAAAAAGATGCTATAACTGCGGTAAACAAGGTCACATTAGTAGGTACTGTAAACAGAAACAGCACTACCAAAAATCCTCCCATTCAAAAAACATGTAAGGCAGGGAGTGCCGAAATCCTGTGTCTCCCGCCGCGTCGTAAGAGTAGGTAAAACCGAGAAGTATAAAACCAAAAAAATAAATAATAATAAACAAAAATTAGACCCCTACGTAGAAAGATTTCTCAATAGATGCAACTCAATTACTACATGCAAATCCAGTGTGTGTCAATTACCATATATACAAGTAGACCTTGGCATTACGAAAATACTAGGATTAATTGATTCCGGATCAACACGGAGCTTAGTTAGCCAACAGTTAGCCGAAACATTAGCCAAACACCACTTTGTTAAACGTAGTCAACCGGTGAATATGAAGTGCGCTACCGCTAATAACCAAAAATTAACAATAAAACTCAGCGTTACTATCAAACTAAAAATTAAAAATTTAACATGGTATTTTCCAGTATTAGTATCTGAAGAATTAGGACCAAACTTAATATTAGGAGCGGACTTCATCAGTAAAACAGGTATAATTTTTGATATGTACGATAAGAAGTATTATTTTAGATTCGACCGTACCCAAAAATATAATTTTGACTTCGAAGTAAATAACAGTAAAGGTACAGAAACACCGCAACGCACGTAGTATACCACGAACCTGCACTAGATCATTTAGAGAGTAAAGATAAACAAAAAATACAAAATCTAATAAAAGAATTTTCCACCGTTCTAACCCCAAAGTTAGGTTTAACGAATCTAATAGAGTACAAAATCAACCTGAACGACAATAAAGTAATCCGACTGCATCCATATAAGTTATCTCCTCCAAAAATGGAAATCATGAGAAATCAAATCAATAAATTGTTAGAACAACAAGTTATAGAACCTTCCACTTCCCCGTATTCACCACCCGCGTTCTTAGTACCCAAAGGCACTGATAAACATAGATTAGTCGTTGACTATAGACAATTAAATAAAAAGATAGAATTCGAGTTCCTACCGCTCCCCGACATCCACAGCGCCTTCCACTATTTTACAAAAGCTAAAGTTTTCACCATAATGGATCTCAATCAAGCATTCCACCAAATACCATTATCGGAAGAATCCAAACATCTAACCGCCTTCGCAGTCCCGTTCAACCTGTACCAATTTACAAGAGTACCCTTTGGAATCTCACAAGGAAGATCTGTTTGTAGTCGATTGTTAGAAAAAATATTCCACGACGTAAAATTTAAATTCGTATACCACTACCTAGATGACATAGTAATTTACAGCGAATCCATGGAACAACATCTTCATCATTTACGCGAAATCTTATCCCGACTAAAGAAAGCCGGATTAACCGTAAACCCAAGTAAAGTAAATTTTGCCGTTAACCAATTCTCATTTTTAGGTCACATAGTATCTGCCGACGGAAAGGTAAGCATAGACCCAGAACCCACCCGTGCAATCAGAGAATTTTTACCACCACGTGATACGAAAGGAATAGCCCGATTTTTGGGAATGATAAATTACTTCCACAAGTATATTCCACACCTAGCTGATATAGCAGCACCCTTAAATGCGTTAAGAAAGAAAGGAGTAAAATTTGAGTGGACCCCTCAGCATCAAACAGCATTCGACAACCTGAAAGAAAGTATAATACAACCTCCAGTATTACAACTGGCCGATTTCACGAAACCATTTATCGTACAGACAGATAGTTCAAGTGTAGCCCTAGGAGCAGTCATATATCAGGAAGTAGATAATTCTAGATTACCGATCAGTTATGCCTCGCGAACCCTAACCGATCAGGAAAACAAATTCTCCGCATACGAATTAGAATGTTTAGCCGTAGTATTCGCATTCGAGAAATTCAAGCCATTTTTAGAACATAAAGAATTTCTGTTAGAAACGGATAATCAAGCTTTATCATGGTTATTAAATCACCCTAAACAGTTAGGTCGTATCGGAAGATGGGTATTGAGATTAAATTGTTACAAGTTTAAAGTACAACACATTCGTGACACCCAAAATGTAGTAGCCGATACACTATCCCGTATGTTCCAGCAGCCGAGTAAGGAATCCGAACATAATGAAAGAGGTGAAACATCAATAATAAATACCCTAATAACTGAATTCCCACTGGCATTTACTGACATAGCCCAGTATCAAAAACAAGTCCTTCCTTAAGTAAAATAATAGAACAGATCAATAAAGGAAATACTTCAGATAAATATATATTGAGTAAGAGAGTATTATGTTATAAACTAGCAAATGGAAAATCCTTGAGAATAATTGCCCCGGACATTATTAAACCAATGCTTATGCAATACTACCACGCATCCACCATTGGAGCTCATATGGGTATTAATAAAACCATACATCGTATTAGAAAAGAATATCACTGGGGAAATATGAACAGCAAGATAGCTAAGTTCGTAAAAGAGTGTAAATTGTGTGCACTCAGCAAACCCGCGAGAAACAGCCACATTGGTAAATTAATCTCAGAGACTCCCACGACACCCTTTTCAAACATTTACGTAGACTTTTCCGGCCCTTATCCACGTTCAAAATCCGGTAACACCATGCTACTCATTTGCGTAGATTCATTTACCAAATTCGTCTGGATGTATCCCATGCGACGAGCATTAGCATCAACCACAGTGAAAATTTTACAAGAGAGATTATTTAAAGACTTTGGTACACCAGTACACCTAGTGTCAGATAACGGATCCCAGTTTAAGTCCAAAGAATTCAAGGACATGTGTTTCAGACTAGGCATAGACCATATAACTGTTACAGAGTACCGTCCACAAGGTAATATCGCCGAAAGGTATTTGCGAAACTTAAAATCCGCTTTAATAGCCTATCATGCAAACGACCAGACATCATGGGACCAGAACCTATCCTGGATCCAATTTGCTTTCAACTCAGCATATCATGAAGGACATAAATCTACACCCTTTGATTTGTTGTACAAATATAAACCAAATCACCCATTATCCACAAAGTGGAAAATACATGAATTGCTACCCAGCGAAATCAGTGTTAAAAATAATAAAAAAATATGGAACGAAGCTCGCGCAAATCTGAGAGTAAACTTAAGAAAATCGCGAAAATATCACGAGCGTGATAGTAAAGAAATTAAGTATTAAGTCGGAGACTTAGTGATGTACCAAACTCTTCCGACGAGTAGTGCAGTTGATAAGACCACCTCCAAGCTATCTTACCGATGGTGTGGCCCTTACAGGATTCACAAATATTTAACGCCTGTAACCGTAGCACTGTATGACCCCACTACGGATAGTTATGTACGAAGAAGTCATGTTTCCCAGATAAAATATTATCACGGAAATTGTTCTGCTAGTGAGCAAAGAAAGAAATGAAGTAAAAAAAACAATAAATGTACTACGAAGTATATTTCCTATATTGTAATTAAGTCACTGTATACCATACTTAATTACACAATCGTAAGGTATGAATAAGAATGAGGCATGATCAACCTTAGATCCTATTCACCAAAAATAAATAAAAGCGATATGTAAAGTCAACTGACAAATAAAGGTAACGTTACCACAGAAAAATACAGTACTAAGATAAAATTGTCGATGAACAATTAAAAAAGGAAAGGAAACGCAGTAAGTATGAAACATACTCTGTGTAGAATAACTCCACTAAACGAGTTAGAAAAAGCTAAACGAAAAACCGGTAGTAGTATTAAGTAGTAGAATTAAGATAAATTTTAGAGATAGTGTAGTATTGTATCTTTAAAAAAAAAAAATTTGAATTGATTCGATTATCACATGAGTGAATCACGAAAAGAGAGAAAGGGTGTTTCACACGGAAGCTCGTACCAAATTCCCATTGTAATTCTTAGCTATTTCCCCGTTGAATACACATCGGTCACCGACCCAGTGTCTTCTTTAAGTGGAGGAGAATGTGACGATTTAATAGGGTTAAATAGCACAAAATAAAAAAAAAGGTAAAAATAATATGATCCTAAATGAAACTACATAATTTCCATAATTTCTCTCCCTATGAAATAAATAGAAAACTAAATAATGTTAAACAAATAAATATGTAAACCACCTCCTGTTTCTTCAACGAGTATTAAATTATAGAGAGACGTAATAAACCAGCAATTTAAAATAAGTAAAAATAATAATTAATAAATTAAGAACTATTTCTCGCGCCGGTAAATAATAACACGCGCGGACACGCACTTCGCTAAGCCAGCGGTGCGCCCCCAAAATTAGTTGTAAATCAGACTCCGCAGCGAGAACAACACAGTTGAAAATGTAGTCAGTAACTAAAAAATTATAGAGAATGAAAGAATATGTCATTCACTCTCTTAGTTTCTTTAAGCTAATGCTTAGTAAAGCTGATAGCAAATATTATCAGTAATTTCAATATGTTTAACATCTTTGATACGTTTTAAGTGTGTGTTTATGACATCTCTGCAGTTGATTTAATATCACGTCAACGTGATAGAGATCACAGTATATGTAACAGTTTAACTATAAGTAAAAAGTGCGGAAAACCGAAGTAAGTGAGTTCAAGTGAAAGTTTCTCACCACCGCCAGCACCAGAATCTGATCAACCTTGCAAAAAGAGAGAGAACCACACCTTCCATTATTACACCTTTCTTCAGACCTCCAGGATATACCAGAAGCCGCATAGCCACCGTTTACTACAGACAGCCCCGATTCGCCGAGGATGCTACATACAGGTGACACAAAAGTCAAACTTCTGTAGTTCAGAAATTACTTAATAAAAATATGAAAGACAATTGACACCAAAATAAAATTAATATAATTATACAAAAGACTGGCCGAATTAAATTACCATTGTAACTTTGTAATAAACAATATGATGTATTTAGCTTTAATGACTATAACATGCTAATATTAATAAGTCCATTCTTCAAATGGCAGCAAAAGTAAATTCTTTAACTTTAATATAAAGAAAAGATATATCTCGGATCCGAGGGTACGAATTACCAAAGTTTTATAAATATTTAACCAAGTTGATTAATGAATACATTATGCAGTTATTATTTTTTTTAATATAGTTAACTAATCAGTTGAACGAAATAGAGTAAACGAAAAGTAGGTTAAGTATATATATGTATGTTTTAACTATACAAATCACAAGCCTAATTAATTTTTAATAACAAGACAGTAACTCATTTTCTTTTATGCTAATTACTAGGTATGTAAATAAAGAGATGTCATGGACGTAAACATGCGTGAATTAATTTGGCAACACGAATCTAATATTCCTTAATTCACAGGTTCCAGTTAAGTGTTTTGTTACGTTGTATTTTTTTAATTAAATATATAACATTTTGTGAATATTATGGCAGCCTGTTTAATTGACCGACGTCAGTTAACCGGGCTCCCGAGGTTATAATGGCGATAGTATACAGAAGTTATAAAAGATAGTATACAGCCGTTATAATTCTTTTCTTTTTTTTTTCAGAGGTCGAAGATGTTGGCGGCGATATGGGGACCGTTCCCCACGGCGCAGTACAGATCGAACCCCACCGCGGCTCCCACCTTCAGCAAGTGGAGCCTGGCCAGTACAGTTACCAGCGTCCTAAACGACCAGATTGGTGAGTAACAAATTGTACCCTGTTCTGAATATTGCTCAACGTTAGAACAGTTTAGTATGGTAGATTAGTTGCTGTTCCTTCATCATCATCAGCCGTGGCTCTACAAGCATTGGTGGGTCTTGGCCTGCTCCAAGAGTCGATTCCATTCTTCCCTATTGCGTGCTCTGGCTTTCTAGTTTCTTATGTTCAGCTTTCTTCTGAGGTCCTCCTCTTTGAATCTACTTTCGGCTCTTCCCCTTTTTCTACTACCCATTGGTTTCTGATGGAAAATATGTTTCATAGGCTCTCCTTCCTCCGTTCTCTCTATGTGTCCAACCCATCTTAGCCTGTATATTTTGATTATCCTGACAATGTCCGGCTCTTTGTAGAGATGGTATAGTTCATAATTATAGCGCCTGCGCCAAATTCCGTTTTCTTGTACTCCTCTACATATTGTTCATAGAATCCGTCTTCATAACAAACTAGAAGTCTCTCGCTATTTTGTGTCATTGTCCAGGTTTCTGAAGCATATGTCATGCTGCGGAACGGAAATAGCCTGTCACAAATGTACAGGCATTCTCAGCATTATGAGCTATTGGCCTGTTCAAATGATTATATTGGGAAAATGGAAGGTTTATAATATGTGGAATGTGTTTTTTTTTTTAATACGAGAATTACAGAAAACGCTGTGTTGAATAGTGCACCAAATAAACGAGAAAGCACATGAGAAAAGCCGAGACTATTAATGAAATTCAACATTATATCATGAAAGAGTAAAATATGAACACGTAATGCCAGAATAATAAAATTATTAAAAGAAATAAAATATCTTTATTATTATTTTAAACATTAAACTTCTTATGACGATTAACTGCATTCTAAGTTTCATACACCAACTTTATTAAAATTCATTGTAGGAGGTTTGATAAAAAATTAGAAGCAATTTTTGTTAGTTTGAAAAACAAATAATAAACTTTGATTCTCCTACATTTATAGATGAATTCTACTAAGGCTAATAAGGCCCTTCAAAGTAGTCTTAGTAAGGTATAACATGATTATGCAAATGTTTTTTCACCCTTCAAAAATTTCCGAAATGAATTTTTTGGTATAGCCTTGAGCTCGCTTAACGAGTTTGATTTACATCTCCAACAGTCGCGGGTACATCTCACCGGCGAGCATCAGTCCCACGATGTTTTCCTGGGTTATTTTGCCAATCTCGATTACAAGGTTTCGCCCCCGTGACATCCACTTGTTACATAAAAATAATTGTATAAGCGTCGTTCACAGGTCAGTCACTATGCAGGCAGTCTGGGCTCCAGCATTTTTCCAATTCTCTGAAGATAAGCATTAAGTAGTCGTGTCCAGTGAGCAATCGGGTGAGGCAGTAATTAACTTCACCATATCCGCGTTCTGTCCATTCGGCAAGGTTTGTGATCAGTCTCGCAATCCGTCTTTCCCTGGCCTTAGGGTCGCTGTGTTACGAACTCTCAGTTTCCTTTGGGTAACTGTCAGCTTGTTTGTCTTATCTTCGTTTACACTTAAGTCCAATGTCCTTCTATTAACTTTGAAGTGATTATTTTCAAAAATACACGCTTCTTTGAAATTCTCAAAAACCGTGAAGGGATATATCTTGAGAGACCATCATAGAAATTATCATATCAGGGGAAATTATGGAAAAAATTTATAAATCGACAAGACATAAGAGAATACGCTGAATGGAAAGTCTGCCTCTCTTCGCACTTCAATCCTCAAATTATTGGGTGACTACATGAAGGCTTGGTCAGAACTTTACCTCTGGTTAGATCTTCTTTATTTTGCCATAAGTTCCTAACACACGCTAAGTTACTTGTTCCGTGAATGGTTTCCTTCCTTCTAGCTTACGTCCTGTGACTGTACACCAGGCTAAATGGGCTTATCAGGTGCCCAACCCATTTATATCTTCTTTTATTCAAGCTTTTCCACATTAATCGATTTTCATTTAGTTTCAAGACCTCTTCTAGGCTTTCTCTTTCCACGAAATATTTTGCAGCCTTCTTCAGCACCAAATCTCAAAAGCCTCCAATCTGTTCTTCTCTCTTTTGCCAATTGCCACACCTCCGATCCGTAGACAATATTATTGTAAGTTGAAATCCTGAAACAAATTTCAAATAGTCAAATTCCTAAACAATGTCTGAGGTGCGAGCCTATTATAAGCTTCGTGGCGAACCGTGAAACATCAGTTCAGGCCACGGACTGAAGTACAGTTTATAAAATAAGGAAGGAAAAGAAGAAGGTGGAGGAGGAGGAAGAAGAGGAAAAGAAGAAGTAGAAGTGGAAAAAATATAGCTTAATCAAATGGACGAAATATGTATTTCACGTCCGTGTTAAAAGTCCTTTGCTACAACAGTAGAACAGCTGATTATCAGCTGTTGCTAGCCTCTTGTCTGTAAATGAACGCAAATAAACTAAACGACACAAACTAATTTAGCACAGCAAAGGAGGGGATCATTCGAGAGGTCATGAAAAGTTCAAACTCTGTCTAATTGTAGTAAATGAATTGCCTCTATGGCCTACATTTGAATTGTATAGTACTACCAGGGTTATGGAAATGTTATGTTAAAAACACACGCACACGCACACACACACCACACACCAGACTTTTCAATTATTATGAGGTGTCTGTAACAAGTAGTAACGAACTACAAAATAAAAAATGGAAACTGTTAACAGGACAATTAAATTGAGTTCTGTGAAGTGAGAACATAAAAGGAACAATCTGAACAGATAACTGGGTGGGGAGAGGGGTTAAGTACGATGCAAAACAGCTGTAAAGTTGTTAGGGTCTTTCAGTTACCACTTTTAGGTAAGAAGGTTTTTCTCCTCCCCTCCTCCTCCTCCTCCTCCGCTGAGAGTTGGGCTTTGTTTTACGTTAAATCTCAGCGTTGGTTAATTCTTATGTGTCATTTCTAATTTTGTGTGCGACTAAAATTTTAACGATAAAAGTTTTAATGGTTTAATAATCCTCATTGGACGCCAAAAAGTGCAACAACTCCATACGTCATTTAAAAACTTTAAAAATAGGCAGTCATTGAGGACTGCCGACAGAAGTGAAAACTTAAAACTTTGAAATAACAGGCTTTTTGGATATTCAAATTAATTGTATCAAAAATTAAAATTTTTTGTAAATTAAAATCTTTAACATCAGTCTGGTTTTCACATCTATCGGCACTCCGAGCAACAATTATATACATTTTTATATGGTTTACTTATTAATCAAAACATATGATGGGCTGCGCAAGCCCAGTACAAAATATAAATACAACTTAATTGACATAATCCAAAATTTCGATAATATAAGCTAATAAAAAATAATTTTGAATTAGTAACCATATTTTCAAAATTCAACACACAAATCTAAAATTATTATAAAATTTTATAGAATTTTTAATTTTAAAATCCGCGGCAAAAATACTATCGAACAACTAGAAATTTGTTTTACCACGCTAGTAAGATAACTCCTAAGCCACTATGAAATACTCATTGCATGATGTATGGCAGAGGTCAAATATCAAAAATAAAAAATAAATAATATCAAATTTTTAAACGGAAATATTGATACGAATATTGGAAATATTTGAAAATACATGCTTTGTTTATGTTATTCATTTTTCTATATAAAAATATTAACATATTTAGTACTCACTTTTGTACTGCACAGTGATCCTACATTTGAACATTTAAAATAATGATCAAACTAAAACACAATTTAAACAATGCACACATTAAACTTTCCACGTAGTCAATTTAACTTTACTTATATACATATACACAGCACTAATGTTACAATCTTACAATAATAAAAAAACTATTAAAAATACATACTTCGACATTAGACATGACGAAAAACCCTAAGTTAACAGCCAGACGGACAAATAACAATTATGTAAATATCATATAATATAGTATAAGTAATTAATAAGAATAAAAATAATGTAAAATAGATCATAATTATTGCGTTAATTGTTAATACGGAAAGCCGAAATCGCGCTAGGGATCGAACACGCGATAGCAAATTCGGCAGCTTAAGAAACTCCAAAATAAAGTACGTAAACGATAAAAGTGTGTTAAATAGTATAAATAGTATTACAATTGTATAATATAATTGTAGTATAATAGTATTACACACAAGTATAATCTATACTTTCACTGCTGGCCACGCGCAACACGTCATACTTATAGCTACAGATATACTGTTAGCATTTGCATGTCGGTGACGCGAACTCATAAGATTTTACCCATCCAAAAATCGCGCTAGGGATCGAACACGCGATAGCAAATTCGGCAGTGTAAGAAACACCAAAATAAAGTACGTAAACGATAAAAGTGTGTTAAATAGTATAAATAATAGTATTACACACAAGTATAATCTATATTTTCACTGCTGGCCACGCGCAACACGTCATACTTATAGCTACAGATATACTGTTAACATTAGCATGCCGACATTATCATGTTGGCATTAGCATGTCGGTGACGCGAACTCATAAGATTTTACCCATCCAAAAATCGCCCAACGTGCCTATAGAAGTTTTCACTTCAAAAATTTCAGACATGGTGTTGGAAGAAAAGCGATTGAGAGTGGATAATGCTGTTGAGATCACAGCCAATTCACATGAGCGTGTGTTTTTATTTTAAAACAAGAATTTGCTGTAAACAAACTTTTTACAAGATGGCTGCTACATTTTGAGTTGCCACACTTTTGAGCGTCCACATGGAGATCATCTTCAGTGTTCGTACGATCACGTTTTAACTGGAGTGCCCACTTACAAATCATTGTTTCTGAACACGCTGCCATTAACTTTGAGGTACATTGACATTCTTTAACAGAGAATTCTTGACTTGTCCATTTTCCAAAACACACATAACACGTAAATTTCGAACAGCTGGAAAAAATTAGGTATAAAAAGAGCTGAATCAAAAATCCGCTGGGATGGGACTGGTTGTAAATATCAGCAAAACTAAATATGTGCTAATTTCTGCATCAGAAATGAGAAGAAATCTGAATAATTTATGCAAAGAGGAAAATTCATTTGATGGTGTTAATAAGTTCAGATACCTGGGTAACATGATGATAAACATGAAGAATCCATAAACACGACAATACATGACAGGATACAAATAGCAAATAGGGGATATTATGCCAACAGCAGACTATTGAGAAGCAAACTCATTAGTCGTAACACAAAAATATATAAAACACTTATCAGACTTGTTACTTATGGAGGTGAAACATGGATATTAACATCAAAGGAACAAGAAGCGCTAAGAAGATTTGAAAGAAAGATCGTAGGACGTGTTTATTCCCCGGTTGAAGAACATGACGAATAGAGAATAAGAAATACCAGGAGATGGATGAACTATTAAAGCTTAAGGACATTGCAAGATTTATAAAGACTCAGCGAATACAATGGTTAGTTTACGTTGGCTAGAGCGGATGAATGATCAGCGTATCCCACAGAAAATCGTGAGGGCGCAAGTCTATAAAAGCAGAAAGAGGGGCCGACCTAGGATAAGATGGTTGGATGATGTGCTAGAAGACCTCAGAAGAATGGATGTGAGGGGTACACTGAGATGACAATAGACAGGAGTCTTTGGAGAAGATTGGTGTTGGAAGCCAGGGCTCACGTTGGGCTGCAGTGCTGAAGAAGAAGGAGAAGAAAAAGTGACCGATGAATAATTTGGTCAAAATGAGACATCGAGCGCCTCAGTCCGTTACGAAATGTCGTCGCAGCAGCTTAACACGTCAACCAGTTTGTCCCCCGTTTGCTCCACATACTGAGGGTGAATCCTTTCTCGACTCAATTGTGACTGGGGACGAAACGTGGGTGTGTCACTATACTCCTGAGTCAAAAAGACAGTCTCTGCAGTGGCGCCATACCCATTCGCCAACATCCAAAAAATTCAAAGTTCAGTCTTCACAGAGGAAAATCATGGCATCCGTCTTTTGGGACCGGAACGGGATCTTGTTGGTCGATTTCATGCCCAAATGGACCACCATCAATGCTGCTGCATATTGTGAGACCCTAAAGAAGTTGAAACAAAAAATCAAAGACAAAAGGAGGGGAATGCTGACTCGTGGTGTGTCATTCCTTCATGACAACGCCAGACCCCATACCGCCCGGCTCACTCAGGACCTGCTCGTGTCGTTCGGATGGGACATTGTGACTCACCCACCCTACTCCCCGGACCTGGCACCCTCGGATTACCATCTTTTCACCAAATTGAAGGAGTTCTTGGGTGGACAGCGATTTTCGGACGATGAGGAGGTCATGGAGACTGTGAAAAAGTGGCTTAAGGAGGTGGAGCGGAAGGTATACGACGAGAGTATACAAAAGCTGGTGCCCAGGCTTCAAAAGTGCATTGACCTCAACGGCGATTATGTGGAGAAATGATAACATATTTTGGCACATACCATGTAAATTTCATTAAAATATATTCATTTTTTTATTTTTAACAAATGTTGTATTCTTACTTTCTGGACGTGCCTCGTATATTTGATAATTAATAGGTTTTTACGTAGGATACGAATTTTGCAACACGCAAAAAATTTTAGTTTTATTTCTAATCTACAGATGTCGCTCCGGGAACTTTACAATCGACCCTCGTAACGGCAAGTTTTCAGTTGTGTAAAGATGCCCAATAGTTGAACCACGCTGACGGGCGATAGGTCCAACCCTAACCCGCTGCATTTGTGTATGCGTGTTTAGTAACGACACTGGTGGAGAGAATCCACACATATTTCAACGCTCGCTACTACAAATGACTTAATATGCCGTATGGTATGTGTTACTGCAGTTGGTCACATACCCAGTACGAGGCAGAAATAGAATTTTATAGGCAACAAAAAAAGTTGGCACCGGTAGCGAGCGTCTGTCAACTTTCGTTGACGCTGACCTTATTAAGCGGCAAGGTCATGTAGGAAAATATTTGTTTATCTGGACGTCCGCTGAGTTAATTAAACTGTATTTGAAGACAAATTAAATAGTATCTACCCTTTGGCCAGTAGTCTTAGTGTCTTAGTTTTGCGCATAACCTCAATATTATCCTCGTATTAAAAAAAAACTGCTTTACTGACATCGTATATCAGTGGGATAACTAGCAGCTGCTCCTGCGGGGGGGGGGGGTGAGACTAGCTTCTAGCTTTCAATCTTAGAATAAAGAAAATTCGAACTTTATCTTATTAGTTGACAAATTGGGTATACATTTGTTAAATCGAATCTGCAAAAACTTTGAATTGCAAATATCCACACTTAAGACCAAGGTGATGGTTTTTCATGGAACTGATCCCGTACAGGCAAAAATTGTTATGATGGTACTGTCCTGGAACAAGTTAGCAATTTTGAATACCTGGGCTACAGTGTGTATTATAATGCAAGCAACGACGTTGTGAATAAGTTGCATAAGTTCAACCTTATGTGCGGGACCATTAAGCGAACCCTTAAGTCAGCAAGTAAAGGAACACGCCTAAAATTCTACAAGGTGATGGCCCTTCCCACACTTCTTTATAGGTCTGACAATTGGACTTTAACGAAAGGGCAGGCCAGTCGCATCCAAGCTGCTGAAATGAGATTTCTCAGGCATGTGGCTGGGTAGGTATACTCTCCATGATCATAGAAGAAACGCAGATGTACGGCAGGAACTGAATATTATGAGTATACTCGACAGGATCGCCCGGTATCGGCTGAATTGGTGGGAACATCTTTGCCAAATGGATGACTGCCGCATCCCCAAACAACTAGGGAACTATAAGCCGAGGGAACGGAGAGGCGTGGGACTTCCGAGGAAGCGCTGGAGTGACCAGCTCTGATCTTTGCCTGTTGAGACCGGAACAGACCATCCTTGGTTTAAGCATTAGCATTGAAGATGATGATGATGATGATTTATAAGGCTTATTTTAATTTGTTTACAAATTAAACTGCTCAGGATGTAACAAATTCTACATAGGCATACAATTTTTCATCCTTCTACGAGTTGAAAAAGAACATTCACTAGTTGCCACAGACACTGGAAGTGTTGCACAAATTCTTAGGAATTTATTGACGGCTGGAAAAATATTCTTATCACACTCATCACCCAATAGTTTAAAATGTCGGAGTATCTATCTGCCATATCCCCCTCCTTCCGTGGGTGCGCCCCTGAGACAGAACACTACGAACTAATTAGGTGAGTCATCCTGTACATTGGTAACACTACTACAATGATATACGTGCCAACAGAATTTGTCGCTAGTATTGACAAACATGTTGGTTAAGGTTGAACACTGGCAGCCTTACTGTTTGGTTAAGAATGTTCTTGACAGTCTGATAGTATGAGCACAGCAGAACTTGCCACTGTTGGAGGCGGAGATTCCAAGAAAGTGGCATATCGCACCTCGTAGGTCGTACTACCAGACTCCTCGAACCCACAAGGGGATAGCTTGGAGTGAAACCACAACCACCATTCCCAATTCGCGAACGCCGAGGGTTAGGAACCCGCCCGGGCCGTTCACGATCCTGTGGTACCATCTTTTGGAAGGCCTACGAAGTACGCGCAAACCCAGTTTTCAGAATTTTTGTGGATTTTGTTGCCTATGACGTATCCGTAATATTATAAATTATTATGATTTAAATGATCAAATCAGAGGAATACTAGGACATCTCACTAGTCTCTCCTATTTAAATTTCCGTTCTTCAAGTTAATTAGAACGTTCTGTTACCAACACTGATAAAAAAATTACAGATTAAACCGCTCAGGATGTAACAAATTCTACACAGGCCAGACAGGACGCAGCTTCAAACAGAGATACATTGAACACACAAAGGCACTCCTACTCCACTACCGAATCCACCTTTGTAAACCAGCTTATTGAGGCAGAACACACATGCAGAAGCATAAGTGGTACATGGATATTCTACAGGTACACACAAAAGTCCCCCCAAAACTAGGCATTGTTGAACAACTAGAAATATACAAACACACAAAAGCGCATAGAAAATAACATCCTAAACGAACAGACACGAATCACACATACTATTTGAAACGAGTGCGCGCGCGCACACACACACACAACGATCTTGTGAACGACGGCGCCGTCACCAAAAGCAGGACGGACAGCGCTCCTAGCGGCACCTCTGACGAAGCTCTAACGAGCGAAAGCTACTTTAGGCCATCAGGTAAACATTTATCATTAACGATTTGTGTTCCGAGTCAGTAATATTCTATATACTGTAGTTAATTAATAACAACGGACCCGCCATGGACAAAAAAGTTCAGAAATAGATCTACGTTACGGGAGTATATGGAATTTTGATTAAATTTGTAATAGCTGTAGGGGGTAATCGATGTCCTGATACCTCCGTAATTACGTCACTGTCGTATGTTGTAATATATAATCTTCTTCTTCTTCTTCTTCTTCTTCTTCTTCTTCTTCTTCTTCTTCTTCTTCTTCTTCTTCTTCTTCTTCACATGGACAAGTCAAAATGTAGTTTTATTCTTCGTATTGTTTAAATTAGCAGCCATCCTTACTATTTCTTTTATGAATTTGCTAACTGCTACAATTTTTATTGTTCGACAAAGCTTTTCGTCATCACTGACATCATCAGGTCTTAAACAACGACCTGATTGTTTAAGACCTGATGATGTCAGTGATGACGAAAAGCTTTGTCGAACAATAAAAATTGTAGCAGTTAGCAAATTCATAAAAGAAACAAAATGTAGTTATTACCAGGGAAATCACAATACCATGCCTTTATAAAAACAGAATATTGTGCGTTTTCTGGAGGATAGCTCATCCCTATTAAAACCAGTATTCACCGGCATTAAAGCAAGCGTTATCTTCTTCTTCCTCTTTACCCCCCTACAGCCCAACTTGAGCCGCGGCTTCCAACACCAGTCTTCTCCGACGTCTCCTATCCGTTACCATCTCAGTGTAACACCTCACATCCATTCTTTTGCGATCGTATAGCACATCGTCCAACCATCTCATCGTAGGTCAGCCCCTCTTCTTGCTTTTATACACATATGCCATCAGAATTTTCTTTGTCATACGCTGATCGTCCATCCGCTCTAGGTGACCTAGCTATTGTATTCGTTGAGCCTTTATGAATCTTACAATGTCCTCATGATTCAATAGCTCATCTAGCTCCTGGTTATTTCGTATTCTCCATTGATCGCCTATCTTGACTGGGCCATCAATACCTCGTACAATCTTTCTTTCAAACCTTCTTAATGTTTCTTGTTCCTTTTTTGCTAATGTACACCTTCATAAGCAATAAAAAAAAAACTGTTATTAGTCGTAATTAATTATGCTTACCTCCAACAAACGTGTAGTTACGTTGTTGACATTTTCTGCACATCATTAAACAACGGCTAAACGACAGCAGAATTATGACGACACGACGGGTCGACTCCACTGGAGGCGATAAGCTGCTGTCTATAAGTAGTAATTGTGGCAACGCGGCGTCAACGTGGACTCAAAACGGTTAATCCCGTCTTAGTAAGTGTACAATCTGATTAGTGTACAGTGACGCATTATTATATCAAATTTTATCGACTGTCAACGGTTTGGCTAAAGTGGTATGTCCGCGCGCGCGCGTGTTTATTTTGTTTACGTGTGACAAGTCACAACGTTACGCTGCATTAGAGCAGTGTGGAAATAGTATAGACCAACAACATGTTGTGTCAAAACCGAACCCACGCGTACAGTACAACAGAATCACGGTTGCCAACATGGGCAACAACCTTTTCAAAATGCCAGTACCACATTGAGCGGGGACATTGCAATGAATATTTGAGCCCGGGCACAGCCTGAATTTGGCATCGCTTTCGGAAAATACGTTTCGAATTATGGTAATTTTGAGTAGAAAGGAGATATGTTAAAAGAATCTAGTAAAAATAAACTTAAAGTAGCATTTATCGTAGAAAAATGTGAAATTCTCAATAACACTGTCGAATGTGAGCATAATGAAAACTATAATAATGATTAAATTTACAATAGTACCGATGTTAACTATTAACGTTTTTTTTTTGTATCAAAGCACTATTATAAAATTATTTGACGCAATATTTCGTGGTCTTAAGGAGGCAAAATCGTTGATAATATTTTTTCGAGGGAAGGGGAATCTAATTATACGGCCTGAGGGAACAGATGTCAGGACAATACATGACAGTATGCAAATAGGAAGTAGGGTAAATTATGCCAATAGCAGACTATTGTGAAGCAAATTCATTAGTCGCAACACAAAAATAAATCGGTATGGAGAATCATACATGACTTCCATGTTCTAAGATTTACATTTAAAATCATTTTCGAAATGAAATATTTCCATAGAAACTACTTCTTTCTTCAATCTTAACTTCAGTACTGTGGTCACTAACGTATACCACCACCTCACGTTAGCGCACTCGATTTTCACTGATGATGGCAGTTGATGGCACTGCCGAAACGTCTGGTTTTGCAGAAAACATTGAACCACGGCCAAACGGCCCGGGAAGGAATTTTAACAACAAACTACTTCTTTGTTGCTGATAACGTAGTACACTTATAACAAATTACCCTCTCCCCCTCCAACTATCATTTTCATTTATAGAAAATTACCCCTCCCTCTTCAACTACTCTTTTAACTTATAGATATATCTACATTTTTACAGTGGATTATTATGACGTTCTTTTCAGGATACTTTATTTATCAAAATTGAGTACTTTACTCTTGTTAAAACATAAAACGTTCCAGGTAAGCTACCTCTTTCCGTTAACCGATCTATACCAAAATCAGTAGGCCTTGAGTCCTCTACAAATCAGGCATACATGCAAAAACGTATTTGATTCTGTTTGAATTTGCGGCAGTTATCGTTTGGCATAGAAAAAATTCTACACATAGATAGACAGACAGACACACAGAGACTTTTAGAAAAATGACTTTTCTTCATGCTTTGAGGGTAGTACAATCAGAATCAGTCCTTATCTCGAACAAGGATTTTTTCGCCATCACCATACTTCCATTTCCTTATGGAACATGGAAGTAAATTACCGTATATAAGACACTTATCAGACAAGTTGTTACTTATGGAGGTGAGACATGGACGGTGACAAAAAAGGAACGAGTCCTTAGAAGGAGGAATCCTTAGAAGGTTTGAAAGAAAGACCGTAATACGTGTTTATGTCCCGGTTAAAGAAGATAACGAATAGAGATTAAGAAATAACCAGGAGATAGATGAGCTGTTGAATCACGAGGACGTTGTAAGATTCATAAAGGCTCATCGAATACAATGGCTGGGTCACCAAAGCGGATGGATGATCAGCGTATGCCAAAGAAAATCTTGAGCGCGCAAGTTTGTAAAAGCAGAAAGAGGGGCCAACATTGGATAAGATGGTTGAATGATGTACTAGAAGACTTCAGAAGAATGGATATGAGGTGTTACACTGAGATGGCAATGGACAGGAGACTTCGCAGAAAATTGGTGTTTGAAGCCAGGGCACACGTTGGGCTGAAGAAGAAGAAGAGTCAACAGACGTTCAACATTCCGAGCTTGTAGGTCCGTGATAGGTCTTCAAATCCTCAGTAACGTATAACGTACTGGGTAATTTATTGTAACTTAATTACCGGGTATTCCCGATAATTTATTGTAACTTCTTTTTTCGGTTATTGGACGGGGATCTCTTTCTCTTCTAGGTTAGCAGCCCATAGGCTGGTTGGCAGCAGCTCACCATTCTTTACGCTTTTCTGTTCAACTCACAATATGATGTGCAGTTCATATCGACCATAAGCTGTTTCATATAGTCTAAACGGGGTCGTCCTCTGTGATTCTTCCCTTCATTGTTCCTCCCATTATTCTCTTAACCAGCCCACTGTGTCGTTCGTAGTATATGCCCTATAAACTTGGCTCTCTGCCTTTTAAATTTCGTAGAAAGCTCTTCTCCTCCTGAGCTCTTCTAAAGACTTCCTCATTCGTTATCTTCTCCCTCCGGCTTATCCTGAATATTCTTCTGTAACACCAGGTCTCAAGTGCTTGGAGTCTTTTTCCCCAATTGTCCAAGATACTTTTGTGGACAGGGATACGTTGTTTTAAACCGTGGGGTTGTTTGTAAAATTGTTGAATTCGGGGCTCTCTGTATAAAGAGGGATGGGTCAAGACTTTGTTCTCTGTGTCAGTCGAGCCAATCGGAATGCCTAATCAAAACGTTTGGTGTTTAAAAGTAAGACATGTGTTGAACCGAAAAAAGTGTTGTTACTATGGGGCAGGGAAACTCCAGGAAACAGTAAAAGAGGGAAGTGTTTTGTTTGCTGGTTTATCGGTTTATTGAGGAATCCTGGACCGATGGAAGACTTTCGCCTTAATGCGTACCGGCGGTAGACGTTATACAGAAAGTACAGTAGAGCATCGATTATCCGAGCATCCATTAACTGAACGATGTATTATCCGAAGTACTGTACAGTAATGTATTGGACACATGTAAGCGAATTGGATATTTATTGAACATAAAAAATTGTATATTACAAATTATTACAGTACTGTACAGTAATAAATAAACGCTGTAGTTATACAGCCTTACTATCGGTAAACAAAGAATCGAGACTGAGACTGTTCCAAAGTGGGCCGAAACTGAAGACGAGATAGGTTGTACTCAGCTTATGAAACTTGAACGACTTCAGTCTTTAGCAACGGGGTATCGGTTTGAAACAGACAGTGATAGACAGTTCTTCAAAAAAGTGTAAATCCATGGTACTGTGTTTTGTTTTGTTTTTTAATTTTTAATTAATTTCCTAGCACTGTACAGTGTGTGTCATTGAACACTAACTCTGTTTAAATTAACTTTTGGTTTTTATTAATTACACTCAGTTTTAATTCAGTGATTTTTAGCCTTTTAATAATACATTACAGTATAGTATACAGGTTGCTGTAATTATAGAACAGTATGTTAGAAAGATTTTGTAATAAAAATCTTTTTTTTTTTGTAAAGAGAAATAATGTTGTGAATTTACGGTCTTTTATCCTAAATATCGATTATCCGAACGGGCCTTCATCCCGAGAGGTTCGGATAATCGATGCTCTACTGTAGTCGACATCTGGCAGTATAGTGTGGTGTGAGAGGCGGTAAATCTGACGAACGTCCCGCCAGTCTGTTTCTCTGTCAACGGCGTATTTACGGTAGGGACCGGACCCCCTCCGAGGGTCGAAAATGTTAACGAATTTTGTTAGTGTCTTAATTTTTAGGCGCTTTTGTTTTTATATTTTTTTTCAGCTGTGTATGCTAATATAGAAATAGCTCCTTAATGTCGGGGAAATGGAATTAATGTCGGGGAAAGTATACACAAAAAATGTTGTGGGAATATTTATAAATTTTAGAAAGATAACTAATTTATAGAAAATGTTTTTAAATAACGTAGGCTACGCTTTTATATTTTAGGAACAGATATAAACACGCTTTTTTCAATTATAAGTGGTTTATATGTACAAACATTTATTAAAAACTTATAAATGTAAATTCGGGGGCAATGTAGCGGACGTTCAAAATTACGCATGCGCAGATTAGTTTTCAAGGATGCCAACGTCTTAAAAATAAGCGCGCAATATTTAAATAAGAACTGTCTTCCATTTGTATTATTAACAAAAATTGATCATTTAATTTCAAAAAAATCATACTTGAATAAATCAAAGTGCCTCCTCCTTTTATAAAAATACTTCTGTTAAAACAAATATCTGTAGCTTGCGGCCCCCTCTGAGCCCACGGCCAAGTCGGCCTATTGGTAAATCCGGCACTGCCCCGGATCCCCCTCACCATAGCCGAATTCTAGATACGCCGCTGTTCTCTGTAAGCTTCAAAACGGACAGGAGCGGCCAGCAGGTTGTCACAATTGGACGTAGGCACGCTGTGTGGGTATACCTGAAGCAGCCGTTGCCACGGTTGAGATACAAACTGTACGGAGAGGCGACTGTACTACTTCATGTACAAACACATTGACAAACCGTATACTATTGTATGATGAACACTAACATACTGTTACGACGTTCTTGAGCAGTGCAAACAGAATAGTTGTCTCCTGGTGGATTCCGCTTTTAGAATTTTAATTATAATTGAAAATAAACAAACTACTCTTAGGGTACGAACTAGAGGTGGGCTAAACTGTTATTTTAAAATACTAGGTATGAAAATACCGTTCCAAAAAAATAACAGGTACAAATACCTGTTATTATACTATATATACATAACCTATATTATCTTTTGTAAGTAACTCGTTTTGAGTTTCCTGCACGTCTCCTATGTAATATCTTCAAATAAATACACTGCAAGTAGGTTTATTTTCACCTAGATAAACCTATTAATATATTAATAAACCTACTTGCAGTGTATTTATTTGAAGATTTTTATATAACCTATACTATATAATTTGTTATAAGAAATAAATTGAAACTAAAAGTATTAACAGTGTTACTTTACACTGTGACTTTATTAAACTATTACTATTTAAAAGAAAATAAGAAACAAGAGAATTTATAGGCCTATCTCCCTTTGGGAATACCAATTTAAGTTTTCACTAGGAGTAAAACTAACATTGGTTAGACTTTAGACAAATCAGTTGCGAAACTCGGGGCAATGAAATAATTTAGAGTACACGTAATACCACCACAAATAATGTGATAAAAACATCAGAAACATATAATTAAAACATAACAGTAAGCCACAAGAGTGAATGAGAATAAACAAAATTTTACAAATAAAAATATTCAAACAACTGTAATAAAATAAATAAAAACTTATAAATAATAAGCAACAACAAATGTAAATTAAATGCATTACATACTTGGATAATCTTCAGATTCATTCACTAATGTACACAGAATATACAGGTTATGAAATGTCACACCTATTTACATTACAATCTGCTTCACTTAACACATTATAAATAAAATTAAACAATAATTGAATTGTTTTTAAAATACTGGGATTTCAGTTATTCAAACACTATTTTAAATTTGCATTCAAAAATATCAGCTGTTGCACTTTCCTTGATGATAATCGTGTTCGTGTTCTTCATTCAGATATTTAAGGAACGAAATCCCATTACGTTAAAATCCCATTAATAAAAAGTATAATATAGCTTTTCAACATCAGCCACTCTATAGGTTATAACGCAATATAATTAAATACAACTATTTCACTAACGACTCTGAACACAAAGTTTTTCTTGAGTAAAAACATAAAGTTTTACCTTACAACCTGAACCGGTTTTAGTTACAAGTTGGTGACTAGTATAATATATAATTTATTAGCATATAATCTGTATTATATATCTGCATATCACACGAGAATAAATGTAACATCAGGATGAATTTTTTCCTTTATTAAAAACAGCTTCGTCTCTTTGCGCAGAATGAAGTATTCAGGACGAAAAAGTGGCTGCGTACTAGTTCCTACTCGAAATACCCTTGATTCTACCTGTTACTAAAATACTAGGTGTTCTAAAAACACTAGTTCCTCTGATACGCTTAGTATTTTGTGTATCGGTGATACCCCTAGTATTTGAAATACTGGTTGTTCCTTGCGTACCAGCGATATTTTTGTACGCCTAGTATTTGGCCTTGGCGTATTCGTTTACGTGATACTTGTGTACTTTGTGTGTGTGTGTGTGTGTGTGTGTGTGTGTGTGTGTGTGTGTGTGTGTGTGTGTGTGTGTGTGTGTGTGTGTGTGTGCCTGTATAGGAGCGTAGGGGGCGTGCTTCGACTCGGAACAGCGTCGCCGCGAATAACAGGTATTTCAACTTTTCAGTCACTGTTACATCCGTTCCACAAAAATATCGTTCCAAAATACCTGTTACAGGTATATCGGCCCAACTCTAGTACGAACATGCCGACGCAGCATTACTGGTAGACTGAAGCTTACCGTGAAACATTACTGTACTGTACGACAGTGAGGTCATAACAAATGTATAGATTTGAATAGGAGCGAACGTGTCGAAGATGCTTACTGTACTACAGTACTGTGCCGCTTACTGTTAAGGGTCGTTTAGACGGGCAACTAAAATTGCGTATTGCTCGAAATATTTCCCGGCAATGTTTCCGGGCAATATTTCCGTCAACACGAATTGTGGCCATACATTGGGCAACATTTCCGGCCAGTATTGCTCGGCAATTGTTGCGGCTATACATTGCGGATGCTTCGTAGTCGAATAAATAAAACTGAAAAAAGAAAAAACGGGCATTGTGGACGCGAGCTTTTTTAAGCAAACGCAGTACATCGGAAAATTTAACCCGTGAATTAATACTCGACAGTTGTCTTTTTAAAAACTTAACAAGGATGTCGAAAAATGATTTCGAGTATTTGTTAAATATTATTGGCCCAAGAATTGTGAAAAGTGACACGAATATGAGAAACGCCATACCGATCACAACAAGACTGGCGATCACCCTCCGTTTTTTGGCTACTGGAGATTCATACAGGAGTTTAATGTACCTCTTCAAAGTGCACTTCTCTTCTATATGCCTCATAGTACCGGAAGTTTGCGATGCATTGGTAGACAAATTAAAGGAACTTATCAAGGTGAGTTCAAAAGTTTTTATTGAAATTCTTGTACATGTAAATCATTTACAACACTTGCATCAAATTCATGATATGTTTGTGTGCTTTCGTTTGAATTTTCTGTACGTTGTATGTGATTCTGTGAATATGTATCATGTGCGTTGTTTTGTGTGCGATCAGACAAAAGAAGTGAACGTCCCTTGGGGGAATCGAGGTCCTGCACAAATGTTGCAAATGTTGTGGTTGGCGAAGTTACATTTGAGTGGGTTGAGTGAGTGTATGTGGACAAACTGTGTGTTTGTGTAGGCTTAAGTACCTGCATATCTGCTTCATACAATATTTTACTAATTTTAAATTCTACTTGTGACCGCGTATAGTCGTCATAAGTAAGCAACTTGTTAGCAATGTGTTCTCCAAAACCTGAATAAGGATTTTTAGGTTTTCGGCTTGCGTCATTTATTATTGTAATGGCATTATCCATGGTAAGTTGTTCATATGGTGTTGGTTCATGTTTCCTTTTCCTTTCGCTTGTTGCTGTGGCCATAATGGGGGGGGGGGTGCTTCAGAATCAATAGACTGATCTTCTCCAATTTCCTGACTATCCAAGGATTGTCTAAAAATAAATTAAAATAGGCCTAAATAGTAGGCGTATAAAAATAAATATAACAATGAAACATAATAATATTAAGTAAATTATTAATAATTATTGTTTTAACTGTTTTTAGCCAGTTTTTCATTACCGTATTGGCTCGTGTAAGATGACGCGCACTTACAGCATGAAATGTAGGGGTGTGCGTGTGCGTGTGCGCGATGCGCGGAGATTACATCCGTTCTGCACCGTATACAAACTCAGTGGTGGTGTTTTAGTCTGGATACTTAGGTAATTTGTTTTGATGTCAAATAAATCGCATACATCCGTTATTAATTTTACATACCGTGAGAAATTGCCATCCTGTGAGAAACTGTAGATATTTGTCGTTGATTCAATATTTGTTTCCGGTATTTGAACTCTCAGGGAAAAAGTATTCGTTTCCTTTTAGTCAAGTAAAGCTAGAGTGCGTGTTCAGTTTATAGTTTTAACGAGTTTGTCAAAATGAGTCCTGTAAAACGTTTGCGTTCATTTACCGCCATCGAAAATTTAAAAGTTATTCACGGTGCTGAGGAAATCGGCAATCGTGCAGCGGGCCATTCCACTACCTACGTTTCAGCGTGTTTCGAATTCAAATTGTTATATCGTTTTCAGTATACTTTTATACTAGAAGTACATTGTATACTAAAAGTATACTTTTGTACTTTCAGTGTACTTTTATACTGTTACAAGTGGTATCAGTTAATATATATTTACTGTATTTACTATAAATGTATTATTTGAAATCAATTTTAATTTTCACTACAAGAAAGATAAATTCAAATTAACAAAACATTTACGTGTTTATTTTTCCCCAAAATTAAGGCGCAAACGTTCGGGCGTGTGTCTTACGCGGAGGCGCATCGCACGCCAGCAAATACGGTATTATTTGAACATAGTTTAAATTTAAATTTGTCTTCTTTCCTCTTTTCAGATACCATCATCCGAACATGAATGGGGAAAAATTTCAAAAGACCTCGAAGATAGATGGAATTTTCCTCATTGTGTTGGGTGTATGGATGGTAAACATGTTCCGATTGTTTGCCCACCGAACAGTGGAAGTAAATACTTCAATTACAAACAGTTTTTCAGCATTGTACTCTTTGCCACTGTAAACGCACATTACCAATTCATTTATGTTCATGTGGGGTGTCAAGGAAGGATATCTGACGGAGGCGTCTTTAGACATACCGCATTTGGGAAGTCTATACTGGACCATACGCTACATTTACCTGAACCTGAACCACTTCCCGGAAGAGAAACGAGAGTACCATATGTTTTTCTTGCTGATGATGCATTTCCATTGACTGAAAATATCTGTAAACCATATTCTTCTGATCTAAATATAGGTTCTCCTAAACGTGTTTGTAATTATAGAATATCTAGAGCACGAAGAGTAGTGGAAAATACTTTTGGTTTATTAGCGTCCGTTTTTCGGATCTTGCATAAAACAATTGATCTCAATGTGGAAAATACAAAAAAAGTTGTAATGGCTTGTGCGTATTTACACAATTTTTTACGCAGAAGTTCGCAGAGTCTAAACTTATATTCGCCACCTGGCGTTTTTGATAACGAAGATATTGATACTGGGAGAATAATCCCAGGAACATGGCGAAACAATGAACTTGTTCTGACAGGTCTATAAAGCATACCAAGAAATTCAAGTGCAACGGCAAAAGAAGTTAGAGATGAATTTATGAACTACTTCATGAGTGACCAAGGAAGGTTGCCATGGCAAGACATGTATTTGAATGTAAACACAATATAAAAATGAAATACACTGTAAACTGTAAATACAAACTCACCTTGTTTATTGTGTTTTCACTGTCCATCCCTGTGTCTGGAATGTCCCGAGATAGTATGAAACTCACAGCGTCGTAGGCAAACCATTTAACTGTTTTACTACCCGCACTTCCGCTGCTCTTATGCATTCCTTTGTCTGGAATGTCCCGAGATAGTATGAAACTCACAGCGTCGTAGGCAAACCATTTAACTGTTTTACTACCCGCACTTCCGCTGCTCTTATGCATTCCTTTGTCTGGAATGTCCCGAGATAGTATGAAACTCACAGCGTCGTAGGCAAACCATTTAACTGTTTTACTACCCGCACTTCCGCTGCTCTTATGCATTCCTTTGTCTGGAATGTCCCGAGATAGTATGAAACTCACAGCGTCGTAGGCAAACCATTTAACTGTTTTACTACCCGCACTTCCGCTGCTCTTATGCATTCCTTTGTCTGGAATGTCCCGAGATAGTATGAAACTCACAGCGTCGTAGGCAAACCATTTAACTGTTTTACTACCCGCACTTCCGCTGCTCTTATGCATTCCTTTGTCTGGAATGTCCCGAGATAGTATGAAACTCACAGCGTCGTAGGCAAACCATTTAACTGTTTTACTACCCGCACTTCCGCTGCTCTTATGCATTCCTTTGTCTGGAATTTCCCGAGATAGTATGAAACTCACAGCGTCGTAGGCAAACCATTTAACTGTTTTACTACCCGCACTTCCGCTGCTCTTATGCATTCCTTTGTCTGGAATTTCCCGAGATAGTATGAAACTCACAGCGTCGTAGGCAAACCATTTAACTGTTTTACTACCCGCACTTCCGCTGCTCTTATGCATTCCTTTGTCTGGAATGTCCCGAGATAGTATGAAACTCACAGCGTCGTAGGCAAACCATTTAACTGTTTTACTACCCGCACTTCCGCTGCTCTTATGCATTCCTTTGTCTGGAATGTCCCGAGATAGTATGAAACTCACAGCGTCGTAGGCAAACCATTTAACTGTTTTACTACCCGCACTTCCGCTGCTCTTATGCATTCCTTTGTCTGGAATGTCCCGAGATAGTATGAAACTCACAGCGTCGTAGGCAAACCATTTAACTGTTTTACTACCCGCACTTCCGCTGCTCTTATGCATTCCTTTGTCTGGAATGTCCCGAGATAGTATGAAACTCACAGCGTCGTAGGCAAACCATTTAACTGTTTTACTACCCGCACTTCCGCTGCTCTTATGCATTCCTTTGTCTGGAATGTCCCGAGATAGTATGAAACTCACAACGTCGTAGGCAAACCATTTAACTGTTTTACTACCCGCACTTCCGCTGCTCTTATGCATTCCTTTGTCTGGAATGTCCCGAGATAGTATGAAACTCACAGCGTCGTAGGCAAACCATTTAACTGTTTTACTACCCGCACTTCCGCTGCTCTTATGCATTCCTTTGTCTGGAATGTCCCGAGATAGTATGAAACTCACAGCGTCGTAGGCAAACCATTTAACTGTTTTACTACCCGCACTTCCGCTGCTCTTATGCATTCCTTTGTCTGGAATGTCCCGAGATAGTAAGAAACTCACAGCGTCGTAGGCAAACCATTTAACTGTTTTACTACCCGCACTTCCGCTGCTCTTATGCATTCCTGTGTCTGGAATGTCCCGAGATAGTATGAAACTCACAGCGTCGTAGGCAAACCATTTAACTGTTTTACTACCCGCACTTCCGCTGCTCTTATGCATTCCTTTGTCTGGAATGTCCCGAGATAGTATGAAACTCACAGCGTCGTAGGCAAACCATTTAACAGTTTTACTACCCGCACTTCCGCTGCTCTTATGCATTCCTTTGTCTGGAATGTCCCGAGATAGTATGAAACTCACAGCGTCGTAGGCAAACCATTTAACTGTTTTACTACCCGCACTTCCGCTGCTCTTATGCATTCCTGTGTCTGGAATGTCCCGAGATAGTATGAAACTCACAGCGTCGTAGGCAAACCATTTAACTGTTTTACTACCCGCACTTCCGCTGCTCTTATGCATTCCTTTGTCTGGAATGTCCCGAGATAGTATGAAACTCACAGCGTCGTAGGCAAACCATTTAACTGTTTTACTACCCGCACTTCCGCTGCTCTTATGCATTCCTGTGTCTGGAATGTCCCGAGATAGTATGAAACTCACACCGTCGTAGGCAAACCATTTAACTGTTTTACTACCCGCACTTCCGCTGCTCTTATGCATTCCTTTGTCTGGAATGTCCCGAGATAGTATGAAACTCACAGCGTCGTAGGCAAACCATTTAACTGTTTTACTGCCCGCACTTCCGCTGCTCTTATGCATTCCTTTGTCTGGAATGTCCCGAGATAGTATGAAACTCACAGCGTCGTAGGCAAACCATTTAACTGTTTTACTACCCGCACTTCCGCTGCTCTTATGCATTCCTTTGTCTGGAATGTCCCGAGATAGTATGAAACTCACAGCGTCGTAGGCAAACCATTTAACTGTTTTACTACCCGCACTTCCGCTGCTCTTTGCATTCCTTTGTCTGGAATGTCCCGAGATAGTATGAAACTCACAGCGTCGTAGGCAAACCATTTAACTGTTTTACTACCCGCACTTCCGCTGCTCTTATGCATTCCTGTGTCTGGAATGTCCCGAGATAGTATGAAACTCACAGCGTCGTAGGCAAACCATTTAACTGTTTTACTACCCGCACTTCCGCTGCTCTTATGCATTCCTTTGTCTGGAATGTCCCGAGATAGTATGAAACTCACAGCGTCGTAGGCAAACCATTTAACTGTTTTACTACCCGCACTTCCGCTGCTCTTATGCATTCCTGTGTCTGGAATGTCCCGAGATAGTATGAAACTCACAGCGTCGTAGGCAAACCATTTAACTGTTTTACTACCCGCACTTCCGCTGCTCTTATGGATTCCTTTGTCTGGAATGTCCCGAGATAGTATGAAACTCACAGCGTCGTAGGCAAACCATTTAACTGTTTTACTACCCGCACTTCCGCTGCTCTTATGCATTCCTGTGTCTGGTATGTCCCGAGATAGTATGAAACTCACAGCGTCGTAGGCAAACCATTTAACTGTTTTACTACCCGCACTTCCGCTGCTCTTATGCATTCCTGTGTCTGGAATGTCCCGAGATAGTATGAAACTCACAGCGTCGTAGGCAAACCATTTAACTGTTTTACTACCCGCACTTCCGCTGCTCTTATGCATTCCTGTGTCTGGAATGTCCCGAGATAGTATGAAACTCACAGCGTCGTAGGCAAACCATTTAACTGTTTTACTACCCGCACTTCCGCTGCTCTTATGCATTCCTTTGTCTGGAATGTCCCGAGATAGTATGAAACTCACAGCGTCGTAGGCAAACCATTTAACTGTTTTACTACCCGCACTTCCGCTGCTCTTATGCATTCCTTTGTCTGGAATGTCCCGAGATAGTATGAAACTCACAGCGTCGTAGGCAAACCATTTAACTGTTTTACTACCCGCACTTCCGCTGCTCTTATGCATTCCTTTGTCTGGAATGTCCCGAGATAGTATGAAACTCACAGCGTCGTAGGCAAACCATTTAACTGTTTTACTACCCGCACTTCCGCTGCTCTTATGCATTCCTTTGTCTGGAATGTCCCGAGATAGTATGAAACTCACAGCGTCGTAGGCAAACCATTTAACTGTTTTACTACCCGCACTTCCGCTGCTCTTATGCATTCCTTTGTCTGGAATGTCCCGAGATAGTATGAAACTCACAGCGTCGTAGGCAAACCATTTAACTGTTTTACTACCCGCACTTCCGCTGCTCTTATGCATTCCTTTGTCTGGAATGTCCCGACATAGTATGAAACTCACAGCGTCGTAGGCAAACCATTTAACTGTTTTACTACCCGCACTTCCGCTGCTCTTATGCATTCCTGTGTCTGGAATGTCCCGAGATAGTATGAAACTCACAGCGTCGTAGGCAAACCATTTAACTGTTTTACTACCCGCACTTCCGCTGCTCTTATGCATTCCTTTGTCTGGAATGTCCCGAGATAGTATGAAACTCACAGCGTCGTAGGCAAACCATTTAACTGTTTTACTACCCGCACTTCCGCTGCTCTTATGCATTCCTTTGTCTGGAATGTCCCGAGATAGTATGAAACTCACAGCGTCGTAGGCAAACCATTTAACTGTTTTACTACCCGCACTTCCGCTGCTCTTATGCATTCCTTTGTCTGGAATGTCCCGAGATAGTAAGAAACTCACAGCGTCGTAGGCAAACCATTTAACTGTTTTACTACCCGCACTTCCGCTGCTCTTATGCATTCCTGTGTCTGGAATGTCCCGAGATAGTATGAAACTCACAGCGTCGTAGGCAAACCATTTAACTGTTTTACTACCCGCACTTCCGCTGCTCTTATGCATTCCTGTGTCTGGAATGTCCCGAGATAGTATGAAACTCACAGCGTCGTAGGCAAACCATTTAACTGTTTTACTACCCGCACTTCCGCTGCTCTTATGCATTCCTTTGTCTGGAATGTCCCGAGATAGTATGAAACTCACAGCGTCGTAGGCAAACCATTTAACTGTTTTACTACCCGCACTTCCGCTGCTCTTATGCATTCCTGTGTCTGGAATGTCCCGAGATAGTATGAAACTCACAGCGTCGTAGGCAAACCATTTAACTGTTTTACTACCCGCACTTCCGCTGCTCTTATGCATTCCTTTGTCTGGAATGTCCCGAGATAGTATGAAACTCACAGCGTCGTAGGCAAACCATTTAACTGTTTTACTACCCGCACTTCCGCTGCTCTTATGCTTTCCTTTGTCTGGAATGTCCCGAGATAGTATGAAACTCACAGCGTCGTAGGCAAACCATTTAACTGTTTTACTACCCGCACTTCCGCTGCTCTTATGCATTCCTGTGTCTGGAATGTCCCGAGATAGTATGAAACTCACAGCGTCGTAGGCAAACCATTTAACTGTTTTACTACCCGCACTTCCGCTGCTCTTATGCATTCCTTTGTCTGGAATGTCCCGAGATAGTATGAAACTCACAGCGTCGTAGGCAAACCATTTAACTGTTTTACTACCGGCACTTCCGCTGCTCTTATGCATTCCTTTGTCTGGAATGTCCCGAGATAGTATGAAACTCACAGCGTCGTAGGCAAACCATTTAACTGTTTTACTACCCGCACTTCCGCTGCTCTTATGCATTCCTGTGTCAGGAATGTCCCGAGATAGTATGAAACTCACAGCGTCGTAGGCAAACCATTTAACTGTTTTACTACCCGCACTTCCGCTGCTCTTATGCATTCCTTTGTCTGGAATGTCCCGAGATAGTATGAAACTCACAGCGTCGTAGGCAAACCATTTAACTGTTTTACTACCCGCACTTCCGCTGCTCTTATGCATTCCTGTGTCTGGAATGTCCCGAGATAGTATGAAACTCACAGCGTCGTAGGCAAACCATTTAACTGTTTTACTACCCGCACTTCCGCTGCTCTTATGCATTCCTTTGTCTGGAATGTCCCGAGATAGTATGAAACTCACAGCGTCGTAGGCAAACCATTTAACTGTTTTACTACCCGCACTTCCGCTGCTCTTATGCATTCCTGTGTCTGGAATGTCCCGAGATAGTATGAAACTCACAGCGTCGTAGGCAAACCATTTAACTGTTTTACTACCCGCACTTCCGCTGCTCTTATGGATTCCTTTGTCTGGAATGTCCCGAGATAGTATGAAACTCACAGCGTCGTAGGCAAACCATTTAACTGTTTTACTACCCGCACTTCCGCTGCTCTTATGGATTCCTTTGTCTGGAATGTCCCGAGATAGTATGAAACTCACAGCGTCGTAGGCAAACCATTTAACTGTTTTACTACCCGCACTTCCGCTGCTCTTATGCATTCCTGTGTCTGGAATGTCCCGAGATAGTATGAAACTCACAGCGTCGTAGGCAAACCATTTAACTGTTTTACTACCCGCACTTCCGCTGCTCTTATGCATTCCTGTGTCTGGAATGTCCCGAGATAGTATGAAACTCACAGCGTCGTAGGCAAACCATTTAACTGTTTTACTACCCGCACTTCCGCTGCTCTTATGCATTCCTTTGTCTGGAATGTCCCGAGATAGTATGAAACTCACAGCGTCGTAGGCAAACCATTTAACTGTTTTACTACCCGCACTTCCGCTGCTCTTATGCATTCCTTTGTCTGGAATGTCCCGAGATAGTATGAAACTCACAGCGTCGTAGGCAAACCATTTAACTGTTTTACTACCCGCACTTCCGCTGCTCTTATGCATTCCTTTGTCTGGAATGTCCCGAGATAGTATGAAACTCACAGCGTCGTAGGCAAACCATTTAACTGTTTTACTACCCGCACTTCCGCTGCTCTTATGCATTCCTGTGTCTGGAATGTCCCGAGATAGTATGAAACTCACAGCGTCGTAGGCAAACCATTTAACTGTTTTACTACCCGCACTTCCGCTGCTCTTATGCATTCCTTTGTCTGGAATGTCCCGAGATAGTATGAAACTCACAGCGTCGTAGGCAAACCATTTAACTGTTTTACTACCCGCACTTCCGCTGCTCTTATGCATTCCTTTGTCTGGAATGTCCCGAGATAGTATGAAACTCACAGCGTCGTAGGCAAACCATTTAACTGTTTTACTACCCGCACTTCCGCTGCTCTTATGCATTCCTTTGTCTGGAATGTCCCGAGATAGTATGAAACTCACAGCGTCGTAGGCAAACCATTTAACTGTTTTACTACCCGCACTTCCGCTGCTCTTATGCATTCCTTTGTCTGGAATGTCCCGAGATAGTATGAAACTCACAGCGTCGTAGGCAAACCATTTAACTGTTTTACTACCCGCACTTCCGCTGCTCTTATGCATTCCTGTGTCTGGAATGTCCCGAGATAGTACGACACTCATAGCGTCGTAGGCAAACCATTTAACTGTTTTACTACCCGCACTTCCGCTGCTCTTATGCATTCCTGTGTCTGGAATGTCCCGAGATAGTATGAAACTCACTGCGTCGTAGGCAAACCATTTAACTGTTTTACTACCCGCACTTCCGCTGCTCTTATGCATTCCTGTGTCTGGAATGTCCCGAGATAGTATGAAACTCACAGCGTCGTAGGCAAACCATTTAACTGTTTTACTACCCGCACTTCCGCTGCTCTTATGCATTCCTGTGTCTGGAATGTCCCGAGATAGTATGAAACTCACAGCGTCGTAGGCAAACCATTTAACTGTGCTAACACGGTCTTGCGCGTAGATTTTACATTCGAGGGGCAAGAACCCAGACAAACCCCCCTCATAGCCGGCCTTGACAAGTACCGTCCACGATCAGGTGATTCTTGGAAACGGCCTCGGCAAATACTGTACTACAACTGCCAAGTACGAGCATGCCGTTGTAACGGGAACTAAATTAACATAAATGTTCCGTTCTGGACCGGACCACAAGGCAGGTGCTCCTACCGGTAACTCGGTACTTGTAACCCAGAGGACCTTTCTGACGCGCATCCCCTCAGCTCTGACGGCGTTCAGCCGTTGTTAGGTCTTTCAACCCCCACTCACAGGTAAGAAAGATTCATTTTATTTTACATTATTTTGTAGTTTAGTTGTATATTTCTAATCTTATATGTTGTGCCTAATATTTGTATGATTTATATCGTTACGAAAAGTTTTCTTATAACCGTAGTTATGTAGGCCTATATATTGCTAATACAGTGGAACTCGCAAATAACGAGAACTCGGATGTAACGAGCAACAAGTGCGAGATTTGTTTGGTTTTATATCTTAGTTATGATAATTAAACTCGCTTTTAACGAGTAGGAACGCATTGGAGACTTGGTTATAACGGGCATTATACCGCAGGCTTGTTCATGGATTAAGGTCTGAAAACGTTGGTTACAATACAGCAGTTTAAACATTCGTTTCAAATCATTAATGCAATTTAGTGAAACTACTAATGTAAGTGACGAATTCGTGGAATATTTAAATAAATTACAAAACTGTTTTGATATCTACATATACAAAATTACTAAACAAACAAAATTACTAAACAAACAAAAATCGACGACTATTTTAAGGTTATTTAAGTTTTGTGTGCGAAATATAATTTTGGCGATTCCGTTTAGAACGAAGAAAAGAAGACAAATAAATTAGAGTGAGTTTTCTTGTAATTTAAAAATAAATATTGTACATGTAGCGTAGAAATTTTTGCGTTTTTTGCCAGATAGTCGGCTGATTTTTCGTAAGTTTTTACTACACAGTTACTTTTACTATATTTCGCAAATGCACTACACGCCAATATTCAGCAAAGAATGTTAGCGTGTAAAAAACGTTTAAAGTTTAAATTGCACTTTTAAGCGTAGAATGTGAGACATGTCAAAATTTTATTGGGCAAAACCTCTTCTATAGTAGACTTTTTTTGTTGTTGTGTGTCCGATAATCACGGTATAAAAATTTAGGCTTGCGAGTCGACAACTCGGATGTAGCGAGCACATTTGTCCGGTCCCCTTGAATATCGTTATAAGCAAGTTGTACTGTATTTTTTATAATGTTTTATTGTAAGCTGTTTTATGTTGTTTAGCTTCTGAGGAGGATCCCAGATACCAAGGATCAAAACGTCAAGCAAGAAAACTATTACGATGAAAGCAGTCCGAACAGAGGATTTACCCGTAGTATGGTCATACGATAGGTTAATAATATTACGATGAAAGCAGTGCGAATAGAGGGTTTACCCGTTATATCTGTAGTATGGTCATACGATAGGTTAATAATTTTCGTATTCAGTTATTTCAGTAGAACAGCTGAAAGGATAATATGGAAGGATAAGACATGTAAAAGCACAAATGTTATGCTTTTTGGGCAAGGGAACGATGTGGGATGACAGTGAAGAACAGACCAAGGGGAAGAGTAAACTGAAGACGGGGTGACACTAGAGACGCAAACCTGACGAAAGTCGCAACCGGCTGGTGAACACAGCGAGAAGACGTAAAGTCGCAACCGGCTGGTGAACACAGCGAGAAGACGTAAAGTCGCAACCGGCTGGTGAACACAGCGAGAAGACGTAAAGTCGCAACCGGCTGGTGAACACAGCGAGAAGACGTAAAGTCGCAACCGGCTGGTGAACACAGCGAGAAGACGTAAAGTCGCAACCGGCTGGTGAACACAGCGAGAAGACATAAAGTCGCAACCGGCTGGTGAACACAGCGAGAAGACGTAAAGTCGCAACCGGCTGGTGAACACAGCGAGAAGACGTAAAGTCGCAACCGGCTGGTGAACACAGCGAGAAGACGTAAAGTCGCAACCGGCTGGTGAACACAGCGAGAAGACGTAAAGTCGCAACCGGCTGGTGAACACAGCGAGAAGACATAAAGTCGCAACCGGCTGGTGAACACAGCGGGAAGACGTAAAGTCGCAACCGGCTGGTGAACACAGCGAGAAGACGTAAAGTCGCAACCGGCTGGTGAACACAGCGAGAAGACGTAAAGTCGCAACCGGCTGGTGAACACAGCGAGAAGACGTAAAGTCGCAACCGGCTGGTGAACACAGCGAGAAGACGTAAAGTCGCAACCGGCTGGTGAACACAGCGAGAAGACGTAAAGTCGCAACCGGCTGGTGAACACAGCGAGAAGACGTAAAGTCGCAACCGGCTGGTGAACACAGCGAGAAGACGTAAAGTCGCAACCGGCTGGTGAACACAGCGGGAAGACGTAAAGTCGCAACCGGCTGGTGAACACAGCGAGAAGACGTAAAGTCGCAACCGGCTGGTGAACACAGCGAGAAGACGTAAAGTCGCAACCGGCTGGTGAACACAGCGAGAAGACGTAAAGTCGCAACTTTCTGGTGAACACAGCGAGAAGACATCAAACGTTTAGCGAACAAAGTGATGCACTCCTGCCACAAGACGTTCAGTATCAGTATTCTGTGAATGTATGGTGTATAAACAAATATAACCCGGATGGTACAGACCCAGTTACAGCCCCTTATTTTAAGTGCACTCGTAACCGGGTATACTTACCATGTGTGTGTGTGTGTGTGTGTGTGTGTGTGTGTGTGTGTGTGTGTTCGTTGGGCTGTAAAATTTAGTTTTGTAAAGTATTTAGTAATATAGTTAAAAACGTAGCCAATGAAATGTAGAAAATAATAAATACATAAAAAACGTTAAAATTAAAAGTAAACATTTGAAAACATTAGAAGAATGCATAAACAATAGAAAATTAAGTAGCCTAAATGAAGTTTAAAAATAATCAATAGAAAATAATTGTGAATCGACAAGGCAGTATAACTGCTTTATTTCACCTGTCATTATAAGCGATATCAGTTTTTAAATTGCATTAGTACTTTTACAGGGAAAAACGTAAATTTTGCTATTTTCTTTCATCTTTAATTTAAAGAAGCGTAACTTCGGCACATTAGGTATAAAAAGTCAATCCGTCTCAAAATAGATTACTCACCTCATACGCGCTTCTTATTCATATTTCAGAGAGTAGGCCAATATTTTCAACTGCGTTAGTAGAAATTTTCCTCTCTCGTGGCTTCCACTGATCCCGACTTCCCACTACAACCTGCGCGCTGCGTCATGTCTGTTTAATTTGACAGTAAATTCATCAATTTTGAGGCACATTATACACTACAGACGCTACTACTATTATAAAGATATCTCCGTTTCTTGATTTTTTTAATAATTTTGTATGTTTTGATCCAAAATTTTTGCATACAAAAAGCATACTTATTTTTTTTTTACATTTTTTTTTGTCAGTGAAACTATATAGTTCTAGTTATATTATTTGGTGCTCTGCCCTAAGGCAGGTCTTCAAATGGTAAAAGCTCTCCAAGCTGTCCTATCGCATGCCAGCCTTTTCGTTTCTTCGTAACACCCTCTGATTTTAATGTTATCTATTAACTTCATTCTTCTACGCCCTCTTCTTTTTTCTCCTTCTGTGACACCCTCCATGGCAGTTGTAAGCAAGCAGTCTCTTCTTAAACAATGACCTAACCAATTCCTTTTCCTATTTTCTATTACCTTCAGGATTCTTATCTCTTCCCCTGTTCTTCTTAAAACTTCATCATTCCTTACTTTATCAACCCACCTCACTTTTTCCATTGCTCGCGAAACCCACATCTCAAATGCTTCTAATCTTTTCTCATCCTCCTTCCTCAATGTCCATGTCTCTGCACCATCTAAAGCAACGATCCACACATAAAATTTGGCCAACTTTTTTCTTAAATTCTTTTTAATTTTGCCACACAGCAGTCTTTTCTTCCCATTAAATGCCTTTTTCGCTACAGTAATTCTTGCTCTAATTTCACGAGTGCAGGATATATCTTCACTTATTAAGCTTCCAAGATATTTAAACAACTCCACCTGTTGTATTTTGTCTTGCCCTATCTTTATGTTTGCCGTTTTGCCTCCTCTGCTAATCACCATACACTTAGTTATTCCTCGCATACTAAATTCAAATCTCTTATCATTTCATTCATTGTTTCTCCCTTTTCTGCAAAAACAGCCATGTATAGTTCTAGTAGTATAGTTATATCTCCACTAACCCAATATCCACAAAAATCAGCTTGATAATTCACTTGGTTTCTGAAATAATGGGTCATTTATCTAAAAGAGATTTTCAGAAAAACGCGTTTGAAGTTTTAAAACAGATGTTTATTGTTCTCCCTAATTTAAAATAGTCCAGCTCCATACTCGGGGTCTTCAGTTACGTCCACTTGGTACTTTAGTTGTTTCTTCACGTTTTTAGTCGACTGTGTAAACTTTTCCGTCAATTCATCTACTGCTGTCTCTGCCTCAAAGGTTTGTTGTTGCAAGTCAATTTGTTTCATTGGCTCAACCATATTTGATCCTGGTTTGATCCCTAATTTTTTTAAGACTTGACACTTACTAATATTACCTTCTTTGAAGGTCAACACAGAATCGTGTATATCCAAAACCAAAGTATCCAGTCAACAAATATATTTTTTTGATAATCTATTCCAAATCAAATGGGTTAGCAACTCCTTTGCATTCTGTGTACTACCATGAAGACATTTTTTAAACAAATTAGGATGATAAATTACCTTATTTCAAATCCGTCCTGTGATTTCGCTGCGTTGTTTTTGTTGTTACGCGTTTCGGGAACTATGTCCCATCATCAGACGTATCACTCGGGAAGAGATCGTCAAATATTAAAATTCATAAAAGTGCATTATTTAAACACGTGTCCGACTCGGTGCGCACCGTGTAACGTTCGGTTGGATACTGAATATTTGGACTTCGAGTTATTGCCAGGTTGTTTATCTCAAGCAAATGCAACGCGGTGTCGTACAGTGGGTTGGATTTAAAATTCAATTTATCATTCAGTATGCCATCATGGTTGTTCGTGCTGTTATAACTTTTGTATATTTCAAACTCCTCCAATGCGTCCATGTAGTGACCCTTGTTACAGTAATGTAAAGGTATAAGATTATACCTTAAATCCGTGTAAGTATGGTTGTTTGAAATCAAATGGCGTGCGTAATTTGACTTAATGTTTTCAAAGTGAATATATGTTATTTGAATGTTTACGTGGTGTGTGTTCTTGAAATCTTTTGATGAAAGGTCTCCCTGTCTGGCCAATATAGAAACTATCACAGTCGTTACAAATTAGTTTATATATGCCCGTTTTTATCTCCAAGTGGGTTTGAATATTTGGGCGAACTAATTTCCATAGACTATTATTAGTTTTGAAAGTAGTAGTATTCAGGTTTGGACTTCTTATATTGGTGCTTTCTGAGGATGTTGTCAATCATTGAACTGTTGTAACCATTGGCTACTGCTATATGTTTTATTGTATTGAGCTCATCGTTGAAATCCTCAATGTCAAGGGGTATCGTTAATAATCTGTGTATGAAGCTATTGTATGCTGCTATTTTTTGTGAAAAGGGATGATGCGAGTCGGCGTGTATAGTTACATCAGTAGTGGTCGGTTTTCTATATATTTTAAATTTCAGATTATCTATGTGTCTAATGACAGTTAAATCTAAGAAATTTAGCCTATTATCGGTTTCGGTCTCCAGAGTGAATTGGATATTACAGTTTATGTTATTCATGGTATTTTTTAGACTATTTAGGCCTATTTGGCGTAAAGTGCCATTAAAGATTAAAAATGTGTCATCTACATAATGTTTAAATTAGGATGACTCAGATCAGCAAATATTGGGTTGTAACCATTTGTGTTAATACAAATTTTTCCTTTGTAAACATAAAACGATTTGTTGTAAGAGAGTTATAGATTTGTATAAGTGGTAATGTTATCAGCACGTTTGACAGAACATTCCCTACGATTCTTTTAAAAATAATAAAACATTTATTATCAAGCGCATTCACATAAATATGGTATAAAATTACTCAGAAAATATTAAAGATTTTTTAAAGACAAAAAACCAAAAATCAATTTTTGGGTCAATTTGCCGGTTACGAGTGCCTTTAAAGAAGTATTAATAATTTATAAGAAATAGAAGATTCAGAAAGTACGTTAACAGTATGTACTGTGTATGTACACAAATGCGCGTCATTCGATAAACACACGTTTTGACAGTCTTACATTGTTTTACACTCATCCTTGGTCAGTGTGCTAGACAATTTTGCGAGTATCTCGTCGCGATAAAATTAAACATTACTCGTGTCCTCTCTGTGGCTTGGCAGTAGAGTGTAATGAGCTTCATTGTTTCCGATCGTGAAGATTCATTGTTTCCTGCGGCGCTCGCTGATGATGAAACGCACTTCTGAAACTTGGCAACGACCGCTGGCGTCAATAAATAAACAAACAAACGTCTTCCTTACACAGGAAGTGGATGTCAAATCACAACACATTTCTGAGACATGTTTGTCCGCATTGTTTCAGATATTTATTAGAATCTTTCTGCATTATCCCAAGGTCTATAACGTTGGGCTGTCGATTCGTTTGCAGTAATCTTCTCTGTTTGACAGTTCTTCTTTATACTATTTACTTTCCTCATCGTAATTAGTATTTTTTAGATAATAAAATCATTAAATTTAAGTGAGGTTAAAAACTGTTGATTGAAACTTTTTAAGCGAATTGTCTCTGTAGTATACTTTTGTATCCTAAGTTAATAAATTTAAGAAAATTACAAACCGATTTGAAACCAGTTTTATTAATTTACTGCATAATATAATGATAAAACTTGCCAACACGTCGCTCACCAACCGTTGGGAGGGGGGAGACGTGAAGCCCATTACAGCCCCGGAATGTCCAGCAACCGATCGACGGAATCGGAAGATGGGAAGAAACCCATCTTACAGTATAAATTCCACGTGGTAAAAGTTGATCTGCTTACGTTCGCATAGGAATCCACTCCAAGGTTGTGGTAACCAATCCCTTCGGCGGAGTGGATCGGTAAGCAAACGAGAGATGGGGGTTCTGTCACAGCAGTCTGGGCCCTGGCTTGCCAGGATAGTGGACATCGGCAGCAGGATGTGCATCTAGTGTGGAGGCGTGGGAGGCTGTAGTAGCCTAACGGCTGCACACATGGGTTGAGTCAGTTAGCCTACTGCGACCGGGCAGAAAGAGCTCGTCAGCTGAGGTGAAAGCAACTCTCTAGGAGAATAGCACACCGAAATAACAGTTCCTGGTCCTTCAGGTTGGGGGTTGGATCGGAGAATTCACATATACCATCCGTCAAACTCTTTTGTGTGCAGAAACCTATCAGTTTCTCAGCCAGTCAGTTGTCTGCACTTGACCGGGACAACTGGCGTGTCAGGTTAAAGGAGGCCTTGACTCAGTAATGGGTTGTCGCTGAAGAAGAAGAAGAAGAAGACGTTCGCATAGAACACTGCAGTGGTTGCAAAGAATACAGATCCGCAAAGGAGACTTAACGCAATGGATCAAGTAAAGAACAGCGATTACAACATGAAGATTAATTAAGAAAAAACTAAGATACCAGCGTGTAGTCGAAATGTAGAGAATCCAGTGCGAATAATTCTTGGAAATAACGTTCTCTAGGATGTGAAAGAATACAGTCGTCTGGGAAGCAATGTTACAAGTCATGAGTGAAGCTGTAAGGTGCTACGGAAGGTTGCTCAATATAAGCTGGAGGGAGAAGATTACTAATGAAGAGCACAGAAGACGGAAGCTTCCTACGAAATTTAAAGTATAGAAGAGATAAGTTAATAGGGCATGTACTGTAACACGATGAGCTAGGGAAGAGAATAATTGAAGAAAAAATAGAAGGGAGATGTCATCGAGGAGGGGACCGTTCAGACTACATGAGACAGATTATGGATGCACTGAAACTGGAGACGAAAGCAGATAGGCGAGAGGAGGGGGCGAGCAAACTGCGGGCTGTTAACACGGAGAGACAGAGAGGGGGAGAGCTTTCTACCCTACATTGGCCTTATCCTGCCCCTTCTGCCTTATAGTCTAGCTCAGCGGGTCTCAATTGTGAAGCGCGACCCTCCCTCCACAGGGCAGGTACTTCGGGAAAAAAGAATAAATTTGTTCAGTTTGATGTATACTTTTTTAAAGTTGTTTATTAAAATTATGTTTAATGAAATACTAAAACCAATTGATATACTAGTTCATAAAGTTGACTTTACGTGAAACCGTTTTTGCGCAACATCAGAATATACTTGTGCTTAAAAATAGGCCTAGACATTACGTACGTTATATATAACTCGTATTATGTCAAGACAACGTTTTACTAAATAGCCTTCCATCATATTGGCGTTACTTGGGAAATCTTAGCAGATCTTGAACGCAGTGGTTTTCCTCTGTCTTCTGCATCCTAATGCCCTTGACGATGTGTCATTCATTCGCCTTTGGGGTCCATTTCTCACTCCAAGGGGAAGAGGGAGCGGATGAAAATCTACTCGTCCGCCCATCAAGGAGACCTTTGGGCTGAGCTAGAAGTGAGGCCGTTGGAGTCACCAAAGATGGACGAAGCAAGAGAGAAATAAAATGCAGGATCGTTCAAGAAAAAACAGCATTCGACAATAAGAAACGTTTGTTTACAGCTAATATCATCGGCGGATAACAAGGAAGAGGTTACTGGAGGCATTTGTTTCCCCTGTACAAGTGTAAAACCTGGACGACAGGACACGAAACTAAGAGGAAAGGAGATTAATGTCTGTTGAACTACGCTACTATGTACTTCGGAAGAATGATGAGGCTTGACTGGCTGAAGAGACAGAGTGACAGACGAAGACGTTTCCCGAAGAGCAGGAGAACATAATGCCTTGTGGGAGCGTATAACATCTAGGAGGGACCAAGTAAATGGACATATTCTGAGTCGCGATTTTTGAGTTTAATGTCACCCAGGAGACAGAAAAACTATCAGCTGAAAATGTTAACTATGAGGGTGAAGTCAAAAACAAAAGGAAAATTTTTCTATCCCTCCCGATCAGGTAGGGGGCAGCACTGATTGCTTTGTTGTAAATTATAACCTCGTAGTGGCCATTAATTGGAAGTATTGTTTCATTATTAGCGGTTTAAAATTGTGTTTAAAAGTTAATTTGAAAGAACTCCTACATTGCCCGACTGCGCCAAAGAAGAAAGGCGAAAAGTGGTACGTTTTCTAAACTAAGAGGTTAGCGAGGGGAGGGGAGGGGAATCCTGCAGAGATTATTCGTAGCAATATGAAGAGAGAATGTTTGAGCGGTAGCAAGATACACGAGTGGATGGATGTCTCTCTTGATCAACAATGGGTAGGCAATTCCATGCATGATAACAATATCAAAGTGATTAAACAAATGAGTCATCGCAATCGGCAAATTAAAATTGATGAAGATGAAAATGAGTTTAATACAAACCGTGGGTTAACATTTTCAATCATCCAAAAGACGTGGTAAACATTCAAAACGTGTGTTTTTGCTTCACGACACCGCATGAGCGTATACGACCAACAGAACAAGACTTTGCCTTCAAAATCTTTGTTTTCAGATGCTAAACCATCCGTCATATTAGTACTAACTTGTCTCCAAATTATTATTATTATATTTTTATCTATGAAAGAAGAACGATGAAGTCATTGTATTGGTACCCGCGTCACAATTATTATAATTAAAATTTAAAGTTTTTACCTTAATCCGTCTATGTGACCGCTTAATTTTGTCTTCTTTGTCTTCTTACGCGTTTCGGATTATGTTAATTCATCATCAGAGATTAAAAAAATTCGTCGGTTAAGACTTCGTTAAAACATTAAAAGTTACACTAAAAGACATTTAAGTATATATTCCACAAACACAGCGACGTACGCGGATGTGAGTGCGCACTCAATACTGGTTAGCGATGTACTGCACAGTTTATTGGAGTTTTAAATAAAACTGTGGAATATATACTTAAATGTCTTTTAGTGTAACTTTTAATGTTTTAACGAAGTCTTAACCGACGAATTTTTTTAATCTCTGATGATGGATTAACATAATCCGAAACGCGTAAGAAGACAAAGAAGACAAAATTAAGCGGTCACATAGACGGATTAAGGTAAAAACTTTAAATTTTAATTAGAACGATGAACTATGAACTATCGATTTGTCTGTGAACTATGAGGTGAACGATTTTTTTTTCAGATAAAGAGGTCACAGAAATGGTGCGAAATTGACTGCACACGAAACTAAAATATTTCTTCCAGGAAGGGCTTCAGAAGCTCGTTAAGAGATGGTCGTAAGAGCGCAGAATAGGAAGAAGTTGGGTGGAAAATAACACAGGTTTCATTTATGAAAACGGAGCTAAAAATAACCTGTTTAAAAATTTCCCTTCACTTTTGACTCAACCCTCGTATATAAGAGCATCAGGTAAACGTGTTATTCAAAATATTATTAATTTAAAAACGTTAATCAACTATTTTTAATGTTTTGTAAAGTGATACATGACTTCAAAGCAGTGTGACATGCTACTGTGCAAGAAATTACATAAGTAATCATCCGTCTGACAGGTCGCAGGTCTGAGTGTTTTATCGTTGCGGATGTGTACTCCACAGCCAGCTACGGTTAGACGGATCTTGACCCTCTTAAAAAAACTGTAGGTATTATATATGTGGTGCCAGGTAGAGGGGGTCCACCTGTCCTATTCGTGTCACGTACGAGTAGCCTTACTGTACAGCAATACACAGAGACTAACCGTGTGTTTGTTTATAAAGGAGAGTCAGAAAAGCATTTTGGAAAAATATCACTTTTTGAGAAAAAGGTTATGGCTTTTTTTTTCAAAATGCTCACTTTAAAGTGATATATGATTTATTAAAATCGGGTGGATAGTAAATATAGTGGAACTTGCTTATAACGAGATTCAATGGACCGGACAAATGTGCTCGTTAAAACCGGGTACTCGCTACATCCGAGTTGTCGACTCACAAGCCTACATTTTTATACGGTGATTATCGAACATACAACAAAAAATCTACTATAGAAGAGGCTTTGCACAATAAAATTTTGACATGTTTTACATTCCACGCTTACAAGTGAAATTTAGACTTTAAACATTTTTTAGACGCTAACATTCTTTGCTGAATATTGGCGTATAGTCCATTTGCGAAATATAGTAAAAGTAACTGTGTGGTAAAAACTTACCAAAAATCAGCCGGCTATCTGGCAAAAAAAAAACGCATAACTTTCCATGCCACATGTACAATATTTATTTTTAAATTACAAGAAAATTCACCCTAATTTATTTGTCTTTTTGTTCTCCGTTCTAAATGAAATCGTCAAAATTATATTTCGCACACAGAACTTACTTAACCTTAAAAAAATCATCTATTTTTGTTTGTTTAGTAATTTTGTATCTTTAGATATCAAAACAGTTTTATAATTTATTTAAATATTCCAGAAAGAAAATATCGGTATGGAGAACCATATATGACTTCCATGTTCTAAGATTTATATTTAAAATCATTTACGAAATAAAATGTTTCCATAGAAACTACTTCTTTCCACTTATTGCTTCAGCCTTAACCACAGTACTGTGGTCACTAACGTATACCACCACACGTTATCGCACTCGATTTTGACTGACGATGGCAGTCGATGGCACTGCCGAAACGTCTGGTTTTCAGAAAACATTGGACTACGGCCAAACAGCCCGGGAAGGAATTTTAACAACAAACTACTACTTTGTTGCCGATAACGTAGTACACATATACAAATTATCCCCTCCCCCTTCAACTATAATTTTCATTTATAGAAAATTACCCCCACCCCGTTCAACTAGCTTCTTCATTTATAGATATTTCATCTACGTTTCTACAACTGATTATTAAGATCTTCTTATCAGGATACTTTATTTATCAAAATTAAGTACTTTACTCTTGTTACAACAAAAAATGTTTCTGGTAAACTGGCCTTTCCCCGTAACCGATCTTAACCAAAATCAAAAGGCCTTGAGTCTTCTACAACTCAGGCACATGTGTAAAAAATTATTTGATTCTGTTTGAATTTACGGCAGTTATCGTTCGTCATGAAAATATTTCTCTTGTTACAACATAAAATGTTGCAGGTAAACTACCACTTTCCCTTAACTGATCTTCACCAAAATCAACAGGCCTTGAGCGCTCTACAATTTTGTGATGTATGCAAAAACTTATTTGATTATGTTTGAATTTACGGCAGTTATCGTTCGTCATAGAAAAAATTAACCTTGTTATCGCATAAAACGTTGCAGGTAAACTACTCCTTTCTCTTAACTGATCTTCACCAAAATCAACAGATCTTGGGAAAAGAGTGGGAGGAAGCATTGATAGTTCCTATTTTTAAGAAAGGTAACGCAAGAGATTGTAATAATTATAGGGGTATCAATCTGTTAAATACAACTGTAAAGGTTTATGAGCAGATAATTAATAATAAATTGGTCCCAATTTTAGAAAATAGTTTGGAGGAATCGCAGAGTGGCTTTAGATCAGGGAGAAGTGTGCAGGATCACATATTTACTCTGCAACAGATAGCTGAGAAGTCGATACAACAAGATAAATTGGTATGTTTGGCCTTTATTGATCTTGAGAAGGCTTTCGATAGTGTGCCTAGAACAAAAATATGGGAAAGTTTAAAAAATAGAGGAATAAGGAGTAAAATAATTAAGGTAGTACTGAGGTTATACAAAAATAACGTAAATTATGTAATTGGTAAAAATATGAGGTCGTTAGGATTTACAACAAATTATGGATTAAGACAAGGAGGTGGACTGAGTCCGACATTATTCAACTTGTATATGGACGACATTATTAAGAAGTCCTCACTGAAGGTTAAGAAAATGCATGTTGGATACAGGAACTTGCGAAGTATAGAAGTAGTAGAAGGGGCTTTTGCGGATGATGTAGTGCTAATGGCTACAAGTTAAAGGGCGTTACAGGGTAATTTGAATATATTGAATGAGGTTCTTCTGGAAAAAGGGATGAAAATAAATAAGACCAAAACAAAGGTAATTGTAATGGGGGAGAAAATAATAAATATAGAGATTGGAGGAGTGAAGATAGAACAAGTAAAACAATTTAAATATCTAGGGGTTATAGTAGATAGTAATGGGAATCAAGAAGCCGCATTAAATGAAAGAATTGAAAAGGCAATAAAAGTGTACTATGCATTAAACAATAGATTTATAAATAAGAAGGAGATCAAGAAAAAAGAAAATGAGTGTGTATAAAACAGTATATTGACCGGTTTTAACATACGGCTGTGAGACGTGGGTGCTATCCAAAAGCCAAAAAAGAAAAATCCAGGCGGCAGAAATGAAATGTCTTAGGAGAGTAGTAGGAGTAACAAGGAAGAATACAGTTATGAATACACAAATAAGAGAGGATCTAGAAATGATATCGATTCTGGATTTTATTGAACAGAGACAACTATGCTGGTGGGGACACATGCAGAGAATGGATAGTGATAGAATGGTAAAACAGGTTTGGGAGGCAAAATCAGTGGGGGGAGAAAGAAGAGAGGAAGACTGCGACTGACTTGGGATGAAATGATGAGAAACATTTTGAGAGAAAGAGGCTTGGGCTGGAGTGAAGCGAAGACATTGTCAATGGATAGAGTAAGATGGAAAAAATTTGTATATAGAGTGTAATTTAGTTAATGTAACCCGACACCAATATGGTATAAGGGTATTTTGATAATACATAAAAATGTTTTCATATCAGTAATCAGACTGGCTTTAAGAAATAAAAATATTGTACAAACGCAATTTTTATGTCATAACAAGTAAGGAGAAAAGGTTGTAAACTTAGCATAAATTCAAGACCCACTTAGATTTTTACAGACATACACAAAGTATTTAACAGTATAAGTGGACCTGTGTTATACAGATTTCAGAACAGAGAGCATTTTTGGGCAATTTAATGTTTATTATTTACTGTTTTATATTATTATTAATAATAACATTTTTTACAAGAATATTTTTTTAAATTATTTTGTGAATTACAGTGTTCTGATAGTATTCAACTATCATAATCAGATATAAAATTATATTGATAGTGATATAAAATATTATATATAATTTTATATCAGATGATGATAGTTGATTACTAACAAATCATTGTAATTCACAAAATAATAAAAAAGTATATTCTTGTAAAAAATGTTATTATTATTAATACAGTAATATAAAAGGAAAGCAAAACCTTTCTAGAAGTGTAAAAGTCCGCCATTATAGCACTGTGACCAGACCGGTGATCATGTGTGGAGTGGAAACAATGTGCTTTCAAAACTTGGAACCTCTTCTTAAAATTGAACGAAGAATTCTTCAAAAAATTAATAGCCCCAAGAAAATGGAGAATGGGTACAGGCATAGACCCAAAGAAGAGCTGTACAGGGATCTGGAACATATGGAAACGGCTTTCCGAAGCAAAAGACTGAGATTCCTTTTACAGTACATATGGTTTGGATGGATCGGTCCAAATTAAATAAACAAATTTTCAACTATATTTGCCAACTGTCCAGTCTAAACGGAGATACCAAACAACTCAAGGAGGAAATGATGAAACTGGGTATCTCTTTGAACGACTGTGTGGATAGAAATACATGCAGAAACAAAATTCAAAATCTTGAGGTTCTCTGCGGTGAGAAGAAGAGGAGAAAGGGGTGGACAGTGAAAAGGAAGGCGGCGCATTGTGTGCGAATGAGGGCCTTCTGGAGGAGAAGAAAAGGAAATGATATTCGCGTGGTCCACGGCTAGCCTGTTCGTGTAAAAAAAATAAATAAAATAATATAAAATACATATAGGGCCTACAAGAAAAGTATGAGCATTTATGAGTATATTTGCTGTTTGTATGATGGAAGGACTGCTACCTTAAATCATAATAGGCTATTAAAGTGATGAGAAACATTTCTAATAACAAAAGGGTGCGATGAGAGTGCCAAATGTCATCTACGTTTTTAAATTATTGTATTGATGAAGTATTTAGAGTATGTAAATATAAAGTAGAATTCCAAATTCAACTATAGGGAGGAGTATTTTTCACTTTTCAGTTTCATGGAGATAATAACGTTATCTTGTAGGCAAATGGGAATAATTATAAAAGCGGTTGTTATATTAATTCAAATATTTTAGCTCAATTTGGGTTATGGGTGTCTGTTCCAAAATGGAAAAAAATGACGTGTTAGATAAATCTTTAATGAAAAAATATTTTACTGGAAACAAATTACCGATAAAATCGGGCAATTTTATAGAACATGTTAAAGCATATGTGGAACATTACGTAAGATGTTTTAAGCATGAAAAGCGTTAAAACTGTACAAAGTAACAAATATTCTAGTAGCAACGTACGTTCTAGAGACGTTGGCTGTTACAAGGCAATACGAGCAGAAGGTAGTCGTCACGGGTTAGATGCTTTAAGAGTACTCTGAGTTACACACTTCAAAATAAGAAGACACTATGACATACGAAAATAGCTAAACCTCCGTCTGATAACATACGCCTTTGAGTGTCGAAATGAAAGAAAAGAAATTGTATTGGTCTTAATTTGAAATGATAATGGTAAACTCTAAAACTGGCCCTCGCTTTCTGTTACATCATCGTTACATAGTATTCAACACGTGTACACATAGGCCTGTACCAAGTAAATTAAAGATTACGGATATTTAAACTTAAATCTTACAAAATCATTTAAATTGAGTGCAATCATTGTCACAGATTAAATTGCTTCAGTGTTTAAAAACTTCTTACTTTTTTACACAATTAAGTATCAAACAGTTTTAAGTTAGCCTACTTATTTTGTAGTACAGCTCAACTTTTCGTTATTTGTCTTGTAACAGTTTGTTTATGTTTGGTGTCCAGGCACCTTCATAAGTAGTAAACCTGTCATTAAATCCATCCCATGAGAAATTTAAGGTTAGTTTGGTTTTCATTTCCATTTCATTATATGGTATAGAGAATAATTTATTTCAACACGTTTACTGCGTTACAGGGTTTATACAAGGTGCGCGCGGCGGTCAAGGGATTTTGAAAGGACACTTTACAACCTCAACATGGTTTATAGCCTACGAAGTGCGCATGGAGGCAACTCTACTTAATATATTCTCTTATTTCAGTTTCGTCTTGTGACTTCTTCTAGTAGCTTTGTCACGCGTTTCGGAACGATCGTTCCGAACAGTATAAACGGATGCCTTTTGGCATCTAAATATTTTTGTTTTATTCGTTTAATTTCTGTTGTGTTATGTTCACTAAAAAATTATGCTTTTTATTAATGTACACAAACATTCACGGCCTAAACAACCGTTTGTCACTGAAGGTAACAGTGCCTGTCCCAAAAATTTTCCACCCTTTAATTTATTAATATGTCGGTATTATAAATTCTAAGTGATTTACTGCTGAGTGAGCGGCCCATGGCAGTCTGCCAAGTCAAAAATAATTTAATCAGATTATAGATATGTTACATAAAAGATTAAAAAACACTTCGTTGTACTAGATTCATAAATTTCCCCCTACCTACCTATTTCGCCCTGAGCGCGGTTTATGGAATACGTACGAAATAATTTGCTTTTTATAAAATAATAACACAAATTTAGAAATTAACTTTCATATTAAATGACCACAAGATTGATCTCTCTGATGTGTTGTTGTTTGAGGAAGACAAATTTCCTGTTACCGAGGTTAAGAATGCTCTAAACACTGTGAAAAATGGACGGGCACCAGGCCCAAATGGACTCCGTATAAGGTCTTTAAAAATGAGGCAGACCTTCTTTTGGACCTTTTGGGATACGTTTCAATCACTTTTTAAAAAGTGAACAGCTTCCTCTTGAATGGAAGACTGCGTGTATTTCCAATCTCCACAAAAAAAGGCAGCAAAACGATACTGTCGAATTACAGTATTGGAGCAAGTGCAACCAATTCCATCTCAAATTTATATGCAAAAATTTTCAAACCAAGATTTGAAAACCAATATGAGAATATGGATTTCGTGCAGGTCAATCTTGTATAGATTATTCCTCCACATTGAACAGCTTCTTCAAAAAAAAAAATGACAAAATATGTAAACACCAATTTACTACTTATAGACTTCAAGAACATATGCCAGTGTTCCACCGAATAAGCTATGTCGGTGTTATTAAATGTGGTGTAGATGCTGTATATGGCCTACGTTAGAGCTGTGGAAGCGCTATACACCAACATTACTATGCACCACAAAGATAGGGTCAAGACTATCTGATGAACCTTCAGTCACCAAGGAATTGGGACAATGTTGTGCTATAGCACCCACTGTATTTAAGTTGTATTTGAAGAACAGCTTTATTTATTTATTCAGCTTTGGAACGTTAGCGACGCACCTGTCGCAACATGGAATACTATCAAAGATGAAAAGCTCTTCATTTGCATGGTTACAAACGACACCACACGTGTAGCAGAAATAAAAAATCGTATAGGATAAGGGAAACAAGTGACGGGGCAGTGCAATCCACTTTATAGAGCAATCAACTAAGATTCGAAACAAAAATTTGTGTATAAGTGTAGTCCGTTAGCTGTGTATTGCGTGTGACCTTGGCCGTTGCCTAATGTCAGTGGTGCGGGTATTATGGTCCACTGCGTTTTTTGCGAGAAGGAATTCACACCAATTGCTGCTCGGAAGAGACTTAATTGTTGCACAGAGGAAACTGTGTCAATAATAAATAAAGACATTCTTAGACTCACTTGTTACAGAACCACGTGGTTGGCCAAAAATTTCCATCCCCTTTCGGTGAAAGTTAATTACCTGCGGCAGCGGTTATTCTCTTGTTACGCCTGTCACTGCTAATGTTGTATGTCTATAGTAGTCTGACATATTTATGATGTGCAAATTCCAGAGCCTTTTTGAAGTGTATGCGACCGTTTGTTTGTGTGTTTTGCCACAGTGGTATGATTCTTTGTGCAGTGATGTCTGTGGTCAAAGGCTCTGCAGTACGTTTCGTGTTTTAGTATATTGTTTTGTACTTGTGCTTCCCCTCTCCTCCTATCAAGTGTCGTCTTTCAGCTGTATTAATAACTACTTTTGAAATCTCATAGTTTTCAAGAGGATTAAGAAATTTGTGATTCTCTTTTAAAAAATGTCTTGCATATAAAGAATTTGTTGTTCTATTACCGTCTCCTCGTTTATGGTTAGACAACCTGCATTCAAATTTCCGTCCTGTCTCGCTTATTATAGGTACACTTTGTTACATTTTTTGCATTTTATATTAAGAAAAACTCCCGCTTCTTTGTAAGATTGGCATTTTTCTATGTTTTTATTCCTTATCTTATCAAATACTCTTTTACATTTTTAATTGTAACATCTACTCCGTAAATATCACTATTACATTAACGACTCGGAACACTAGGTTTTTTTATAAGTAAAAGCATAAAGTTTTACCTTACAGCCTGAACCGGTTTTCTCCTTTAAAAGGCTTCTTCAGAGGCTTAAGAGGCTCTTAAGAAGCCTTTTAAAGGAGAAAACCGGTTCAGGCTGTAAGGTAAAACTTTATGCTTTTACTTATAAAAAAACCTAGTGTTCCGAGTCGTTAATGTAATAGTGATATTAGTTAAGTAACGGACACGTCATGGACAACGAAATCCAAGAATCTACTCCGTATTTTTAAAACATTGTATAATTTTTCTGGTATATGTTACTGCATAGTTCCTTTGTTTTGGTTCATTTTTAGCTTTCTTCCTTTAATATAACAGAGATTAACGGTAATACCGGGTTAGTACCATCTATTACACTCCCCGTTTAAAAAAAATGACAGTCGGCATTAAAGCAACTGTTATAAATGGTAAATAATTTTTTTTATCTGACGTCAGTGTAGTTACGTTGTTGCGATGTTTCTGCACATGAATTGGTCGGTTTCATTGAAAGCGATAAGCGATAACTGTGGATTTGAAACGCCAATCTCATCTTGCTAACAGCGGCATCTGATTAGTGTACAGAGGCAGGTTCGAAAAGTGCTACGCAATTAAGAGCACATTGTGACAACAAATGCTTCCGAATATTAACCTTCTGACTGAGCGAGTTTTGTGTGGTGTGTGTGTACGTAATTTTCATTTTGAGCAATAACGTAATTAAAATATTTGCCCGGGAAAGACATTATTGTATGAAACTGAATCACACACACACACACACACACACACACACACACACACACACACACACACACACACACACACACACACACACACACACACACACACACACACTCAATCTTTCCAGCGTTACTACTAATTATCAAAGATTCTAATATTAAAGAGAGTATTTCTTATTGATGAAATTGCACGAAAGTACGGGCATGAAGTCCAAAAACTGCACCCCCCTCCTTCAGCTGTAATTTAAATTCTATTGCGCCGGTATGGGCATGCTTAGAAGAAAGATGAGATAACGAACGAGCGTATGGCAAAAAATGAGACTCATAACGTTTCTTTGAATGACGCTGTCCACTGTTTTACCGAGACGACTACGCTAATATGTAAGTTTATCTTGTTCCTGTCGACATCACAATGGAATGCGTATACTAAGCATATCGTTGTTGCTGTACGTCATCGTTGTTGCTGTACGTCATCATTTACTGTACATTGTAAACAAAGGTTGTTTGCGATACTTCCCAGAACACTAATGCTGTATTAAACAATAGCGTCTCAAAAGGAAATTGTTATGAATGAAACTTTCTTGGAGCTTGATATCCAGATTGCGAATTAAGAAAATGCCAGCGAAGAGTGAGGAGAAGTAGGTTGTGATAGACTGCGACGTTTACGGTTATGATTACGGTAATTGTTATTTTCATTATACGTACTAAACACCTTAATTCGTCGCAATTTCTCTTGACAGTTGTGACACTGATCCTTTTACAATACTGTACTAATGTTCAAGTAGGCCTATAGGCTCCTACTTGCATCAATGAGTGTCTCAAAATACATCTGGCTTATAGAAATCCCCATAAAGTTTTAACCCTATCAAAGGCTTTTTTCGTAATCTATAAAAGCTATGTGTGTTTCTAAATTGAATTCCCGACGTTTTTCAATGTTTTGCTTTAGTATATATACACGTCAATGCATGAACGTCCTTTTCTAAAGCCCAGGTGTACTTCTAATATATATTTTTTTTTTGTTTATTGGAAATCTGTAATCTGTTCGACTAAGCGAACATTTAACAAATTGGCTGACAACACACACAGGATTATGAAGAGCTGACCATTGACAGCTCTTCTTGTTTTTGATAATAGATTAAAGAGGTACACAAAATACAAAACTAAATGATAAAACGTAAACAAATGAACAAAAATCACTTCCACTTCCTGCTGGCATGATACAATAAGTTCAAATATTAAACACTGGGCCCATAAGGCACATATACAGGTTGACATTAACACGTATGAATGACACGAATACAAAAATATACAGAACAGATATCACAGACAGTACAACACAGAGAATACATTATTAGTTAAACCTGAATGGTAAGTCTAATAGTTTGTGTCTTTTTAGTATATAAAAGACAATGAATGCAAGTCAATGAATGCCCAAAATTACTAGGAGTTTACCTAGATAAGAAACGTTGATGGAGTCAGCACATTCAGAAAGTGGCTGAGCAGTCTATGAAACGCTTGAATGCAATAAAAGCAGTGGCTGAACGGGAATGGGGTGCAGATACTACCACATTAAGAAATTTCTATCAAACATTCATCCGCTCAAAAATTTCATACTGCTGCGAGATCTGGGGGTCAGCTGCTCAAACACATATAGATAAACTAAAAATTATCCAATCATCGGCAATAAGGAGTTGCCTTGGCTGTCCTAGAACCACATCAGTAGGAGCCGTGGAAATAGATCTCTCCATTGAGCCTCTTGATCTGTACTATAAGAAAATGATTTTGAAGAAAATTGTGAGGAATCGCTCACTCCCATTGTCACATCCGCTGTCGTGTCACTTGTTGCCTCCAGCATTCCTCAAGCCTTCACAAGCAGAGCGGAAAAACTCTTGAAGGAATTGACGGTGGGAACTCCAGAGCTTATCCCACCTTGCTTTAAAGAACCACCTTGGGACCTTTTGGAAATGGAAATTTATTTGGAGCTCCCGAAAAAACTGACTAAAGCTGATCTTCCAGAACTACTTCGACAGGAGACCTTAGAACTGCTGAACACCACATTTTCTGATTATGTTAAGATTTATACTGACGGATCAGTCAACTTAGATTTGAAGAAATCAGGAGCTGGCTATTACAACCAAAACTCAGGCGAGAGCTTCTATGCCCCAACAAATTCTAGATCTAGCATGGACGCAGAGTTGACGGCAATAATGCAGCTTTGGTTAGCTGTTTGGAGCTAAGAGAAAAGAAAGTCTGCATACTGACGGATTCAAAATGCTCTTTGGAACTTTTAAAGGCCTCAAAACCCAGCGACTATTATTTTCATGTTGCCGAAATAAGAGAACTGCATAGACATCTGCAACTGATGGAGAAGAGCGTGGTATTTCAGTGGGTCCCGGCGCATTGTGGCGTGGAGGGAAATGAGTGTGCGGACAGACTAGCCGGATTGGCTGCTTCAATGGCCCCAATATATCATCCGCAATATTCCCTCAAAAACTGCGAGAAAACCATCGAGTCCAAAATACGAGAAGAATGGACAGAGAGCTGGGCGGCTGAGACAACGGGTAGACACACTTTTTGAGATACAAAGAGAGCCAGCGGATCCCTCATTGTATAGGGAGGTCTCGAGGCGGGTGGGTACCTTTGCAGCCAGAGCTAGAACGGGACACATTGTTACTGCCAGTTATCTCCATCGATTTGGCCTTAGAGAACTTGCACTGTGCTCAACTTGCACTGTGTGTCAGGTGGAAGAGGAAACTCTTGAGCATATTCTGCTTCACTGCCGGACTCCAAATCTGGCAAGGGATGAACTGAAGTTAAGGGCGAACAACCTCAAAAATATTTTAAAAAACAGACAACTGTGGCCCTTGGCAACAGCGGCATATTGTGGACATCGGGCCGTCGGAGTTATCTAGCTCTGGATGCCTGTGCGAATAAGTAAGGAAGAAGTAAGTCTATAAATATCTTCACTGTTGTCTAACAAGTTAATTGTCAGGTGGTTAGGATGCTGTTCTAGTTTGGAGATGTGAGTCCTGCAGAGGCGCATGATTTCTTCTCTCACGGTTGGAACTTTGAGGTTCTAATAATATGTTATCGGAAATAGTTTGCAGCCGTTGATTAAGGAGTCTACTACATATTTTGTAACTCCCATTGGAGAGACTTATGCCTTTATAATTAGATACATCATTTTTGTTTCCTTTTGTGAAAAGAGATATAACTTTTGCGGTGTTTTATTCTTCTGGCACAGTACATTTCTGCCAGCACATGTTTATTAAGTGTAGAAAACAGAACTTCAGCTATGATCCATATTTGATTAATTCTGCATTCGTTCCGTCTGGTTCTGTTGCTTTCCTGTCTTTTGTTCTTTTTAGAGCGTCTTCAAGTTCTTGAATCTTAATTAAATCTACAGTTCTATCTCTACAGTTCTATCTTCATTTTCTATGTATTTTCCTCGTCAACATTTTCATCGTATCACAGCTTTTTATAGTAGGCCTATTTTTTTCACTGATATTCTTTTATAACGTTAATATCCGCAGCATCTCTCGTTTTTATTCATGCGTTTTATAAGTTTATATACCATATTCTGCCTTCCATGTATATCATTTTTGTGTAAAATGATGTATTAAAATTCCATGTATTAAAATGTGTGGAAAAATAAACAATTGTAATAGTGCATAAACGATTCCATAGTTCAATTGGTTTGTTTCAAAGCTAATAAAGTACTTAAGTACATGAGTAAAGATATGTGTATCTGATGTTTGTATCTGACTGATGTTTAGATAATCTCTTTTTAGAAGAATACCAAAATTAATTTTTGTCTATTTTTTTGTCACGGGTTTAGCTAAAAGTGTTAAGGTGAGAAGTTATATATCATATTTTGTTGTCTTTCACTGTACTCGGCATAACATTTTTTTTGTCCATTGGTTGTCTCCATAACAGTAGTTCCACACTTTTGTCTTCTCTTGGTCCTTACCTGCAGGCTTCCTGTCACTGGGTTGTACAGTCACCGCACAATTAAAGATTTGTTTCTAAAATTTACTTGCATTTTATTTTTCTCTGTTAACATTGGTATATCCTAAAGTACTTATTGTCATCCGCAATGTGTGAGTTGAAAAATTTTAGGTTGGTAGGTTATTGGCATGTGGGTGAACAATTGATTTTCATCCCTGCACGGAAACGGTTTATATAAAATGTATATTACACCTAATTTCATACGTGATTATTGTCTACGTAACAAATGTAATATATTTGCGGCACTAATTCTTGCTTATTGTTTTATATACTTCATATAAAGTACGTTAAGGCGCTTATACTAGTAAATAAATACTAATGCAACCTTAAATATAATGTGTCTAGCAAAAATTACAGTGACTTTTATTGTATAAAGGAACTTGATTCCATTTGGATTATTGGGTTAAAGCGCTGTAATCCAAGAACGCTGTAATTGTGGCGCAACCAGGGAGGGTTTTGGGGTTTAGAACCCCCCCCGAAAATCTGGAAAAAATTTTGTAATCAACGTATGTACAAACAGTAAGAACATAATAAACAAAGTTTCTTCTTTATATGTTAAATACTATGTTCTTACAAAGTAACTTTTTTACTATTAGGCCTACTAAATGATACAATAAAATTCAGCATAGGTCAGTTTACCAGACGTGAATAAATTGCTCTTTTGCCAACGGCCCATGATATGTAATTGTGTTCGTACTTGTCAAAAAACACCAGTTTTCATCAAAAGCGTAGCGTTTAGTTTATTGCGCTATTTTCCGGTTTTGGAGAATGAACTAGATTAATCTGGGTGCCCTGTCAATTTCAGTGCAAAGGAAAGTCATGCATAGTTAGAGTCGAAAAATAATGTATAACGTGTACAAGTTTATTAAATCGGAAGATAAGGGAATATCAGAAAGAAAGTCACAGGAAAGGTTAGCTCAGGCGTGCGGTGTGTCTCTAAGTAGCGTTTTTAGAATTATTAAGAAGCATCCGCGTATACGGCTGACATAAAATCTTTCAGTACTTCCCATAAAAATGCTCAACAAAGGAATAAAAACTGATTTAGACAATTTTGGCAAGTGTACTATTCGATTAATTATTTACGAATATCAATTCATAGAAGGGGAAACACCAACATTCAAAGTAATTTAAACAATTTTTAAGAGATAAATTAATTATAATGGTAGTGCATCTAGTCTGAGCCACATTATTCGTCAAATGAGATTTCGATGAAAACGTGCCAAAAGCAATAGGCAACTTTTAATCAAATAACTCATTAGAAAGTTAAGAGAAAATATTCGTTCGTAGTCCTTCAGCCTTTCGACTGGTTAGTACCCTCCCCGCATATACCCGTGGTGCGTGTGGTACTGAGTCTCTCACAGGTATATGGGACCTACAGTTTAACGCCGGATCCGAACGGCATAAGAGAAAATATATAAGAAAATTACGGCAATTCAGAGAAGAACGACGGCCTACAGTTTACATAGACGAAATTGAATTCAACGTCAGTTAAAAAAACGTGGATAGACGCCGTTCTTCTCTGAATTACCGTAATTTTCTTATATATTTTCTCTTGACTTTCTATTGTGTTATTCTATTAAAAGTTTCCTATTGCTTTTGACACGTTTTCATCGACAAATGTGGCTGAAAATGTCAATGAATAAATAAATCCACCTGCAAGATCATTAACAAAAAGACAAACAGGATTAACTGGTTAGTGAATAATGTGATTTCTTTAGTCCATTTATCTTAACCTGAGTTCTATTCACTAATTAAACAAAGTAAACCAGTATACAGAACTCTTATAATAACCACTGTTTTTGCAAACCATGGACATTACATTTTACGACTTCCACTCTATCATCCTGACTTCCTGATCTTAATCCTAGAACTGATATAGGCAATCGTGAAGAAGCATGCTAAAAAAACGTGCATTTTCCACAGACAGTGTTAGAAACTTAGCAAAAAAGGAATTTGAGTGTATTTGCTTAATAGATTTGACCATGTCATGAAAATTGAAAAGATTACGTGAGATCAGACCAAAGAGTGTATAATGTAACAGTTCGTTTCAAAATTAATAAATAACGGGATAGCAGCAGTTAAGACGATTTGAGTTATAACAACAGCGAAGGAAGCATTAGTGGGATGGAAGAACAGAGCTAAATGTTTGTAATTGGTTGTAAGTAATTAAATGCTATATTACTTAAACAGTTTTGGTATGATTTTTTCATTAATATTGTCTCTCCTGTTCTTTATGGACAATTTACATCTTTTTTTTTTAAACACAGTCATTTCACATTCGAGCCTGTTATTGATGTACTTATTCAAACAAATTAAGTTGCCAGGGTAATGTTGACTATATTCCAGGATTTTGTTGTCCATGACGTGTCCGTTGATTAACTAATTATAAATATATAACTACTGACTCGGAACACTAATTTTTTATTGGTAAAAATTAAAAATGTTAAACTTTCATTTTGTAGCTTGAACTAGTTTTCGTCAGCTTCGTCAGAGGCTCATTTTTACCGATATTACTACGTGTTTTCCTGAATCGTAACATGTACACAGACTATTATGTACTCCAAAATATATAATGTTTGTTAATGTCTAGGCTCGACTACACGATATGGAGAAAGACAGCAATAGACACAACATGCCAAATCACTGTTTACAAAATAATTGCAGTAGGCCTACTAAATGTTAAGCATTTTCTAACTCGGTGAAATCTTTGTATGGTACCTCTGTTGTATCTGTTGCTTGTTTCGTCTTACAAAACGTCCATATGTACTGTTTAGTAGTGTCGAAATAGAAATAGAAATCAAAACCTCCGTACGTAGACTCGTCATTCAGGGAGAAGGCTAATATTTTCAAAAGGCCTTTTTCTATTCACGTGTATAACATTCTTCCCGCCTTATCCCCACTACAAAGTGCGCAACTGCTTTATGTCTGATTATTTTAACTAGATTATTGTATTATTATTTCAATAAAGTCGGCGTCTACTGATTAAGTAATTTAAATTATTTAATAACCATATGCAAATTAATAAGCCTGTGCGTAATATGATTTTAACTCATAATTATTACAAACATTGTATGTATGATTCTTACACGTGCAGTATGCCTTTGCAGCATTATAGGTGGAACGTACATGATTGAAATTCTATGAAGCAAAGTTAATTTTTACCTGTTCTTGCGACATTGGCTCCTTATAAGTTGCGTATTTTCGTTTCTCCAGGAAAAAGCCCTCCTTGTAAAGAAAAGAATGAGGAAAACCAAAATTGTGCACCTTGTTTCTAAATTTTCAAACCCCCCCCCCCGAAAAAAATCCTGGGTGCGCCACTGGCTGTAATGCAACCATTCGTTGCAGTCACACTGTCACACTACTCAAAGCACTCCGCGTCACTCATATGGCGCAGCGGACAGTTTAGATTTAGTTTCCCGCTAATTTTGCAAATTTCAGCGTGGCAACGTTGTATAATCTGTCTGGAGGCCTTAACATTGCAATTATATGATGACAAGAATGCACGCTAGGTTCGTATGAGTACAGCGGCGTGTATGTGGCACAGATGCGGTGCATTGCATACACACACACAACTGTGCTTTTTCCTATTTTGTAGAACAGTAGCCGTAAAAGCTAGAAAAAATGCAGAAATGCGGAAACGTTGCATCTAGGTTACAGTAGGAGTGGTTTTATACTCTTTCAAATACTGCAACCCCTCTTTCAACTTCCTCTTTTTTTTTTTTTTTTTTTAGAAAAAAATATAAATCCTTTTTTTTTTAAAGAGAGGCCACTAGTTATTTAAAACTAGGCAGAAGCCAAAACTGCGCTGGGTCCAGTATGACGGGACTTGCAATTAAACTCGTTGTTAAGCAACAATAACAATTTTATTCAGCCATTTCAAATAACATGTAAGTATCACTCCTAGTATACAATATACTTTTATAGAATTAAAAAAAACTTCGTTACAAACTTTTACTCCCCTCCCTGTCATTACAATCCTCTGAAAATATGCACGTGTAATCTCATAAAATTAGAATACATGTAAACATCAGCATAATAATATCTCCCAAATATACATAAATAGAACATCAATCAATATAGTTACATAAAAACTTTTACTCCCCTCCCTTTCATTACAATCCTCTGACAATATACACGTGTAGTCTCATAAAATTAGAATACATGTAAACATCAGCATAATAATATCTCCCAAATATACATAAATAGGACATCAATCAATATAGTTACATAAATACACATAGCACACACATATCTATATACACACATATATATTACACACATATATATTACACACATGTTCACCTGGCAGGCAGCCCATATACATTTCACCATGCCGCCGAAGAATACAATCCTCAGTATCAATGACCTAGGCCCCCATCCCAAACTACTGTAAAAGGGTAAAATGCCCAGCCTCCATAAAAAACTTTTCATAACCCCATCCATTAACCCGTCCGGGTATGACTGCTTGCAACCAGTGAAATTATTACAAGTATTCAAAATTTTAGAAAGGTTCCCCCAGATAGGAATGTGCCATCGCCAGGTCAACATGCCTGCACGGCCGTACAAAATGTATAACAGAATTTATGATTGTAAGTAAGAATCAATAGTGTACTCATATTAACAACGGAACTAGTAATACACTGGCTATGGCAGTAAAAGAAAATGAATGAAATTTCACTTATACTGAATTATTACAGAGTTAAGATAAATTTTATAAAATATATATAATAAGGTTTATGATTGAAAAGTAAGAACCAATAGTGTGCTCATATTAACAACTGAACTAGTAATACACTGGCTATGGCAGTAAAAGAAAATGAATGAAATTTCACTTATACTGAATTATTACAGAGTTAAGATAATTTTTATAATATAATGACAATTTTAATAAAAAAACTTTATAACATCAGCCCCTAATAAAACACATTTGAGGTGTTCATACAGAATTGGCTTGGCCACAGGCGAGGCCATGCGCACCACCAGATCCAGCAACCTAAAACATGCTATAGACCTGTAGCTAACGGCACCAACAGGTGACGTCCACAGGTTACAGCACCTCCCCAAACCTTTAAATCTACCAAAAAAAAAAAAAAACCCATATAGCTATGAATACCCTTAATCAATGCAAGCATAATTCACCCCCCTATAAATCAGTAATTTTAAGTCACACACACTTTTACCGTAAAAGAAAATTTCGCAGCAAAATTCGGTGACGCATGACCCCGTCCGGGCTCACACTTACTCAGGGGGGCTTAAGCCTTAGTAAAATACACTGACAAAATTTACAAGCACTAATTGTCTCTCTGGACTTGTGTACCAAACTTTAACTGGAGATGTTCCAGGAAGAGAATCAGATGTTCAACATTGTAGAGGCCAAAAAATATATATATAAATGGGTTAAATGTCACCTGGTATAATCCGGCACAAAACCTGAGGTACTCATGATGTATTGTCCATTTCTTCCTCCCGACGGCACAGACGGAGAATCACTCGTTTTAATGCCATTAGTGGCAGATGTTCGGCCACCAGCGGAAGTGAATCGGGAATCGTCTTAGGTCGGGAACCCTGAACAATTATATATATTGACAATTACTCAAATGTTACCCAATTCACGATCCCCGTAATATTCATGACTCCAGCATAATTCACACACTACCACGTGCTCAGATTAAAAGAAAATTTCGGAAATTTTAAGAATGCACAGAAATTACCTTCAGAAAAAAAATTTAGAAATAAATGACTAGTATTTATAGATTGTTCGTCAACTTAATAATCCCTTATTACAATTTCGAGACGAGTTGCAAACTTAAACAGGTTCATAATACATATACAATTTCATATACCTCTACATTTAGTTAATAAAACATTCTCTTACGCCCCCCTTTAATTATAATGATATGATTATGATACAATTAGGAAAAATACACAGCCATAAATACTTTAACTCAGCCAGTGTTAACTTTCAAGACACGCATAAACAGAATTTAACCCGCGCTGGCCACGTGGTGACTTCCGTATATATATCGCATTGCATCGGCATTAATTTAAGCTAAATTACAATTCTTTTATTAAATAATAAGTAAGTTACCTTGAACAGACTTACCGGAGAGTCGCGTAGTCGATTATCTAATCATGATAGATTTTAGCAGACAAAAATTCAAACTGTTCGCCGCCGGGAGAGAGAATGGTTGATGCTGCGTTGGCTGCCTGACGAAAACTGGTCAGCGCAGTCACAGAAAAAACGTTACATATCGCTCCCCACAGAGAGCGCGCGGATCGGCAAACAAGCATGCAGATAACAGAGTAGATTCCGCTCAGGTAATTAATTCACATACCCCGCAATGACAGTCACATAATTAACTGGGAAATAGCCGAGTATTCCAAAACTCGGCACAATACATAGGTTAAAAAAAAAATATTTTACTTTAGGCGAAAATATAACTTTTATTAGTGGCACGCGTTTTACGTTGCCACTAATATTGAGGTTGCCACAGTACGTTCTCGGGTCGGCAGAAAATGCCACAACTCACCAGATATAGACGCAGACGAATTTTTACTCACACACTTGTACCGAGAACAGGGTATAAATTCCAGTGACCTATTTGGGCGGTTTATATAAGTGTGAAGTGTTGCTGTTTGAATAGAGTACTTGGAATTTTGTAAACGGAAAACCCCATTGTATGATAGGAACTGCTAATGCAGTAAGTTACTGTATTGTGACGAACTTTTGTTAGAGCTTAACCCATGAACAGGCCTGCTACAAAATGCTCGTTATAACCAAGTCTCTAATGTGTTCTTACTCGTTAAAAGCGAATTAATTATCATTACTGAGATACAAGACAAAAAAAATCAAGTACGTTTGCTCGTTACATCCGAGTTTTTGTTATAAGCGAGCTCGTTATTCGTGAGGTCCACTGTATTTTATTGCACATTTTCTGAGTAACCCTATTGTCATAAAATACGAACGTGCGATTTTTACTCGACTGTTGCACATGACAATTTAAAAATTATTTGTGCCAACAATTTTCACAAAAATAGGATTTGTTACAATTGTGTAAGATTTATTTTTAGTAGGTAAATTTTTTCTTTGTTTTGTTTAGGTTGGCATCAAACAGCTGTTTGTAAACAATAGGAGAATAACTGTATAATATTATTATAATTCTGTAATAATTGGTAACAGATGGTTTTATTATTATAACCGTATGACGTCTCATGTAGTCTTTAAAAGCGATTTCCCGAAAAGGTTATATTTTCAGATCCAGTGTATTTTTCTGAGACTTTTGTGATGCATAGGAAGTTGACATTTGGGTCACATATACTTCACATATTGTTCTATAAAGTGATGGAATAATTTTCTGATTTATGTAATACTGTAGTTTATAAAAATTAATACAATTTTTTTATAAAACGTAAAAAATTTTAACTACTGTAATTTTTCCGATCCTTTAAAAACGGTAATCAGTATATAGAAAACTGTCCATCAAATTACAAAGAACGAAGTATATTTTCAAATAAAAAATCGGTATGGAGAACCATACTTGACTTCCATGTTCTAAGATTTATATTTCAGAATCACTTACTTGAATTCGGTTCGATAATTTCTAAAAAAATATCCCCCAACTTGTAAATCGAGTTTTATGTTTGACAAATTGAAGTAAAATATTTCCATAGAAACGACTTCTTTGTTGCCGATAACGTAGTACACGTATAAAACATACCCCCTCCCCCTCCCCATTCGACTATCCTTTTCATTTATAGATATTTTATCTATCTTTCTAGTGGATTATTATGACCTTCTTTTCAGATACTTTGTCAAAATTAAGTACTTTACTCCTGTTAAAACGTAAAACGTTGCAGGTAAACTACCCCTTTCCCTTAACCAATCTTCACCAAAATCAATAGGCCTTGAATCCTCTGCAACTCGGGTACATATGCCAAAAATTATTTGATTCTGTTTGAATTTGCGGCAGTTATCGTTCACTATAGAAACAATTCTACACATACACAGAAACTTTTCGGAAAATGACTTTTCTTCATGTTTTGAGGGTAGTATAATCAGAATCTGCCCTTATCTCGAACACGATTTTTTTTCGCGATCACCATACTTCCTTTCCTTATGGAACATGGAAGTAAAAGAGAATCAAATCTTGTCAAAAAGATACATTATCATCATCATCATCATTGGATCGACAGCCCTTTGTGGGCCCTGGCCATCTCCAGAAGATTTCGCCATTCTTCTCTATTCTTAGCCACACTCCTCCAGTTTGTAATTTCAAGAGTCCCGATGTCCTGACTTACCCCGTCCATCCATCTTAGTTTTTGCCTTCCGACTTTCCTTCCACGCTGTGTCAAAAAGGTACATCAAACGTCACAAATTTAATATTGACAATATGTGCCTTGCCATCTCTCTTTAAAAAATTCGTGAATTTTTTCTGCAATCATCACTATCGAAAATTACCAAAACGTAATCTGTTCCTACACCAGTGGCGCAGTGGCATCGTCCATAGGTTCAATGGTTTAGTGAACCCCCCAAAATAATTTAAATATGTTTAAGGATTTGTTGAGATAATGGTTTCATATTTAGATAACGAGATTTGGAGATTGATCTTGTTGACTGAACGGTAATGGATTCGCGTAGCAGGCGAATTGCTCGCTACTATTGTTTGGAGGTGCAAAACAGCCCTCAGCACCTCCTGGACTGTGTAGACAGCTTTGGAGGGGGAAATCAGTATAAGCAAAATTACATTCAATATTCGCTAATCCCGAGTGTTAGCGACAGAGACGAATAGTTCCGACGAGGCCCAAACCGCACTGACCGGGAATTTTAACATTTTCATAATACCGCCATCTGCCATTATTATGATGTTTACCACATGATTTGTCAGTTTTGTGTCAGATTTCTCTATTTCATTTAGAATGCAATGAAAATGTGTGGAGTAAAGTCGTAAAAACAAATAAAATAGTGAAGTAATTGTATTCCGAAAATAAAGTGTGCTTAATGTAGTCATTAAATAATTGTATTAACGTTAAACTGATCGAAGCGTGTATAACCTTCAAAGTGTTTGCTGGTATTGTTGTGTGTTAAGTCTTCAGGTATTTCTTATTTTTGTATTCAGTTCATTGGTTTGGTAAAATGAATAGTGTTCAGTCTATTTTAAAAGCAAATTTTTCTTCCCCCCTCCTCCTCTCTCTCTCTCTCTCTCTCTCTCTCTCTCTCTCTCTCTCTCTCTCTCTCTCTCTCTCTCTCTCTATATATATATATATATATATATATATATATAGGCCTATTAAAAAATAAATGCAAAATTAAGGAACTCGGTAGGCCGCTTCCCGTTTTAAATATTAAACAGGAATATTTAACTATTTTTGTGACGTCTCCCTTGTTAAGACAACACAAAAGTCGGGAACTAGTTCAATTCGTTACCAGTTAATTAAACTAGCTGCCGTTGTTAGTAAAACTTCCTTACTAACAAATTACAACACAATTTTTACATAGGAAATAGACAAGGATTGCACAAATTTATTCACTCACTTGGTGTTAGCAAAAACATCTCTTTATTACTATTCAAATCTCATGATTTACTTTGTTTTTCAAAAAGAATTACTCTAGCAAATTCTGCTTTTAATGCTTTAAAAATATTAAGTGTATTATTCCTTTTATCTCAAAAGTACTCATCTAGATGTTGTTTTAAGTACCTCGGATCCGGGTCTGAACTTTGTTAAAAATTAATTTACCACAATTTTAACCAAATTATTGGAAGAATAATATTGGTTGAAAACTACAGAATTACCTTACATTTAGATATAGTGCTGTTACTACTACTTCATTACAAAAATTACAAATCTGATAAGTTATTCTTTACATTATTAAAAGTTCTTTAGTGTTCTTTTGTTACTTCTCTTATTGAAACGAATATGTACAAATGTTGTGTTTGGATATCACCTGAATTTAACATGAGGTTGTGGTTGGGTCCTTGGTGGTCATCTTCTGTCGTCTTCTAGGGTAGTGTACGTGGTTCCTCTTGAAGCTACATCGGGTTGATTACATCTGGTCTCGACGATCGGATTTTTACTTGAAGTTCATACTGTTGTAGTTTGAGTTTTCTACGTCTGGAGTTTGTAGTTTACATTTTACACCTTAATTATAGTTCTTACTTTGCAGTACTAAAGTCTGGTAAGTTACATATCTTACAACTTACAGTTTTATTTTTTTAAAGAGATGTGTCGGTTAAGTTTTCCTTTCTTTATATTTTTTTTATAACTCTACACACACTACATTATTTATTTTTGTTATTATTTTCCACACTACATTCTTCAAAATAAAATCACCTCAAACTGGATATATTGTTAACGGCATACACCTACGTGTATGTGGACAACACAAAACTCACATCTTTACATGTCGAAGTTCTACTGGCGACTGCGTGCATAGTTTAGGGGCGAGGGGTCAGTAAGCTGGCGCGTATTTACGCACTGAGAAAATAGTTCGTTCTTTTATTTATTATTAATTACTCATCAATTAGAATGTAAATACTTTACGTTAACTTTGTTACGAATTAGAGATTTCCTTATTTATATAGTCGTATTTTAAATAATTAACGTAATTATTATTATTATTTAATTAACACCTTTCTTTGCGTGTTGGTACGGGATAAATTCAAGTTGATTCAGGAATCTGGGTATAGGTAAGGGTGGATAATACTCTTACTTGTTAGAAATTAAAAATTTTTTATTTGTGCGATTTACTATATTTTTTAAAATCGTCACACTATCCTTTTATTTTAACTACATGTTTTTAGAATAATTTACAAACAGCATAAACACAACTTAATATTAGGTCTACAAAAAGTTGTCAATAGTTATGTCTTCATGTCGAGACCCACCCCGTGTGTTATTTGGAATGGAATAATTGCTCTTATCTTAGTAGAAACATTCTGACATTGAACCCCCAACTGTCAGAACCACGAGCCGCCACTGTCTTCCACGCATGTTACGTGGGTTAACAGATAATAGACATTCTTAGATAAGAGCGAGAGGAGAAGGAAGAAAAAGGGACGACTGACAGCAGTGCTGAACCTTTATGAAGTCCAAAAGTGTTTCGTCCTATTTATCGGCGAGGGGGGCAGCGTTAAGTCCATCGGGCTCTATTAACGTCTGTGGTAGGGGGGACGGGTGTATTTCGGTTCAGCATTAATAAATCTTACGTAACATTAAATCAGGTTCCAGTAGAAGTAATTGACTTATCGTGTTTGGCGTGTTGCAGGAGAACTAGCCGAAAACTTCAAAGAGCTCTGCGCGGTGGAACAACAGAAGAACTTCAAACAGCCCCCGCCCTCTTACCTCTGCCATCTCTGTTTCAACAAAGGCCACTATATTAAAGACTGTCCAATGGTGAGTTTTGCTTTCTAGTAATTATTATTTTATTATTTTTAAAACGTGTTAACAAGGGACATCTGTCTCTCTAAAGTTTAAAAAAAAAGAAATATTTCAAAATTACGTCTAAAAACCGGGCTGTTAGGCCGCGGTCGGTTGCTATTAAACACCGTTACGTTGGCAACGATATCTGTATCAGGTAGAAGCAGCAACCTGCGGTATCGGGTAGTGTTCGGCGTGCATCTGCCGCTATTGTGTTTTTTACTCCCTGCCGCTTCTTGGCGGCCTGAGGAAGATTCCTGAGGATGAATCGGAACGTTGCCAACGTAACGGTGTTTGATAGCAACAGACCACGGCCTAAAGGCCCGGTTTTTAGACGTAATTTTGAATATATTGACACCGACCGCGCAAGTTTCAGACAGAGGTACTTCGAACAGAATTAACCACTATAGTATTCGCACACCACTATAGAAACATTATTCCGATCTAGCGTTTCTTTTTCTTCTGTTTTAAAAGTTACTTTTGTCAGGTTTACCACTCTTTTTTCATAGTTATCTTTAGAAAGCTGTTGCTTTACTATAGTGGTGTGCAACAGTGTTAATTCTGTTTGTGATTATAACCACTAACACAACTTTATTAATTAAATTCTGAGAAATATTTCGATAACTTTATTAAAAAGATTTAGTATTATCTTGTAGCGGGCTTAATTTTAATTTTAGAATATTCGGAAGAGTAGGCGGAGACCTGACAGGAAAGATTAAAGAAAAGTATCTCACCCAAGACAAGTTGAAGAAAAATGAGAATCCAGCTGGGGCGTGCTAAACCCGTAACCACAATATATGCATCCCTGGCAATACAGTACTACTATCACAATCATAATATCGGTATGGAGAACCCCATACATGACATCCATGTAGAAATATTTCCATACAAACTACTTCTTTCTACTTCTTGCTTCAGCCTTAACCACAGTACTGTGGTCACTAACGTCTACCACCTCACGTTAGCGCACTCGATTTTCACTGATGATGGCGGTAGATGACACGGCCGAAACGTCTGGTTTTGCACAAAAACGTTGCACCACGGCCAAACAGCCGGGGAAGGAATTTTAACAACAAACTACTACCGTACTTTGTTTTGCCGATAACATAGTACACATATAAAAAACTATCCCCTCCCCCTTCAACTATCATTTCCATTTATAGAAAATTACCCCCCCCCCGCCGTTCAAATAGCCTCTTCATTTATAGATATTTCATCTACGTTTCTACAGTGGATTATTATGATCTTATCAGGATACTTTATTTATCAAAATTAAGTACTTTCCTCTTGTTAAAACATAAAACGTTACAAGTGTTCACAAGAGTAAACTACTCCTCCCCCTTAACCGATCTTCACCAAAATCAATAAGCCTTGAGTCCTCTACAACTCAGGCACATATGTAAAAAATTGTTTAATTATGTTTGAATTTACGGCAGTTATAGTTTGTCATTGAAAAAAATTACCCTTGTTACAACATAAAACTTTGCAGGTAAACTACCCCTTTTTCTTAACCGATCTTCGCCAAAATCAATAGGCCATGAGTCCTCTACAATTCAGGGATGTATGCAAAAATTATTTGATTCTGTTTGAAATGCGGCTGTTATCGTTTGCCATAGAAAACATTCCACACACACACACACACACACACACACACACACACACACACACACACACACACACACACACACACACACACACACACACACACACACTTCGAAAAATGACTTTTCTTCATGTTTTGAGGGTAGTACAATCAGAATCAGCCGTTATCTCGAACACGATTTTTTTCGCCATGACCATACTTCCATTTCCTTATGGAAAATGGAAGTAACAAATTATTTGATTCTGTTTGAATGTTCGTCATAGAAAATATCGCTATGGAGAACCATACATGACTACCATGTTCTAAGATTTATATTTAAAATCATTTTCAAAATGAAATATTTCCATAGAAACTACTTCTTTCTACTTATTGCTTCAGCCTTAACCACAGTACTGTGGTCACTAACGTATACCACCTCACGTTATCGCACTCGATTTTCACTGATGATGGCAGTCGATGGCACTGCCGAAACGTCTGGTTTTGCAGAAAACATTGAACTACGGCCAGACAGCCCGGGAAGGAATTTTAACAACAAACTACTTATTTGTTGCCGATAGCGTAGTATACATATATATACTTCAATAGACAATGCCAAAAACACCAATTGACACCTAATTACATTAACATAAACACAAACAACAAAAATATGACTGCACAAAAAACAATAAAACAGGCACAAAAATTATGGATACAAAATGAAATTAATCAATTATACGGTAAGAAAAACAACATAACACTAGACATATATAAATTACACCTAGGACTAACAAGTATATTACATCCAACTACATGGAATAATAAATACAATGACATAGAAAGTAAAATAAAATCTGAAAAATGCAAAAAGACAAATACAATAAACAGAAAACTCAACACATTAAAACAACACAACAAAAATCAAGAACAACAAACAAAACAAAAATAAGTACACATTTTATCCTCGAACCATTAACCTAAGCAACACAGAATTTAACAAAAAAGAAACAGAATATTTAAACAATATGTCAAAAACTAACCTAACTCAAAACATAAACAAAAACCTAGAAAATTTAATACTGTAGTAGAAACAGAATTTGCCATTAACCTAATACAAGACAATACACAAGAAGAAAACGAACAAAAGCAGCACATAATTAAAAAAAATAATCACAAGTCAAATAAAAAACAAATCTAACAAAAGCAGGATAATAAGACAATAAAAGAATACCAACAACTTAATCATAACAAAAGCAGACAAAAGCCAGGTAACAGTAATTATTGACTAAACAGACTACATCGGAAAAACTGAAGACTTCATCAACAATAATGATTGCATACAATTAAATAAAGACCCAACAGAAAAATATCTTAAACAAAGAATAAAACTAATAAAAACAGCTAAAACATTTTCAACAATAAAAATACAGACATATATATAAATAATAATCCAGAACCACCTATAATGAATAGCTTAATAAAAATACACAAATTAAACAACCCAATACGACCATTAATCAACTTCAAAAAAGCACCTACATACAAAATAGCAAAAATAGTAGCACAAAAACTAAAAAATAACTATCTAACAAATAATTATCACAACATAAAATATCGGTATGGAGAACCATACATGACTTCCATGTTCTAAGATTGATATTTAAAATCATTTTCGAAATGAAATATTTCCATAGAAACTACTTCTTTCTACTTACTGCTTCAGCCTCAACCACAGTACTGTGGTCACTAACGTATACCACCTCACGTTATCGCACTCGATTTTCACTGATGATTGAAGTCGATGGCACTGCCGAAACGTCTGGTTTTGCAGAAAACTTTGGTCTACGGCCAAACAGGACGGGTAGGAATTTTAACAACAAACTACTTCTTTGTTGCCGATAACGTAGTACATATATAAAAAATTATACCCTCCCCCTTCAACTATAATTTTCATTTATAGAAAATTACCCCCACCCCGTTCAACTAGCCTCTTCATTTATAGATATTTCATCTACGTTTGTACAGTGGATTATTAAGATCTTCTTATCAGGATACTTTATCAAAATTAAGTACTTTACTCTTGTTACAACAAAAAATGTTTCAGGTAAACTAACCTTTCCCCGTAACCAATCTTCACCAAAATCAATAGGCCTTGAGTCCCCTACAACTCAGGAACATATGTAAAAAATTATTTGATTCTGTTTGAATTTACGGCAGTTATCGTTCGTCATAGAAAAAATTACCGTTGTTAAAACATAAAATGTTGAAGGTAAACTACTCCTTTCCCTTAACCGGTCTTCACCAAAATCAACAGACATTGAGTTCTCTATAGCTCAGGAAGGTATGCAAAACATTAGTTGATTCTGATTGAATTTACGGCAGTTATCATTCGTCGTAGAAAAAATTACCGTGTTAAAACATAAAACGTTGCTGGTAAACTACCCCTTTCCCTAAACCGATCTTTAACAAAAACAATAGGTCTTGAGAATTCTACAATTCAGGGCTGTATGCAAAAAATTATTTGATTCTGTTTGAATTTGCGGCTGTTATCGTTTGCCATAGAAAAAAAATCTACAGCACACACACAGACACTTTTCGAAAAATGACTTTTTTCATGTTTTGAGGGTAGTACAATCAGAATCTGCAATAATCTCGAACATTTTTTTTGCCATCACCATACTTCCATTTCCTTATGGAACATGGAAGTAAAAATACGTACGAATTAATAGACAAACTAAAAGTAATAAATATAGATGAAAACACATTTCACATCATATGACATCACAAATATCTACACCAACATTCCAATTGATGAAACAATAGACATAATAATAAACAAACTTAAAGAAAAAAATGAAGACACACATTATATAACTGAAATAAAAAATAGCCTCCAACTAATACTAAAACAAAATTACTTTGAATTCAGTAGCAAAATTTAACAACAACAAGAAGGATTGGCAATGGGATCTCCATTATCTAGCATAATAGCAGAAATATTCTTACAACATATAGACACCAAAATACAAAATATTATAAAATACTTTGATCCAAATGGCATTTGTATAAGATATGTAGATGATGGGCTATATATATCAAGTAACAAAAATACAAATGCAGATAAGATATTAAAACAAATCAGTAACATACACCCAAAAATACAATTCACAGAAGAAAAAGAAAATCACAACAAAATCAACTATTTAGACATAACCATCACAAGATACAATAACCACATACAATATGCAATATACAGAAAACCAACTTCCACTAACATCATTATACCTAACCATTTTGACCACCCACCACAACATAAAATGGCAGCATTCTATTCACTATTTAACAGAATGTACAAATAACCCTTAACAAACAAGAAACAGACAAAGAAAGAAATATAATATACCAAATTGCTTGTGAAAATGGATATAATAAAAACACTGTAAACAAAATAGAAAATAAAATAAAACTGAACAATTAAGAATTAATCAAAATGAACAATACAAAAATAATAACAACAATAAAAATATCGGTATGGAGAACCATACATGACTTCCATGTTCTAAGATTTATATTTAAAATCATATTCGAAATGAAATATTTCCATAGAAACTACGTCTTTCTACTTATTGCTTCAGCATTAACCACAGTACTGTGGTCACTAACGTATACCACCTCACGTTTTCGCATTCGATTTTCACCGATGATGGCAGTCGATGGCACTGCCGAAAAGTCTGGTTTTGCAGAAAACATTGGACTACGGCTAAAGAGCCCGGGAAGCAATTTTAACAAAAAACTTCTTCTTTGTTGCCGATAACGTAGTACACATATAAAAAATTCTCCCCTCCACCATCAACTATAATTTTTAATAATAGAAAATTACCCCCACCCCGTTCACCTAACCTCTTCATTTATAGATATTTCATCTACGTTTCTACAGTGGATTACTATGAGCTTGTTATCAGGATACTTTATTTATAAAAATTAAGTACTTTACTCTTGTTAAATCATAAAATGTTTCTGGTAAACTACCCCTTTCTCTTAACCGATCTTCTCCAAAATCAACAGACCTTCCGTCCTCTACAATTCAGGGAAGCATGCAAAAAAATATTTGATCCTGTTTGAATGTGCGGCAGTTATCGTTCGTCATGGAAACATTTCTCTTGTAACAACATAAAATGTTGCAGGTAAACTACCCCTTTCCCTAAACTGATCTTCACCAAAATCAATAGACCTTGAGCTCTCTGCAACTCAGGAAAGGGTGCAAAAAATTATTTGATTCTCATTGAATTTTCGGCAGTTATCGTTCGTCATAAAAAAATTACCCTTTTTAAAACATAAAACGTTGCTGATAAACTACCCCTTCCCTTAACCGATCTTCAACAAAATCAACAGACCTTGAGTTCTCTTTAGTTCAAAAAGGTATGCAAAAACCTAGTTGATTCTGTTTGAATTTACGGCAGTTATCGTTCGTCATATAAAAAATTACCCTTGTTAAAAAATAAAATGTTGCTGGTAAACTACCCCTTTCCCTTAACCGATCTTCACCAACACCAATAGGTATTGAGAACTCTACAATACAGGTCTGTATGCAAAACATCATTTGATTCTGTTTGAATTTGCGGCTGTTATCGTTTACTATAGAAAAAAATTACCCTTGATAAAAAAAACCGTTGTAGGTAAACTACCCCTTTCCCTTAACCGATCTTCACCAAAAACGACAGGTCTTGGGTACTCTACAATTCAGGCCTGCATGCAAACAATTATTTGATTCTGTTTGAATTTGCTGCTGTTATCGTTCGTCATAGAAAAAATACCCTTGTTAAAACATAAAACGTTGCAGGTAAACTACCCCTTTCCCTTAACCGATCTTCAACAAAATCAACAGACCTTGAGTTCTGTATAATTCAGAAAGGTGTGCAGAAGAGTAGTTGATTCTGTTTTAATGTACGGCAGTTATCATTCCTCAAAAAAAAAATTACCCTTGATAAAACATAAAATGTTGCTGGTAAACAACACTATTCCCTTAACCGATCTTCACCAAAACCAAACCAACAGGTCTTGAGAACTTTACATTTCAGGGCTGTATGCAAAATATTATATGATTCTGTTTGAATTAGCGGCTGTTATCGTTTGCCATATAAAATACCCTTGATAAAACAAAAAACGTGTCAGGTAAACTACCCCTTTTCCTTAACCGATCTTCACCAAAAACAATAGGTCTTTAGTACTCAACAAAACAGGGCTGTATGCAAAAACGTATTTGATTCTGTTTGAATTTGCGGCTCTTATCGTTTGCCATAGAAAATACCCTTTTAAAACATAAAACGTTGCAGGTAAACTACCCCTTTCCCTTAACCGATCTTCACCAACACCAACAGGTATTGAGAACTCTACAATACAGAGCTGTATGCAAAACATCATTTGGTTCTGTTTGAATTTGCGGCTGTTATCGTTTACCATAGAAAAAAATTACCCTTGATAAAAAACCGTTGTAGGTAAACTACCCCTTTCCCTTAACCGATCTTCACCAAAAACGACAGGTCTTGAGAACTCTTAGGGTTGTATTTAAATTTAGGGTTGTATGCAAAATATTATATGATTTTGTATGAATTTGCGGCTGTTATCGTTTGCCATACAAAATACCCTTGATAAAACAAAAAACGTGGCAGGTAAACTACCCCTTTCCCTTAAACGATCTTCACCAAACACAATAGGTCCTTAGTACTCAAGAATCAGGGCTGTATGCAAAAACGTATTTGATTCTGTTTCAATTTGCGGCTCTTATCGTTTGCTATAGAAAATACCCTTAAAAACATAAAACGTTGCAGGTAAACTTCCCCTTTCCCTTAACCGATCTTCACCAACACCAATAGGTATTGAGAACTCTACAATACAGAGCTGTATGCAAAACATCATTTGGTTCTGTTTGAATTTGCGGCTGTTATCGTTTACCATAGAAAAAAAAATTACCCTTGATAAAAAACCGTTGTAGGTAAACTACCCCTTTCCCTTAAACGATCTTCACCAAACACAAAAGGTCATGAGAACTCTACAATTCAGGGCAGTATGCAAAACATTATTTGATTATGTTTGAATTTGCGGCTGTTATCGTTTGCCATAGAAAATACCCTTAAAAACATAAAACGGTGCAGGTAAACTACCCCTTTCCCTTAACCGATCTTCACCAAAAACAAAAGGTCATGAGAACTCTACAATTCAGGGCAGTATGCAAAACATTATTTGATTATGTTTGAATTTGCGGCTGTTATCGTTTGCCATAGAAAATACCCTTGTTAAAACATAAAACGGTGCAGGTAAACTACCCCTTTCCCTTAACCGATCTTTACCAAAATCAACAGATCGTGAGAACTCTACAATTCAGGGGTGTATGCGAAACAATATTTGATTCTGTTTGAATTTGCGGCTGTTATCGTTTGCAAAACAAACAAAAATATCGGTATGGAGAACCATACATGACTTCCATATTCTAAGATTTATATTTAAAATCATTTTCAGCCAAACAGCCAGGCTGTGTCTTACCTGCTTTTTTATTGCTGTATTAAATGAAAAATATTATATTACATTAAAATGAAAAAATTATAATTTTATTGCCTGGCAACAAAATTATTTTATTTTTAACAATTACCATTGTTTCAAAAAGTTTAAATAAATTTTCAAGTACTTTACTCTTGTTAAAACGTAAAAGGTTGCAGGTAAACTACCCCTTCCCCTTAACCGATCTTCACCAAAATCGAAAGTCATTGAGACCTCTACAATTCAGGGACGTATGCAAAAAATTATTTGATTCTGTTTGAATTTGCGGCTGTTATCGTTTGCCATAAAAAATACGCTTGATAAAAAAACGTTGCAGGTAAACTACCCCTTCCCCTTAACCGATCTTCACCAAAGACAATAGGTCTTGAGTACTCTACAAATCAGGGCTGTATGCAAAAAGTTATTTGATTCTTGAGAACTCTACAATTGAGGGCTGTATGCGAAACATTATTTGATTCTGTTTGAATTTGCGGCTGTTATCGTTTGCCAAACAAACAAAATTACCCTTGCTAAAAAAAAACCGTTGCAGGTAAACTACCCCTTTCCCTCAACCGATCTTCACCAAAAACAATAGGTCGCGAGTACTCTGCAAATCAGGGCTGCATGCAAAAAATTATTTGATTCTGTTTGAATTTGCGGCAGTTATCGTTTGCCATAGAAAAAAAATCTACAGACAGACAGACAGACAGACAGACACACAGACAGACAGACACACAGACAGACAGACAGACAGACAGACAGACACACAGACACTTTTCGGAAAACGACTTTTTTTCATGTTTTGAGTGTAGTAGAATCAGAATCTGCAATAATCTCGAACACGATTTTTTTTGCCATCACCATACTTCCATTCCTTAAGGAATATGGAAGTAATTACCCTTGATAAAAAAAAAACCGTTGCAGGTAAACTACCCCTTTCCCTCAACCGATCTTCACCAAAAACAATAGGTCGCGAGTGCTCTACAAATCAGGGCTGTATGCAAAAAATTATTTGATTCTGTTTGAATTTGCGGCTGTTATCGTTTGCCATAGAAAAAAAATCTACAGACACACACACAGACACTTTTCGAAAATATCGGTATGGAGAACCATACATGACTTCCATATTCTAAGACTTATAATCTGAAATATGCTTGCCTGCCAAGCACGATATATTTTGTAATATATACATAATTTACATTAAAATGAAAAAATTATAATTTTATTGCCTGGCAACAAAATTATTTTATTTTTAACAATTACCAATGTTTGAAAAAGTTTAAATGAATTTTCAAGTACTTTACTCTTGTTAAAACGTAAAATGTTGCAGGTAAACTACCCCTTCCCATTAACCGATCTTCACCAAAATCTAATGGCCTTGAGTCCTCTACAATTCACTTACGTATGAGAAACATTATTTGATTCTGTTTGAATTTGCGGCTGTTATCGTTTGCCAAAAAAAAAAAATACCCTTGTTAAAAAAACGTTGCAGGTAAACTACCCCTTTCCCTCAACCGATCTTCACTAAAAACAATAGGTCTTGAGAACTCTACAATTTAGGGCTGTATGCAAATAATCGTTTGATTCTGTTTGAATTTGCGGCTGTTATCGTTTGCCATAGGAAATACCCTTGTTAAAACATAAAACGTTACAGGTAAACTACCCCATTCCCTTAACCGATCTTCACCAAAAGAATAGGTCTTGAGAACTCTACAATTCAGGGCTGTATGCAAAACATTATTTGATTCTGTTTGAATTTGCGGCTATCGTTTGCCAAAAAAAAAATTTCCCTTGATAAAAAAAAACCGTTGCAGGTAAACTACCCCTTTCCCTCAACCGATCTTCACCAAAAACAATAGGTCGTGAGTACTCTACAAAGCAGGGCTGTATGCAAAAAGTTATTTGATTCTGTTTGAATTTGCGGCAGTTATCGTTTGCCATAGAAAAAAAATACCCTTGTTAAAAAAACGTTGCCGGTAAACTACCCCTTTCCCTCAACCGATCTTCACCAAAAACAATAGGTCTTGAGAACTCTACAATTTAGGGCTGTATGCAAATAATCTTTTGATTCTGTTTGAATTTGCGGCTGTTATCGTTTGCCATAAGAAATACCCTTGTTAAAACATAAAACGTTACAGGTAAACTACCCCTTTCCCTTAACCGATCTTCACCAAAATCAAAACATCTTGAGAACTCTACAATTGAGGGCTGTATGCAAAACATTATTTGATTCTGTTTGAATTTGCGGCTGTTATCGTTTGCCAAACAAACAAAATTACCCTTGCTAAAAAAAAACCGTTGCCGGTAAACTACCCCTTTCCCTCAACCGATCTTCACCAAAAACAATAGGTCGCGAGTACTCTGCAAATCAGGGCTGTATGCAAAAAATTATTTGATTCTGTTTGAATTTGCGGCAGTTATCGTTTGCCATAGAAAAAAATCTACAGACACACACACAGACAGACAGACAGACAGACAGACAGACACACACACACACAGACACTTTTCGGAAAACGACTTTTTTTCATGTTTTGAGTGTAGTAGAATCAGAATCTGCAATAATCTCGAACACGATTTTTTTTGCCATCACCATACTTCCATTCCTTAAGGAATATGGAAGTAAAACGACTTTTTTTCATGTTTTGAGTGTAGTACAATCAGAATCTGCAATAATCTCGAACACGATTTTTTTTGCCATCACCATACTTCCATTTCCTTAAGGAACATGGAAGTAAAATGGGCCACATTCACATACATAAATAATAAATATCGGTATGGAGAACCATACATGACTTCCATATTCTAAGATTTATATTTAAAATCATTTTCAGCCAAACAGCCAGGCTGTGTCTTACCTGCCTTTTTATTGCTGTATTAAATGAAAAATATTATATTACATTAAAATGAAAAAATTATAATTTTATTGCCTGGCAACAAAATTATTTTATTTTTAACAATTACCATTGTTTCAAAAAATTTAAATAAATTTTCAAGTACTTTACTCTTGTTAAAACGTAAAAGGTTGCAGGTAAACTACCCCTTCCCCTTAACCGATCTTCACCAAAATCGAAAGTCATTGAGACCTCTACAATTCAGGGACGTATGCAAAAAATTATTTGATTCTGTTTGAATTTGCGGCTGTTATCGTTTGCCATAGAAAATACGCTTGATAAAAAAACGTTGCAGGTAAACTACCCCTTCCCCTTAACCGATCTTCACCAAAGACAAAAGGTCTTGAGTACTCTACAAATCAGGGCTGTATGCAAAACATTATTTGATTCTGTTTGAATTTGCGGCTGTTATCGTTTGCCATAGAAAATACCCTTGTTAAAAATCGTTGCAGGTAAACTACCCCTTTCCCTCAACCGATCTTCACCAAAAACAATAGGTCTTGAGAACTCTACAATTTAGGCCTGTATGCAAATAATCTTTTGATTCTGTTTGAATTTGCGGCTGTTATCGTTTGCCATAGGAAATACCCTTGTTAAAACATAAAACGTTACAGGTAAACTACCCCTTTCCCTTAACCGATCTTCACCAAAATCAACAGATCTTGAGAACTCTACAATTGAGGGCTGTATGCAAAACATTATTTGATTCTGTTTGAATTTGCGGCTGTTATCGTTTGCCAAACAAACAAAATTACCCTTGCTAAAAAAAAACCGTTGCAGGTAAACTACCCCTTTCCCTCAACCGATCTTCACCAAAAACAATAGGTCGCGAGTACTCTGCAAATCAGAGCTGCATGCAAAAAATTATTTGATTCTGTTTGAATTTGCGGCAGTTATCGTTTGCCATAGAAAAAAAATCTACAGACAGACAGACAGACAGACAGACAGACAGACAGACAGACAGACAGACAGACACACAGACACTTTTCGGAAAACGACTTTTTTTCATGTTTTGAGTGTAGTAGAATCAGAATCTGCAATAATCTCGAACACGATTTTTTTTGCCATCACCATACTTCCATTCCTTAAGGAATATGGAAGTAATTACCCTTGATAAAAAAAAAACCGTTGCAGGTAAACTACCCCTTTCCCTCAACCGATCTTCACCAAAAACAATAGGTCGCGAGTGCTCTACAAATCAGGGCTGTATGCAAAAAATTATTTGATTCTGTTTGAATTTGCGGCTGTTATCGTTTGCCATAGGAAAAAAATCTACAGACACACACACAGACACTTTTCGAAAATATCGGTATGGAGAACCATACATGACTTCCATATTCTAAGACTTATAATCTGAAATATGCTTGCCTGCCAAGCACGATATATTTTGTAATATATACATAATTTACATTAAAATGAAAAAATTATAATTTTATTGCCTGGCAACAAAATTATTTTATTTTTAACAATTACCAATGTTTGAAAAAGTTTAAATGAATTTTCAAGTACTTTACTCTTGTTAAAACGTAAAATGTTGCAGGTAAACTACCCCTTCCCATTAACCGATCTTCACCAAAATCTAATGGCCTTGAGTCCTCTACAATTCACTTACGTATGCAAAAAATTATTTGATTCTGTTTGAATTTGCGGCAGTTATCGTTTGCCATAGAAAATACGCTTTATAACAAACGTTGCAGGTAAACTACCCCTTCCCCTCAACCGATCTTCACCAAAAACAATAGGTCTTGAGTACTCTACAAACCAGGGCTGTATGCAGAAAATTATTTGATTATGTTTGAATTTGCGGCTGTTATCGTTTGCCATATAAAATAACCTTGTTAAAAAAACGTTGTAGGTAAAATACCCCTTTCCCTTAACCGATCTTAACCAAAAACAGTACTTCTTGAGTGCTCTACAAATCAGGGCTGTATGCAGAAAATTATTTGATTATGTTTGAATTTGCGGCTGTTATCGTTTGCCATAGAAAATAACCTTGTTAAAAAAACGTTGTTGGTAAACTACCCCTTTCCCTAAACCGATCTTAACCAAAAACAATAGGTCTTGAGAACTCTACAATTTAGGGCTGTATGCAAATAATCTTTTGATTATGTTTGAATTTGCGGCTGTTATCGTTTGCCATAGGAAATACCCTTGTTAAAACATAAAACGTTACAGGTAAACTACCCCTTTCCCTTAACCGATCGTCACCAAAGACAATAGGTCTTGAGAACTCTACAATTCAGGGCTGTATGAGAAACATTATTTGATTCTGTTTGAATTTGCGGCTGTTATCGTTTGCCAAAAAAAAAAAATACCCTTGTTAAAAAAACGTTGCAGGTAAACTACCCCTTTCCCTCAACCGATCTTCACCAAAAACAATAGGTCTTGAGAACTCTACAATTTAGGGCTGTATGCCAATAATCGTTTGATTCTGTTTGAATTTGCGGCTGTTATCGTTTGCCATAGGAAATACCCTTGTTAAAACATAAAACGTTACAGGTAAACTACCCCTTTCCCTTAACCGATCTTCACCAAAAACAACAGGTCTTGAGAACTCTACAATTCAGGGCTGTATGCGAAACATTATTTGATTCTGTTTGAATTTGCGGCTGTTATCGTTTGCCAAAAAAAAAAATTTCCCTTGATAAAAAAAAACCGTTGCAGGTAGACTACCCCTTTCCCTCAACCGATCTTCACCAAAAACAATAGGTCGTGAGTACTCTACAAAGCAGGGCTGTATGCAAAAAGTTATTTGATTCTGTTTGAATTTGCGGCAGTTATCGTTTGCCATAGAAAAAAAATACCCTTGTTAAAAAAACGTTGCCGGTAAACTACCCCTTTCCCTCAACCGATCTTCACCAAAAACAATAGGTCTTGAGAACTCTACAATCTAGGGCTGTATGCAAATAATCTTTTGATTCTGTTTGAATTTGCGGCTGTTATCGTTTGCCATAAGAAATACCCTTGTTAAAACATAAAACGTTACAGGTAAACTACCCCTTTCCCTTAACCGATCTTCACCAAAATCAAAAGATCTTGAGAACTCTACAATTGAGGGCTGTATGCAAAACATTATTTGATTCTGTTTGAATTTGCGGCTGTTATCGTTTGCCAAACAAACAAAATTACCCTTGCTAAAAAAAAACCGTTGCCGGTAAACTACCCCTTTCCCTCAACCGATCTTCACCAAAAACAATAGGTCGCGAGTACTCTGCAAATCAGGGCTGTATGCAAAAAATTATTTGATTCTGTTTGAATTTGCGGCAGTTATCGTTTGCCATAGAAAAAAAATCTACAGACACACAGACACACACACAGATAGACAGACAGACAGACACACACACAGACACTTTTCGGAAAACGACTTTTTTTCATGTTTTGAGTGTAGTAGAATCAGAATCTGCAATAATCTCGAACACGATTTTTTTTGCCATCACCATACTTCCATTCCTTAAGGAATATGGAAGTAAAACGACTTTTTTTCATGTTTTGAGTGTAGTACAATCAGAATCTGCAATAATCTCGAACACGATTTTTTTTGCCATCACCATACTTCCATTTCCTTAAGGAACATGGAAGTAAAATGGGCCACATTCACATACATAAATAATAAATATCGGTATGGAGAACCATACATGACTTCCATATTCTAAGATTTATATTTAAAATCATTTTCAGCCAAACAGCCAGGCTGTGTCTTACCTGCCTTTTTATTGCTGTATTAAATGAAAAATATTATATTAGATTAAAATGAGAAAATTATAATTTTATTGCCTGGCAACAAAATTATTTTATTTTTAACAATTACCATTGTTTCAAAAAATTTAAATAAATTTTCAAGTACTTTACTCTTGTTAAAACGTAAAAGGTTGCAGGTAAACTACCCCTTCCCCTTAACCGATCTTCACCAAAATCGAAAGTCATTGAGACCTCTACAATTCAGGGACGTATGCAAAAAATTAATTGATTCTGTTTCAATTTGCGGCTGTTATCGTTTGCCATAGAAAATACGCTTGATAAAAAAATGTTGCAGGTAAACTACCCCTTCCCCTCAACCGATCTTCACCAAAAACAATAGCTCTTGAGTACTCTACAAATCAGGGCTGTATGCAGAACATTATTTGATTCTGTTTGAATTTACGGCTGTTATCGTTTGCCATAGAAAATACCCTTGTTAAAAAAACGTTGCTGGTAAACTACCCCTTTCCCTTAACCGATCTTCACCAAAAACAATAGGTCTTGAGAACTCTACAATTTAGGGCTGTATGCAAATAATCGTTTGATTCTGTTTGAATTTGCGGCTGTTATCGTTTGCCATAGGAAATACCCTTGTTAAAACATAAAACGTTACAGGTAAACTACCCCTTTCCCTTAACCGATCTTCACCAAAAACAATAGGTCTTGAGAACTCTACAATTCAGGGCTGTATGCGAAACATTATTTGATTCTGTTTGAATTTGCGGCTGTTATCGTTTGCCAAAAAAAAAATTTCCATTGATAAAAAAAAACCGTTGCAGGTAAACTACCCCTTTACCTCAACCGATCTTCACCAAAAACAATAGGTCTTGAGTACTCTACAAATCAGGGCTGTATGAAAAAAATTATTTGATTCTGTTTGAATTTGCGGCAGTTATCGTTTTCCAAAAAAAAAAAATCTACGATAGACAGACAGACAGAACAGACAGATACACACACAGACACTTTTCGGAAAACGACTTTTTTTCATGTTTTGAGTGTAGTAGAATCAGAATCTGCAATAATCTCGAACACGATTTTTTTTTGCCATCACCATACTTCCATTCCTTAAGGAATATGGAAGTAATAAAATGACAAAGCTAACAAAACTACTTAAAAGCACTGACATTAAAATAGCGTACAAAACTAACAAGAATAATCTACAAAAACTAAATAACCCACACAACAAAGATAATAGAACAACCAATGGTATATATAAAATTGAATGCCAAGAGTGCAATAAATGTTACATAGGACAAACAAAAAACAACTGAAAAAACGTTATTTTGAACAGCTAAACGCAGACAAATACCAGAAATATACAAATCTAATTTGGCCACACATGCAATAAACAATGGACATGAATTCCCAAACATAACCAACATGACACTAATAAAACATACCACAAAAGGCACCATAATGAACATTTGGGAAAATTTACAAATATACAAACATAAAACACAAAACAAACTAATACCTGAACAAATGCAAATCAATACAAAACATGACACAATTTTCAAAGCACTCAACATCGAAAATACACAAAATACTAATACATACACCAAAATCACACACAATAATACCAATTTAAAGTACCAGAAGCCAACAGGAAGCCACAATAACAACCAACCAACACACATGTACTTCACCAGACACAAAATCCGGAAGTATGAGGATGGGTACACAATGGTACCCAAAACATGTTCCTAATAAGGAAAAAAATATCTTGAGGTAAATCCATTATAAAAATGAAATAACATATAAAAAATTCTCCCCTCCCTCTTCAACTATCATTTCATTTATAGAAAATTACCTCCACCCCGTTCAACTAGCCTCTTCATTTATAGTATTTCATCTACGTTTCCACAGTGGATTATTATGATCTTCTAATCAGGATACTTTATCAAAATTAAGTACTTTACTCTTGTTACAACATAAAACGTTGCAGGTAAACTACGCCTTTCCACGTAACCGATCTTCACCAAATCAATAGTCCTTCAGTCCTCTACAATTCCGGCACATTTGTAAAAAAAATTATTTGATTCTGTTTGAATTTACGGCAGTTATCGTTCGTCATATAAAAAATTACCCTTGTTAAAACACTAAATGTTCCATGTACCCCTTTCTGTTAACCGATCTTCGCCAAAATCAATAGGCAATGAGTCCTCTACAATTCAGGGATGTATGCAAAAAAGTATTTGATTCTGTTTGAATTTGCGGCTGTTATCGTTTGCCATAGAAAAAATTCTACACACATAAAGATAGACAGATATACACACAGACACTTTTCGAAAAATGACTTTTCTTCATGTTTTGAGGCTAGTAAATCAGAATCAGACGTTATCTCGAACACGATTTTTTTCGTCATGATCATATTTCCATTTCCTTATGGAACATGGATGTAAAAATTACCCTTGTTAAAACATAAAACGTTGGAGGTAAACTATCCCTTTCCCTTAACTGATCTTCACCAAAATCAGTAAGCCTTGAGTCCTCTACAATTCAGGGATGTATGCAACAAATTATTTGGTTCTGTTTGAATTTGCGGCTGTTATCGTTTGCCATAGAAAAAATTTTACACACCGACACATAGACACACATACAGAAAGACAGACACACACAGACACTTTTCGAAAAATGACTTTTCTTCATGTTTTGAGGGTAGTACAATCAGAATCAGCCGTTATCTCGAAACGATTTTTTTCGCCATGACCATACTTCCATTTGCTTATGGAACATGGACGTAAAAATCGGTATGGAGAACCATACATGACTTCCATGTTCTAATTAATCATACAATTATTTTTAATATGTACAATCAGAACGAAACCAAATATATCAGCATGTTTTTGGTAAAAACGCCGAGAAAGATAAAATACGAATTGTACATAGTTGTTAATATTTTAAAAATAAAGAATTAATTTGATTATATTATCTGTTATTTGAACAACGTGAAAGAAAGCGAATACCGCCCAGCGTTTGTAATTTGTGAATTTCTGAAAACGAAAAATTATTTTCTTTACATATGCATGGTTACGATATTTTGTTTACATGGAACTATACCAATTGTTAATATTTTATTGAAATTTTTTTAAGTTTTCTGTTGAATAAATTTATAACATCAATACAAGAAATTACCCCTTCTCCCTTTAACTACACTTTTCATTTATAGATATTTCATCTACCTTTCTACAGTGGATTATTATGACCTTCTTTTCAGGATACTTTATTTATCAAAATTAAGTAGTTTACTCTTGTTAAAAAGTAAAACATTGCAGGTAAACTACCCCTTCCGCTTAACCGATCTTCAAGTTGAGTCCTCTACAGTTCGGGCATATGTGCAAAATTTTATTTGATTTTGATTGATTTTGGGGCAGTTATCGTTCGCCATATAAACAATTCTACACACAGACACTTTTTGGAAAATTACTTTTCTTCATGCTTTGAGGATAGTACAATCAGAATCAGCCCTTATCTCGAACACATTTTTTTACGCGATCGCCATATTTCCATTTTCTTACGGAACATGGAAGTAAAAAGCAAACGTACTGACACACGGACTCACATTAAAACTTATTCTAATGTTAGATTCTCACTGACGAAAGATTCCTCTGTCATTTCATGTTCCGTAAGGAAATGGAAGTATGGCGATCTCGAAAAAATCTTGTTCGAGATAAGGGCTGATTCTGATTGTACCACCCTCAAAACATGAAGAAAGTCATTTTCCGAAAAGTGTCTGTGTGTAGAATTGTTTATATGGCGAACGATAACTGGCGCAAATTCAAACAGAATCAAATAATTTTTTGCATATGTGCCCCAGTTGTAGAGGACTCGAGGCATATTGATTCTGGTGAAGATCAGTTGAGGAGGAGGGGTAGTTTATCCGCAACGTTTTAACAAGAATAAAGTACTTAATTTTGATAAATAAAATCCTGAAAAGATCACAATAATCCACTGTAGAAAGGTAGACGAAATATCTATAAATAAAAAGGGTAGTTGAAGGGATAGGAGGTAATTTGCTATAAATGAAAAAAATAGTTGAAGGGGGAGGGGATAATTTTTTATATGTGTACTACGCTATCGGCAACAAAGAAGTATTTTTTTGTTAAAATTCCTTCCCGGGCTGTTTGGTCCAACGTTTTCTGCAAGACCAGACGTTTCGGCAGTGCCGTCGACTGCCATCATCCGTGAAAATCGAGTGCATTAACGTGTGGTGGTTAGTAACCACAGACCTGTGGTTAAGGCTGAAGAAAGAAGTAGTTTCTATGAAAATATTTCATTTCTAAAATGATTTTAAATATTAATCTTAGAACATGAGGCAACTGAGGAATTAATTTTAAACAGTGTAAAACCTCTTAGCCGATTTTTCTGGACAAGATGATTTATTAATAAAAAATTGCCTCCTGTGAGGTTCGAACTCACGACCCCTGGTTTACGAGACCAGTGCTCTACCTCTGAGCTAAGAAGGCGCTCATGTTTACATTAAATTATGAGCTGTTGGCAAACCTGTGTGCAGATCAAAGGTCTACGTCAATACAGAAATGTAGACACACTACTACAGTACTATTAAACTGAATTAACTTAACAATTAGATTAATTGATTATTAAGTTTTTCATTTCCTCCTTCTTCTCTTCATTTACGGGATTCTCATGTTTATAAACAACTACATTACACAATATAATCGTCGTCAATTCGTCTTTTGCACTTTGGATGATTATCCCGGGCTCTCTTGAATAATTTGTCACTATCCATCCGACGGATAGAAACTCAAAGGATAACGGAGATGTTTCAGGCCTCTGCTTATGTCATTCGCGGCTCTCCATCGAGCTAGAGGTCTGTTGGTCTGAACCAGGTGCCTGACAATGTTATGGTCAGTACTCTTGGGTTTGAGACGTGCAGCTCTAACCCTCAGTTGGTTACGGAATTCGACTATCTAGGATTTCTCCTCCTCCTCAAGGATTAGGTTATACAGAGTGATTCAGATAAGTCAGAACTCCAACACTTATTTACCAACATCATTTAGTATCAATATCGTTTAATACATTTTTACTTCCATATTCCTTAAGGAATGGAAGTATGGTGATGGCAAAAAAAATCGTGTTCGAGATTATTGCAGATTCTGATTCTACTACACTCAAAACATGAAAAAAAGTCGTTTTCCGAAAAGTGTCTGTGTGTCTGTCTGTCTGTCTGTCTGTAGATTTTTTTCTATGGCAAACGATAACAGCCGCAAATTCAAACAGAATCAAATAATTTTTTGCATACAGCCCTGATTTGCAGAGTACTCGCGACCTATTGTTTTTGGTGAAGATCGGTTGAGGTAAAGGGGTAGTTTACCTGCAACGGTTTTTTTTATCAAGGGAAATTTTTTTTTTTTGGCAAACGATAACAGCCGCAAATTCAAACAGAATCAAATAATGTTTCGTATACAGCCCTGAATTGTAGAGTACTCAAGACATATTGTTTTTAGTGAAGATCGGTTAAGGGAAAGGGGTAGTTTACCTGTAACATTTTATGTTTTAACAAGGGTATTTCCTATGGCAAACGATAACAGCCGCAAATTCAAACAGAATCAAAAGATTATTTGCATGCAGCCCTAAATTGTAGAGTTCTCAAGACCTATTGTTTTTGGTGAAGATCGGTTGAGGGAAAGGGGTAGTTTACCTGCAACGTTTTTTTAACAAGGGTATTTTCTATGGCAAACGATAACAGCCGCAAATTCAAACAGAATCAAATAATGTTTTGCATACAGCCCTGATTTGTAGAGTACTCAAGACCTATTGTTTTTGGTGAAGATCGGTTAAGGGGAAGGGGTAGTTTACCAGCAACGTTTTTTTTATCAAGCGTATTTTCTATGGCAAACGATAACAGCCGCAAATTCAAACAGAATCAAATACTTTTTTGCATACGTCCCTGAATTGTAGAGGTCTCAATGACTTTCGATTTTGGTGAAGATCGGTTAAGGGGAAGGGGTAGTTTACCTGCAACCTTTTACGTTTTAACAAGAGTAAAGTACTTGAAAATTTATTTAAACTTTTTGAAACAATGGTAATTTTTTCTATGGCAAACGATAACTGCCGCAAATTCAAACAGACTCAAATAATTTTTTGCATACAGCCCTAATTTGTAGAGTACTCACGACCTATTGTTTTTGGTGAAGATCGGTTAAGGGAAAGGGATAGTTTACCTGTAACGTTTTATGTTTTAACAAGGGTATTTCCTATGGCAAACGATAACAGCCGCAAATTCAAACAGAATCAAAAGATTATTTGCATAAAGCCCTAAATTGTAGAGTTCTCAAGACCTGTTGTTTTTGGTGAAGATCGGTTAAGGGAAAGGGGTAGTTTACCTACAACGTTTTTTTAACAAGGGTATTTCCTATGGCAAACGATAACAGCCGCAAATTCAAACAGAATCAAATAATTTTCTGCATACAGCCCTGATTTGTAGAGTACTCAAGACCTGTTGTTTTTGGTGAAGATCGGTTGAGGGGAAGGGGTAGTTTACCTGCAACGTTTTTTATCAAGCGTATTTTCTATGGCAAACCATAACTGCCGCAAATTCAAACAGAATCAAATAATTTTTTGCATACTTCAGTGAATTGTAGAGGACTCAAGGCCACTAGATTTTGGTGAAGATCGGTTAAGGGGAAGGGGTAGTTTACCTGCAACCTTTTACGTTTTAACAAGAGTAAAGTACTTGAAAATTCATTTAAACTTTTTCAAACAATGGTAATTGTTGAAAATAAAATAATTTTGTTGCCAGGCAATAAAATTATAATTTTTTCATTTTAATGTAAATTATGTATATATTAGAAAATATATCGTGCTTGGCAGGCAAGCATATTTCAGATTATAAATCTTAGAATATGGAAGTCATGTATGGTTCTCCATACCGATATTTAATGTATTTAATACATTTAAATACCTTTATAAAAGATGCTGAAATTGTCCTCCATTTTACTTCCATATTCCTTAAGGAATGGAAGTATGGTGATGGCAAAAAAAATCGTGTTCGAGATTATTGCAGATTCTGATTGTACTACACTCAAAACATGAAAAAAAGTTGTTTTCCGAAAAGTGTCTGTGTGTGTGTCTGTCTGTCTGTCTATCTCTCTGTCTGTCTGTCTGTCTGTAGATTTTTTTTCTATGGCAAACGATAACTGCCGCAAATTCAAACAGAATCAAATAATTTTTTGCATGCAGCCCTGATTTGCAGAGTACTCGCGGCCTATTGTTTTTGGTGAAGATCGGTTGAGGGAAAGGGGTAGTTTACCTGCAACGGTTTTTTTTTAGCAAGGGTAATTTTGTTTGTTTGGCAAACGATAACAGCCGCAAATTCATACAGAATGAAATAATGTTTCGCATACAGTCCTGAATTGTAGAGGTCTCAAGGTCTGTTGATTTTGGTGAAGATCGGTTAAGGGAAAGGGGTAGTTTACCTGTAACGTTTTATGTTTTAACAAGGGTATTTCCTTTGGCAAACGATAACAGCCGCAAATTCAAACAGAATCAAAAGATTATTTGCATACAGCCCTAAATTGTAGAGTTCTCAAGACCTATTGTTTTTGGTGAAGATCGGTTGAGGGAAAGGGGTAGTTTACCTGCAACGTTTTTTTAACAAGGGTATTTCCTATGGCAAACGATAACAGCCGCAAATTCAAACAGAATCAAATAATTTTCTGCATACAGCCCTGATTTGTAGAGTACTCAAGACCTGTTGTTTTTGGTGAAGATCGGTTGAGGGGAAGGGGTAGTTTACCTGCAACGTTTTTTATCAAGCGTATTTTCTATGGCAAACCATAACTGCCGCAAATTCAAACAGAATCAAATAATTTTTTGCATACTTCAGTGAATTGTAGAGGACTCAAGGCCACTAGATTTTGGTGAAGATCGGTTAAGGGGAAGGGGTAGTTTACCTGCAACCTTTTACGTTTTAACAAGAGTAAAGTACTTGAAAATTCATTTAAACTTTTTCAAACAATGGTAATTGTTGAAAATAAAATAATTTTGTTGCCAGGCAATAAAATTATAATTTTTTCATTTTAATGTAAATTATGTATATATTAGAAAATATATCGTGCTTGGCAGGCAAGCATATTTCAGATTATAAATCTTAGAATATGGAAGTCATGTATGGTTCTCCATACCGATATTTAATGTATTTAATACATTTAAATACCTTTATAAAAGATGCTGAAATTGTCCTCCATTTTACTTCCATATTCCTTAAGGAATGGAAGTATGGTGATGGCAAAAAAAATCGTGTTCGAGATTATTGCAGATTCTGATTGTACTACACTCAAAACATGAAAAAAAGTCGTTTTCCGAAAAGTGTCTGTGTGTGTGTCTGTCTGTCTGTCTATCTGTCTGTCTGTCTGTCTGTCTGTAGATTTTTTTTCTATGGCAAACGATAACTGCCGCAAATTCAAACAGAATCAAATAATTTTTTGCATGCAGCCCTGATTTGCAGAGTACTCGCGGCCTATTGTTTTTGGTGAAGATCGGTTGAGGGAAAGGGGTAGTTTACCTGCAACGGTTTTTTTTTAGCAAGGGTAATTTTGTTTGTTTGGCAAACGATAACAGCCGCAAATTCATACAGAATGAAATAATGTTTCGCATACAGTCCTGAATTGTAGAGGTCTCAAGGTCTGTTGATTTTGGTGAAGATCGGTTAAGGGAAAGGGGTAGTTTACCTGTAACGTTTTATGTTTTAACAAGGGTATTTCCTTTGGCAAACGATAACAGCCGCAAATTCAAACAGAATCAAAAGATTATTTGCATACAGCCCTAAATTGTAGAGTTCTCAAGACCTATTGTTTTTGGTGAAGATCGGTTGAGGGAAAGGGGTAGTTTACCTGCAACGTTTTTTTAACAAGGGTATTTTCTATGGCAAACGATTACAGCCGCAAATTCAAACAGAATCAAATAATGTTTTGCATACAGCCCTGATTTGTAGAGTACTCAAGACCTATTGTTTTTGGTGAAGATCGGTTAAGGGAAAGGGGTAGTTTACCTGCAACGTTTTTTTATCAAGCGTATTTTCTATGGCAAACGATAGCAGCCGCAAATTCAAACAGAATCAAATAATTTTTTGCATACGTCCCTGAATTGTAGAGTTCTCAATGCTTTCGATTTTGGTGAAGATCGGTTAAGGGGAAGGGGTAGTTTACCTGCAACCTTTTACGTTTTAACAAGAGTAAAGTACTTGAAAATTTATTTAAACTTTTTGAAACAATGGTAATTGTTAAAAATAAAATAATTTTGTTGCCAGGCAATAAAATTGTAATTTTTTCATTTTAATGTAATATAATATTTTTCATTTAATACAGCAATAAAAAGGCAGGTAAGACACAGCCTGGCTGTTTGGGTGAAAATGATTTTAAATATAAATCTTAGAATATGGAAGTCATGTATGGTTCTCCATACCGATATTTGTAGTAAACACATATCGACTCGACGGCACATTGTTGGAGTTCTGACTTATCCGAATCACCCTGTATAAACCTGTTCCGGCAGCCATCTCATCCTCGGACGACCCATGTCTCTTCTACGAAGTATTTTTATAAAAAAGTAGGATGCACTTTGATTTATTTAAGTATAATTTTTTTACTTAAATGATTTGTATTTTTAACAATTTGTATTTTTGTTAATAATACAAATGGAAGACAGTTCTTTTTTAAATATTGCCCCCGAATTTACACGACCGTGGTACTATCCTTGTTTGTTACCATACATTTATCTGCGTTGTGACTGAACGGTTTGCGATTTGAGGTTTTGTTTTTATTTTGTTTTGAATGTAAAGAAGGTTTTTAGCTTTGTGTGGTGGACAGCGTGTTGTTTCGTTGATATTTATTAGTGTGAAAACTTCATGAACATAGAATTACTTCTGCAGTACATATATTACTTCAAAGTCACAGCCTGAGAGGGGGCGCTCAGAAAATTTGGCCTAGGGCCTCAAAAATCTTAAATCCGGCACGGGCTGGAATGCGAAAAAAAACGACTTCAGTTGTTGTTCGTAAATCGCAGTATACATAGGCCTACGTATATAGAGTGGAACTCGCGAATAACGAGCTCGCTTATAAAGCGATGTAACGAGTAAAAGTACGAGATTTGTTTGGTTTTGTATCTTAGAAATGATACTTAAACTCGCTTTTAACGAGTAGGAATCCATTAGAGACTTGGTTATAACGAGCATTTTATCGCAGGCTTGTTCACGGGTTAAGGTCTAACAAACGTTCGTTACAATACAGTAACTTACAATATTACTGCATTACTTTTATACGAACGGTGGGTTCTTCCGTTTACAAAATTCCAAGTAATATAAAGTAAACGAAAGTGTCGTTTCGTTTTTCTGGCGTTTACTGAAAATTTTTGTTTTGTATAACTATGTTTACGTGAATATAAAAATATTTAAGTTGAATATATTTAAATTTCGTATGGGCGCCAGAGATTATGTGATCTCATGGGTTTTCTGAATGAAAACACAGTAATTTGGATGCTCATAACATATATCTTTAATTGTCTCTGAAATGCAAATATTGACAACTACATTTATCGTTTAACTATATTGTCGAATATACAATACGTTACTAAAATAATACTTCATAATCAGAATTATACATCTTTTAATTTCTCTATATGTTTCCTAATCAAATTATTCAAACAATGTCATCTGATACAGTAAAGTTGATACATACATAAATATAAATCATTATTTAAATAGTAACAATTGCATATATCTATATTAATCAGATATGTCTAATTTGTTACACCTCTCATTAATCATCAGTATCAATAAATACCATTAGCATCTACACATGTTTAAGTTATCTATAAGTACGTATCATTATTAATCATAATCAAATTGATTCTACTACAAATGAACTTTCAACTTTGAATTACACTAACATACTAATCCTTTCTAAGTCATAAAGTAACTCAAAATAGCATCCATTTACTCGTAAGGTTCTTTAAGAAATGAGACGGGAGTTTGGAAGTATATAGACGATCTACGACATTGTAAATATGTATTAAATAGATATATATAAAATGTTAGATTGTACTTGCTCACGGTTTGTCTACATCAGGGATCCTTTTATCAGCGTGGTTAATTAACACTCACTAACACATACTCTGCTTTCATTGAACACACTTCACTACTGTAGGTATTACCCGTGTTTCGTTGTATTTCCGCACACGGACTGCCGCGCACAAGAAAAAGTATACTGGTTGATTTAATATCACTAATCAATATAAACTTCTTCTTTCTTCATGTTCGAACTGATTTAAAGTCATCACTCGCATTGAAGATTATTTTTTTTTATTACACTCCGCTTACCATTATACTTCTCAAGAATAGTTATGGATTTAACTACCCTTCTATTCCTATTAAACTGTGAATTTAATCATCACTTTGTTTCTCCTACACTATTACTTTAAATCACTAATTTAAATAACAAAGTTTATATTAAGCGTCTTTACCTTTCGCGTACTATTAAATGATACTCTAAGACGATAGATGTTTTAAGCAACAAAACTGATTGTAAAGAGAACAATCTGTAAGAAAGTTGACTTGTAAGAAAGCTGATTTGTAAGAGAACTGATTAAAAAAAAAGAAGTCTGATCGGGCGCGTTGGACTAATATTTATAATAGTTGCCCTCTCTAGCTTTCCTCTAGTTCTACTCAAAATTCCCTGATAGGCTTAGAGCTTAGTTCCGGGCCGGGAACTTTGAATTTGCCCACTCATGCGTCTTAAAAAATTGGCGCTTACTGGTTACGCTTTTTATGATTGGCTGTTCACATAGAAAACGCGCTGAATTTAGCACGTGTTGATTTCACTCCAACCGACGCTACTTTCACCCGCTAAACACGTTTTTTATGAGTGTTCATCTTTTGTACTTTCAAGGCCAATATTTGTCAAAACTAACGGTACATGACACTAAAGTCGTTTTTAGCAAACAATGAGTTTCCGTTACTTTATGACTTCGAAAGTTAACAAATATGTATGTCCCATAGCCGACAGTCTGTCGCCGCTGCTACATATTATAGAAAATTTTTATCTGAGGCATTTCTTTGTCTCAACATTACACTCCATATAACGAAATATTTATACTTACAATTAACTATATAAACACTTAATAATATCTAATATACATTAGTGTCATCACATCAATCACTATAAAATTTTATCATTATAGTAAGGACTCTATCCAAACAGCAACGATTCATGTAAACTGCCCAAACAGGTCACTGGAATTTATAGGCCGTTAACCGTACAACACGTGTGTGAGTCTGTGTTTGTGTATGGGAAATATAATTTTGGCGATTACATTTAGAACGAAGACCAAAAAGACAAATAAATTAATTTTCTTGTAATTTAAATATAAATACTGTATATGTGGCATGGAAAGTTTTGCATTTGTTGCCGATTTTTGGTAAGTTTTTACTACACAGTTACTTTTACTATATTTCGCAAATGTACTATACGCCAAAATTCAGCAAAGAATGTTAACGTCTAAAAATGTTTAAAGTCTAAATTTCACTTGTAAACGTAGACTGTAAAACGTGTCAATATTTTATTGTGGAAAGCCCCTTCTATAGTAGTTTTTTGTTGTTGTATGTTCGATAATCACGGTATAAAAATCTAGGCTTGTGAGTCGACAACTCGGATGTAGCGAGCAACCGGTTTTAACGAGCACGTTTGTCCGGTCCCTTCACTCTCGTTATAAGCAGTTCTACTGTATTTCAAATCGGAACGATTATTTGTGCGACGCAAAATGTTGTGGGCAGCGTCGGGATGCACATTGTCAGACGCGTATGTAGGGCGACAGCGAACAGCAGAACATTAGGGTAATTACTTGTACTGTAATTACTTTGTAGTCGTATGTGCATCAGTTTGGCAGTGTTGCTGTGCGTGCCCGCGCATAGTAAGTGCGTACGCGTGCTATACTGTACGCGACGAGTCACCACAAAGGCGGTGTCCCAGGCTTGGCTAGCTCTCTCTCTCTCTCTCTCTCTCTCTCTCTCTCTCTCTCTCTCTCTCTCTCTCTCTCTCTCTCGTAACCGAACTGCTTATAAACTTATCCGCTTCAAGGAGACTGTCTCTCCGCCAAATGGCGTTAAAATTATTACATTCTCGTATCTGCGTGGAGATTTATGTTTTGTGTATTTGCGACGAGTACGGTACTGTGTCGCGTTACGAAAAATATTTTATTTTATTACTTCCGTGTTCCGTAAGGAAATGGAAGTATGGTGATCGCGAAAAAAATCATGTTCGAGATAAGGGCTGATTCTGATTCTATTACCCTCAAAACATAAAGAAAAGTCATTTTTCGAAGAGAGAGAGAGAGAGAGAGAGAGAGAGAGAGAGAGAGACAGAGAGAGAGAGAGAGAGAGAGAGAGAGAGCGCGCGCGCGCGTGTGTGTGTGTGTGGAGAATTTTTTCTGTGGCAAACGATAACAGCCGCAAATTCAAACAGAATCAAATAACTTTTTGCATACATCCCTGAATTGTAGACGACTCGAGGCCTATTGTTTTTGGTGAAGATCGGTTAAGGGAACGGGGTAGTTTACCTGCAACGTTTTATGTTTTAACAAGAGTGAAGTACTTAATTTTGATAAATAAAGTATCCTGATAAGAAGATCATAATAATCCACTGTAGAAACGTAGATGAAATATCTATAAATGAAGAGGCTAGTTGAACGGGCTGGGGGTAATTTTCTATAAATGAAAATTATAGTTGAAGGGGGAGAGGATAATTTTTTATGTGTACTACGTTATCGGCAACAAAAAGGTAGTTTATTGTTAAAATTCCTTCCCGGGCTGTTTGGCCATAGTCCAATGTTTTCTGCAAAACCAGACGTTTCGGCAGTGCCATCGACTGCTATCATCAGTGAAAATCAAGTGCGATAACGTGAGGTAGTATACGTTAGTGACCACAGTACTGTGGTTAAAAGACTGAAGCAATAAGTAAAAAGAAGTACTTTCTATGGAAATATTTCATTTCGAAAGTGATTTTAAATATAAATCTTAGAACATGGAAGTCATGTATGGTTTTCCATACCGATATTTTGTATGTGTACTACGTTATCGGCAACAAAGAAGTAGTTTCTATGGAAATATTTCATTTCAATTTGTCAAACATAAAACTCGATTTACAAGGAACACACATAACTTTTTAGAATTATCGAACCGAATTCAAGTAAATGGTTTTAAATAAAAATCTTAGAACATGGAAGTCATGTATGGTTCTCCATACCGATATTTGTGTATTTCCAACGAGTACGGTACTTTGTCTTCTTCCACTCTGTGTCCCGTTACGAAAAATATTTTATTTTATTTTTTTCCTGTGTATACTAAATTCTAGAGCGGGTCGATCACTGTGATAATCTAGACTGTGAAATAATCTATGTTTATAGTAAAGTCCATCCAGTGGGATGGAGATATTGTAATAAGTGGCCGTAAGATCAGCTACTGTGATATGCCGATGTAATGGCGTAACTACTGGGAGGGGGGAGGGTCCAAGCAGCAACAAGACTGACGAACGAAGTGTTAAGCTAGAAACGGCGACTGCTTTAAAGCGACGACGATGTTGGGTGTAAACTGGATTCGTTTGGTTTGTTGTGTATTTTAATTATCATCATCTGTCTGTCCAGGATTAGGCAGGTTGCCTGTTCCGACTTCACCATCTCCGTCTCGGTCTGCCAACATTTCTTCTTCCGGTTGGCTTATAATTCAGAATTTGTCTTGGAATTCTTCCTGGAGACATGCGCATAACATGCTCTTTCCATCTTTTTCTATAGTTTTTAGCTAGTTCTGTAACTGGTTGTACTTTTAATTCCTGTCTTATATCTTCGGTCTTTATGTGATCTAATCTTATACAACCTTTCACAGATCTAAGATATTTCATTTCAGACGTTTCCATCTGTCTATAATCTTTCTTTCTTGGTGCCCATGACTCGGACCCGTATAATAGCATGGGGACTGCCATCACCTTATAGAATTTTATTTGTGTTTCTTTTGTGGTCTTTCCTTTGAGTGTGTGTATTTTAATAAATACCTGAATATAGAATAAAATAAATACAATTACAAAAATAATTATTTGATCGATACAAAAATAAAACGTAACTTATAAAATAGCTGGACTTCCGAGTCTCGTAATTCAGCCGACATATTCTTTGTAATCTGACGTCCCATTCGGAGTGTGACTCAGTAGCATTAACTTTAATTGAAGAAGTATAAGTAATTGGCAGAGATTTAAGGAGTTGGATGCTGAAAGAAAAATTAGACGCTTGCCTCTACTGATCATGAAAGTTTATAACAATTTACTGGGCTCAATGAACCATAGAGGGCCATACAATTTGCTCTACTAGGGATATCCAACATGGAACCTTAATGTGGTGGTGTCCCGTTGCCTTCCACATCCTCATGTCGTTGACCAAGTGGTTGTACCTTGGACGGAAAGTGAGTGTGCAAATCGGAAAGGAGAGTGCAGAAGGAATTAAGATTGGAAGAGGAGTAAGGCAAGGCTGCTGAATGTCACCAACTTTATTGAACATTTATGTTGATGACTTGATTAGGAACTGCTTTGACAAAACAAGAGGGGTGAATGTCGGTGGAAGAAGAATTGAATGTATAAGGTTTGCTTATGACATGGTTGTTTCAGCAGAAAAGGAAGAGACAATGAATGAAATGATACGAAATTTGAATTTAGTTTGCGAGAAATATGGAATGAGGATTAATAAGGAAAAAACTAAGTGTATGGTGATTAGCAGAGGAGGAAAAAGGGCAAACAAAGATAGGGCAAGACAAAATACAACAGCTAGAGTTGTTTAAATATCTTGGAAGCTTGATAAGTGAAGATATGTCCTGCACTCGTGAAATTAGACCAAGAATTGCTATAGCGAAAGAGGCATTTAATGGGAAGAAAAGACTACTGTGTGGCAAAATTAATAAGAATTTGAGGAAAAGGTTGGCCAAATGTTATGTGTGGAGCGTTGCTTTATATTGTCCAGAGACGTGGACACTGAGGAATGAGGATGAGAAAAGATTAGAAGTATTTGAGATGTGGGTTTGGCGAGCAATTGAAAAAGTAAGATGGGTTGATAAAGTAAGGAATGATGAAGTTTTAAGAAGAATAGGGGAAGACAGAAGAAGCCTGAAGGTAATAGAAAATATGAAAAGGAATTGGTTAGGTCATTGTTTGAGAAGATACTGCTTGTTTACAACTGCCATGGAGGGAATCATAGAAGGAGAAAAGAGAAGAGGGCGTAGAAGAATGAAGTTAATAGCTAGCATTAAAATCAGAGGGTGTTGCAAAGAAACGAAAAAACTGGCATGCGGTAGGACAGCTTGGAGAGCTTTTATCATTTGAAGACCTGCCTTAGGGCAGAACACCGAATAAAAAAAAGAACCATAGACAAAACATTCATTTGAAGATGGAGTGACATCTACTAAATTCAGCGTTTCCTTGAACACATAAGAGCTGTGACGACTCTACTGCATTGAGGCTAAGGAAGAGAAGGTAGTACGTAAATCACTTCTTTGAGGAGTCGAGGGAATTTGGAGAGGTAGTACGTTTATGTTTTTAAAGTCTTCTTCCGGTATGGACCGCGTCAAAAATGTCTTGTATGGCAAAGTTTCGCTCATATTACAATGAGTATACTTAGGTCAGTATGAAGTAGACACACAGACCTGAGGATACACAATGTAATATAAGTGAAACGCTGTCACACAAGACATTTTTGACGCGGCCCATACCGGAAGAAGACTTCAAAAATATGACGGACACCGGCCGCGGAAGCCAACGTGACAATATAGGTAGTACCCACGTATCTTTGCCCGGGTTGACGGGGCACTGGTCCTCGCAAATTCCCAGGGTTGGATGAAGCGAAGTTAACTCCCAAAGGAGCCCCTAGCCTCTCCCCATCCAAGACCGTACTGCGTGTTGAAGTGTCACATCCTACAAGAGGTGACAGTAGAGTACGAATCTAGGACCGGAAAGTCGACACTCTAAGAGTCCTTGTAAAGGGAAGCATCAGCCACCAGTACTAAGTTAAAACGACAGGGAAATGATCTTGGAACGGTTTATCTTTGGAGTATTACGGGGGGGGGGAATCTAGTTGGATTTAGTCGGCTGTAATACTCCGTTCTATTGTTATAGGATTGTATTTTGCTGCTGCCATGCAGTTGGGTGTTGGGGTATCAAAAGCTAGGGGAAGACGACTCTAAATAAAAATTACCGGAAGTCATGGAGGCAGCCCCTCCACGTGACCTACCCTATAACTATAAGCTGGCACCCTACAATGGGGAAATTAACGTACTCAAAATCTTCGAAGGAGACAGCCGGACGGAGTTAATGGTAAACGACTGGAACCAAAAAAAGGAATTAATTTGAACCTATAGGACCAAGGAAGAGATGGCTGGAGGATCTTTTAGGGCGTAAGTGGCGGCATCTTCCCTATGCCGTGATGTGAAAATGATGATGATGAAGAGCAAGAAACAGACCTTTTTGTAACACTTCTTCAACTCTAAAAATTCAAGCCTATGTATAGGACTATGAACACAATGCACTTTCCACACTAAAAGTAAATTAAACAGCTAAAATGCACTCCGAAGTACGCCCACTAAATATATAGTGTATTAATAAATTAATACATAAATAAATTAGTGTACTGAACTTTATAATACCATTTTCTGACCTTGAAATGTTAAGAAGCTCTTAATTGTGTGTATTTTGTGTAAAACAGAATTTTTCCTAAACGTTCTTTCAGGTCGCTAGAACTTAACTTCCCGTTAATTTCATTTAACGATACCGTAGCAAAATGTAGTTTTATTGCGCTAACGTGCAACTACGATCCTCAAACAGGTTTACCAACAGCTGATAACATAGCGCACAGTGTAAACATAATCGCCTTCTTAGCTCAGAGGTAGAGCACTGGTCTCGTAAACCAGGGGTCGTGAGTTCGAACCTCACAGGAGGCAAATTTTTATTAATCGATTATCTTGATCAGAAGAATCGATGAATAAGTTTTTACAGTTAAAAACTGGGATTGTTATTTTTATAGAATTTATAGAACGCGAAATTGTTTTTCTGTTACCATACTGACTTCAACTTCTTAAGTGTTCGTCGATACATGAGTTTCTTTCCGGTATGGAATTACACAAATCATTCGAGTTCTACATATTATCCAAGTACCATTATACCTAAATAACCCGCGTATCTGGTATTATTAAAGCATCAGTCTACGTAAAGAAATTCTTAAGGAAATGAATGTTAATATTTAATAAACTTACCCGGAGGCGACTCTTGAAAAAGCGTTGACTCTTAAGTTCGTCACATAATGTTTACATGAAGGATAATGAACAACCAATAAAGGCAGTTACCGTTATCAGAACATCGATATTTCAGAAGAAGTAAACTAGAGAATGAAATTAACTTATGACGAGGTTCATCAGAGAACTGGAGAGAGTGCAGTATAAAAATAGGAGAATAAGGTTCATAAGTCCAAATCATTTGAACGGCAAATCACAAGGATGGGAAGTACACAAAGGTGAAATTTCATAAGTCCATATGGCCACATCAATACTATTGTGTGAGTGTGAAATTTGAGCATTGACAGGAAAATTGCGAAGTTCAACTGAAGCGTCAGTGACGTCACCTTTGCGGGAAGTTAAAAGTTCCACTCGATTGCACAGACTGATAAATGTAGTTTTAGGAGAGGTCGAGAGCATCATACATGACATATCGAGTAAATAGGGACAGCGTTTGCGGAGAGAATATGTCGAGCATTTCCACGGGGCGTATAACCGCGTCATAAGTGACAGACTATAACCGCGTATAAGGCGAAGAAATGTTGGAAGACGTGGGAGGAGATGGAAAGATAGTCTTTGGAGTTGGAATAGGCAAAGTGCCTCATTCCTGCAGCGTAAAAAAAAAGTAGAAGAAGACGACGACGACAACAACGACGACGAAGAAGAAGAAAAAAAAGAAGAAAAGGGATTAATAGGTCGTAACCTACATTACAAGAGTATGGAGAGAATGGGAGAAGGGAGGAGTGCCAAGCAAGGGCCCGTTTAAGATATATAAAACAGATAATGGAAGATGCCGATTGCACAAAAACTATATTAAACTGAAGAGGAGAGCCGAAAGTAGAAATGATTGGAGAACTGTCGCAGACAAATCCACAGGATGAGCAAGTACAAGAAGAAGAAGAAGTAGAGTCCATATTGTGTTTTCTGAATGCCATATAGTTTGAGCGCAGACGGTCTGTAAGCTTTACTTTTCCATTTCCACTTTGCCTAGCAGCATCATCACCGTTATCTACGCCTCGTGTGCTAGGCTTGGAGCATGTTACGTATCCATCCTCTCCGTGATCTACCGACGTTCCGTCTGCCACTCAGTTTGTATCATTTAGCAACCTCTCTTCGTTCACTCTCTCTACCTGCTCATTCTATGGCTGGCGATTACGCCGAGCGTGATCGTCGAGGCTGAAAATTTCCTTATTCTTTTAGAAACTAAGTCTTCCTCGTACTTTCCGTTTCTTAATCATTCTCCCGACTTCCACCCTTCTTGTAGAAATTTCGCTTCTTATGGCCAGGTGCGAATCCATGGAGGGGGAAATGGGCAAAATCCCCCCTCCAAGTTGTCGTCGTCATTTCAGACGAAATGTTTTCGTCGTTTTGTGGTGAATATGATAATAAAAATGTACACACGTTATGTAAGTTCGTGGTTTTACTACAAAATTACCAACTGTACATTACCAGCATGTTAATTACCGACTGTACCTTACCAGCATGTTAATTACCGACTGTACCTTACCAGCATGTTAATTACCGACTGTACCTTACCAGCATGTTAATTACCGACTGTACCTTACCAGCATGTTAATTACCGACTGTACCTTACCAGCATGTTAATTACCGACTGTACCTTACCAGCATGTTAATTACCGACTGTACCTTACCAGCATGTTAATTACCGACTGTACCTTACCAGCATGTTAATTACCGACTGTACCTTACCAGCATGTTAATTACCGACTGTACCTTACCAGCATGTTAATTACCGACTGTACCTTACCAGCATGTTAATTATCGACTGTACCTTACCAGCATGTTAATTACCGACTGTACCTTACCAGCATGTTAATTACCGACTGTACCTTACCAGCATGTTAATTACCGACTGTACCTTACCAGCATGTTAATTACCGACTGTACCTTACCAGCATGTTAATTACCGACTGTACCTTACCAGCATGTTAATTTTTGTTTGATACATACCGTAGATATGACTTTATACTTGTGCGCTAATAAACTTACTGTGTTGATAATAACACACTGTATTTGTACCTTCACTAATTCCTGTCATTTATACTTTAGGCCATTAAAGAACGGTTCAACTTTCCACAATCCCCCTCCACAAAGTCAATTGTTCCTACCCCCAGATTTCTTGCCGGTTCGGCCCTGTTTGCCATCGTCATTGCCTACACATCCCTTCCGTATACACAGTGCGACCGCCTTATAGAACATGAGCGTAGTTTCTTTATGTAGTTTTTTAATTCTTCAAAATGTTTCTTACAGTTCCTCAGATTCGGGGAAATTTATTTATTTTTCGCTGACTGACTTTTGAAACACTGTTTTGTAAGATACGGTACTTATTGACTGAATTGATTTTCCTATATTTCATATTTCAAACATACACGCAAATGCTGTGTAATAAACTTATTTGTGGATGGCTACTTAAAAGGTTACTAACGTATTAGCGTACAAAGCTGAGAAATTAATAAAACAGCTTAAAAAGTAGGAGATTAACAAAATTTCTTGTCAACTTTCGACCCTCTTGGGGGGGGGGTCCGGTCCCGTTCGTCCCTCCATCCCCCGTAATTACGCCCCTAAAACGAGGGAAGATCACGTCATTTCACGTGACCCATAGCCGGCCAGGATTGAAAAAAAATGAAGGAGGGGCAGACAGAGTGGGACAGGTAAATAGAGAGAGAGAGAGAGAGAGGGGGGGAAGACAGACAGACCGAGGGAGAGAGAGAAATACAGACAGAGAGAGACAGAGACAGACAGATGAACTAATAAGCACGAGTTTGAAACCTTGCGTACTCAAGTACCGTGTGCGGACCTTTGCCGTTCACACAAACAAACAGAAATGGAGAATACGCGACGATATTGCGCTGTAATCAATTGATAGTTTTGAGTATGCGTGTGACTCACTCGTTAACGGCATGTGACACTGTGATCCATATTGTCCTGCGCGCCCGCTGTCACCATCCATCATGCGCACCACAAATTAAACTGTTCAAGAGGTTGCATTCCCTGTGTGTCTGCGTGCGTTATATTTAGCGTTTGCTCTTTGCTCCCCCCACCCACAAACACAATAAATGTATAGAATATTTTAATACTTTTTGCTTTTTTTCATAGCTGGTTGTATAGAACAAAATATTCCAGGAACATTCTGACCTATGCGGGAGCAGAATACTGTTTGCGAGAGTAAATCCAATGACTAAAGGAGACCGAAAGTGTGCACAACAATTTTGTATTCTGAACATGACAGCTACTTCCGTAAATATTTAGAATTTAACATTTTGTTATACTTGAAGAAATGTTCATGTTGAATGCGGTATCCAAGTCACATGTACGAATTAATAACTTTACATTAAATTGTCCGCCTTGTGACTTCTTGTAATTTTTCACTATGACGCGTTTCAGAGCTTATGCTCCATCATCAGGTATTGACGAAAATAAAACTATCACTCTTGCCGAGGTCGTTACATAATATAAAATGTCAAAATTTGCATATGAACTGCACGCGGAAGTAGGGTGCGCACCCGTTCAAGTTCAACTTGAGTAGCACAGTTACGAAGGATCTTGGCCGAACGATACCCGAGCAACAACCCGACATAACAGTAATTATTAAAATATTGAACGTAAAAAGATTATTTAGAGTCGAGATTATTAAGATTTCGACGCTGAGATTTCTGGATGAAGGCCTCACTTCAAGGAACTGGCAGGCGAGGCGCCTCAAATGTTTTAAACAGGCCAATGTTGAAAGTCTATGATGATGATTTACAATTTATCCAGTTGTTAAATCGTTACAATATGGCAGGAAAGGACAGGAGACATATATTAAGACCAATATGTAACGTAACACCCGCACGTGAAAGACGTGATTACGTCAAAATAATTAGACACTTTGATGAGTCACCGCATCGGCTGTCTGAGCTTCGAATCCAACCGAAGGCAGCGAGGTATACATTTTTATTATCAAGCGTCACCGCGGCTCCAAGCTTCAATGCGATTTTGCCAAAGCCAGGTCATGACATCGACTGCACTGGGCCATCGTTACTATACTACAGCTACTACAGTTATTGCTGACGTCATCTTGGCTAACGTTAATGCACAATGAGGCCATGGGTCCGTAGTGTCTACACATCTGTTGCCCTTCTCCCTCTTCGTGAGCCAACATTCTGTTTTTTCGCTTGTCTATATACAAGATGCTGGCCAACATCAGATAGCCTATGCCGTTCGTGTTGCATCTCAATATTATGGTGAAACAATTGGCTACGTTCCCGTTATCAGTACCCGCACTAATTTTCGATACTCTACTGTTATAGTCGTTATTAGTATGTAGTGAATACCAGTTATAAGTTTACTAAAGTCTTATGGTATTATTTTATGTAATTAAGTAAGCCTAGTTTGTTTTTGATCGTAATCCTGAGTTAATTGTGGCAAAACATGGTGTTGTTAGGTTAACACACAAACTGGAGCGAACATCCAAAAATCAATCCAGTTAAAAATACCGGTACGGTATGGAGAACCATACATGACTTCCATGTTCTAAGATTTATATTTAAAATCATTTTCGAAATGAAATATTTGCATAGAAACTACTTTTTTCTTCAGCCTTAACCACAGTACTGTGGTCAGTAACGTATACCGCCTCATGTTAGCGCACTCGATTTTCACTGATGATGGCAGTCGATAACACTGCCGAAACATCTGGTTTTGCAGAAAACATTGGACCATGGCCAAACAGCCCGGGAAGGAATTTTAACAACAAACTGCTTCTTTGCTGCCGATAACGTAGTACACATGACATATAAATACAAATTATACCCTCCCCCTTCAACTATCATTTTCATTTATAGAAAATTACCCCCACCCCCTCAACTAGCTTTTTCATTTATAGATATTTCATCTACGTTTCTATAGTGGATTATTATGACCTTCTTTTCAGGATACTTTATTTATCAAAATTAAGTACGTTACTCTTGTTAAAACATAAAACGTTCCAGGTAAACTACCCTTTCCTCGTAACCGATCTTCAGCAAAATCAATAGGACTTGATTCCTATACAACTCATGCACACATGCAAAAAATTATTTGATTATTTTGAATTTACGGCAGTTATCGTTCGTCATAAAAAAAATTACTCTTATTAAAACATAAAACGTAGCAGGTAAACTACCCCTTCCCCTCAACCAATCTTCATCAAAATCAATAGGCCTTGAGTGCTCTACAATTCAGGGATGTATGTAAAATATTAGTTGGTTCTGTTTGAATTTGCGGCAGTTATCGTTGACCTTCGAAAAAATTCTACACATAGACACTTTCCGAAAAATGACTTTTCTTCATGTTTTGAGGGTAGTGGAATCAGAATCAGCCCTAATCTCGAACACGATTTTTTTCGCCATCACCATACTTCCATTTCGTTATGGAACATGGAAATAAATACAATAGTCTATTCATCTTGAAGTAAGGCGGGTCACTGTACTGGACTACCAGTAGCAGAACTAGCTTCTTACTTTAAACGTCAAGTTTTACACAAGTTTTAAACGTCAACTTTTTTTTGCTGTACCTAATTTATTGGCTTTCACTTAATCCTTTTCTACACTACAGTCCCATAGTTATCGGTATCTTGTTTTAACCTTACGTATGTTTTAATACAATACAGCATAGTGAAAACTTTATATTCGGGACTATGGATGACCGGCTCACTCCCATACACCTCGCGATCCTAGGGCAGTAAACTGATTTAACGAGTAACGAAACATGTAATGAAATAGATGACATCTATTATCGTTACGTTGTAACGAAAAAGCAGTGTTGTCAGGTCAATCAAATCTCTTTTCCCCACATAATGACCGAAAATTTCCCCGTCGCCACAAATATGTACGCTGAATTATTATTACACTGCGCATGTTAGATTCTACTTTTCAACTAATTATTACGTAAACCATATTGTTACTTTGAAACAATTATTTGGTACATATTGTTTGGACATATATGTATGTATACTGAAAATCATACGACGTGTAATATTATTCTACTTATCTTCATTGTAAACATCGATTTCCTATAATAAAAAATATATAAACACTATTATGCCCTCGTCTCATTTAATAATTCGTTCACACTTATTTGAATTTTAATTCTTTGTAGCAAAATCTCTCTTACTCCAAATACATACGAGAAACATTTTACACATTGAATCAGTTCACTCGCACTCGACAGTGAAGTTGGCGCGTGTCCCACGACACCCATTTATTTATTTATTTTTTTCATGTAGTACCTATATATGTAAAAATACGTAATGTTTTCGTGCACAAAGTTAAGCAAAGCAGCTTAAATTTTAATAAGATTCAGTTGTAACTTTTTTTACACGAACAGGCCATCCGTGGACCACGCGAATATCATTTCCTTTTCTTCTCCTGCCATCACTCGCACACTATGCCAGGCCTTCCTTTCCACTGTCCAGCCCTTTCTCTTCTCACCGCAGAGAACCTCAAGATTTTGAATTTTGTTTCTGCATGTATTTCTATCCACACAGTCGTTCAAAGAGATACCCAGTTTCATCATTTCCTCCTTGAGTTGTTTGGTGTATCCGTTCAGACTAAAAAGTTGACAAATATATTTGAAAATTTATTTATTTAATTTGGACCAATCCAACCGAACTATATGTCCAAGGAATCTGTCTTTTCCTTCGAAAAGCCGTTTCCAGATCTTCCAGATCCTGTACAACTCTTCTTTAAGTCCATACCTGTACTCATCTTCAGTTTTCTTGGGGCCATAAATTTTCCGAAGAATTCTTCGTTCAATTTTAAGAAGAGGTTCCAAATTTTGAAAGCACATTCTTTCCACCCATACATGATCACCGGCCTGATCACAGTGCTATAATGGCGGACTTTCGCACTTCTGGAAAGGTTTTTTTTTCCGTACAGTTCCCGGGTTACAGTAAAGGCCTTTGTTAATTTGAGTTTCCTTATCTTAAAGGATTCTTTGTCTGAGGCGTTTAGGGATTGTTTTCCCCAAGATATTTAAATTGTTAGCATATTTTATTTCTCCATACGTAGTGTCCAACCACGTTTTCGGGAATTTAAATAGGGTGTTCATAGTTTCCATTTTAGCAAAAGAGATTTGGAGGCCAGTTTTCTCCGCTATCTCTTTGAGATCTTCTACTTGTTTTCTTCCTTCTTCTTCTGAGTGGGCAAAGATGCAAGATCATCCGCGTAAGCTAAACAGCTTAATTCTACTCCTTTGGATTTGTTACCTATTCTAACCCTAGTGGAATTGGCTTTATGAAAGGTTTTCATGACTTTATGTAGGACACAGTTAAAGAGAATAGGGGAGAGTCCATCCCCTTGACGTACGCCAGTGTGGATTGGGAAGGGGTCGCTAGGAATTAATTTGGGAAACTGTGTCGGTTAACGTTAATTTAACTAAATTTAGAGTTTTGGGATCGACACCGCATTCCTGCAGACAATAGAAGAAGGTATCTCGATCCACTGAATCATAGGCCTTCTGAAAATCAATGAAGGTTATGAAGAGGGGAATATTTCTTTAAAGGACATATCTAATGATCAACTTCAAACTGAGGATCTGTTCCGGGAACGATCTGCCTTCAATTGTTAATTTATTGAAATCTTTTTTTTTTAATAATTTTATTGTGTTACGAACATCACATTTAATAGTGAAACGTTCAGTTGTTAATTTGTTGAGGGCATTTTGTTCTGTGTGTATTTAAATGTCATTGTGTTGTATTTAGTTACTTAATTTGTCACAACACGAGTATTGTTTTGTTTACAAAATAAACTAAAAACCGAAACAAACATACACTTGGTTGTTAGTTTAGTCAAGTCAGGTATGGAAAACTAACCTTACGTATGAAAAAAACATTACGTACTTTCAAATGTTATAATTTAAGCAAAACAGTATTTTACAATTGGTACACTTCTTCTTTTTCTTCACAGCGTGATGTATCGATATTATCGCGTAGCCAAAATATCGAAAATCTTGTGCGGGTTAATGCAAAGTGCCAACAATTTTGTCTTGATATAGAAGGTATCGCGTGGATACCATGGACCGCGATTTTTATTGCAGTGATATTAAATTTAAATGCGTGACAGAAAAACCGTTACAAATTTTACGCGTATTTAGTTATATGTCACCGATATGCTACTTTAGTATGTTGTTTGCAATGCAGTGATTGTTTCGTAGTTAATGAGACGTGCCCGCGGCGCCCCCACGCGTTTCGCGGTAGCTGTTAGTGTTAACGACACACATTTCCCAAATAACTGTGCTTTGTTTAAAAAAAGAACGCCTGAGTCATCCGAACGATTTGGCCTCAGCTCAGGTGAAATAGCTCGTTATTAATAGTAGGCCTATTACCATGAAAAACCACGTATACCCTACGTATCTTGTTAGCAGGTCTTTATATTGAAACAAAAAATACATTTTATATTGTTGGTTCTAGAAAGACAAAATTTCAAATACGCAAAACAGTATACACGCCAACAATACTATATGTTGGTCATCCCACAATATCGATTGAAGAATCCATTTTTATAAAAATAGAGGTTGAAATGAGCCACTTATTAATTTACTACTTCAATTTTGTTGGCAAAAAAAATTGTCAATGTTTACTTTCGAAATTTAAATTTGAACGTTTCCATGGTTAGACCTACTAATTCGGGAACTTGCAGGTATAGGCCCTATTAGGGATATTCGATTCGGCTAAATAACCATTCGGGAAAAAATCATTCGGTTTTTATGTTTCGGAAATTCGAATCGGGAAAATGTCCGGGATTCGTTATAAATCTTTATGTACTTCTTTGTACCATCCAAATTTTGTTTTCATGTTTCCAAATATCTTTTTGGTTAATCTTTTATTTTCAGTTCTTAATAAATGTCATGGCGGCTCTAGTAGAAGGCCGGAATATTAAACGTGACAACACTGGGACCAGCTGATATTTGAGGCCGATTAGACGATCTCTAATCGATCTAATCAGATTGGATTTATGTTGTATTTCAATAATCAAATCGTGTCATTTTTAATTGCGGGTTAACAGCAGTTTTATAAGTTTCTTTTATAAGTTTTATAGTTTCTTCATTTTGCAAATTAAAAGTTTATTATGTAAAATACTGTTACATCATTTAAGAAACAAACTAATTAACTCATTCATATGAATCGAATTCAATAATTCGAACAAAATTAATTCATTAGGCCTAACACTAATTCACTGATTTCTTCAACTTAAACTTATAGTACTAAGTGCGCACAGACCAATAATTTAGATTTAGCTATAAATAGACCTACTCATGATTTTAGTAATGCTATGGAATTAAATCAAAATATAACATGTCCACTTTAGCTATTTTATTACACTATGCTTATAGACGTCAGACGCAACGTTGCTACGTTCAATATTCCGCCCTTCCGCTAGAGCCGGCCATGGTTCGGCTAATTAACTATTCGGTAAAAAAAGTCATTCGGTTTTACGTTTCGGGAAATTCGATTCGGCAAAATGTCCGGGAATCGTTCTAAATCTTTCTGTACTTCTTTTTGCCGTCCAAATTTTGTTTTCATGTTTCTCAGATATTCAGATATCTGTTTCCTTAACCTTTTATTTTCCATTCTTAATAAATGTCCATAAAATTTCCGTCTAACTTTGTTAGTCTATTATTTGACTTTTTTAACAATTAAAATTCCGTCTTAAAATTAAACATTCCTGTTGACTTAAACGCGTTGTTTGTTTTTGTTTTTTTGGTTCATATTACCTAATTTATTTTTGATTTTACTTACATAATGTTGCATTTTTGGATGTGACCATCCCTTATACAATCTAATTATTTATGAATGTCTATGCTGTATGGTTGCAGGCAAGGCCGAAGGGCGAGGGTCTGACACCGTACCAGGGCAAGAAGAGGTGCTTTGGAGAGTACAAATGTCCGAAATGCAAACGAAAGTGGATGTCTGGCAACAGTTGGGCAAACATGGGTCAGGAGTGTATCAAGTGTCATATCAACGTGTATCCGCATAAACAGGTGAGCGAGCTCAACAGTACATTGCATTAAACTCTGTCGCTTTGAAACATTTCGCGACCACATAAAATATGTTTTATCGGTGTTGAATAAGATCGGTTGTAAACCGCAGTCTTGTTTGAGGCCCAAAACTCGGTTGCACAGTAAAACTCTTCAATATCGGATTGGTCGAAAATGGAATATTGTTATTTAGACGTATTTCAGAGAAAAATACACAAAATTCTGGTCGAATACGGTGACAAAAGCGACAGTTACGTTGTCTAAATAGAATTTTAGTTATAGGCCCTACTATTTATTTACCCTAAACTCAAAGTAAGAAAACAATTTAGTTTAATTATCGATTTTTAAAAATTCATTTTGTAAGTACAGTAATCGTTTTACTTCCATATTCCTTAAGGAATGGAAGTATGGTGATGGCAAAAAAAATCGTGTTCGAGATTATTGCAGATTCTGATTCTACTACACTCAAAACATGAAAAAAAGTCGTTTTCCGAAAAGTGTCTGTGTGTGTGTCTGTCTGTCTGTCTGTGTGTCTGTGTGTCTGTAGATTTTTTTCTATGGCAAACGATAACTGCCGCAAATTCAAACAGAATCAAATGATTTTTTGCATGCAGCCCTGATTTGCAGAGTACTCGCGACCTATTGTTTTTGGTGAAGATCGGTTGAGGGAAAGGGGTAGTTTACCTGCAACGGTTTTTTTTTAGCAAGGGTAATTTTGTTTGTTTGGCAAACGATAACAGCCGCAAATTCAAACAGAATCAAATAATGTTTCGCATACAGCCCTGAATTGTAGAGTTCTCAAGATCTGCTGATTTTGGTGAAGATCGGTTAAGGGAAAGGGGTAGTTTACCGGTAACGCTTTATGTTTTAACAAGGGTATTTCCTATGGCAAACGATAACAGCCGCAAATTCAAACAGAATCAAAAGATTATTTGCATACAGCCCTAAATTGTAGAGTTCTCAAGACCTATTGTTTTTGGTGAAGTTCGGTTGAGGGAAAGGGGTAGTTTACCTGCAACGTTTTTTTAACAAGGGTATTTTCTATGGCAAACGATAACAGCCGCAAATTCAAACAGAATCAAATAATGTTTTGCATACAGCCCTGATTTGTAGAGTACTCAAGACCTATTGTTTTTGGTGAAGTTCGGTTGAGGGAAAGGGGTAGTTTACCTGCAACGTTTTTTTAACAAGGGTATTTTCTATGGCAAACGATAACAGCCGCAAATTCAAACAGAATCAAATAATGTTTTGCATACAGCCCTGATTTGTAGAGTACTCAAGACCTATTGTTTTTGGTGAAGATCGGTTAAGGGAAAGGGGTAGTTTACCTGTAACGTTTTATGTTTTAACAAGGGTATTTCTTATGGCAAACGATAACAGCCGCAAATTCAAACAGAATCAAAAGATTATTTGCATACAGCCCTAAATTGTAGAGTTCTCAAGACCTATTGTTTTTGGTGAAGATCGGTTGAGGGAAAGGGGTAGTTTACCTGCAACGTTTTTTTAACAAGGGTATTTCTATGGCAAACGATAACAGCCGCAAATTCAAACAGAATCAAATAATGTTTTGCATACAGCCCTGATTTGTAGAGTACTCAAGACCTATTGTTTTTGGTGAAGATCGGTTGAGGGAAAGGGGTAGTTTACCTGTAACGTTTTATGTTTTAACAAGGGTATTTCTTATGGCAAACGATAACAGCCGCAAATTCAAACAGAATCAAACGACTATTTGCATACAGCCCTAAATTGTTGAGTTCTCAAGACCTTTTTGTTTTTGGTGAAGATTGGTTGAGGGAAAGGGGTAGTTTACCTGCAACGTTTTTTTATCAAGCGTATTTTCTATGGCAAACGATAACAGCCGCAAATTCAAACAGAATCAAATAATTTTTTGCATACGTCCCTGAATTGTAGAGGTCTCAATGACTTTCGATTTTGGTGAAGATCGGTTAAGGGGAAGGGGTAGTTTACCTGCAACCTTTTACGTTTTAACAAGAGTAAAGTACTTGAAAATTTATTTAAACTTTTTGAAACAATGGTAATTGTTAAAAATAAAATAATTTTGTTGCCAGGCAATAAAATTATAATTTTTTCTTTTTAATGTAATATAATATTTTTCATTTAATACAGCAATAAAAAGGCAGGTAAGACACAGCCTGGCTGTTTGGCTGAAAATGATTTTAAATATAAATCTTAGAATATGGAAGTCATGTATGGTTCTCCATACCGATTTTTTACTTTCATGTTCCGTAAGGAAATGGAAGTATGGTGATCGCGAAAAAAATCGTGTTCGAGATAAGGACTGATTCTGATTGTACTACCCTCAAAACACGAAGAAAAGTCATTTTCCGAAAAGCGTCTGTGTGTAGAAATTTTTGTATGGCGAACGATAATTGCCGCAAATTCTAAGAGAATCAAATAATTTTATCACGCGTGTCTGAGTTGTAGAGGACTCAACGCCTATTGATTTTGGTGAAGATCGGTTAAGGGGGAAGAGTAGTTTACCTGGAACGTTTTACGTTTTAACAAGAGTAAAGTACTTCAAAATTCATGTAAACTTTTTGAAACAATGGTAATTGTTAAAAGTAAGATAATTTTGTTGCCAGGCAATCAGGTTGTTCGGTTAGGAGGGACGGGTAGTTTACCTGCATTACTGTGTGTTTTAACAAGGATAAAGTTCTTAATTTTAATAAATAAGTGCCCCGAAAATAAAGTCATTTACCATTGTAAATTAATCCACTGTAAAATGTTAAATGAGATAATTATAAATGGAGTGGGTAGTTGAAGGGGAGGGGGTGATTTTTTTTACTTCCATATTCCTTAAGGAATGGATGTATGGTGATGGCAAAAAAAATCGTGTTCGAGATTATTGCAGATTCTGATTGTACTACTCTCAAAACATGAAAAAAAGTCGTTTTCCGAAAAGTGTCTGTGTGTGTGTCTGTCTGTCTGTGTGTCTGTGTGTCTATCTGTAGATTTTTTTCTATGGCAAACGATAACTGCCGCAAATTCAAACAAAATCAAATAATTTTTTGCATACAGCCCTGATTTGTAGAGGACTCGCGACCTATTGTTTTTGGTGAAGATCGGTTGAGGGAAAGGGGTAGTTTACCTGCAACGGTTTTTTTTTATCAAGGGAAATTTTTTTTTGGCAAACCATAACAGCCGCAAATTCAAACAGAATCAAATAATGTTTCGCATACAGCCCTGAATTGTAGAGTTCTCAAGACCTATTGTTTTTGGTGAAGATCGGTTAAGGGAAAGGGGTAGTTTACCTACAAGGTTTTTTTAACAAGGGTATTTTCTATGGCAAACGATAACTGCCGCAAATTCAAACAGAATCAAATAATGTTTTGCATACAGCCCGGATTTGTAGAGTACTCGCGACCTGTTGTTTTTGGTGAAGATCGGTTGAGGGGAAGGGGTAGTTTACCTGCAACGGTTTTTTTTATCAAGGGAATTTTTTTTTGGCAAACGATAACAGCCGCAAATTCAAACAGAATCAAATAATGTTTCGCATACAGCCCTGAATTGTAGAGTTCTCAAGACCTATTGTTTTTGGTGAAGATCGGTTAAGGGAAAGGGATAGTTTACCTACAACGTTTTTTTAACAAGGGTATTTTCTATGGCAAACGATAACAGCCGCAAATTCAAACAGAATCAAATAATTTTCTGCATACAGCCCTGATTTGTAGAGTACTCAAGACCTATTGTTTTTGGTGAAGATCGGTTGAGGGGAAGGGGTAGTTTACCTGCAACGTTTTTTATCAAGCGTATTTTCAATGGCAAACGATAACTGCCGCAAATTCAAACAGAATCAAATAATTTTTTGCATACTTCAGTGAATTGTAGAGGACTCAAGGCCTTTAGATTTTGGTGAAGATCAGTTAAGGGGAAGGGGTAGTTTACCTGCAACCTTTTACGTTTTAACAAGAGTAAAGTACTTGAAAATTCATTTAAACGTTTTCAAACAATGGTAATTGTTGAAAATAAAATAATTTTGTTGCCAGGCAATCTGAAAATTTCAGATTTTGTACTACAAAATCTGAAAAGATTATACGATAGTTTATGAAATGGTTAATAATACGTCAGTGGAAGGTGTAATGAGAAATTAGCAGAAATGGAAACCTGGGGAATGTTAACTGTTCTGTAGATACAATTTTGTCAGAATGTTTGGAAATGATCATCAACATTGAAGAAAAAGTAAGCATATTAAGAAACATATGTAAATACTTATTATAAAAAAATAATGTTTGTTTTTTGATAAAGTCATTTTGATTATAAAATATAAATATTTACAACAAGAAAAGAATTTTCAGTTTTCAAAATTTAAATATATTTTTATAAAACAATGGGTTCTTCATTGAGGTGGGGACCATGTCACTCACTCCATCTCAAGCCTCCTCTCCCATTTTGCAGAAAAAGAGGACCCTGTCAAGGCTGATACTTTGACGACAGTGACAGGGCTTTCCACCAAATTCAGCAGAGTGACAGGTAGGCCCAACTCTGATTGGCTCCTCAGATTTCCCCAGCGTTAGTAGGTTCTATGAAAATATTTTATTTCAAAAATAATTTTAAATATAAATCTTAGATATGTTTTATAAATCTCATGTTTTATGTTTTAACATGGGTAATTTTTTATATGACGAACCATAACTGCCGTAAATTCAAACAGAATCAAATAATTTTTTACATATGTGCCTGAGCTATAGAGAACTCAATGTCTGTTGATTTTGGTGAAGATCGGTTGCGGGGAAAGGGCAGTTTACCTGAAACATTTTTTGTTGTAACATGAGTAAAGTACTTAATTTTGATAAAGTATCCTGATAAGATCTTAATAATCCACTGTAGAAACGTAGATGAAATATCTATAAATGAAGAGGCTAGTTGAACGGGCTGGGGGTAATTTTCTATAAATCAAAATTATAGTTGAAGGGGGAGGGGATAATATTTTTTATATGTGTACTACATTATTGGCAAGAAAGAAGTATTTTTTTGTTAAAATTCCTTCCCTGGCTGTTTGGCTGAAAATGATTTTAAATATAAATCTTAGAATATGGAAGTCATGTATGGTTCTCCATACCGATATTTTTAAATTGCTGTGCTGAAATCAAGTAAAGTTCAATATTTAATTTTGAAGGATAAGATATCTTAGAGATTACATATGATAAAACTATTACTCTATGAAAGTGTAAATATCATTAATGGTGGCGATCGGTTGAGGAGGAGGTATGATTTCCTGCGTAGTTCAGATCCTTTATAAGAATAAAGTACCTAATTTTTATAGATAAAGTGACTCGAAAATAACATTAATACTACTCGAAAAATAACATAACGACTACCCCATAATAACAAAAATATCTATAGTGAAAATAGTTTGAGGGCGGGCGATATTTTTTTTAGAAATTACCGAACCGAATTTAAGTAAATGATTTTAGAACATGGAAGTTATGTATACCGGATATTTGGTCTAAAATAAAGAACTTTGTTAAAATTAAAAAAAAATCAAAATACTGTAATAAAAAAAAATGAAATCAAAGTAGAAACTCTGTTACACAAAAACTGAAATAACTGTATGTCTGTATTTTATTTCTGAAAAATATTATTTAAACAAGTGACAGCACTTCCGACATTAAAAGCATGCCTTTCTCCAATCCTCTACGTCGTCAGTTTTGTTAGTATCGCGTCATCGTTTCTGTCGATCTTGCTGGTGTAGGAGGGGGGTCCGGCCGAGTCGGGTAAATAAATACGCTCCTGGTAACTATAGAGTTCGAGAGGCAACTACATGGTAACGAATACCAGTTGACACATCTTCTGTAGAGAGTGTTTGCGAATGGTTTTATCAATTCTTCCAGTTCACTTTGTTCAACAGGATAGTTGCTGACGGAACTTAAATAATTTTGTAAAGTCCCGGAATTTTCACTGACATAGCAGTTACCTGATTCAATGCCATACAGATCCATAAAACTGGACACACACACACACACACACACACACACACACAAACCTACTGTATTATCGTTGGTTTGTCTGCGTGGTTTTGTATTATGCAACTAGTGACATAATTAAAAGCCGCTCTTTTGTGAGAGGGGTATAAGAAGTGGTATACTCCGTCACTAGCACTATAATAAATAATAGTTATGTTTTTGAAGTCTTCTTCCGGTATGAACCGCGTCAAACATGTCTTATATGACGTTTCACTCATATTTCAATGAATATCCTCAGGCCTATGTGACAATGAGGCTGGCAAGCGAACTCAGTTTTGTAGTTTACGAGTGGCGGTGTGTGGTCCGATAAGTGATCAAAATTAAGTACTTTACTCTTGTTAAAACGTAACACGTTGCAGATAAACTACTCCTTCCCCTTAACCGATCTTCACCAAAACAATAGGTCTTGAGGCCTCTACACCTGGGGCACATACGCAGAAAATTATTTAATTCTTTTGAATTTTCGGCAGTTATCGTTCGCCACAGAAAAAATTCTACACACAGACACTTTTCGGAAAATGACTTTTCTTCATGTTCTGATGGTAGTACAGTCAGAATCTGCCTTATCTCGAACACGATTATTTTTTCGCGATCACCATACTTCCATTTCCTTATGAACATGAAATTAAAAACCAACGTTTACTATCGGCAACCATCTGTCTTCAGGCTAAAGCTTTAGTTTGTCTGATACCTTTAGTCAATTTGGTTTAAAACCTTGTTAAATATTATCAGTGGTGTAAAAAGACCCTTCATTAAGTTGGTGATGTCGCTGTTTGCTATTCCTTTCTTCTTTGATCAACTCCTATTCCTGTCCCATTCCCCCTCCTTCATCACTCCCTATTCCTAATCTGTGCTCGCCTCCTCCTCCATCACCTATTCCTCAACCTTATCTACCTCCTCCTCTTCCTCCTTCACCACCTCCACCACCACAATCACCTCCTCCTCCTCCTCCTCGACCATCACCTCCTATTCCTCAACTTAATTCCCCTCCTCCACCACCATTCGTATTCGTCTCCTCCTCCTCCTCCTCCTCCTTAATCACTCTATTCGTCTACTATTCCCTCCTCCTACTCCTCCTTCACCAACACTTCCCATTACTATCCCAATCCTCCTTCTTCACCACTCCCCATTCCTCAACTTGTCCTCCCCGTTCTCCTCTTCCACCTCCATCACCTCCTACCCTATTCCTCACCTCCTTTATCCCCCTCTTCATTCGCCACTTGCTACTCCAGTCTCACTCCTACTCTTTAATCACTCTATTCACTAAATTTGTCTTTGTTTTCCTCCTCCTTCATCTCTTCTATTTTGAATTGTCTTCTTCTCCTCCACCATCAATAATATAATTATAATTATAACCATCTGTAACGATTGTCATTATTAAGAAAACTCTAACTTCATCATTATCATCTTCGACAAGAACTAAACCAAAAATGGTTTGTTCCGGTCCCAAGGAGACAGACTACAGCTGGTCACTCCAACGCTTCTTCGGACGTCCCACACCTCTCCTTCCTTCCGGCTTGTAATTCTATCTTTCTTGCGACAGTTTAGTAGCTAATATGTCCCCTGAATATGTTACTACCATACTGTAGAGTAAGACGATGGTGTGGCTGCCCGATTTTCTATCTGGGTTGTCTCCCATAAACTGGCTGTCTTACCCATCAACCGTGACTGCTGTGCATTCATAATCCTGAAGAATCTGTTTCTTCTTTCCAGTTTATTTCTTTGTCAGTCAGAAACTTGTATTCATTTGTATCAATAAATAAAACTAAAATTTTGAGTTAAAAATACGACTACTCCACATTCTTCTTTTACATAATCTATATATATATATATATATATATATATATATATATATACCTATATATTGCGACAGTACAATCATATACTGTACTGCGCATGTAATAGATTATATAAATATTTAAATTAAATTACTAAATATGTAATAAATAAGCAGGTCTGGTCTGAGATTGAAAGCTGAGTTGATGTTAAAAATACGGCATATAGACATGCGGGAAGCGACCTGCACGATCACGCGATTATTGCTGAGAGTGAGTACAGTAGTAAATAATGTGTGTTTGTGAGGCCGGTTCGAGCATGAAAGTTTGCAATCTCACCCTAAATAGGTGTTAAATTATAGTTTCTATTTAATTATAAGAAAACCGTAAATGGTAGAAAAAAATTCAAAGACTCGTAAATATGTATAAAATTAATACACATGTGTAGTGAGAAAACGGCGTGAAAAGACGTCGTGCAGTGCGAATTCAGTGCGATTTTAGGAACGTAGTAATTACACGAATTATGCGATTACGATGGTAATTACATTGAACATGTGTAATTAAATTATCCATCGTTAGAGCACCCTGTAGTGCACAGTAGACATTGCCATTGGCAGAAATGTGCGAAATATGAAATTGGACGATAGTGGGGGAAGTGACGCCTCCAAGCAATTTCTGACAGGCAGAACTCTGTCCCAACAGGTGCGGTACGATGCTCGAATATAAATAAGGGCACGAAGGAAGCCAAGTTCTTCTCAATCAGTCTTCAGTAGCGGCGGGACGCTATGTACAGTATCGACGCGAATTTTAAATTTTCTTAATTGAACAGTAAAGACGGATGGACGCTATGTTCATATAAGTATCAAACATTAACTCTTAGTCTGGTTACGAATACGATTATAGAACGTACTTGACGATGTCTACACACAAACGTCCGTCACTCAAAACAAGCTACGAGGTTACGTCATGCAGAGGAACACTATGTTGAACAGCAGAGGCGTCTGATAGAGCAACAGCAGCTGATGCAGAGCAACATATCACTCTACACTACAGCAACCATGAGGGACGAGTAACTGGAGGAGGACAAGTGGAACCGGGGGAACGTGCAGGGAACTCCATCAGAAGAGGACCTACGGATCAACGGAGGACATGGGTACGATCTACAGAATCGAGGTGACAAATAATCAATTTATAATTTGTAAATGAGAGACTAAAGACATTGAAAAGACACTTTGAAATTTAAAAATAAATAAGATTTATGTAAAATGTAGATATAGAGATAAGAGAATCTAATTTAAATTCAATAAATATTTTCTTTGATGATTAACAATTAATTTAGTCAATTTAAATTACATGTAAAGTTGTAAACAATTTGTAATGTTATAAATTGTTGCCCGTTACGTGGAGCACGATACGCCTACATTTAATAAATAAATGTATGCTCTGTTGTTAAAAGTGTGCATATGATTGTATGTATAATAATTGATGTGTATGTATAAATATTTTTGTACGTTATTTTGTTGTGTTTAATGGCACAACTGGCGCCCACCAATACCATTGATTTTCTATGATAACAGGTGTAATTGTAACAAGAGTAATAATAATAATCACTAATAAAAATAAACAAATAAATCAGTAAAAGTAGCGAACGGTTGTACAATAATAATAATTTTAAAAATAAATTTAAATACATCGTATTCATTATGGCAGCACCAGGAAGTATTAGTATGGAAGAGGGGATCGCAAATATGATGCGACCCATATTAGAAGAATATTTTAGAAAGCAAACAGAAAATATATGTGAAATAATTGATAAACAAACTGAAAAAATATGTGAAATAATAGATGAACGAACCATAATAATTGAAAGTAAGAAAGAACAGACGTTCGTAATTAATAATGATAATTCGGGAGAGGTAATTAACACTAGGGAAGAATGCAAAATGAAAATTAAACAATCGTACCTGGGTAGCAAGAATATCCAATTTGCAGGGTACACACACAGTATTAAAACACGTAAGAAAACAATTAAAACACCATATTTGCGACAAGAATACGCACGGTAAGTACCGAACGAGCGATAATTATAGTAACAATAATTGTGACTATAAACACTACAGACATTATCATAAACGACGCACAAAAGTATGTTCAACTGTGTATGTAAACTGCATACAACAAACTGCTAATATGGAACAGGTGAGATATGCAGTCACGCACAGTCCCAGCGTTGCAATGGAATGTGAAAACGAGGGGAGAACAATGCTAAACGCGACGGCGACTATGGTCAAAGGAACAATTTATTTCCTGTGTACGACGAACAATTGTTAACTAAGGAGGGTGGAAATCAAACCACACTCAACGCCCGAATATAAATAATTATTTTGAAAATATTACTGTGAATTATTAATAAGATAAGGAATTAAATAAAAAGGAATGTTATGCTAAATAAGTATAAGAAGTAGAAAGAATGTTATATTAAAGAAATGTAAGGAATGTTATTATTAATGTTAAGAAAGGGTTAGAAATGAGAAAGAAATGTTATGATTGTCAGACGGCTGATCAAGCGAAAACTTCATACTTATGTGGAAATGCAAGGACACAGAAGAAAGCGAAAGTGGAAGTCAAGGGCAGAGACTACTTAGTTAGGACCCAGTACTACAATTAAGTCGAAAGGGTTAAAAACATAATAGTCTGTATATAGACGTGTTTCTAAGGCTGTTCATCTGTATCCGATCATGCGACCCACTACAAAGCTTAAAAACATTCTGTTACGGAAGTGTATTTCAGCACATGGTAAGAATGAAGAAAATTAGGAGCGATCAGAAAAGAAATGTAAGAAATGTAAAGAATGTTCATGTTAAGAAAAGATTAAAGAATGGTAGGAATGTTATGATTAAGGAAATGTAAAATTCCAGAGTGAAGGATTGCATAAAATGTTAAGATGCAAAGTATTTACCATTGTTCGAGAGAGCAACTCATTTAAGACGTTCTACACATAAAATATATACTGTAGGTCAGTGGAACTAGTTTAAGGAGAACAATTGTTAAAGCGGAGCTACGACTAACTTGGTCAACCACAACACCTGTAAGAGGGAGGGGAAACATTACTTGCTCAACCCTCCAACTAAGGGTGAATTGAAACAATTACTATTTATTATTATTTTTTTTATTATTATAAGTGTAGAAATAAATAATATGAAATATGAAAAATATGATGTGTCTAATGATAAGAAAAAATTTTTTTAATAAATGAATTTATTAATTTGTTTTACCAAGCAGAAGAATAATGCGACAGTACAATCATATGCTGTACGGTGCATGTAATAGATTATATGAATATTTAAATTAAATTACTAAATATGTAATAAATAAGCAGGTCTGAGATTGAAAGCTGAGTTGATGTTAAAAATACGGCATATAGACATGCGATCACGCGATTATTGCTGAGAGTGTGTACAGTAGTAAATAATGTGTGTTTGTGAGGCCGGTTCGAGCATGAAAGTTTGCAATCTCACCCTAAATAGGTGTTAAATTATAGTTTTTATTTAATTATAAGAAAACCATAAATGGTAGAAAAAATTCAAAGACTCGTAAATATGTATAAAATTAATACACATGTGTAGTGAGAAAAAGGCGTGAATAGGACGTGCAGTGCGATTTCAGTGCGATTTTAAGAGCGCAGTAATTACACGAATTATGCGATTACGATGGTAATTACATTGAACATGTGTAATTAAATTATCCATCGTTAGAGCACCCTGTAGTGCACAGTAGACATTGCCATTGGCAGAAATGTGCGAAAATATGAAATTGGACGATAGTGGGGGAAGTGACGCCTCCAAGCAATTTCTGACAGGCAGAACTCTGTCCCAACAGGTGCGGTACGATGCTCGAATATAAATAAGGGCACGAAAGAAGCCAAGTTTTTCTCAATCAGTCTTCAGTAGCGGCGGGACGCTATGTACAGTATCGACGCGAATTTTAAATTTTCTTAATTGAACAGTAAAGACGGATGGACGCTATGTTCATATAAGTATCAAACATTAACTCTTAGTCTGGTTACGAATACGATTATAGAATGTACTTGACGATGTCTACACACAAACGTCCGTCACTCAAAACAAGCTACGAGGTTACGTCATGCAGAGGAACACTATGTTGAACAGCAGAGGCGTCTGATAGAGCAACAGCAGCTGATGCAGAGCAACATATCACTCTACACTACAGCAACCATGAGGGACGAGTAACTGGAGGAGGACAAGTGGAACCGGGGGAACGTGCAGGGAACTCCATCAGAAGAGGACCTACGGATCAACGGAGGACATGGGTACGATCTACAGAATCGAGGTGACAAATAATCAATTTATAATTTGTAAATGAGAGACTAAAGACATTGAAAAGACACTTTGAAATTTAAAAATAAATAAGATTTATGTAAAATGTAGATATAGAGATAAGAGAATCTAATTTAAATTCAATAAATATTTTCTTTGATGATTAACAATTAATTTAGTCAATTTAAATTTTATTTGAAGTTTGTAAAGCAATCAATGATTAAGATGTATGCAATGCATAAAGTAACGTAGTTGGAAGTTATATAAAGAAAATAAAACAAAACTGCAGTAAAGCACACAGTCAGACTGAGCAGTCGAGATTTAAGATAACAAATAAATATTTAGAATATACCTTTGTTACTATAGAAGATAAGATTTATTTTATGGTAAATGTACTGCAACAATTGAACGTTTACGCGAATAATAATGAATATTTATGGCGAAGTAAATGAGATTTTTTAAACACGCTTGTGATTTATGAATAAATTATGAAAACTCATTACAATTCAATCAATGACTACTCTTATTACCATTACACCCAAACCCCATAATTGGTACACTTTACCAGAAATGTTATATACATTTTGGCACAACACAAATTAAATTATATTTGGTTTTGCTATTTGTTATAAATTGTCTCCCAAAAGCGTGGGGCTACACAAATTAAATTACATTTAAATTTGTACACAATTTAAAATTGTTATCTCTATATGTATAAGCGGCTTTGTCCTGACTGACAGAGAATCAACGTAGAGCAAAAACTACTGAAGATAATGGTCTCAAAATTTGAAGGTATATTCTTATGGGGTCGTAGATGCTCACTAAGAAACGGTTTTAAAAAAATTCACTCCTAAGGGGCAACCCCCCCACCAAAGTATGTATGTATCTATGTATGTATGTATGTTCCACATCTCCTCCTAAACCACTGGACCGATTTCAACCAAACTTGGCACAAATATTTTACGCGACGGGAGAACCAACATAGGACAGGTGTTTTTTTTTCGATGGGGTCCTTTGGGTTCTTGCACATCTCCTCCTAAACCACTGGACCGATTTCAACCAAACTTGGCACAAATATTTTACGCAACGGGAGAACCAACATAGGATAGGTGTTTTTCGATGGGGTCCTTTGGGGGTCTTCCACATCTCCTCCTAAACCACTGGACCGATTTCAATCAAAAACTTGGCACAAATATTTTACACGACGGGAGAACCAACATAGGATAGGTGTTTTTTTCGATGGGGTCCTTTGGGGGGTTCTTTGGGGTCTTCCACATCTCCTCCTAAACCACTGGACCGATTTCAACCAAACTTGGCACAAATATTTTACGCAACGGGAGAACCAACATAGGATAGGTGTTTTCTTCGATGGGGTCCTTTGGGGTCTTCCACATCTCCTCCTAAACCACTGGACCGATTTCAACCAAACTTGGCACAAATATTTTACGCAACGGGAGAACCAACATAGGATAGGTGTTTTTTCGATACGATCCTTCGGGGGGTCCTTTGAGGTCTTCCACATCTCCTCCTAAACCACTGGACCGATTTCAACCAAACTTGGCACAAATATTTTACGCAACGGGAAAACCAACATAGGACAAGTGTTTTTTCGATACGATCCTTTGGGGGGTCCTTTGGGTCTTAAAAACTATTAGATCTGGTTACTATGGCAACCCAATAGAATAGATTCTGGTTACCATAGCATCGGTGGAAGTCTTCCGCGTAGGAAATAGCGCGGGAGTCGTCCGACGGGCCTTCCCCGGAGTTCATCCACGGAACCCGGGGAGTCTTAGGTCGGATACCGCGAAAGACGGCGGGGCCAGAGTCCACGGTTCTTATAAATAAAGATATAGGTTATGATATCAAAGGTGGTGTATGCATCTTAAGAAACTTCTTAATAGTGTGTGAATTCAGAGTTATTTCAGTTTGAATTTAAAAGTGGATAAGTTAAGATCGAAGTAAGTTATAAGCGAGTATAAAAAAAAAGTTTTGATAGCGAATGTATTCAGATCATAGTGTTCAGACAATATAAATGCACTTGCTTCAGTTTGAATTTAAAAATTGATAAGCTGAAATCTATAGAGGTATTGTATTGTTAGAATTAGTTTAGGAGACACTAATTTAACAAATGCCTTATTTCAACATTAACACAATGAATTATAAAACGACAGTTAAATACGCAGCGCGTGCAAGTACTGTAGACATTTTATTGAAAACTAATTTAGCTGTTCGCCCTCTCCCAGAGTTAGAAATCGAGCAGGAGCATCACGCGCAACAGAATTATTCTCCAGATATAAGAATACAGTTTATGACATGTTCTTAAACAGGTGCGCTACAGAGTATTCCTCCAGTGAGAATGCGAACGTAACAATATAAGGAAGATTATACAATATACAAGTAATATAACGTTAGAACAAGAATAGGTGCCTATGAGCCTATGAATTAATTATGAACCCGAGCAACGCTGGGTAAATCGGCTAGATATCTATATAAGCCAAATACCACTGACTGACACACTGATCACGATATCTCTGAAACCACTGAATGGATATCAATGAAACTTTGAACATGGCTTCATCATAGGTCTTAGGTGGTCACTAAGAAACGGTTTTAAAAACTTTCACTCCTAAGGGGCAAAAAACCAAATAATGAAATTTATCGCGGGAATTACATACTTTGTAAATGAAGTGGTTGACATCTCAGTTTACTGGAAACCCCGAATACATTTAGTCCTGAGTTTTTAATCATTGTTTTAAATTGAAAAACTTCGTTGTTTGCAGGTTCTTATAGTCGAGAAAATTTCGAAGTTCAATTAATTAATAAATGTATGTCCTTTTTTTTCTCGGAAACGGCTAACGATTTTCTCGAAATAAATAATAAATAGCTGTTGCTATGAATGTAAATAAACAAACTAAGAGTTGAGAATTTGTACAATCTATCTAATCCTATACTATTAAGCGAGCAATAATTGTACAATTACGTACAATGTGAAACTCCGTAGCGAAGCACGGGTATTTTGCTAGTCTATATAAATATAAAAGAGAAATACCACTGACTCACTGACTGACTCACTGATTCATCACGAAATCTCCGAAACTATAACACCTAGAAACTTGAAATTTGGCATGTAGGTTCCTTATGTGATGTAGGTATCCGCTAAGAAGGGATTTTTGGAAATTCGACCTTTAAAGAGGGAAAAAGGGGGAAAGTTTGCCTGACTGACTGGCATAGAATCAACGTAGAGCAAAAACTACTGAATGGATATCAATGAAACTTTGAACATAGCTTCATCATAGGTCTTAGGTGCTCACTAAGAAACTGTTTTAAAAACTTTCACTCCTAAGGGGCAACCCCCCCCCACCATTGTATGTATGTATTTATGTATGTATGTTCCACATCTCCTCCTAAACCACTGGACCGATTTCAACCAAACTTGGCACAAATATTTTACGCGACGGGAGAATCAACATAGGAGAGGTGCTTTTTTCGATGGGGTCCTTTGGGGGGTTCTTTGGGGTCTTCTACATCTCCTCCTAAATCACTGGACCGATTTCTACCAACCTTGGCACAAATATTTTACGCAACGGGAGAACCAACATAGGATAGGTGTTTTCTTCGATGGGGTCCTTTGGGGTCTTCCACATCTCCTCCTAAACCACTGGACCGATTTCAACCAAACTTGGCACAAATATTTTACGCAACGGGAGAACCAACATAGGACAGGTGTTTTTTTCGATACGATCCACTGGGGGGTCCTTTGGGTCTTAAAAAACTATTAGATCTGGTTACTATGGCAACCCAATAGAATAGATTCTGGTTACCATAGCATCGGTGGAAGTCTCCCGCGTAGGAAATAGCGCGGGAGTCGTCCGACGGGCCTTCCCCGGAACGATACCTCTGAAACCTTCTGGGTTCACGATATCTCTGAAACCACTGAATGGATATCAATGAAACTTTGAACATAGCTTCATCATAGGTCTTAGGTGCTCACTAAGAAACGGTTTTAAAAACTTTCACTCCTAAGGGGCAAAAAACCAAATACTGAAATTTATCCACTGTAAGTGGTTGACATCTCAGTTTACTGGAAACACCGAATACATTTAGTCCTGAGTTTTTAATCATTGTTTTAAATTGAAAAAAACTTCGTTGTTTGCAGGTTCTTATAGTCGAGAAAATTTCGAAGTTCAATTAATTAATAAATGTATGTCTTTTTTTTCTCGGAAACGGCTCTAACGATTTTCTCGAAATAAATAATAAATAGCTGTTGCTATGAATGTAAATAAACAAACTAAGAGTTGAGAATTTGTACAATCTATCTAATCCTATACTATTAAGCGAGCAATAATTGTACAATTACGTACAACGTGAAACTCCGTAGCGAAGCACGGGTATTTTGCTAGAGAGATAGCAAGTAAGAGTAGGGCAGAGTAGTGATACGTTCACTGAAAGTTAAATCATAAATAAACTAAAATAAAAGAAATTAAATTCGAAAAAGTCCGTAGACAAGTTTAAGTAAAGACAAAAAGAAAAATCGTATATAAATGAAATTTAACTAAAACCAAAATTTGTAAAGAATTATTTTTCTAAAAGAAGAAACAAAATAATAACAATAATTATTAGCCTATTTACAAAAAGGTATCTAGGTTACCTAATAAAAAAGTATAAACATTTATTGGTTACTAGGAGTAACTGACTAACAAGAAATATTAATTGTTAAATGCAATTCAATGTGAGATGAAAAAGTGTAATGTCCTATAAAAGTTAAATAAATTTCAAAGAATATTCGGAATTAACCACGTCTAAATTAAGAAAACAAGTCAGCACTGGACACTACATCCGAGATGTCCATTGGAATAAACTGATCCACACCAGAAAATCGATGAACAAACAATAAATTCTGCTAATATCAGCTCAATCCAGACGTCATCAGTGAAAACCTTTTGGTGAGATCGTTTCTGTTTACAGTTAACTAAATTACACCTCGACTACAAATCTAAAACACTAGAAACAGCACCATCTCTGTAAATTCATTATTTTGGTTAATAATACATGGTTAATAACATTATAGCCATACTAAGTAAATAGTGTTTGTTTTTTTTGTCAGTGAAGAAACGTAGTCTGCGCTCTAGCGGTCAAAAAATCAACTGAATATTACAGATTATACAAATTTTAACATAATTTATGTAAAGTTTGATACAGACCAATATGCTAAATATAATAAAATAACATTAACATAACAATAATAATAATAATTTAACATTATTATGTTAAATATAATAAAATAACATAATTACTTACGCTACGCTAAGTCTGTCGGTCTGACCGGTTTGTGCGCTCTCGCTTTTTTAGTTAAGTACCTAAGTAAGCAGCTACGAATTTTGATACCTATTAGCTAAATAAACGTTCTATTTTGAAAGTAGAAAATGGACGAGGAAATTGAGTTTATAATAAGCAACGGATTACAGATTCCTTACCGAATAGTAACGATAAATGGTGACGGCGCGTGTCTCTTCTCCTCCCTGTCCTATCTGGTGCACGGCGACGTTTCAAGGGCCGCTCAAATTCGTGCAGAAATAGTGAATCACGTGTCCAATAACTGGCAAAGGTTCAAATGCTTTATTCACGAGCGGTCTGGAGCTGCTTATGGTACCAAACGTCTGTACCTCGCCGAAATGTCTAGGCCGTACACATATGGGACTACTTGCGAGCTCAAGGCTGCTGGAGAAATATTTCCTTATGAGTTTCAGGTGTTTCAAGGTGGCTCTATTCTTGCTATTTTTGGGGAGGCATTACAGGGAGTCAAAAGAATTCTGTTCACTGGAGATTTCAATGAAGGGCATTTTGATGTTTTAATTCCCTTGGCCGAATCAACACATAATACAGTTAACTTAGAATCCCCCAATACCAATAACCCCGCGGAATGTCAACTGAATTTGTCCGAATCCCCGAATACCAATAACCCAGCGGAATGTCAACTGAATTTGTCTTGCACTGTCTCCCAGTCCCAATCCTCTCCTTACGTTGACCTCTCCAGTCCAAGTTCAGACGAATCTGTTGCTTCGACTGTAGCATCAGTCAAAGGGAAAAGAGGAAAAAAACGCAGAAAAAGGTTTACAAATGCAATCAGGAAAAAACAAGTAAGGGAAGCTGCTACCAAATATGCCAAAAACAACCCAAAAGTTCATAGGGAGGCAGTCAAAAAATATACTGATAGTCACCCGACAGTTAACCGGGAGGCTGTAAAAAAATACAATGAAAGTCGTCCAACAGTTCATAGGGAGGCCGTAAAAAAATACAATGAAAGTCATCCAACAGTTCATAGGGAGGCCGTAAAAAAATACAATGAAAGTCATCCAACAGTTAATAGAGAGGCCGTAAAAAAATACAATAAAAGTCATCCAACAGTTCATAGGGAGGCTGTTAAAAAATATGCATCTAATAACCCTCATATCAATCCAGTAGCTTCTGCGAAATATAGTGAAAAGAGAGCACATAATAGATTATTGACCTGCGATAAACTTTTGTCCGGATTTCAATATGAACCGGAAATAGATTATTCCACGGACAAGTTCGTTGAGCTTGAAGTTCGGTCACCATGTAACTGGTGCCGTGCACTGAAGTGGAAGGATGAGACTCCTGGTTTGTGTTGCAATAATGGTAAGGTCCAGCTTCCTCTCCTTGAGCCCTATCCTGAACCCTTACACAGTCTCCTCAATCACCAGCATGCAATGACTGAGCACTTTCTTCCTGCTACCCGGAAGTACAACGGATGCTTCCAAATGACGTCTTTTGGAGCCAAAGAGGTAAAAGAAGGAAACTTTATGCCAACTTTTAAAGTACAGGGCCAGGTCTATCACAGGATAAGGAGTCTTATGGCTGAGCCTGAGCAACAGCCTTCATTTCTCCAAATATACTTTGTTGGTGATGATGACAAAGAGAGGGATATCCGTTGTGGAATATACCCTGGCGTCAAGCCAGCTGCAGAAATTACTTCATGAACACAACAAGTATATTTTGGATTTTAAGGTTGCTGTTGATTCTGTTCCCAAGGACCAGAAGGAGTTTCAGGTAGTTATTAAAGCAAATGTGAAGCCTTCTGGAGAACACCATGGTCGTTTAAGTGTTCCAACAACTAGAGAAGTGGCAATTCTCATTGTCGGCCAGGATTTTGATAAAAGAGATATCGTTCTCCATAGCAGAGACAATAGATTGATACGAATCAGTGAGACGCACCGTGCCTATGATGCTCTTCAATACCCTTTGATGTTCTGTCGTGGAGAAGACGGCTATTCTATAGACATACCACAGCGCGACCCAAAGACAAAGGCTCCTCTCAAGAAAACTGTGTCTGCTACTGACTTTTACAGCTACAGGATAATGGAGCGTGATGGTGAACAATGCAACCTACTGCTGTTTCGCAACCTTCTCAACCAATTTCTGGTTGATATGAATGCGAAAATTGAAACTGAGAGACTCAATTGGATATGTAACAACCAGAAAAAGCTGAGAAGTGAGAATTATGTCCACCTGAAGGATGCCATGAGTAGAAAGGACGGCCAGTTATCAGAAATAGGCAAGATGGTTGTGCTGCCGTCCACTTTCACTGGAGGACCCCGATGCATGCATGAGCGAACTCAAGACGCGATGACGTATGTGCGCCATTTTGGACGACCGGATCTGTTTATTACGTTCACTTGCAATCCAAAATGGCCGGAAATCACAGAGATATTGACAGAAGGCCAAAAATCTCACGATAGACATGACATAGTAGCGAGGGTTTTCAACATAAAAGTGAAGCATATGATGAAACTCCTCACTAAAGGTTACATCTTTGGCCCTACTAGGTGTCACATGTACTCCGTGGAGTGGCAGAAGCGTGGGCTCCCTCACGTTCATATCCTTCTGTGGTTGGAGGAGAAGATAAGGCCAGAGTCCATAGATAAAATTATCAAAGCTGAAGTACCTGATCCCAACCTAGATCCAGCCCTCCATGAGATTGTCAAGACAAATATGATTCACAGACCATGTGGACCGCTTAACAGGAACTCACCATGCATGGTGGATGGCGCCTGTACAAAGAATTACCCATGGCCATTCTTAAAAGAGACTCAGACAGGAGAGGATGGCTATCCTAAGTATCGCAGACGGTCGCCGGCAGACGGCGGATTTACAGTAAAAATCAATGAGGTTATTCTTGACAATCGCTGGGTAGTTCCGTACAACCCCGTCCTGTCTCGCACATTCTCAGCCCACATAAATGTTGAATATTGCAACTCTGTCAAATCAATCAAATATATCTGCAAGTATGTGAATAAAGGGTCTGATCAAGCAGCGTTCACCGTTGAAGATCTGGAGGAGGTGACAAGGTACGAAACAGGACGATACATCAGCAGCTCTGAGGCAGTCTGGCGCATCCTCTGCTTCCCTATTCATGAAAGGTTTCCTCCTGTTATGCACCTTTCCGTACATCTATAAAACGGTCAAAGAGTTTATTTTACGGAGGACAATGTCATTGACACGATAAATAATCCTCCAAAAACGACACTTTTGGGATTTTTTGACCTGTGTAAAGTTGATGCCTTCGCAAGGACCCTTTTATATTGTGAAGTTCCGTCCTACTACGTATGGAAAAGCAATCAATTCTGCAGGAGGAAGCAAGGTAAATCTGTGACAGGCTATCCAGGGGTAATAAAAGATCAGGTGTTGGGTAGAGTATACACTGTCCATCCTGGCAATGCTGAGTGCTACTATTTACGCCTCCTCTTACATGAGATCCGCGGTCCTGTATCATTTACTGCATTAAAAACTATCGCAGGGGTAGTTCAGCCAACATTTCAAGCGGCGTGTAGAGCACTTGGCTTGCTGGAGGATGATGCCCATTGGGACCGTACTCTTGAAGAAGCTTTTATCTCTGACTCTCCTAATAAAATTCGTGAGCTATTTGCCATAATGTTAGTATTCTGCCAAGTGGCAGACCCCCTAAAATTGTGGGAGAAATACCGAGACAGTCTTGCGGAAGATGTTAGAAGGCAAATAGAAAAAGAGCGCGGAGACGTCCAATTAGGCCAGGACATTGTTTACAACCAATGCCTTAAGCTTCTTGAGGATACTGTCATATCCATGTCGGGTAAAACACTCAAAGAGTTCGGTCTTCCAACACCATCACGACAGCAAGAAGTTATCAGCAACCATCAATACCTGAACGAACTGTCCTATGATTGTGTTCGGTTGACTGAAACAGTGGCTGTAAATGTTCCAAAATTAAATCAAGAACAAAAAGATGCCTATGACGAAATCGTTCACAGTATTAATTGTGATTCTGGGAAATTGTTCTTTCTGGACGCTCCTGGCGGCACTGGGAAAACGTTCTTGATAAATCTGTTGCTCGCCACAGTTAGGCGCAAAAGGAATATCGCAGTTGCAGTTGCTTCATCAGGTATTGCAGCTACCTTGATTGAAGGAGGAAAGACTGCTCACTCTGCATTCAAGTTACCCCTTAACCTGAATCGTTTTGAGTCTGCAATTTGTAATATTTCTAAGCAGAGCGATATGGCACAGGTGCTTCGTGAAGCTAAATTAATAGTGTGGGATGAGTGCACTATGGCTCATAAAAGAGGCGTTGAGGCTCTGAACAGAACACTCCAGGATATTAGAGACCGCAAAAGCCTTATGGGTGGAGTTACAGTGCTTTTGGCTGGTGACTTCAGACAAACATTACCCGTTGTTCCACGAGGGACACGTGCGGATGAACTTAAGGCCTGTCTAAAGTCATCCACTGTATGGCCTAATGTCAAAATACTGTCCTTAAGAGTTAACATGCGTGTCCACCTTCAACATGATTTGAGAGCAGAGGAGTTTTCTAAATTATTACTTGATATTGGGGATGGAAGGATATTTTAGAAGAGGAGGATGGAAAAATAAATATTCCGAATAATCTTTGCTCCGTTGTAAGAGATTTAACAAGCCTGACTGACAAGATCTATGGAAGTAATATTCTACAGAGTGGTGCAGATTGTATATCATGGCTCAAGGAAAGGGCTATTCTTACTCCAACCAACGATTCAGCCAATTCTATCAATAATCTTCTACTAGAGAAGCTACCTAATGAACTCATGAAGTATGAATCTATTGACTCGGTAGTGGAGGTACAAGATGCGGTCCATTATCCTGTAGAGTTTTTGCACACACTCGATCCACCAGGAATCCCACCACACGTCCTCTACCTTAAGGTTGGTGCTCCAATCATGCTTTTGCGCAATCTAAATCCACCCAAACTCTGTAACGGCACTAGGCTTCAGGTAAAAATCTGTACAAGCACGTGATTGAAGCCCAGATTTTCACAGGTGTCAGTCAGGGAGAAACTGTCTTCATCCCCCGAATTCCAATGATCCCATCGGATTACCCTTTTGACAATAATTTAATTACCTTGTATCCGTCAGTGACTTCGTTCTAGCGTTTTTTATATAGACGCGTTTCGTGACATGTGTCACATCATCAGTAATCCTCGTCAAATGTTAAAATTCACATAAAACACATTTGCACATATTTACTAAATCACAGTAACGACACGCACATAACACGATGTAACTTCGGCTTCGTTGGACCGGTCCGACCGCGCGTGTAGTTGCCGAGCCACTAATTAAACTAAGTCAATCCTTATCACTTACCGTCATGCGCGATTATATTTAGGGCTGTATCATATAGTGAGTGAGATTGAAACCTTAATTGTTCGTTTAATATACTGTTATTGTTGATATTCTTGTCTTTAAATGATTTATAAATCTCAAACTCTTCGAGAGCGTCCATTAACCTACCCTTACCGCATACATGGATTGCTTTGAAATTAGTATTGAAATCTGTGTAATTATGGTTATGCATCATTAGATGGCGTGCATAATTAGATTTGGTCTTGTCTAAATCATTCCTTGGTAGATGTTCTTTGTATCTTACTGATGATAAGGATTACTAATGATATGACACATGTCACGAAACCCGTCTATATAAAAAACGCTAGAACGAATCACTGACGGATACAAGGTAATTAAATTATTGTGAAAAAGTGACTTGGATACTATATAAAAACAAAATACCATTTTGAGTTTAAACGTCTCCAATTCCCGGTTACAGTTTGTTACGCTATGACGATTAATAAGGCGCAGGGACAGAGTTTAAAAGTGGCTGGTGTGGATCTCAGGAGTGACTGTTTCTCCCATGGCCAGTTGTACGTGGCGTGCTCGAGAGTCAGTTCATCTGATAGCTTGGTCATCCTCCAGCCAGAAAGGAAAACCAGGAATGTTGTTTACAGAGAGGTTTTGGAAAGATAGCAACTGAAAATCATAGCAGTAGAATTAAGGAACTGAAAATCTTCTAACTTACTTTTTAAGTTTCTTGAAATACGCGGAAGGACATAGGTACTTTAGACAAAAATATTCTTCGACGCGGACGAAGTCGCGGGCAACAGCTGTAGCTAATATACACAGAGAGTATACGAGTACACCGAGAGATACATTAATGTTTATAATTTTCATGAAAACTGAATGATTTTTTATAATTATGTTATCAAAAATTATGTTATATTGGGATTATGTATCAAACTATGAGAACCTTTGTACTCTAAAAACACTGTAACCATAGAAAACAATACTAAGTGTAATTATAAAAGTGCAGTGTACAAAGTGGAACATAGTATGTCATGTGAAAGAGTTAAAAAACATTGCATTTCACAAATTTGTGAAACAAATACAATTCGCAATATGTTATATAAAACTATAATATTAATGATAAGTTGTAGTAATTTTGTTTTGTTTAGGCCACAAAGGCAATATAATTGTAATTTCTATGTTATTTTTATTTATGTTCAAAGGAATCCAGGGTTATATGTATAAAATAATAATAACAACCAGATCAAACTATGTCAGAGAGATAGCAAGTAATCGCGTAAATTTATTGTATTAAACTACAAATAATGTAAGGCATTGATGAGGAAGTTGTTATTTAATCAGTCTGTACTCTTTTTGCGGGCGAAGCCGCGACGGGTTGTAGTGCTAGTAATATATATAAAAGCCAAATACCACTCACTGTTTCATACACTCACTCATCACAAAATCTCCATAACTATAACACCTAGAAACTTGAAATTTGGCATGTAGGTTCCTTATGTGATGTAGGTATCCGCTAAGAAGGGATTTTTGAAAAATTCGACCTTTAAAGGGGAAAAGGGGGGGAGTTTGCCTGACTGACTGACATAGATTCAACGTAGAGCAAAAACTACTGAATGGGTATCAATGAAACTTTGAACATAGCTTCATCATAGGTCTTAGGTGCTCACTAAGAAACTGTTTTAAAAACTTTCACTCCTAAGGGGCAACCCCCCCCCCATTGTATGTATGTATGTATCTATGTATGTATGTTCCACATCTCCTCCTAAACCACTGGGCCGATTTCAACCAAACTTGGCACAAATATTTTACGCGACGGGAGAACCAACATAGGAGAGGTGCTTTTTTCGATGGGGTCCTTTGGGGGGTTCTTTGGGGTCTTCTACTTCTCCTCCTAAATCACTGGACCGATTTCAACCAACCTTGGCACAAATATTTTACGCAACGGGAGAACGGGAGAGCCTACAAACTTGAAATAGGGTACGTATGTTCCTCTTGGTTTCTAAGTGCTCGCTGAGAAAGGGTTTTGAAAACTTTAACGCCTAACCGCGAAAAGACGCGAAAACCGCTAAAAACCGTGACACCGATAATGCAGCTTTTCTTCAACTGTACGCTTCCTGGAAGTATAATCTTTATTTTTTTTACTTTCCTATAGGCTTTTGGGGAGTTACTAAATCAGTATTTTTTTTTTATCTAACCTATAACCACGAGGAGGCGCGAAAATAATCGCGAAACAGTTCACCCTGTCCTTGCTGTATGGCGTTGAGGGTTTATTTTGAGTTCTAAGTTCGGCACATATATTCCTCTTGGCTTCTGGGTGCTCACTAAGAAAGAGTTTTGAAAGCTTTAACGCCTATACGCGAAAAAAAAATCGGGCGGGACTGTGTCGGGGCGCACGGCCGTTGGTTTAACGTGAAACGTCTATGTCAGCGAGTCGCTTTTAGCGTATTGGATTGAAATGAAAACGAGACATTGACTGCGTACCAAATTTTATTTTAACATAAAACAGGCACTGAATGGTACACGATATTTATTTCGACTGATATTCGACGACGATTTTGTTTAACATTGGCCTGTGATATGAGAAATAAGAGACATAAGGCATAATATCAACATCAATGTGTCTGGTGAACGTACAATCGATAGTGGTATTGCCCAGTGTTGTTGGTTCTGTGGGCACGTAGTTGAGGCCGAATTCATTCTTCATGAAGGCAACGATGTAGCTGTTGTGTCGTGGATTGTTATTGAAGTCGCCACAGAGAACGATCGGAGTCTCCGAGTCTGGTCGAGAGCTCGGTAATACTTTTGTCAAGTTCGCTGAATATGGCAGAAGCGATTGATAAAGACAGCTTAACATCTTCGGCCGACGCTTTGTGATGTATATATACGGCACCGAGGATAAACAGCGTACGATCTCCGACTTTCACGTCCACCAGGCATATGTCGCCGACGTTATGTTTTCTCAAGACGGAATTGCCGCAGAGACTGATGGCACCGACGATGATTTCTCTGCAGCTCGTGAAGCTTTGTAGGTTTCTGTAGATTGCAGAACCTCCAGCTGCAGAAACTCGCGCCAGCGGCGGTTCGGACGGACGATCTCTACGATATTCAAGCGCGGTATTATTGTTTGCTTTTAGTTCGAAGCCGTTGAGCTGCACAGTGTTCGCGCAATCCATACAAGTCTCGTTAACTGCCATGTAGGCGGAATGTTTGAGTATGCTGTCGTTTTCAATATCTCACGCGTGAGCCACCAAACTTTGAGCATTGAAAGCAGAGACGATCAAAACTAGTTGCCGTCGTCGAGCTAGGTCGTCCCCGTCTTCATCGACTTCGGCTACGACGTCTCGCTTGCAGAAGTCTCTTGCTCGCATCGTCAGCGTGGGCAGCCGATGTTTGGCCATCCGCTCGTACTCGTCGCGTATTTCTTTCACCGTTGGCGCCGCGCTGCCTTGCCCGTGATAAAATTTAAAATCGTCTCTATCGTTGGTGAGATACTGACCGTTGATCGATGTGACTCTACTGAGCGCAACGTACACAAGCTGGGTCTGTTGTGACTTGTAGTTGCAGACGACTTCGTTGAATGTGCCACCTTGCGATCTGTGAATGGTGATCGCGCTTGAGCTGACACAACCGGGAACTGGTTACATCTACACTTTACACTCCCGCCGAGCGGGATGTTGGCGGCTCTGGTCACGATGGGCGTCCACTTTAAATCTAACACATTACGCTTGCACATAACGTGCGGCTTCGCTTTCACTCTGCATAGTTGGCCCATGCTTGGATTTGGAAACTCCAGCCAAAGACGGACTCTCTTCCGAGTTCCGGTTGAGGTTGACGGCTGAGGGTTCTTCATCTACCTCTACCGTTTCGTAGTTTGCCGCCTGCTCGTCTTCGGTGAGGTGTTCTATATACTTAAGCGTGCCGATCGCACCATTCACGAGACCGTCTTCCAACATCTAGGTTCATGGTAATCATATATGGATAGCCGACAGCTAGTTTCAAACTGTACGGCAAGCCGCCCGACTCGACAACGCTCATCTTGTGCAAGTTGCGCCGAGCGGTCGCGACCTCCGTTATCGTATTGTAGCCAATCATCTTGTCGTCGGCGATGCTCTCGAACTCAGGCACGAAAGCGTTGTTGTTGTACGCGTCGACGTCATGATTGCGATGAAAGAGCCGAACAGCAGCAGGTAAGTTCTCTTTGCACCATGCTTTACTTCTGAAGCGTGTTTCGATTAGAGCGATTTGCTCGAGATTGAGTCTTTCACCGTTGCCGATCTTCGTGAGTATGGCCGAGAAGGTGGAATCACTTTGTCTCATCACCTGCTCGAGTGGATAGTAATCGAGCGATTGCCACAGCGCCGCTCCAACGATCGCGTTGTGCGGCGCTTTGTAGACCGGTGTGGCATTTACGGGTGGTAACTGTCGAAAATCTCCGCAGAAGATGATGTTGAGATGGCCGAACGGTTGGTCGTGTGCGCCGGTGATCTCTTGCAGGCGTAGATTGATCTTATGTAGCACGTCGCAGCCGATCATGCTCACCTCGTCGATTACGATGCATTTGACACCGATGAATATGCTTCTGTAATTCTGAAGCACCTCTCTGGCCATCGTGCCGACTCGTCTCGATTGGGTAATCTTGAACGCAGAGTGTACGGTCACGCCGCCCAAGTTTACGGCTGCCTTGCCAGTGGACGCGCAGGCTACATACGCGTTGCGAAGCGAATTGTGCTGTTGGGTGTATCGATTATACGTCTCCATTAGCAACTTGAGCACGTAGGTCTTGCCGCTGCCAGCGGGGCCGGTGAAGAAGATCTGAATGGGATCCGAATCGGGCATGTGGAGCCGATGTATTGCCTCGAGAAGCAATTCGCGTTGGCCGACATTAGCGCTGCGCATCATGCGGAAGTACTCTTGCTTAGACATCATGTTGCTGCGTTGACGAACAGCCGATATACCGATTGTATTAGCGGCATTTTCCAAGTCGTCGTTGTTCTCCGTATCGCCGGGCCGCAAAACGTTTCGCACGAACTCATCTCGCTTGTTGCTTGCGTCTAATGGATCGGCGTTGTCGAAGTCTTCGCAGATCTCCTTCAGTTCCTCAAGTACCTTCGCGATGTCGATGTTAGACTCGAACTCCTTACGCTTGGCCATGATCTCTGCTTCCCTGTCGTCGTACATCGCGAGGAACGCGTTGCGGTCCAGAATTTCGACCGCTTCGTTCTTGAACGGCAGGTAGAGCGTTACCATTTCTCGCTTATAGTTCACGACATCGTCCAATTCGTAGCATCTGTAGCGAATGATTCGCGGTGCGGACCGTTTGCGGTACGCCCTGCCGATTGTCGAAGCTGACTCGTAAGGCACGTTGTCCGGCGCTGGCTCGTCATCGCTCGGCGCATTGTCGTCTACTTCATCTCCGGCATTGGGCGGTCTGCCTCGCTTGGTGACTGGTGTGTACCACACCACGAAGTCGGCGAGACACTTGTCTTCGAGCTCGACCGGCCTCTCTTCGTAACGCTGTATCATAGTCTTGGTCCAAACGTCGGTGCTGTTTTCCTCTAAGTTCTGCTGGTCCATCACCGCCTTACGCTTTCGTGACTTCTGACGCTCGTGCGGCCACACAGTCGGGATATAGCTCACTTCGCGACTGCTGCGACTCATCGGTTGACGAAGCAAGTACCAAGCGGCCTCCTGCGATGACATTTCCACGGTGTTGAGAAGCTTAAGGCCGATTTGTTTCATAAGCTGCACGTACTCCTTCTCGGGATTCTGTTCTTGCAGTTTGATAAGTTCGCGATGCAGGTTGCTAATGCCGCGGTTCGACTTATTGACGTATTCCACAACATAAGCCGCGCAGCTGTACTCCTCGAGTATGAATTGCAAATCACTGTTGGAGCAGAGCGTGCGCGCGATCCACGGGTTGAACGTGTTAGTGTAGATTTCGCTGAAGTCGCGCTTGAACATCACGGTAGGACGACGCAGCGTCGCTCTGATGGTATCTAAGCAAGACGCCATCGTGAGCTTGTTGTCAACTAGAAACTCGCCGAGCGTCTCGTAGTTCTTTTCCTCTAGCAGCTTGCGCAGTTTGGTGGCTCTCGATTGGAGCTCGTTTTTGCGTCCATCGTCCTTAGGTAACGGCAGCAGCACTCTAGTCTCGGTCATCGGCCAGTATGGTATGTTGAAGCGGCAAGCGGTCTCTCCGCGCTTCGTGCACGTGAACGTGTGCTTATGGACTTGGTTCGCATACATCTCGCCGGCTAGATCGTTGCGACTGACAGAGCAGAGATCTGTCAAGAGTTGGACAGTCTTCGGCATGTTTTCGGAGATCTTTTCGCGCGGATCGTTCTCGAGCCACAGCAGGACGTGCGCGTGGGGACTTCCGCGATGCTGGAACTCAATGCGAAGAAAGTAATCGAGAACGCGGTAAGGGCCGAACGGGTTGTATCTGGTCTTCGCTTGAAGCATGGCCTTAATGGTGTCGACCAGCTTGTTGAAGTACACGCAGCACGTTACCGGATCTTCATTAACAAGATGGCTACGCTGAGATCGAGTCAAGTCGATTAACGCATCTTCGACGTGCACGTCTTTGAATGAGTCGCTGAGGTCATGCAGTATTTTGAGCAGCTTCGGCCAGTGGATCTCGTTGGCGCTGATAGTAAAAAAGACGGTGGGCTTGCCAAGCTGGCGCATCATCGCAAAGAGATCTTTTTTGCGATCCATCCAATATTGAACGGAGTTCGGTATCGACTTCAAGAAGGCGAGGTTCTTATCGATGCAATCGTCCATAAAGTTTCGGTCCTCGAGCATCTTGTGCTTTTTCTACTCGGTCTACTTTACACTACGAAACATGTTGTAGATACCTTCGACAACGCGGATGCGAAGCATCTTCATGGCCACGTAGAGAACGTGGTCAGGAGTTGCACCACACCGATCGGTGCGTCGAATCTCGCTGGTTGACATCATGTATGGAGTGACTCGCACGTTGAGGTCGAACTGGCGGGGCACACCGTAGTATATTTGAGGGAAGGATAGTTCCTCACCGTTAACATCGTAGATTATGTTAATCGGAGACGAATTCTGCCCTGGGGCAATGTCCAAACATTGCTCCTCATTCCATAGCATCGTATGTTGTCTGGCGAGCAGGATTTCCGATTCGGGGGCAGAGTCGGGGTCGATGGACTCAGTCTGATACTCGGGCCCGATATTGTCATCCTCGTCGTTGTCGAACGGACTCCAGTCAATCTCTATGTTGTAGTGCTTGTACAGCGGCTGGTTTACCAAGTAGCGCAGCCAAGCCTTGATCACCGACTTGCGTACGAAACCGCTCAGATAATTGGATTTGTGGATGAGGTTCTTCTTTATGTTGACGTTGAAGCCAAAGTCGTCGTCTATCCGCCTCGGTAGTTGCTGCACCATGTTGTTCACATCGACGGGTACGTTGATCACCTGGCCGACTATACCATAATTACCTTCGTAGCGTAGACGACGAATTTGCATAAAGGGTAAGCGCGGCGAAATCAACCGAACACTGATCGGGTCAAGCGGCGGCAGGCCGTCCGGCTTCGGGGGATATCGAAATCCGTTCGAGCGCGACAGCGTCGGGATTTTATTGGCATCTATCGACTTGCTACAGGTACTGCATAAACGAAATTCCGCTACATTTTCACCGGGGAATTTAGTCTGAAGAAGAGGAATGTTACGAGCTTTCGTCTTCTTTAAATCTCTGTCGAACCAAAGTCGATCACAAAGCTGCAAGATAGACCAAACGTATTGGTTTCGAATACCGTTTTGAAGCGTTCGTCCGCTGCACGCCAGTGGTCCTGCTCGCATCAATTCGAGTGATGTTGATATCCATCAGCTCGGAGACATCTTCGGCAGATGTATGGGTGTTATCTTCACTCATTATGTCCATTGGTTCGGGGAAAGCAGCGGTAGAGGTGCTCGTGCCGTCGGCGTCGTTCATTGAGCACGCCGTGCCAGCTTTGCGACGCTCCCGAAACAGTCTCGCTCGCTCGGCACCGGACATTGGGGTACTTGTGCGTGGCCCATAGCCTCCTCTTTCCAACGATATGCGTAATTTATATTTTCGGCTGGCTTTTGCGCGGGCTGAGGCTGGCAATATTGAATTTCTACAGTTTTTTACATGCTTACTTTAAGTTTTTACATAGAAATATTGTCCAAAATACACTTATTATTACTTAAATCGATCGATCTCTTCAAACTCTATACACAAACACACGAATCACCGCGCTACCACGTCTGAGTCCTGAGTTACACTGAATGGAAAGGAGCCAGAGCGCCGGTTTTGGCCAATCAGGGCTGTGCCCCCTCCCCGCCAACCCGCTCCCCCGCGATATGAACTCAAGGTCGTATCAGCGAGCTGACCATATATGTTAAAAATGACACCGCACTTACGTCTCTGAGACTAATATTTAGGGAGTTATTAAGGCAACACGATGTAGACCTTTTCGTTACTGTACAAATTTCTGTTCAGGTACCCTATGTTTCGGTGTGATTTTAAAGACGTTTCACGTCAAAATGCGAAAACCCAACACTGATAATGCCGCTTTTTTAGTTGTATCCTTCCTGAAGGACGCCATGACAATCAATAAAGCACAGGGGCAGAGTTTGATAATGGCTGGTGTGGATCTGAGGAGTGACTGTTTCTCCCATGGCCAGTTGTACGTGGCGTTCTCCAGAGTCAGTTCACCTGACATCTTGGTCATCCTCCAGCCAGAGATCAAAACCAAGAATGTTGTTTACAGGGAGGCCCTGAGAACTTAATCTTAGGGAGCAACTGAAAGTATTAGCCTGGCTACGTAGAACAAAAATCGGGGATGGTGGAGGGATCAAAGGGCTTAGCGTATCTATTTTATTGTTGTTAGACTTACAATAAAGGACTGTCTTAATCTCTAACAAAAACTTAGCTTACCCTCTCTAACTAAATAATACAGCGTCATTTTTAACAACTCATTAATTTTAATTTTTTAATAGTTGATTGATCGAGCTTGATCAAATTGATCATCTTCAAATTGATCGAGCTTAAATAGCTTAAATAGTTTCTCTTAGTTTCAAAATACCGGTATCTAAGCTTCGCAAATAACCTATTTCTATTTTCTGATTTTACATTCTGTTTTTTCTGATAATCACCGTAGCGAAGCACGGGTATCCAGCTAGTATACTATAGAAACGAGGCGATAATTGAGAAATCAAATTCACGGCTTCGAAATTGTTTATAAAGAAAAATTAATTTAACCGTTCTGACATTGTGTTGAATTTTTTTGAGAGGATAATTAATTCCACGGTTTCGATGCTTTCTATAAAATATCAGTATGGAGAACCATACATGACTTCCATGCTCTAACATTTATATTTAAAATCATTTACTTGAATTCAGTTCGATAATTTCTAAAAAGATATCGCCCACCCTCAAATTATTTTCACTATTTATAGATATTTTTGTTATTACGCTGTAGTCGTTTAATATAATGTTATTTTCGAGTCACTTTATCGTTAAAAATTAGGTACTTTATTCTTCTAAAGAAACTGAACTACGCTGATATAATCATCCCCCTCCTCAGCCGATCGCCACCATTAATGATATTTACACTTTCATGGAGTAATAGTTTTATCATATGTAATTTCTAAAATATCTTATCCTTCAAAATTAAATATTCAACTTTACTTGATTTCAGCACAACAATTTTCAAAAAAATCACCCCCTCCCCATTGAACACCCACTCCATTTGTAATTATCTCATTTATCATTTTACAGTGGATTAATATAACTTTATTTATGAGGCACTTAATTATTAAAATTAAGTACCTTACTTTGAGGCAGGTAAACTACCTCTCCCTCATAACCCAACGACCTGGTTGCCTGGCAACAAAATTATTTTATTTTTAACAATTAACATTGTTTGAAAAATTGAAATGCATTTTTAAGTACTTTATTCTTGATAAAACGTAAAACGTTGCAGGTAAACAACCTCTTCACGTTAGCCGATCTTTACCAAAATCAATAAGCCGTGAGTCCTCTACAATTCAGAGGTGTATGCAAAAAATTATTTGATTCTGTTTGAATTTGCGGCAGTTATCGTTCGCCATAGAAAGATTCTACACACACACACACACTTTTCGAAAAATGACTTTTCTTCGTGTTTTGAGGGGAGTGCAATCAGAAACACCCCTAATCTCGAACACGATTTTTTTCGTCATCACCATACTTCCATTTCCTTATGGATCATGGAAGTAACAATATTCAGTATGTAGAAGAATATTACGTAGTAGCGCAGTTTCCATAACCTGGCAAAAACACAAATATAGGTATGGAGAACCATACATGACTTCCATGTTCTAAGATTTATATTTAAAATAATTTTCGAAATGAAATATTTCCATAGAAACTACTTCTTTCTACTTACTGCTTCAGCCTTAACCACAGTACTGTGGTCACTAACGTATACCACCTCACGTTATCGCACTCGATTTTCACTGATGCTGGAAGTCGATGGCACTGCCGAAACGTCTGGTTTTGCAGAAAACATTGGTCTACGGCCAAACAGGCCGGGAAGGAATTTTAACAAGTTACATCTTTGTTGCTGATAACGTAGTACACATAAAAAATGATCACCTCCCCCTTCAACTATCATTTTCATTTATAGAAAATTAACCCCACCCCTTCAACTACCCTTTTTATTTATAGGTATTTCATCTACATTTTTTTGTGAATTATTATGACCTTCTTTTCAGGATACTTTATTAACAAAATTAAGTACTTTACTCTTGTTAAAACATGAAACGTTGCAGGTATACTACCCTTTCCCCTTAACCGATTTTCACCAAAATCAATAGGTCTCGAGTCCTCGACAACTCAGGCACATTTGCAAAAAATTATGTGATTCTGTTAGTTATCGTTGGTCATAGAAAAAATTACTTTTGTTAAAACATATAAGTTATCGTTCGTCATAGAAAAAATTACTTTTGTTAAAACATATATTGTTACTGGTAAACTACCCCTTCCCCTTAACCGATCTTCACCAAAATCAATACACCTTGAATCCTCTAAAACTCAGGCACACATGCAAAAATTATTTGATTCTCTTTGGATTTGCGGCAGTTATCGTTCGCCATAGAAAACATTCTACACAGCACACTTTTCGAAAAATGACTTTTCCTCATGTTTTGAGGTTAGTACAATTAGAATCAGCCCTTATCTCGAACACAATTTTTTTCGGCATCACCATACTTCCATTTCTTTATGGAACACGGAAGGAAAAAATCGTAATACAAAAATGCCGATAGCAGACATCAACAACATTCGTATTGCGGCGATAAACTTTCAAAGCTTTGACGAGTCAACAGACCCGCTGCCGCGCCCAATAGCACAACTTTCTTGAGTCTGAAATAATTCTTCGCGAGCTGGCTGATAACATTGTGAATCATCAGCACAGTCAGTCTATTTACGCGCGTATTTGCGCGACAAATATTGTTTGTCATTTGTTTAAATTGCAACTAGTGAAAACAACAATGTTAGCAGTGTGAAGAATGCGGTCGCATTGCGTGACTCTTCACTATAGTTTACACGTCGTTCTTGTACGTTTAGTCTACGCCTTATACGCGTGGACCATGGCGTTTGTTTTGCAACATAAATTTTTATGTCCTTGACACCTCCAAGCAAGTCGCAAATCTGGCATGGTGGGGATTGTGGTACAAATTCTAACGTAGACGTCCAATCATTTTATCGCGCTTAAAGCAGGGTCTCCAAACTTTTTCACTTGGCAGGGATGAGCATCGCCAGAAAACCATCGATGTTTTTATGCGAATGTTGCAATTCAAATAAAAATCTATGCTTTTTACATGTTTGTAATAGTACAAATAATTGGGGATGAATAATAAATAAAAATAATTAAAGAGAAGAATAATATACCCCGATACTTTTACTCACTTACCTTATCAGAAGATTCTGAAAAACCAAAAGCCCTTGGGTCACCACCACATTTTAACAGGCGGAATGTGGAAACCTCAACACTGTACCCGAGAAAACAATTTAAATACATCTAACTTCCCCGTATCAGAATTTCCAGGGCCGTTGACGAACTCGTTGAGAACAGGTTAGGTAAAGGCGAGGTGACGTTAAAATAATTTAACTCACATTCATAATTAACTAAATCTGTTCATTATTATTTATTATTATAATGATTATAAAGTGTTTTGAACAAACATACATAAAACCACCTCCTTTAACAAAAACAGAAACCTCTTTAAATCTATGTCAGGTTTGTTTACTCCTAGTGAAAGTTTAAATTAGTATTCCCAAAGGCCTATAAATTCTCTTATTTTCTTTTAAACAGTAAAAGCTTAATAAAATCACAGTGTAAAGTAACACTGTTAATACTTTTAGTTTTAATTTATTTATTATAACAAATTATACAGGTATATGTATAATAAGTATATAATAACAGGTATTCGTAATTCATACCTGTTATTTTTTTGGAACGGTTACGTTGGTACCTGTAAATTTCGAATACTAGTTTAGCCCACCTCTAAGAACAGAATATGAGATAAAGTAATACAAATAGGGTACATGGAAAGAAATGTAATTCATTAAAAAAATACCTGTAACGTTGCAATATATATCTTGTGGGTGGCATAATTAACGGGTAGAGAATTATGAACGATACCGATGATATTAAAAATTCAAATGTACACTATTTAAATTATGTTCCAACACTATCACAATTAAAAGAGAAAAACGCTATACGCAGTATGAAAAATAACTAAAAAATCTAAAACTAAATCTGAATGAAAACCAACTACGACTAACGTAAAGGGTAAACCGTTATTTCGTACGTATGTCACGTATGCAAGCTAAAGCTAACTTCGAAACTGTTGAAACCTATGTAACGGTCTCCTATAAAATGGTTTTGTTTAGTTTTACCATATTATTACGTCACTACGCTACTACGTAGCTCATATACATGGTACTTATCGTTTACCTAGGTTAGGGAGCAAACTACATAGCCATTAATATCTAAAATAAAAATTTTTTGATTTAAAATAAACTAAATTTAACAATCAACTTAAAAAAAGTCTTCATTACAAATTAAAAAAAGTGTTCAAAGTAAAACATCGAAACGAAACCATCGATAGTATGAAAACATCGCAACTGAACCATCGATGGTAAAAACATCGAACATCGAACGTTAACCATCGATGTTTTTGGAACATCGGCCATCGATGCTCCCCCAAGTTGGGGGCCGAATCGAAATATCTTGGAAGTCAGGCGGGCCAACAATATATATATATATTGTAAACTTATGTTCTTAAGTTTACGAAATAATCAAGTTAATAAAATAGGCATTTAAATAAAAATTAAGCAGACTTATACAAAGAAAACAAATTCATTTATTCAAAATAATGTAAATAAAAGTAAGAAAAAATAACGTTAAAGATATTTCTTATATACAGTATTATTTTTAGGGTTTCTTATGTACGTATGGGATGTGTGTCGATTCTCACTGACGATGGTAGTCGATGGCGCTACCGAAACGTCTGGTTTTGCAGAAAACGTTGGACCACGGCCAAACAGCCCGGGAAGGAATTTTAACAACAAACTACTTTTTTGTTCCCGATAACGTAGTACACATATAACAAATTATCCCCTCCCCCTTCAACTATCATTATTTTATAGAAAATTTTACCCGAATTTATATTTTAAATCATTTTCTCAATGAAATATTTCCATAGAAACTACTTCTTTCTAGTTCTTGCTTCAGCCTTAACCACAGTACTGTGGTCACTAACGTATACCACCTCACGTTATCGCACTCGATTTTCACTGATGATGGCAGTCGATGCCACTGCCGAAACGTCTGGTTTCTGGTTTCTTTATATTTAAAATCATTTACTTAAATTCGGTTCGATGATTTCTAGAAAAGTAACCCACACCCTCAAACTATTTTCACAATTTATAGATGTTTTTGTTATTATGGAGTAGTCGTTTAATATAATGTTAATTTCGAGTCACTTTACCTATAAAAATTAGGTACTTTATTTTTATAAAGAAACTGAACTACGCAGATAATCACGCATTAATTACATATTTATATAATTATGTGGCCACAAATTATTTTGTGGCCTGCTGGGCCGTGGTTGCGTATCTTCACGCATAGATAATTTAAATTAAAATACAAAAATTATAATTTTATTGGCTGGCAACAAAATTATTTTATTTTTAACAATTTGAATTGTTTGAAAAAGATTTAATGCATTTTTATTTAATTTCGTCAAACTCGTTAAATCAATACCAAACGTGAAAAATTACCCCCTCCCCTTTTAACTACCCTTTTCATTTATAGATATTTCATCTACCTTTCTACAGTGGATTGTTATGATGTTTTCAGGATTCTGTATTTATCAAAATTAAGAACTTTACTCTTGTTAAAACGTAAAACGTTGCAGGTAAACTAACTACCCCTCTTCCTTAACTGATCTTTACCAAAATCCATAGGTCAACGAGTCCTCTACAACTTGGGCACATATGCAAAAAATTATTTGATTCTGTTTGAATTTGCGGCAGTTATCGTTTGCCATAGAAAAAATTCTACACACAGACACGCACTTTACGAAAAATGACTTTTCTAGATGTTTTGGGGGTAGCACAATCAGAATCAGTCTTTATCTCGCCATCAGAATTTTGTTCGCCATCACCATACTTCCATTTCCTTACGGAACATGGAAGTAAAACTACAACCAGATTGAGACTTGGCAGTCTATAAATAATTAAAGAATAAACAGTGAAAGATTTGTTTGAGCATGGTCTAAATCTATTTTACTTTTACCTATCGAAAACCCTCCCATTTCGCCCATTCTTATTTGTTAAACTTTCCAAGTTCTCCTGTCTTCTTTCCATTCAGTAATTTGTTACTGGTTAGCAGTGACCAGGAGCCTTGTTATTCCTGTTACCAATTTTTCCATCTCGTCATCAGCCTGTGAAGATGGATGCCGCGCGAAACGTCAGCAACGACCAATAACAACAGTTTCAACTACAGACCGCGGCATTAAGCCCACAAGTTTAACACACTGGCAAAAAAACAAACCTATCCATGATGGAGGAACAGAAGAAGAAAATTATGAAGAGGAACTTGTGTGTACATAATTGTTGTGTTTGTATGTTGCAGAGACCGCTGGAGAAGCCGGACGGGCTGGACGTGTCGGACCAGTCCAAAGTCCACCCGCAGCACTTGTGCGAGAAGTGCAAACACCTGGGCTACTACTGCAGGAGGGACTTACCGAACTCCGGTCCGCCGCAACACAACCTGCTCAGGTTGCCCACCTACGGATAGTTCCTGCACCAGTTGGTAGGTACACTCACACCCACCACCTCCTCCTCCTTCTTCTTTTTCTCCTCTTCCTTCTCCTCGTAAATTTTTTAACAGCTTCTCGTGAACCTTGTTAGCTCTCCTCCTCCTCCTTCTTCTCCTCATCCTCCTTATTCCTGTTCTCGTCCTTCTTCACACGAGTCCTCGCGAACTCGTTAACTTTCCTCCTCCTCCTCCTCCACCTCTACGTCCTCCTTCTCTTGGCTCCTCGTGAACCTCGTTAACTCTCCTCCTCCTCCTTCTTCTCCTCCACAACTCAGAGATTGGTTGATTTTCAATTTCTTCTCTTCTGAAGACGGTCTCTTAATCACCACATACCTTGCTCCTCCTTTTGTCTCATCCGTATACTCCTGTCTGGGCCTTCCCCTCATACTGCGCCCGTCAGTCATTTCCTCGATCACGGTGGTGAAGGGGACGTGGTAGTTTACCGCTTCTCCTTTCCGCAATGGTTTTAAACAGAATTTTTCTTTCATCCACTGTCTTCAATAACTTATCATTAGTCATTCTTTCTGCACAGGTATTCTTAAGATCCACCTCCAGTACCACGTCTCAGAAGCGGTCAACGTAACTGTTAATTCAGAAAGTAATAAGAGTAATAATAATAAAAAGCAGTTTTCCGTTCCTGACTTTCCACCATGCTGTACCGTTGAACAAAGTTTCGCTGGTAGGTTAGCAGTATTTCAGCTAATCAAAATTCAGACGTAATTTAAAAAAAGAAGAATTACTTTCTACAGACATGTTCAAAGAATGAATCCTGACAGACTAACAGGGAAGCTTTTTAACTATTTCAAAAATCTCAAAACGTCCAATACGTGGTTCAAACAATAGAAAAATACATAGAAGAACTCCAGATTGCTCAAGAAGACATTGAAGAATGGTTGCCACTCAAAAAGAAATTTAAAAAGTGCCCAAGGTTTTCAGGAAAACCCAAGAAGAGGACAGGTGCCATCTGGACTGACGAAAGGAGGGAGAGACATAGATGAAGAATTAAGGAGATGTGGGAGAGGAGGATGAGAGAGTCGAAGAAGGGAGGAACCAGTTGAACCAAACGTAGTCCACAGTGGCTCATACGAGAAAAAAGCAAATAAAAAGTAATAACTTAGACAGAACCAAAAATGATGAAGTACTGACGAAACTAGTAGAGGTAAGAAAACTAAACTATTGAAAGTGATAAGAAAGAGACAAACATCTTGGTTGGAGCACATATTGCGTATAAACTGTCTGCATAGAAGGAAAGTGAGGACGAGTGAAGAATAAAGGTTGGAATGCTTGATGTTGGAACGAATGATGATCAGAAATGGAAGGAGCTCTAGTCAGATGCACAGGACCAAGACCTGACCGAGTTTTACTAAAGAATAAGAATGTAAATGTACGAGATATTAATGTGTACGTAACATATGGTACCGATTGTAAGTAATGTACCGTACCATGACCGGTTCTACTAGAAGGCCCGGAATATTAAACCTGACAACGTTGCGTCTGAGGCCTATAAGCACAGTGTAATAAAATAACTAAAGTGAACATTTTAATTTTGATTTAATTTCATATCATTTATATGTACCGTACACATTGTATGGTAATATAAATAAATAAATTTAAAAATTAATCTGCAATCGATATACCGGTACATAACATTAGGACAGACAAATTACTAATAGCTACCAAGGAATGCTTCATAATCTTCGAAATAGTAAGATTTGACGAATACACGTGTTAACACGTCACAAACAAGGCATTTAAACAGTCTATTCTGTTATCTTTTACAAACTGAGATTTAAGACAATATAATAAGTTATAAAAAATGTAAGTAATGAAGTAAAAGTGAAGTGAATACTATAGACTAATGATTAGAACAGGCTTTACTACCACGAAGGGGTTCTGTAATGTTGGTGCGGGTCGATGGCATGACGAACAGAATATAGAAACGTGGAACAGACGATGTTAAACCTTGTCAACTCGGAAACAAATCCGTGGTCTTGATTTATGGGTATTTAAGCTTCTGCGGTTTTGTCACCCGTCACCAACGTTACTGACTGGTGAAATCTTTGTAGTCTCTAAATCGTTTTGTTTTTCAAAAGAGTTCATTAAGAAAAAAAAAAAAGCCGATGAATAAAATTAAAACGTTGGCGTTAAAAATACGACTACTCCAGATTCTTCTTTTACATAATAAACTGTAGAAATAAGATGATAATAGAGAAATGAAATTCACAACTTCGAAACTGTTTATAAAGAAAAACTAATTTAACTGTTCTGACATTTAGTTGAATTTTTTGACAGAATAAATAATATCACTGCTTCGGTGCTTGCTATAAATAATATTCAGAATGTAGAACAATATTAGGTATGTACCGCGGCTTTGATACCCTGGCAGAAAATACTACAACCGGGTTGAGACATGGGACGTGTGTAATCTATAAATAATTAAAGAATAAACAGTGAAAGATTTATTTGATCACACTCTGAATCTATGAATTTGACGGGATAGCATCAGATTTACTGCCGTAGTTTCGATGAATTATTTGACAGAATGTCGCCTTAAATTACAAGAAATTCGTTCAGGAGTTGAAGAAAAGTCGACAACGACGAGATCGTGTTTTGAAGCGTTCTGGTTGACCAAGGGGTGAGGGGGGAGAGAGGTTAAGCTCTCTAAAATTAGCAACAGCAGCTTGAATCGGAATAGACTTGATGGGACCAAACAAACTAACTTACGTTCCAGCACTGTTCCCACTGCTATTATTATATGAGGTCACAAATATTTATCGTGATTGTGTGGTGGCAGAACTGTAGGTAACATAGCCAGAAAATGTTTGCCAGGATTGTCTCTTTTTGGCAATGTCCACATTATACTATGTCCTCTTCTATTGTTTTACGCGTGTTTTAAACTATTTGGAGCTGATTGTATAAACACACACACATACACACACGTGCACTCTTCCTCTTTCTCTCTCTCTCTTCACCCTAGTTTCCGTTCCTATTGCCTTCTCAGGCTCTCTTTCTCCACACATGTAGTTATCTGTCTCTATCTGCCACCCTAGTGGATATCTGGCGATTTCACACTGTCTACCTATTCACCTGTCTTCTCATTTATCTGTCCCAAAATTCGTCCCATTTTTTATTGCAGTTCATTTGGGTTCAGATTTAATTTTAAATCTCACAGTCAATGCATATTGAATGAACATTCAGTTATCTGTATGTACACTGGTAAAACATCATATAAGAGATTTATTTTAGACACGCGCGCGTGTGCGCGTGTGTGTATATTTACTTGGTTACCGAGGGGTGGCGAACTGCGTATGTGTGCATACAGTGTTTTCTTACTTATGTGTGTGTTGCATCACCTGATCGAGGGAAGAGAACAAAGTTTAGTGTGTGTTGCGTCACCTGATCGAGGGAAGAGAACAACAGTTTTCTTTGTGTACCAGTGTATTTAACTTGTGGTAGTATTTAACAGGCAGAAAATACAACAAATTAAAGATGTTTATTTGATAAGAAATTCGCACACCTTACAGCAAAGCAAATTATTTCATGTTAAGACGTGCAAAATGACGCATGTGTAGATGCAATTTGAAGGTAAAGGGTAAACGTATAACCGAACTAGAAACAAATTATTTACTCGGTTAATTAATATGTGAAGATAATAATTAATTAATGTCTTAATAATGAAAAAATCTCACGAATGTTATGATTCTATTAATTCGCACATGAACATTAATTATGAGTGCGAAAATACGCAAAAAGTGATTGTGTAAAACCGACGCACGGGACAAGCCTGAACAAAATATGACAGGTTTGTGATAGCTTTGTAAGCAACTTCAACCTGTCGGTTTGCCTCCGGTATAAAACCCCGTTCGATTCTGAACGACGAAACAGACTCTAATAATTCGTTCACGCGGACACTATGTCAGTTTGCTAAGCAGCAAAAAAGCAGACTCCGATAATTGTTCACGGGGACGCTATGTCCGATTGCTCAGCGACACAAAAAGGACAATCTTTGTAAGACGGGGGACATTCTGTTCAGTGGACAACCGACAACAGACTCCGCCATCAGGAACATCATCATCACAACACATACACATCACGGTAACTCGACAGTGAAAAAGCGGGTGAAAAATGAACAATTATTTTTTTATATAAACAAAAACAGTAAACAATTACAATAATGGTATAAAAACAAAAGAAGAAATAAATAATTGTACATATTGTAATTACAAATTTTTAATTAATTATAGAATTTAAGTATGTAATTTTAACTTCTTTTTTCAAGTAATTTTTTAGTTAGTTAAAAATGGGTGTACAATAATTTACGTTTATTGAAATAAAGTAAATATTATATTTGATAATAATACAAATACACGTTGGGCGCCAATTTTGTTAAGCAACATTACAATTTTTTAATATATTTTATGTATCTGAAGTACTTAACATAACGAGAACAGAAATCCCACAACCGAGCTGGTAAGATATTTGATAGTTACATTGTTTACCAGATGTGTGTGTGTGTGTGTGTGTGTGTGTGCGTGCGCGCGCGCGTGCAAAACTTAACATATTAATGCTGCCTTTAGAGTGATATTGTGCTATCCTGCAAAAGTATGGGGGTATAAAATGTAGACCTATTGATTGAGTTCAATGTTTATGCATAAAAAAAGTTTATAATTTGCCCAGTCATTCGCCAGATTATTGTCTGTATTTAGAGATACATTTATTCCGTTAATTCATGCAAATGCTATCATTACTAAATATAATTATTTCACAACATATATATTATATAGTATGCAACTCCTGGTACGGTCTTTTGATCAGAAGTACTGTGTTGTAGTTTTAAGAATTATTTTGAATTTTGTTTATAAAAACACACTTTTTTATTGAATGTACAAACTTAAAACATTTGATCAAAATTTGTTTTAACAATTTATTGCAATGCAACATTTGCAACAGCAAAAAGTAAAAACTGAATAAAACTGGTAAGATCCTGTGGAAAATTAACCTAAAAGTAAATCCCCCCCAAAAAAAATTGGAAATTGTTTTAAGATATACTCTCATATATCTTACTGACATGCATCACAACTAGTGAACTATTGAGTTATGTTGGCATTATGTGCAGTGTTGTTTGATGTTAGCAATAACTCATGACATCGTTAATTCATTACTCAGTTTGCTATAATTGATTGTTAAGTTCTATTTGTTCTGTTAGGCTGTTTTTACGGCGATGAATTTGCTAATCGTTTTAATTTAACATGTTTTTTGTCAGACAGAGGAAATTCATTAAATTTACTGTTTACCATTTTCCCTCTAATAAATTTCAGTTACATCTGTTTTTGATCTACTACCAAAAAAATTTCGTATTGTTTGGCTATACTCCAACAGTAAAGTTTAATTCTTGGATTTCGTTGTCCATGACGTGTCCGTTACTTAACTAAATATCACTATAATATTGACGACTCGGAACACTAAGTTTTTTATAAGTAAAAACGTAAAGTTTTACCTTACAGCCTAAACCGGCTTTCACCTATAGAAGGCTTCACCAGAAAGCTTCTGGTGAAGCCTTCTATAGGTGAAAGCCGGTTTAGGCTGTAAGGTAAAACTTTACGTTTTTACTTATAAAAAACTTAGTGTTCCGAGTCGTCAATATTATAGTGATATTTAGTAAAGTTTAATCAAGGGTTGAAAAAAGATAACTATATATAAAATTTTATTCACTAATTAAGTGATATTTCCTACACTCTTGAACTATGATCATGCGCACAACAATTATTGGAGTAAGTGTAATTAATGTTCTGGGTTCGATTCCCAGTGGTACCATAAAATTAAGACTTGTTTCAATTTGTTGTTTTCAGGAAATAGGAAGAAAATGCCAAAGGATAGAAGACGTGAAGACCCTTCACCGAAGACAATTATTTTATTTTTACTTAATTATGTTTTTGATACTTAAATGACATATTTTTAATATTCCTTTTTTATTTTGTAAATTTTTCAGTTTTTACTATTTTGTTCTGAGCACAGTAATCAACATGTTTAGCATAACATGTGTATGTAGTATTACTTTTCTACAAACAAAATTGCTAAATTTTTTATACATTTCCATGTTTTTTTAATTTTGAGCGATACAGTATTTTGGGGTTTAGTAACAACGTTCAGAATTATATGCTTCATGAACCTACAATATTAATTTCAAATTTATATTTCTTAAAAATAATAAAGCTTAATCTTTCGTAAAATGAATAAATCTTTATAGTTAGACACCTATTGATGTATATTTTTGTATGACTTTCTACAAGGTACATTGAGCTTTAAACAAAACAGGTTTAAAATTCTGTAATAAAAATGAAGTGATTTTAAACCATCTGTTATTAGCAATCAAACCTATTCATATAACATTATTTTGAATTAGTCAGTTCATGCGTCCAGAAAAGTATTACTGTATTTGTTTTACCTATTCTTGACTCCAACCAGTCTTCCATTATAGTGTTTACAAAATGTTTTTAATATATTAATGCTGTACTTACACAATACAGAAACACTAGTATTATATTCTAAACCACTGCAGTATTTTTATATTTTTATCTTTACAAAGAAAATACCATTGTTTGTTACTCACTTAAAGTGCCTTATCTTTGTGACTTTCAAGTAAAAAATAAAATTAAAAACTAGCTCAAAAATTCAAAATTTTAAAAAGCAATATGTAAAACATCGAGTTCAGTATATATGTCTGAGAATTTAAGGAACAAATGAAAATATTTTTCCTCTTAAAAATTGTGATTTTTCTTAATATTTTTAGTCTTGATAATTTTGTATGTCTGTTATTTTCTATAACAAAATAGTGTGATTTTCTCAGGCTGGCAATGAATGACAGAATAAGATACAGTTTTCACTGTTTATCAAATATTTTTCTTTGCTGACAAGACGGTTACCACATCATTTATTGTTAATGATTTGTACTGTACACTATATTATGTTTGCAAAATGTAGTTCACATCAACTACAAAAAGTTGGTGAAACGTTTTCAGCTTTGGTGGAGTAAAAGTTTTCAGCTTTTGTAAAGAAACAAGCTTTTCCTTTTTTTTATGTTATCTTGATTTATGTACTTCTTACCTATTTATTTCTGTAACACATTAAATCTTCAATTGTATACATAAATTAATCATATTGAAAACAAAAATTATCCATAATTTTAACATAATTATGTGTATGTCTTGTAAATTCCCATACCTTCTTGTGTTCAGTGTTGTTAGATTTACAGATGTGACCGTATCCTTTATCTTCATTCTTCTATCTACGTTTTGACATCTGCTCTGATGTCTTCCTCAGGAGAGTACAGTATGTGGCTGTATTCTGCTGTGATTGATGATATACTTGTGTGTGTCACAGTGGTGGTTCATGATTGGTGGCTGTGACTACTGCTGCTGGCGGCAGGTTCACAGTGTGTGTCTGTGTGTTTTTGTTGTTGTTGGTGGTGTACATATTGGATCCAAAACATTTTCTACATCAAATTAAAGTATACGCTGTTGTCTCTGTTGTTTTTTTTTTAATTCAGAAAACCAAAAAACATAAGAACGTGGAAACATCCTCTCTTGTTTTCTTTTCCTGCTGTAAGAAATTGCACTGTTGTACGCCTTCTCCAGCCAGATATTACAGTAAAACATCAATGATAATTCTTCATTAGCAGCTCTCTTAGACTTTTCCATTAACACACTCAAAACTCAATTAGCTGCTTCCGGTTTTAGGATGTAGCCAAAATGCCTGACTTAAATTTTTGGTTAAAATCAAAAAGCCTCGTCCAACAAAGGACCACAGGCTTGATACCTCCAAAACCAAAACAGAAGTGAAGATTTAATTCTGGCCATAGAAAACTACAAACATATAAATGAGTACTTATTTTAAACATTAAAAAAAGTATGAATAACGTAATTTGTGATTTACACAGTAAATTATGTGCTTCATTAAAATATTTAATAAAATAATGAAAATAAAAATGAAAGAAGTACATAACAAATAACAAAAAAATATAAGAAAAACATGTTACCATCATCATAGTATACATTCAGTGTAGAATGATTTATACTTTTTATTTAAGATGAAAACTTTTCCAGTCATTAAAGTTAATGACTATAAGTGAATCACCTAAGCTGATTATGAATAAATACATTAACAGACTAAATGGAAATATTTGAATGCTCCCAAATAATCAGCATTTGCTGATATCACTAATAAACAAATCAGAAGACAAAAACAAACAATAAAGAAACCTTGTTTAAACCATTTGTATTAATCATGTCTACTAATTTATAAAAACAACTGTACTACAGCAGGCTGTGGCACAAACCTGACTTTTTTAATATTCATTTTAAGTTTGGAAGAAAGATGTGATTCTAATGGTTGTGGTAAAAAAAAAAGAAATACTTGTAAAATAGTGAAAACAAATAACAGATGATGTATTGCATACTCATTGCCAAATTATGAAAAACATAATCACAACTATTATTTTTGTATATTAAGTATGTATTATCGTTTCTCCAAATTGTTAATATTGTTTCCGCAAAATATAATGGAAACTATATTTTGTTTTGCTATTAGTTACCATACCTTTTAATATTGTTTTAATAATTTGTATTATTCATTCTATAATTAAGCTGTAATTTTTATTATGACAGCATATATGTTACTTATTGTTTGTTTTATGTATACTTATTGTACATGTGTCATATACCATATGTCTTTCCTGTTGTTATGCAACTTTTTTATCGTTAACTGATTCATGTTAGTAATTTGTGTAACAATTTCTATTTAAACATGTTTTTAGATTACTGAGAATTTTTTAGAACAAAACTCTGTAGCTTTATAATCACAAATATATTGTTTTGCAAATTACTGCTTTGCTGATTATTTCAAACACACGGATAAGCTTTTATCCAGTTCATAGGATGGCTGGACAGCCAAAATGTGTTCCAAACAACTTCAGAGGACCAGTCTGTGCCATTTGTTGTTTATGGAAACTGTTTCATGATAGCCATCATTAAGAATTGAGCTCTTGACAGTCCAATACAATTAAAAAATTGGTTTCCCAGTATCCTTCAGAGAAACAACCAACCTTGTAGTATTGACTTGAATACTAGATGGTAAGGAGGGAATCGGCCTTCAACCTTAAAATGTCTAAATATAATTATTTCACTACCGACTCGGAACACAAAGTTTTTAATGGGTAAAAACGTAAAAGTTTTACCTTATAGCCTGAACCGGTTTTCGCTTTTAAAAAAGCTTCTTCAGAGGCTGCCGCTGGGAGCACTGTCGGTCTTGTTATTGGCGACGGTATCAAGTGTGTGTGTGGGGTGTGATATGTTCGAATAATGCGTGTGATTTGAATTGTGTCTGTTCATTTAGTATGTCGTTTTTATGTGTTTGTATATTTCCAATTGTTCTAGAGTGTCTAGTTTTCGGCATTTTGTGTGTACGTGTAGAATGTCCATGTTATTGTCGATGTTTTTGTATTTGTAGTTTGCTTCAATGAGGTGGTTTGCAAAGGTGGATTCTGTAGTGGAATGTCGTGCCTTTGTGTGTACAATGTATCTCTGTTTGAAGCTATGTCCTGTCTGGCCTATGTAGAATTTGTTGCAATCTGAGCAATTTAGTTTGTAAACACCAGGTAGATTGAATTTGTTTTGTGCTTTGTGTGTGTGTTTTGATAGTGTGTGTTCTGTTTTGTTAGTAGTTTTGTATGCGATTCTGTATCCTGCTTTTTTGAATTTGTGGGCTATTTTTTCAGTTTGGTTGTTGATGTATGTTAGTGTTATGAATTTGTTGTTTTCTATCTTTGTCTGTTGTTTGTTTTGTGTAGGAGTTTATTGGCTATTGTTCTGTCGTATCCATTGGATTCTGCTAGATATTTTATCATGTTTAGTTCGTCTTTGCAGTCTTTTTCATCTAGTGGGATGTTGTTAAGTCTATGTATCATAATTCTGAAGGCAGCTAGTTTGTGTTGTATTGGGTGATTGGAGGAGTTGTGTATTAGTGTGTCATTTGTAGTCAGTTTTCTGTATATACTGAATATATTATGTATATACTATACTGTATATACACATAAAAAACTTTGTGTTCCGAGTCGGTAGTGAAATAATTATATAATATAGAAACTTTCTCTTGTGAAACTTACTTGTCTTTTTCGTCGAACACGTTTCGGCGTCGTGTTCGCCTTCGCCAGCTTAGAAACAGACTGCCAGTACTTAGTAACGGTTGTTGTTTGGAAGTGGGTGGTGTATAGAGGAAGGGGAGATTGGCGCGGGGATCCAAATTATTGTTTGTTTTTTGTATAATGGTGTCGAAAAGTGTATGTGATTTATATTGTAATTGGTCGTTTAGTATGTTGTTTGGTATTTGTATATTTCATACTGTTCAGCTGTGTTGAGTTTTTGACCTTTGGGTAAGAGGTGTAATATTTCAGGATTAGTACCGGTATCTATGTTGGTGTAGCTATGGTTATGTGTGTGGCAAACACAGAATGTATATTGTTGTTGGATAGGGCCTTTAAGTGTTCAGAGTAACGGGATGAAAAAGATCTTCCCGTCTGGCCTATGTAGAAACTATTGCAGTTATTACAATTTAATTTGTAAACACCTGTTCTATTGTATTTGTCTATGTCTGTGTTTGTATCGTTGATGTGTTTTTTGATGGTATTGTTAGTTCTGTTACTATCCAACAACAATATACATTCTGCGTTTGCCACACACATACACACACATAACCATAGCTACACCAACATAGATACTAATCTTGAAATATTACACCTCTTACCCAAGGTCGAAAACTCAACACAGCTGAACAGTATGAAATATACAAATACCACACAACACAACCAAACCAAACAACATACTAAATGACCAATTACAATATAAATCACATACACTTTTCGACACCATTATACAAAAAACAAACAATAATTTGGATCCCCGCGCCAATCCCCTTCCTCTACACACCACCCCCACTATACCTTCCAAACAACAACCGTTACTAAGTACTGGCAGTCTGTTTCTAAGCTGACGAAGGCGAACACGATGCCGAAATCGGTTCGACGAAAAAGACAAGTAAGTTTCACAAGAGAAAGTTTCTATATTATATAAAGTGTAGTGCTGTGAAAGAAGATGATGAACAAGACAACTGAAATAATTATATTTAGTTAAGTAACGGACACGTCATGGACAACGGAATACAAGAACTTAAAATGTCTTTAGTATTTGAAATGATGTTTCTATGTATGCTCCTCATCAACTAAATCTTCTGATAAAAAAAAAATCAAACTACATGGAACAGTATGACGTCTGTCCAGAAAGTACCCAGTCGTGTACTGTTTTGAGAAAAGTAGCTTAATTAGTAGAACAGGGCCTTAGTCCCTTCAAAATACTCCCATAAGGTCTTCACAACTAATCTCAGCATCTCTTCTACTTCTTGAAACAGTTTGCAAAGCCCTCTTTCATATTCACCATCAACTTCCTCAACACACCCTCCAAAATCCCATCTTCCATCTGAAATCTCCTTTCAGCAGTGATTTTACCTTTGAAAAAAACAGCCAAAGGAGTTGAAGGAAGCCACATCTGAGTTAGGGTGCCTGAGAAACCTCTGTACGGTGCTGTGTTTTGGAAAGAAATCCTGTACCAGATATGAGAACTGGAGGTGTGCTGTCACGATGAAGGTGTCACCCATAGTTGCTTCCGTTTCCTCCGCAAGGCGTCCCTCAGTGTGCAAAGAATTTTTATGAGGCACTCTTTGTTACTACATGACCTGCAAGGGAGGAGTGAATTAATTTTGGACCACACCTTTATGGTTGAAAAAGTAAGTAGTCAACACGGCCGTGATGTTGCTTCCAGGATGGATCGTTTCTACGGATTATAGGTTATCTTGAAAGCATGAAAACATCATTTCAATGTGAGCATCACTCATGGAATTCTCCCTGAATGCCCTGTTAATGATTCAAATGTTTTATGATGAATACTCCCTTTGTAAGCTAGTTAAGGGGACCTGGTCCTTCTATGCTTCGCCATGCTAATTTAAGGAACATTTATTCAGCCTGAGTTTAATGTATTACAGTCACATTTTTACTGTTGCTTTATTGCCCTATTATAAAGAATGTAACGAAAGTATTTTGAAATATCTCAGAATACAAATTAGATAACAAATTTTGTTTAGTGGCATCTTCAAACACTTTAAATATTTGCACTTCAGACTCACATAAAATCATAACATATCAATTTATCACAAAATGCCTTGGTCTTATGTTGTATTTTTATAAAAATAAAACACCCTGAAAATTTCATACATTATCTCTAGTGGTTTTTGAGACAATGTTCCTTGAGTACTAAAGAAATTAAATTTTGGAACGCATGGAAAACAGTAAAATGTAAATATAACCTCTTCGGTAACATAACTAGAAAGAATCATTGCAAACAGCTGATAGAAATATGGAACCATGGCAGGACAGAAAAAATACATTGTATTAAAAAAATTACCTCAGTTTCTATAAATAGAGACAAAAAGAATAATTAACAATGCAGATCCGATATGTAACATTTAGATGTCAAAAAATCATGTACGAAGTCAGAGAGATGGTAACTTCAAAAATTCTTTTAATAGTTAAAAAAGAAGAAAATACTACAAATTAATACACGATTTTAAAGAGGAAGATCTGAATATTCATTTTAAAACAAAAAATAAATTAGTAAACAAATTTATTTTTAATGACAAGGTCGCCTTAACCATTTTGGAGACATAATCCATTATTAAATCCTTAAATTCGTCATGACCGTTGCAATAGTACATATCTTCACAATAAAGTTAACAACAAAGAATAAAGAATGAAACACTCATAAACTCACACCAGAACACCTAAGAAAGGAATGATAGCTAAGTAACTGTGTACAAAGTATTATATAAGGCTCAAGAACTCAATAAAACAATTAATGTAATTAACTCAGTAAACGAAAGATAACAAATAGTGATAAAGAAATATAGAAGACAACTTAATAATGTGATTAAACAAATGACCCAATAGATAAGGTAAGTGAGAGGACAAAACTAAAGTACAACAACATTCAGCATTAACAAGAGACTGAAGAATATAAATAAACACAAGCACGGTAACAAACACAGAAGAATTAACAAACATGCCAAATAATGTGCCTAGTATATGTATTAACAGAAAATGAAACTAATAAAACCAGGAATCTACAGAATTAAGAAACAGCAAAGAGACACAGACAGAGACAGACTTTACCAAAGACAAACCATGACAAAAAACTCTTTATTCTAATAAAAGAATAGCATTAATTAAATAAATCAAAACCATGAAAGAAAATAATGAATGATAAGAATAGTGTAATTGTCTTAGTAAGAACAATGTACCAGGCATGCTTTTAATACTGGCAAATTCAAATAAAATAACAAAAAAAGATCCTAGTAATCACCTGTAGACAGGTAGAAATCATAAAGAGGTAGTAAATAATAATTAACAAGTGTAAAAGTGTCAAATAATAACCTGTAAAACATTGAAACCAGATAGCCAAAACATAGACCATTGTTGTCTAACAGGGGGTCCCAGGTAACCTCAACTTAGTTATAAATCAGCTTGTAATTAGTATAAAATAAGACCAAAACGATGTAAACTAGTGTAAGTTATAAAATAATGATAGAAGACATTATAAAGACGAACCTAGCGATACAATTTTATTAATTGAAAGTGGTATGTGTGGTGTTTAATGCAAATACACAGACTGAAATTGGACAGAAAAGTGTACACATTAAACACGCTCAGAATTTCTATAATAATATAAACCAGTGAAGAACAATGTCATAAATGTGCAATATAATATGTATTACCACTATTATAGTATACAATGATTATTATGAAAAACTAATTTAACCAGAATTAAGGAAAATTGAGGTCACTGTCTGAAAGAAGATTGATTGAGCTGCAAGAAGTATTGGTGAATTATTATCAATATCGCATGTAATTATAAAAGAACAACCATTGCAAAACAACCTTTAAACTGTAAAGACAAGTTAGACTTAAAAGAACCACATAAAGATGGGTATACCATTAATTCAGAATTAAATCATAATGACATAATAATCATGGCATACTAAGACTATGAACAATAAATGTTATATTAAAAACAAGCAAATAATTGTATTCTAATGAAAACTAAGCTGTCCAGAAGTTGTAACGGACATCTTAGAATATCTATATCACTGTAAAAAAGTGAACAGGACAAATTATGTCAATAAATAAAGTAAATCTAAACTGACCATGCTCTAGGCCATAGAAAGCATGGGTCAAATATAGTAATTTTATTAATCTTAGACTAATTATTATCATAAATGAACTTCAAAGGAACCATATGATGAAATGTAATCATCATTTGGTCAATTGTGGTAATCAATCATGTAAAAATATAAGAAAAATGTAATAGTCATAAGTAAGGAATTAACTTTCTTATTATTAAACTCACACATGTCTTGTGACGACTTATTTTAAAGAACAGATTAATTGTAATAACATAATGTGGTCATATTAAGTAATACTCATATAACAAAGACGTTAAACCAATTTTAAAGGAATTTTATTTATTTTGGAAAAAGCGAGAATACAACAAACGGAACTCTCCAACCTGAAATCATCAACAATTTTCTGTAAATTCACTAGGGGGGTGACCTTGCTGGATAGAATGCCAGCCTTTTTAACCAATGGAATAAATCTAAATCGACCGGGGGGTATGTGCTCCCGATATAGGAACAGCGAAGAAGAAAAATAATTTGATTATTCTACCTCAGACCAGCGAAGCGATACGACGGCCAATTTCTGTGCGTGGATACAGTCGATTTCAAGAGATCAGCTGTGCGGTTGTAAAACGTAAACAGAAGACACATACTAACCTTCAAATTTTTTAGTGTCGAGTGTTTGTCTAAAACGCTTATATTATAGCGAAATGCAATTGCCCAGTGTATAATAAAGTGGCAATTGAAATGTATTAACAGGGAGTATAGTGTGAATTAATTATTAATGATAATTAATGAAAAAACAGAGATTTTCAGATTGTAAATTTTTAAACATAATAGACTAACGAGGTTCATAGTGAACAAACAAACTGACAAATAGTCATTCACAAACATTGATGAACCCAATATAATTTATTTTTTATAGAAATAAATAAGAAGTTTACTCCAGATATTAAAAAATATCGAACCCAGCCGAAATAAAATAATGAATAATAAACTGTCAAAGAGAGGTTATACGAACTATTGATTTCAAATTGTAGTCGACATAAACCACTAATTAATATCGAATGAACACTTATTATTGTGACAAATCATAATTGTTTAAAATACTAATGTGCTACATAAGATGAATAATCATAATTGACAAACATTAAATGAATTATTCTTTAAATACTAATGTAACCTTTTTGAGATTTTAAATTAAGCTGATACCCAATATGTTGGGATAGTTAATATTTTATAATAATCCAGTATGCCTAAAGTTGTGTTCATTTTGACAATAGTCAATTTAATAACCATGTTCATTATAGTATAAACATTCGATGTTAATTTTATTTTTAAATGTTTGAATTAGTATGCCTAGAGGCAAGCCAAGGTTGATCACAGTCAATGTTACGACTGTAGTTTCATTATTTTGAAACCGTTTCAGATAAAATTTTAGTGTAAAAATTAATTCGTTATGCGTAAAGCAAGTTAAGGTTGACCATAATCGACTATATATGTTATTCAATGGTAATGACTTATAAAACCACTTAATATGTTTATTGTTTATGATAATTAACTCTGCCTACTAAATGTTAGCCTAAACAGTAGCGCCGACATTTGTTCTTGTTTTTGTATTTTACAGGCTCAAAGGAACCACTGAAGAACTGTAAACGTAATGAACCAAGGTTCTAGAATTATATTTTAAATTTGATGTTCAATAATTTAAATAATGTTCAAAACCCTGAGATTAAGAGCAATTTTAAAACAGTAATGTCAGTGACTGATTAGGCAAACCGCCTGTATTAAATTTTAAAGTAACGATTGCCTATTGTCTAGATTGTTAATAAAAATTAAAATTCATAACAGAAAAAAGAGTTGACGACTTTTTATTACTTAGACAGTACAGTCACGAGCTAGATTCAGCAATACACTTTCACAGGTGGCACCGTAGAACACTGACCCGATTATTTACGAATTGGTCAACCGTCGAGAACTTCAATTACAGTAAGTAAATAACTTGTGTTTGTTTTAGCAGAAACAGTATCTGCGGCGATCTACGAACAACCACGGACTCCTGCGAGAGAACCAACCACAATTCGTCGACAGCTTTTTTCACTACAGACCTTCTAATTACACACACCATTAAACAATTTACAAATTTCAATTAAAATAAATACTTTTAAATAGGACCGACGATTCCGGCTACTTACAAATTGGCACACCAACGTAAGAGGCTCGAAATTAGGGAAATAACCGACGATAATAAATAAAATAATAATAATTAAAAAATAAATTCAACTAATTTCGTGCGGCAGCTGCAATACAAGAACAGAAAATGCACAAGAGAGTGACATCGAAGAAACGCGCGGCGGAAGCCGAAAAGGAACTGAATATGGATGACAAGGAGACAACTCCGGTCGAAGACATAGAAGAAATAGAATATCCCGCGGAAACTAACAAACCCATACTGCAAGAGAAACAACTAGAGAATATCAGCTTACAGGACATGGTAAGGCTTATGGGGGAGTTTAGCGAAAAAGTAAACAAAAAGATCGAAAAGAAAATAGAAACAATCAATCAGAAAATCTATGAGAGTAACAAGGAAATAAAGGAAGATTTTAAGGGAGAATTGAAAGAAATAAAGGGAGATAACCAAAAATTAAGCCAACAAATGGCCGAGAACAGTAAGAAGTTAGAAGAAAACATGGAAACCTTAAAAGAAGAATTGAAACAGAACAACCAGAAAAACTTGGAGGAGTTGAAAGAAGAATTACGCAAAACAATCGAAAATAATAACGAACAGATAAATAAGAAGATCGAGGAGGAGATGACGGGGATCCGACAGGAAATTTCTGAGATAAACGGAAACTGGGAAAACACGAGTCAGGAATTACAACTGACGAAGGAAGACTTCGGCAACCGAATGACCAATCTCGGAGAAGACAGCCAGGTTCGAATGGAGTCAATACGAACCGCAACCGAAGAAAACATAAATGAGGTGCGAACAGACTTCGGAAAGAGATGTCGGGACATCGACACTGCTGTCAATGAAGTACGAGGACAGGGTCAGCATAATCAGGAGAAGATCGAGGAAATCCAACGACGGGAGATCACCAAGATAAGGGAAGAACTCAATATAATCAGCAATCGACCCACCGTAATGTCGCACCTCTAACACTTAGACAACCGGTAGGCGATAAACTTCAAGTTGTATAAACGTAATCCAATGGAGTTCCTGGAACGAGTCGAGGAGCAACTAACGAGAAACAGAGAGACCAGGTGGCCAGTAATTCGGGGACTAATTGACGAATATTTCAAGGAGATAAACGACAATTGGTGGACCGCTACGAGACATGAGCTCCAGAGCTACGAAGATTTCAAAGCTGTGTTTAAAGCTAAGTACTGGTCGGAAGCAACCCAGAATATTGTAAGGGACAATATATGTCACGGCAAATACAATACAAACCGAGGGACAACACTCACCACCTACTTTCTAGGGAAGGTATGCCTGGCGAGGAATCTGGAGCCAGAAATCCCAAGAGGAGAGCCTCGTCACTAAACTCGCCTACCATTATGAAGAGGGAGTATCCAGGGCACGACTCGAAGGACAAATTAAGACCGTGCAATCGATGGCAGCCCTACTGGAGGATTACGAGCGCGACAGTTATTACCGGAGAAGTCGACAACGAAATGATAGGTACGACAACCGGAACGCGCAGAATAACAACAACTCATATAGCAACGGTAACTACCGACCGAATTATAACAACCGGAACAATAACAATGAAGCATATCACAGACCGAATAATAATAATAATCCGACGAATAGCGGAAATAACAACAACAACAATAATCGATCCAGTAACCTGAACAACCAGTTCAATAGGCCGAACAATCCTAATTACAATCAGCCTAACTACAACAACCTAAACCAAAACAGAAACTACCGGAGAGTGAACTACGTACGCGCCGAAGACAACGGTAGAAGGACGGTCTTACTACCAAGGACGCCGGAGCTTCGACCGCAACGCGTACGGAAATCAGAGTAACGGCAATAACGGAAGGGATACCCGAACTAATGGAGGAAGAAGCCGAAGCCAGGAGGTCTACAGACGAGATCGCTATGAAGAAGATCGCCACCAGTCTGTACCGAGGCCCAAAGGAAATGCAAACACACCGACAAACCAACCAGACCGACGGGACGACAAGCCTGAACCGTCTTTAAACAAAACGCGGCAGTGAAAACGAACGTAGGACCCTCACTGAACCAATCCATTGGGTTAAATCAAGTAAATCAATGAAGAAAGAAGAAATAAATCAAGTAATACAAAGAAGAAAAACAATTACGGTAATACAAAACCACTATTTAAAGAACCTAAGAGAAGAATTATTGGAAGAAGAAGACAACACATCAAGTAATCACAACAACGAAATCGCGTACATCACCGCGGAAATTAACGGAGTCCAGACAAGGATAATGATCGACTCGGGGGCCAATGTCTCATTGATCGATTGAATCGAACTTACCAAAATACAAGAGGAAGCTAAGACACCGATACTTACATTACCTATACTGCCGTCCTAAGCCTAAAATGCATATCTCAATGAACTGTAACTTTTGGCTAGGAGCATTTTAGTAAATGTACATTCCGCACCTACTGAATAATGTGGGATTGAATGTTTTTTTAGTTTTTATTAAATATTTAATAATTCTTTTATAAATTTAACAGATTTGTAAGCTAAATTATTTATAATTTTATAGTTAACTGAGATACGCCCTTTTGGCCTAGGAAAATTCATTAAGCACCAGTTGGTAAAAAGGTGCTCAACAACAAAGGTATTTCAACAACAAAACTAGGTAAAAGGTATCTCAACAACAAAATGTTACAACAAATCAATTTTACGTTAACATAAATAAAACATTTGAAGATATACTTTATATAATTAAGCATATATACCCATTATTAATTTAAATTTGTAAAAAGTTAAAATAACACTGTTAAATATTGGTTTTTATTAGAAAACAAAGATTAGGTAAATAGTAACAGTATGAGCTTTGTGTTACAAGAAAGTACTGTAATTATTTACAGCATAAATTCTATAAATAATTCTAATAAATTCTAAAGAACTTAAAAAAATGATACACTGATAATATAAACCACAAAGTTTATTGTGTACTCAACACTCAGGGAGTTGTTCCCAAAACTATAACCGATTCATTTCAATGAGGCCGCCTAGGTTCTTGAGAATATTCTTCTTTTTATCAGCAGAAATTCCATTACACTTTTCTTGGCTTCTCGGGCCTGGTAGAATGTTGCTCTTGGTCAGTTTGGCGTTTAAAAAATGTAGTTCAATGAACTCAGATGCACTGAAGACGTTTTTATACTTTAAAGTTTTCAAACCTCTTGTAAATACAACTTCCACCATACTTTGTAGATACGGCCTCAGTTGTGTGTGGCTCAACTTATAAGTTGATGAATAATCTTCCCACAAAAAGAAGTGGTTTAAATGTGTGTGGGTAACACCTCTGTTCTTGGGGATGCATTTTAACAGCAGTGACAAAATCTTGAAAATCATAGAGTTTGTTACCCATTCTTTGCATAGATCTCTCAGCTCTATGGTGGAATGAGTCAGCAGCCATAAAAGTATGGCCTGGTTCAAAATATTTTAGAATTATTTCTGAAACAACAATCTCTTCTGAATTAATAATGTACACAAAAAAAGAAAATGGTGACCAATTCTTGTTTTGTGCTGAACAGTTGTCAAGCCAGAGAGTAATGTGCTTTGTGTCTTGCTTCGACAAAAAAAACTGATAGAAAGTGCTTATTAACTCGTCTTTGCTTCTGCCAAAAATACCCTCATGCTATAAAGCAGCAAAACTCGAAGAATTCTTCCATTTTTTCCCCTACAGGAACAAAACTCTCATTGTAGACAACAATGCCATGGGTAAATATTGCATACTTGAACATATCAAGACGTGGTAACATAATTACTTTTTCCATATCTGCACGGTATATTACAACATCTTTGTTTACTTCCTTATCTTTGTCTTCCAAATACCTAATACGAGACTTGTCTGCTCTATTTTTGTGATTTTTCCACTTTTTACACACTTCACACGATTCATCAATATTTTCTTTTGTATGGTTGTTGCTATGGATGTTGAATTCTTCACAAGATTCACACTCTTCGTGGCCCAACTTCACGATCGAAATAGTAATTTTCTGCCAACTGTACGATATTTTTCATAGGAACACAAGTTGCCATATTTTGATTGAAAGTCATTATGCATCTGGGTAACAGATAAATTGCTTGAGAGGTACAAACGATTGGGAGCATGCTCCCTACGGTAGTGTGATATCATTGGTTGAAATGAATTTATGTGTTTACGGATAGGGTCTTCATCTACTTTGTTGTGAGGCTGTTTTGATGAACCCCTTTTATCGTTTTTTGCAACTACTGAGTTTTCAGAATTGTTTAGAGCAGTTCGTAAGACCTTGTCATTCGTTTTGTCATAACCCACTGTTGTGAGAAAAAAAGCTTTGCAAACAATTTGAGTTGTACCCTTATCATCTTTTAAGGAATACCGGATCGATTGATTTCTTCTAAATTTGTCAACATTTTGCACTGTTCTCTGTTTGATGGGGATTTTAGATACATGATGCATCATAAAAGATTTTCTTGCGGTTGGGTCAACAATTTTCCAGAATTCTGCATTAATGAAATTTCTTCTATCTTCTGATATTTTTGTTGTACACTTCTGTGGACATGAGACATCACAACCAACTTCGACATTATGCATTTGTGCAACTGAATAAAATTTCGTTTTTTTTTCTTTCTTCAAGGGGCATGTTATATTTTTTTCTTTTCCTAATGGTACCTTTTTTAGTATATTGAATATCTTTCTGATGACCATTAGTATCAACATGTGTTTCATTCATTGTTGGTTCTATAATATCATATTCTCTACCATTGTTAGATTCAGTCAAGTCCACTCTAAGTGGCTGTAATTCAAACAAGTCAATGTCTTGTAACGGTACAAACCGATGAGAGTATACAATTTAAAGCTTTTATTTAACCAGAGTATATTTTTGGTCACCGACTATAGCTCCGTGTGAGGTACGAATTGGTACAGGAATGCAGACTATCAGCAAGGGTGCGTATTCATGCGTACACGCGCACATGTGGGCCAACTTTCCAAGTGTGAAAGACACGTACATACATTCCAGAGCCGAACATGTGATGGGAACAAAGGAGTACGAGCTGACGGCAACGCCTAACACCTGGCGGGTAGGCAACCAAGCGCACACACAGTCGGCCGTGGTAGTCAGTTCAGTTCGCTACAAATCATCACACGGTACAGTCGCACGTACAGCGGCCTCAGAAATTTCGGTAGACCGAAGTGAATTGAGTAGCCAAGGTATACCGAAAGTGGTGTAAATATAAGAGAAGAAAACCAGGAAGAGAAGCGTCAGTGGAATCTACCTAATCCGTACATAAACGGGAAGAATTAGAACAGTGTTTGTTGACAAAGTGTTGAGTGAATTACCAGCAATGGCAGAATAGTACATGCAGGTATAATATACAGTCCGCGGCTAATTAATTAAACTTAATAATTATATAAAGAGCTCAGAAAATGGGGGACATTAACCAGGGTAAAGAGTGAGAGAGTGTGTGTGGGGAATAAGGGAAAAATAAATTATAAAGTACTGGTTGGTCGAGAAATAATATGATATAGGGTATTTGTATAAGTAATTTCATGTTTTAAGTATTGAAGTAAAAAATAGAGAGAAAATATAACATTGAATTTAATAAATTGAATTAGAAATAAATAAGATTTGTTTTCCAGAATATAACCATGTGTTAGCGTAGTTATTTCGTCGTTACCATTTCCTAGTGTTCTGTGCTGAAAAACTCGTCTAAACGTTTCCGTGGAATCTTCTGAATTGTGGGTAGTCAGATTGCAAAATTGTCCAGTTTTAATTAAGGTAATGTATAAAGGTCTCCATATCTGTCCTTGAAAGATATTGGTGGCGACTCTGAACTTCTGTTGGTGTTTTTAAAAGGTAAGTAGCGATAAAAAGATCGCAGGTAAGATTCTGGCAGTATTATTTTTTTTATTTTAAATTTATAAATTTGATTGTAACTTCACAAATGGTGACCCTGGCAGGATCCGAGTATAACTTTATACGAGGTAGACCTGTTTTAAGCACAGAAAATAGGATTTGGGTAACGGCGTATTTGTGGAAGTATGGTATAGATTTATGTACATGTAAACTAGGTTATGTTGTGGTAGCGTAACGTGCTTATGAAATTATTGTATTTACTTATACATTGGGATAACGAGTTTGTGCGGAGTATTTTGATTGGGTAGGTATAATTATTGTATTATATAAAGGGTATTATAAAAAAAAAAATAGGTTAAAATGTCTGAGGCACAAGAAACCTTAATGGAGCAATGGGAGAAATTCTGTGACGGGTTCAGAAGGTATATGGAAAAAATGACTGAGATTGGCGTAAATTTAATGAGAATCTTAGACAAGACCCAGAATTATACGATTTTATAAGAAAGAATAGTAGTGGCACTGTTAGTGATGACACAAGTAAACGAAGTAACGAGGTAAGTGAAGGGGTTAGTGAAAGTAAAATAGTGGAAGTGGTAGCGTTAGAGAATAAAATATTGAATAGTGATGATGATGATGATAGTGTAGTGGGGGTAGAAAATGGTAGAGAGACAGACCAATTAAACGAAAATAAAGACGATCAGGTAACAGAGAATGAGGTAAGTAAAGATAGTATAAATGGAAATAATGAAGTAACAGACGACATTGGTGTCAAAACAGATGAGAAAAAAGGGAAGATAAATATGAATAATAATGAAGAAATAATTAACGAGGTAAGTGATAGTTGTAAAACTGAATTAACAAGTAGTGGTGATAAGATAGTTGAAAACGGGATATTTAAGAGCGATACAGTGAAAACAAATAGTGGTGATGAAGTTTTTGTTAAAGTAGAATTTAATAACGAAGTGTTAGCGAGTGCTGATGAGATTGAGAGAAAGTGTGATGAGAGGTTAGGTGGGCGAAAGGCAAATTTTCCCCGGGTATATTGTGAAATAGGATTTTCACAAATGTTTTATGAGGACAAGGTTTCCTCCAGTAGTTATGTGAGAGACGAGGTGTCTCTAAGTAGGTCCTTTGTGTATCATGAGTTCTCTGGAAGAGCCAGGATGTGTCATGATAACATTGTTGCCTTTGGTGTGGAGAGAGAGAGAGAGTAAAATGGGGTTGTGTAAGAGATTTTGAGAGGGAGAGAGAATGATAGAGATGTTTAAGTTAAATAGAGGTTATGGAGACTTGATAGAGATAATAAATAGAGAGAGAATTAGTAATTTTGTTGACTTACCTTGTTGTGAGAATGGTGATAATTATATTGAATGCTTACCTGTATCTAGACGTGGGATATTAATAATAGATGATTCTGAAAATAAGGAGAGGCTAAAATGCTTAAGGGTGACAGAGAATAATACCGACGGTAACAAGACCAGAATTAATGATGTAGACAGGTTATATGATTTGATAATAATGTGGGATAGTCCAGTATATTATTATGGGGGTAGAACGGAACAATGTGAAATAATAAATAGTTATTATAATAATGATAACAAAATGAAAATAATTAAAAGTGAGTTGTGTTATAAAAATATCAGACTAATTTTCGATGATGGTGGTTAGAGATAGTGAATGAACATTTAATTATTTTAGTTTATGGTAATTACTTGGCTAACTTATGTAATGAGGTGTGGTAAACAATAAAATAATATGACAAAAAAAGTGTAAATAAATTTGTAGTGAGGTAAATTGTGTTTGTGTAGTAGGTTATGTTGTACAATGTATTTTATGTAAACAATGTAGGTATGCAAGGAGAATTGATTTTAATGATAATAATAATAATATTTTATCAGACTAAACAAATAATGAGAATAATTGTGAAGTTTATAATGCAAATGACCTGTAATTGTTTTGGAATAAGGTGATTAAAGTAACTTTGTGTTTTAAAAAACTGATTGAATTAAATAAATTTGAGATGAATTAATTAATTAATGTTATATAAATAGACTTTGATAATGAATAAAGTTAAATGATTTTTATAAGACTTGAACTTGATAATAAATAGTAAATGAGTAAAGGTAGAATGTGTTTATATGTGTATTGTTGAGTCATATGGTTATTATAATGTATCAGAAGGTACATCGGGTTATGTGCGTTATATTTGTTGCAATGAATGTTTATAGTTTTGAGTTTATGATTAACCATATGTAAATAGGAATTTAATAATGACTTTGAAGTAAAGTAAAAGAGTCTTATAATGACATTAAATGAGTTTGAAAGAATTTAACTTAGGTAAGGGGCGGAATTTTTGATAAAATTTGAATTTGAAATGTTATGTAAAATGAATGTTGATAATCAATTTGAATTTTTTGGAGAATTTAATGGTACAATAAATGATAAATAATTAAAGATTGAGGAATAAAAGTTTCAATTGAAATTAAAGTGGAAATGTTTGTAAAGTTTTGTCAGATGCCAATGAGATGTTTATTTTAATTAAATGAAGGTCATGTTCTTTATGAATGTTTATGTTGTATCATGTTTATTATGTTAGTGTGTAGGAATCCTGAACATGTATTGTGTACAGGGCCAGATTTACAAATGTGCCGCCTATAGGCTGAACTAAATCACCGCCTATGCTATATTTCTTACAAAACTAAAAATAGGTAATAAAATAAGGAATATGAAAGTTATACAAACGTTTATTTGAATCATAAAATGCCACAAAAACTTCATTCCAACAGAATATAAAAACTCATATTATAACATATTTACATATTATAGATATTCAACTAAATAAAAATCACCTTTCCTTTTGCTCGCATTACACTTTTCGTCTGAATTTATTCTCAACAAAAATTTTAATCACATCGTCAAATGAAATCGAATTCGCAGTGTCAGATTCAATTGATAAAACTGCTAAATCGTTCAATCTGCTTTCGGACATACTTGAGCGTAAGTATGTTTTAATTCGTTTCAAGCATGAGAACGAACGTTCCGAAGAACAATTGCTTACTGCCATTGATTTGTAAATTCTTAAAACTCTATCGATATTAGGAAAAATATCAAGCAGATTCCGATCTCTAATCCAGTTGCACATATTGTTGATATTTACATGTTTTTTGTCTTCTAGTGCCAAATACTCTTTGAGGTGCAAGATCTCTTCAACTAGATCGTCTGAAATATCCTGTGAATAAACTTCACATAATTTTAACGTTTCACTCCTTATTTCTCCAACAGAGAGGTCGTGAAATTTAAAGAGAACGTAGAAAATTTCGAACACTCTGTTGTACGCAGAAGATTCTTTTGAAGATTGTTGAACTGAAAAGACGTGTTTGATCTTTGTAGACTCGTCTTGAATTCTGAAAATCAGAATCTGCATTTTGAGAGTAGCCATTTCGCGCAACAAAATCTATGAGTTCATCATTAACAATCAACTTTGCAGGGTCTTTGTCAAATTTAAAAGATTGAGACGATAATAACGATAATACTGGTTGATCCTTCTTCTCCTCTCGTTCATCATGGTTTTCTGTAGCATATTCATCTTCACACAAGGCTGAAAGAACACTCGTCTCCTTTGATGTACTGGGTACATTATCTTCGAATTCTTCAATCGGTGGTTGCGGAACACTCTTGGTGAAGAAGGAATCAATTTTTGTAGTTCTCTCCAAGATTTCCTTTTGTTTTCTTTGTTTCTCCTCAGACTTTTTTTTGTATTCCCATCCGCCTAAACGCTTTCTACCATATGCCATTTGTACGTATTAGATCTATAAGGTAGGAAAATAAAAGAAAGAATTAAGAAAGAAAACAAACCATAAACAATAAAATTATAGTGTGTTTTGAATGTATTTGGACATTTCTATGATTCTAGTAGAACTCTGATATATGAACATAGGTTGATAAATTATCAATGATAATCACATAGAACTATGTAAATAAGAAAACCTATCAACTTTCAACATATAAAGAATTGCCCCTAATGAAACAGTTTTTCCGAAGAAAATACGCTCTTACAATAAATTGAGATGAATAAAAGAAGTTGATAATAAAAAATACTACAAAAAACTGGAGCAAAACATTACTTCTAATTATTATAATATAATTTTGAAGGGCAATAATTTCATGTATTTTGGTAGAAAAGGATTAATGTATAAATGTGCAAAATATCTTTCGAATCAACACTTTATTCGTTATTATTTAAAATGAAAAATAAGCAAATTAGATGTACTTACAAGTCCGATCTCAAATAATCAATTAAATAATTGGCCTGTATAGCCTGTAGTAGACACTATTTATATTATGGATCACTGTACACTGTACTTTTGAATTGCACATGTAGATTCGAGGGTGTGCGATGATGTGCACTATGTTGCACTCTAAATTAATACAATGCAACTGAATTTCGTATAAAAGAAAGACATGAAAAAATTAAACGTATAACTGTTTTATTCAAACTGATGTATGCTCTAGCTGAGAGTTCAGAGACGTCCGCTCGATCCCGAGTCTCAACCAGAAGTGACGACTCTTTCCAAAATTTAGAAGTCGATCGCATAAAAGTTTTAAGACAAAGGGTCGCATTATACACAAAGGTTCTACGTAATTTACACATACTAATACATATACATATAGCAAACATAAATTAAAATGAAAACATCTGAGAAAACACTTGAGTCGGTCTCTGAACATGTGATATAATTTTAAGAAAAGTAATAAAATATGTGCATTTCCAAAAGAGTCATTTACAAGATTTACGAGCGAACTCGCTTCTACAAAATGAAAATATGACTCATTGAGATCATGATCAAATAACACCATGATTTTAGAAAATACAGAATAGAAATTATTCTTAAATATTATAATTAAACACATATCAGTATCAAACAAAAAATACTTATAAATATGTTTACACGTGCGGCATTTTACGGACATTCTTAAAGGCTCGGCATCTTACGCGCACAATTCTGGTGGCGCAGCACCTTAACCTTTATACCGTGTGCAGACTTGTCGGAACAGAGGGTGTTTATTTAAATTTAAAAACTGCGAACGATACTGCAGAAGATGGCGGCCGGTGCTGTCTTTTGCTGCCGTGTGTGCTCCCGCTCTGCGGTGAATCTCGAAACAAGGAGAGAGGCGCTGCTGCCGTGCGGCCCATTACCGAGAAGCGAGTAGAGAGATAAGAAATTCGCCGAAGTTGATACTCCGTTTTTAGTGGCCACGAAAAAAATTTCCGCCTTCGAAAATTTGCTGCTGTAGGCTACAGCCTAGCTAGCCTATTTAGAAATCCGCCACTGATTGTGTATAGATGGTAATAGTAATCTACCTTGGTAACTAAAATCAAAATGGAATTTTAATTGGAGTTGGTAAACGAAGTTGAATTATTTTGGAGTTTAAACTTTTGTTTTCTGTTTGTTGTGTCTAACCTAAATGATAAATGTATATTGTATAGGTTACAGAAGTAAACATAATATGGAATAAATAATACAGGAAAATATAATATTTTCAGGTTAAGGATACATGTGTTAAGAAATATTGTTTATTTAAGTAGTTCATTGAGATATACAACCAGTACTTTGCTAAAAGGCAAACCAGTATGACTACAGGGAAACAAGTCAGTTAAGGATGTGGTACGTTGAAAACCCAGTAATTGATATTTTTTATTGAATGTTACAGAGTTTGGTGATACTGTGGCGGGTGCCTGTCTGACTTTATGGTGTTGGGATCTCGACAAGGGAAGTCCAGTAAGGTCATTCAGGTGCAGCCAGAGTCACCGAACCAGGGGGGTAAGTTACCCATGATTTAGTAAGGAAATAAGGGAGGTTGTTGGCGCCATATCCTTGCTGGTCCTCTTAGGTTTTTAGGCAATGAGAGTTTTTCTGTTTCGACAGAAAACCTCTCATTGGGGGGGGGGGGTATTGTAACGGTACAAACCGATGAGAGTATACAATTTAAAGCTTTTATTTAACCAGAGTATATTTTTGGTCACCGACTATAGCTCCGTGTGAGGTACAAAATGGTACAGGAATGCAGACTATCAGCAAGGGTGCATATTCATGCGTACATGCGTACGTGTGGGCCAACTTTACCAGCGTGAAAGACACGTACATACATTCCAGAGCTGAACATGTGATGGGAACAAAGGAGTACGAGCTGACGGCAACGCCTAACACCTGGCGGGTAGGCAACCAAGCGCACACACACAGTCGGCCGTGGTAGTCAGTTCAGTTCGCTACAAAGCAAAATACGGTACAGTCGCACATACAGCGGCCTCGAAAATTTCAGTAGACCGAAGTGAATTGAGTAGCCAAGGTATACCGAAACTGGTGTAAATATAAGAGAAGAAAACCAGGAAGAAAAGTGTCAGTGCAATCTACCTAATCTGTAAATAAACGGGAAGAATTAGAACAGTGTTTGGTGACAAAGTGTTGAGTGAATTACCAGCAATGGCAGAATAGCACATGCAGGTATAATACACAGTCCGCGGCTAATTAATTAAACTTAATAATTATATAAAGAGCTCAGAAAATGGGGGACATTAACCAGGGTAAAGAGTGAGAGAGTGTGTGTGGGGAATAAGGGATAAATAAATTATAAAGTACTGGTTGGTCGAGAAATAATATGATATAGGGTATTTTTATAAGTAATTTCATGTTTTAAGTATTGACGTAAAAAATAGAGAGAAAATATAACGTTGAATTTAATAAATTGAATTAGAAATAAATAAGATTTGTTTTCCAGAATATAACCATGTGTTAGCATAGTTATTTCGTCGTTACCATTTCCTAGTGTTCTGTGCTGAAAAACTCGTCTAAACGTTTCCGTGGAATCTTCTGAATTGTGGGTAGTCAGATTGCAAAATTGTCCAGTTTTAATTAAGGTAATGTATAAAGGTCTCCATATCTGTCCTTGAAAGATATTGGTGGCAACTCTGAACTTCTGTTGGTGTTTTTAAAAGGTAAGTAGCGATAAAAAGATCGCAGGTAAGGTTCTGGCAGTATTATTTTTTTATTTTAAATTTATAAATTTGATTGTAACTTCACAGTCTTTATTTGATGGTTGGTTGTCATTTTCATGTCCATATGTCAAATGTAGGCCTACATCATTTTCATTACAATTACTTTGTGTAGGAGTAAACGACTGTCCAGCTACATTGAAGAGTTGGCCTTCTTGTATACCATCTAAATTATTACAGTTAATCCTCTACCTTCATTTTCCTCTAAATCTGACATACTATCATTGATTGCATCTGGATGTAGTCAGGGTCATCATAATCAACACTGCTACTCTTCAACAATGGACTTCCCTTGGGTCGCTGGACAAAATCCTTCTTCGTGTTTTTATTTAAACCAGCCATTACCATTCGATAACCACGAGAACCTTCCATGATGTTCTGAAAAAGGAACAAATATTCAATAGAATCAACGAAAAATGACACATTAAAACATAGTTACTTTGTTGTCAGAAAATAAGCACAAAAAATTATCGAGAATAAACAAAAAAAGTAACCTTCATTATTTTTAAAGTTAAACTAAAATGTAATACTATATTACCAATATCTAAATTCAAGGAAAACATATTCCTCTCTTTGTTTTTATAATTTATTATAAGATGGAAAACTTACATGTGATTAAAGTTATCAAAACACTGTTTTTACAATGTTCATTAGTAAAGGCTCTTATAAGATAGGTTATGTTTAAGCACAAATAGGTACGAAATATACTATTGATTGATCAACTTTATTTTAGTAACTACTGTCATTTAATAAATAAACTTGCATTTACCTGTTATATGCTTCTTCAGCTGGTTAAATAGTTGAAAACAATACATTCAAATGAAATACAACTTTTCATAAGCGACAACCTTTCACAATAACAACAAAACCTCAACTGTTTGTTGGCGGGAAACAGCTGGGTTTCCTTAGAATAATAGTCATATGTCATAGTTACGGCCTTTTTGCTTAGGTAGAAGACAGTTCTTCTAATGTTTGGTGGTAAGCCAAAAAGGCGTAACTCTGAGTTCTGACATTTTGGCTAAGGAAACTGAGATACTGCCAATTTCCATAGGATTTTAACAGTTTTTTTGATATACGTCTAATTTCTTTAGTGATTTTCTACTAGTTCGAAATAAGATATGGCCTTTTGCTTAGGAATAATGTCGGGTAGCTCACAAACATTACTAAGCAGGATAAAAGTAAAAATGAAAAAAAATTGAGATACGCCTTTTAGGCTTAGGACGGCAGTATAAGCAACATCGTACTCGTGGGAGTGACAGGGTGGTAAAACAGAACCTTCCGGAAACAAGTAAGGCTGGAATTATCAAGCAACGGCGAAACCATTCCGATGACATTCCTAGTAGCCAGTGGACTACCATTTCAGATGTTAATTGGCTGCGACATGTTAAGGCAGTACTCAGCAATCATCGATATGAATAGAGCCAAACTGTTTCTGAAAATAAACGATATAGAATGGATAGCGGACTTAACAGGGAGCGACAGTGCGCCGTCAGACCGAACAATCTACCACATCAAAGAATGTCGAGAGAGCAGAGAAATTCACACGAATGACGAAATATTGTATGAAATGGACAATGAACAGCTGTGGAACGAGAAAATCAATGAGATACGTAATTTCAAGAGGGAGAAGACAAGCGCCAAACTAACTGAAGGCAAGTGGAACAGCTCATCAACGTGTACAGTCATTACCGACACGTATTTTCAGACACGCCCGGCAAAGTAAGGGATTATCAACGCGAAATAGAATTCAGAAAGCCAGTAAACTTTAACAAAAAAACGTACCCAATCGCATACTCGCTAAAGGAAGCAGTGAGATCGGAAATAAACCGACTGATAGATGAAGACATAATCGAACCAAGCTATTCCCCTTACACCAGTCCTAATCTTAGCAGTCCCAAAGAAAAACGGGAAGGTAAAAATCTGTTTAGACGCATGTGAAATAAACAAAACCATAGTGAACGATCGAACATCCCCAGGAGAGATCGAGGAAATACTTAAAAAATTCCACAGAACCAGATTCATTAGTTCGTGGGATACCGTCTGCGGCTATTGGCAAGTCGAGTTGCATCCAAACAGCCGGAGGTACATGGCGTTCATTTTCGAAGGACGGCTATATCAGTTCGGACGGCTATCCTTCGGACTTGTTAATTCTGTAGCTGTATTCGTGAAGACAATGGACCAGATTCTCGGACCAGAGGCACTCCAATTTACAACAGTCTACGTGGACTACCTATTAATTACGTCAAACAGTTGGGATGGCCATTGTCGTCGAATCGAACATGTATTGAAGAAACTCTCGGATAACAATATAACTCAAACTAGAAATTTCTAAATTCATTGCGGACGAGGTGCAATTTCTCGGATTTAACTTATCGGAACACGGGATTACCCCGTCACAAGATAAAATTGAATCCATACAAAAGTTTCCTACGCCAAAGAATAAAAAGCAACTCCAATCTTTCCTTGGCCTGTGTAACTACTATCGCAAGTTCCAGAAGAACTACTCTGAACAGACATCCAAATTCTCCAAGCAATTATCATCGAAGGACAAGTGGATATGGGGAGCAGAACAGGATACGATACTCCAACTGATTAAAACCAAATTCCTTGAGTCACTAATGCTGCATCACCCTGACTTCAGTAAACCTTTCTACATGAACTGCGATGCCAGTGACGTCAGCTTAGGATCTGTCTTATATCAGGAGGATGACGAGGGAAATCACAGCGTGATTACCTTCTCCAGCCGAGTCCTAAATAGTAGTGAAAGGAATTATAACGTCACAGAGAAGGAACTGCTAAGCGTCGTGTTCGCCTGCAATATGTTCCAGACGTATGTATTGGGATACCAAATTACTGTGAGGACGGACCACAAGTACATATCTTTTCTCAAGAACTGCAAGTTAAACCACGGGAGATTAACCAGATGGAGCTTAACACTTCAGGAATATAATCTGAATTGGGAATACATCCCCGGGAAGAAAAACATTGCAGCCCACACCCTATCCAGAGTCAACATCAGAGACCAAACTTTCGAAGGAGAAAAGGAAACCATCATCAAATTGTACCACATAATAAAGAGTAGATCCGATTTGGCTAATATCATAAAAGAACTTGGGCAACAGCAGAACCAAGATCCCAAAGTAAATAAAATCCAGCAGAGACTGAGGGAACAGGACGACCGAGTCACACAATATTACTGCATCCACCAGGGAATACTATTTATTAAAACCCAATACGATTATACTACATGGAAAATAGTAATTCCACGGACCATAGAGAATGAGATAATTCTAGACTACCATGTCAGATACGGTCACATGGGGGCCTTAAAAGTCGTAAAAGCACTACAGGAACATGTTTATATAAAAGACATCAACAGGAAGGTATGAAATTACATTAAACACTGTCACATCTGCCAACTGGTAAAGCTCAACAACGATAGGAAAGAGGGAATGATGATACCTATAACATCATCCAAAAAGTTAGAAAAAGTTTTCGTTGATATATGCGGTCCATTCCCGCGTAGCGGAGGGAGACACCAGTACAAGTATCTGATAATTATATTTGATCATTATACCAGATATACTAAACTCTATCCTATAAACCGTGCGACCACGCAGAAGATTTTAATCATCATAACACAGCAATATATCCGTGAGGTAGGAACACCTAAATCCATAATAACAGATCATGGAACACAATTTAAAGGAAATAAATGGAAGGACCCTCTATGGAACAACGGGGTAGACATACAAAACGTCAGTATACCAGCCGAGCAGTAATCCCGCAGAACAAGTATTGAGGGAAGTAGGGAGGATTCTCCGAACATATTGTTATAACCAACAACGACATTGGACAGAATATTTACCAACAGCGGAGGACTTTATAAACTTATCGCACCATCAATTTATCGAGACGTCATATACAGCAATGTTCTGCAGACCACCACCCAGAGAGATTACCGAGTTGATCCAAATTCCAAATGGGGAAGAATATAAGTTTGATGAGATAAAATTCTATAACAAAACACTAGAACAAACTGAGAAAATAAAAATCAAATACCAGAGGTTACAACCGAAGCTGGTACGATATCAAGTTGGAGACCGAATCTAATTGAAGAACAGAGAGCTACCCAGCACAATGGAGAGTATAGCGAAAAAACTGTTATTGTTATACACCGGACCTTACACAGTGATGAAGGATAATAATACATACGAGATCATGGATCCAAGTACACAGAGGAAAAAGGGGACTTACAACCAGTCATCCATGAAAAAATACTATTAAACAATTAAAAGAATGATCATTGAACCAAATAATAAATTATAAATGTGTTAAAAAAGAAGAGTGATAAATAAAAGTGAGTTTTAAAATAAATAAGAAGAAGTAAAGATAAAAAATGGCCATCAACAATATTGTTGCACTAAAAAGCTATAGAGTATGAGAAAAGAAATCAATAACGAAGGAATATATAATGTAATCTATACAATGATAACGTGAAGAATCCCAGAATATTTATTATATTTTAGTCGCACTAAGACTACTTTAAAGTTTTATGATGATTGACTGTAGAATGATCCAGCAATCATATACCTGAGCAGACGATATGTTCCTCTGAACTCAGAAGGTGTGAGATGGACAGCGGTGAATTGGAGCCAAAAGTGCCCACCCGACTGGTGCCAATGCACATGATAGGGAAAATAATTAGGGAAATTAAATGTTTAAGGGATAAAAAACAAGGAAAGAAGATAACATACTAAATAAAACGAGGAGATAGTGAATTGCATGAAGAAGAAAAGGGAAAGTTATAAGAGATCAAAGAGGTAAGCTCAAGTAAAGAAGTGATTAAACAAATAAAATGATTGATAATTTCATCAACACCTGCACAATATTTGTTGAAATGATCAATTTTAGCATTGGGGCAATATGTAATAGTACATATCTTCACAATAAAGTTAACTACAAAGAATAAAGAATGAAACACTCATAAACTCACACCAGAACACCTAAGAAAGGAATGATAGCTAAGTAACTGTGTACAAAGTATTATATAAGGTTCAAGAATTCAATAAAACAATTAATGTAATTAACTCGGTAAACGAAAGATAACAAATGTGATAAAGAAGTATAGAAGACAACTTAATAATGTGATTAAACAAATGACCCAATAGATATGGTAAGTGAGAGGACAAACCTAAAGTACAATGACATTCAGCATTAACAAGAGACTGAAGAATATAAATAAACCAAGCAAGGTAACAAACACAGAAGAATTAACAAATATGCCAAATAATTTGCCTAGTATATGTATTAACAGAAAATGAAACTAATAAAACCAGGAATCTACAGAATTAAGAAACAGCAAAGAGACACAGACAGAGACAGACTTTACCAAAGACAAACCATGACAAAAAACTCTTTATTCTAATAAAAGAATAGCATTAATTAAATAAATCAAAACCATGAAAGAAAATAATGAATGATAAGAATAGAGTAATTATCTTAGTAAGAACAGTGTACCAGGCATCCTTTTATTACTGGCAAATTCAAATAAAATAACAAAAAAGAACCTAGTAATCACCTGTAGACAGGTAGAAATCATAAAGAGATAGTAAATAATAATTAACAAGTGTAAAAGTGTCAAATAATAACCTGTAAAACATTGAAGCCAGATAGCCAAAATATAGACCATTGTTGTCTAACAGGGGGTCCCAGGTAACCTCAACTTGGTTATAAATCAGCTTGTAATTAGTATAAAATAAGACCAAAACGATGTAAACTAGTGTAAGTTATAAAAAAATGATAGAAGACATTATAAAGACGAACCTAGTGATACAGTTTTATTAATTGAAAGTGGTATGTGTGGTGTTTAATGCAAATACACAGACTGAAATTGGACAGAAAAGTGTACACATTAAACACGCTCAGAATTTCTATTGTAAAGTTTACGTCTCCCAAAATATTAGGTGGGCTGAATTGTACTGTTACAATACCCCCTCAATGAGAGGTTTTATGCCGAAGCATAAAAACTCTCATTGATACTCTCATACTTCCTAAAGGGATCAGCCAGGATATGTCGCCACAACCCCCTTTACGTTTTATTAAAAGCATGGTTAACTTACCCCCTGGTCCAATGACTGTGACCGCACCTGTATGACCTTACTGGACTTCCCTTTCGAGGTCCCAACACCGCAAGGCCAGACAGGCACTTGACGCTCCTGCTCTGACACGCAGGCCAGCTCAGGACCGCCGCCACAGCATCACCAGACACTGAAACATCAAATCAAAAATATCAAGTAGTGGCCTTGTATAATACCATATCCCTAACTGATCTGTTTCCCCTTAGCTGTGCGCTGGTTTGCGTTAAGAAGCACTGGTTTTCTTAACTTCTAACATATACATGAATACATATTTATCATAATATAATATAAAACATTTCTTAAACTTCCATACTAACATTCTGAACCCTTCTCTTGTTAATTCTTGTTCCCAAAATTTAAAATATTTCTCTGATTCCATCAGAATTTAAATAAACATTCCCCATTGCAATATTACAAATACCTTCCATTATATAATTCATATTTCCAAAATAATTAAATTCATTAATAAAAGTCTTTTATAGAATAAAACACATATAAATCAACTACATCAGAACCAATCATTTACTTAACAATCGTTAAGCATCTTCATAATACTCCTTAAATCAATACAAAATCATTTAGTTATCTCATCAGATCAACTACATCTTCTATATCATCAACATAATTCATTTTCATATTCAATAATTCGTTACTAATAATTTAGTAACCTCCTTCTCCATCTATATCCTTCTTATCTAATATCCCCCCTTTACCCAGTTGCAATTAGGTAAATCACCTCACGGGTAAACCGGACTAGGCATTTACCTGGTTGCATAAATACTCTATTATTTACGCCCCTGGCTTGTAATGGCCAGCTCCTTTTCCACACACACTATTGCTTACTGATGTTGGACTGTAGCGCCCATTTGCGTCCACAAGAACTGAATTTTATTAGGGTGTAAACGCTGCTTACACGGTTCTTGCTTTCACGTTATATAAAAATTCAGCATTACTGATATCCGAGGACACCAGTAATCCTACTATAATGATTCATATGCCCTTAATATGGCACTATCACCCCCTTCGGTGGTAGCCGTTGTTCCATAGTTATGTTGATTCCCCTGATAAAAACCCCCTGTTAATTTCTAAGTTATACCAATTTCATAGGCAACCAACCATGGTCAGGTTACATTAATCCTGCCCACAGCTGACTGTCATCCGAAACCACGGTCTGGGCTGGTAAGGCCGGGACCGCCCGAAAGTGGGGAATCGTAATTAACACATGTTATACATTTAAAATTTACATTATTACTACAACTCACAAAAGAAATCATTATTTGTTACAACAAATTTCACAAACATTATCATTTAAATTTCACTGTCCATTGTTCAGTTCTGTATTATCATCATAGCTGCACTATGTCCTTGGAACTACTTCACTTCCATTAGAGATTACACTCAACATTTGATCTATTCACATATTACATCATTTTCCTTTTAACTACCACCAGACACTAGTCTGCTATTTTTTAATATTTAAGCTACTCTCTACCACGGAGTTAAACTAGGTACACATGCAAACATTCTAACTTATTTTCCTATAATAGTCTCTAACAAGTGCAACAAGTATACTATAACACTAATTTGGTCACCATAACCCTTCTAAATTTTAAATCTAAATTATAACTACTTCTTTCATATAGCTAAGATGTTCGGTATAAGTTTTACAATTATGTGTATTTCATTGCCCAGTAAAATAGTTACTGATTACCGACTACTTTACTGGGAAACGTAATGACTCCTAACGAGTCGCACTTGTTATTACATTAAATTTTGGATGTTTTATTTATAGATAAAATCATTATTTGTTCATGGATAATTGCCAATCAAAAGGTTTTTTTTCCACAAACTTTAGGGGTCCCCCTCCCCGTTCAACAAAAAAATTAAATTTCTACTTGCACTAATTTGTGGAGTAGGACCATTGTTGCTTTCACCCCCTAGTTGAGGTTACCTCCAACCATGGTCCGCCTCCAAACAGCCAAAATCCACGGTCAGGGATGGTGAAGCCGTGACCGCCCGAAAATGGGGGAGAGTCCCTTCTGAAAACATATAATAAAATAGATTAAAATTCAATTACTTATTGTGACCAATATAACTTCAAATTCGTCGCGTTCTGTGTACCTACTATCTCCTGCGTTGCTTGGTTTCGCAATACGTATGCATTGTTCATCTTTACCTCTATAATTTCATATGGTCCCTCATATAACAGAAAAAACTTCTTTATCTCTTTATCTTGTGCGCTAGACAAATCATGTCTCCTTACCAATACTAATTGTCCTACCTCATATTTAGTCCACTTACCTTTAGCATCATGCCTCTGCTTTCTCTTTTCCCCTTTGGTGAGTAAACTTTCGTTTGCTAGTTGGATTTTCACATTCATGTCTATGGTCTGATTTTCTGGTGGATACTCAAAAAGTTGTTCCAATATTCTAGGCGGCCTTGTTCCCTTTATTAATACATATGGTGTAAACCCGGTGGATTCGTGGGTGGTACTGTTCAACCATTCTTCTACCTTCTTCACGTATAACGGCCATTCACTATGCTTGGCGTGACAATACGCCCGAAATATCCTACCAATCTCTCTCATCACCCGTTCTGCTTGGTTAGACTGTGGATGGTATACTGCCGTGTGCTTGGGTATGATGCCTTCCCATCCAAGAGTCTGCCGCCACCTACCGCTGATGAATTGGTGCCCGTGATCGGATAAAATTACCTTTGGTTTCCCTATCTTTACCATGTAGTCCCTCGTTATCTTTTCGCTCAGCACCCTGCTTGTCGCTCTCTTCACACTATATAGCTTAACAAACTTAGAAAAAGTGTCCAAAACAACAAAAACGTACATTACTCCACCCCTGCCCTTGGGCAATGGCCCATATAAATCTACAGCAACTAAATCAAACGGTCTCTCCACCTTAATATAATTCAACTCCCCTTCTACCCTATAATTCACTACCTTAGACCTCTGACACAAATCACATACCCGTAACAACCTTCGTACTCGCCTCTCCATATTCTTAAAATATTGGTATGGAGAACCATACATGACTTCCATATTCTAAGATTTATATTTAAAATCATTTTCGAAATGAAATATTACCATAGAAACTACTTCTTTCTACTTACTCCTTCAGCCTTAACCACGGTACTGTGGTCACTAACGTATACCACCTCACGTTATCGCACTCGATTTTCACTGATGATGGAAGTCGATGGCATTGCCGAAACGTCTGGTTTTGTAGAAAACATTGGACTACGGCCAAATATCCCGGGAAGGAATTTTAACAAAAACTACTTCTTTGTTGCCGATAACGTTGTACACATATATATATAAAAATATGCATAAAATTAATGGCTTGTATAAGTTAATGATTGATCTCCAATAAGTAGTGCTCAAGTTTTTAAAGTTTTAATATTATGATGTCCGTAATTAAAACATCAGAGCAGGTTTAGTGTGAATGAGGGTACACCGTGGACAAAAATTTTCAACATTTCCTATTGAGCGTTGCTTAGAGTAAAGCTGCGAATCTACAGTGTATGTTTCACAGAACAAACACGCGAAAAAGAAGGAGCGCTCCGAAGTCACTCATGGACCCTCACCATCTTGCAGAGGGTTCATTCCCTAAAGACGAAAAGTCTGTCTATGAATCGTTCCTCTGTAAACATGTGCAGTTACACTGCCCAGTGATCCACAGGAAGCAAATTGATGTCAATTTTTTCGGCATGCACGCGTTATGTTGGTGTGGGTTTCGGCACTTTCCATTTAAAAAGCGTGCAAATGTAAGAAAATAAACATGAGTGAGGCCAGAAATAATGCGCATTTTGTGTGTGTGTGTGTGTGTGTGTTCCCTGCCTTTTCATTGCTGTAGTCATAATAATAAAATGGAAACGTAAACATTACATAACTGAGATATGCTTACCTGCCACGAACGATATATTATTTTATACATGTATTATTAACTCATACATAATTTACATTAAAATGAAAAAATTATAATTTTATTGCCTGGCAACAAAATTATTTTATTTTTAACAATTACCATTGTTTGAAAAAGTTTAAATGAATTTTCAAGTACTTTACTGTTGTTAAAACGTAAAAGGTTGCAGGTAAACTACCCTTTCCCCTTAACCGATCTTCACCAAAATCGAAAGTCCTTGAGACCTCTACAATTCAGGGACGTATGCAAAACATTATTTGATTCTGTTTGAATTTGCGGCTGTTATCGTTTGCCATAGAAAATACCCTTGATAAAAAAACGTTGCAGGTAAACTACCCCTTCCCCTTAACCGATCTTCACCAAAAACAATAGGTCTTTAGTACTCAACAAAACAGGGCTGTATGCAAAAACTTATTTGATTCTGTTTGAATTTGCGGCTCTTATCGTTTGCCATATAAAATACCCTTGTTAAAAAAACGTTTCAGGTAAACTACCCCTTTCCCTTAACCGATCTTCACCAAAAACACTAGGTCTTGAGAACTCTACAATTTAGGGCTGTATGCAAATAATCTTTTGATTCTGTTTGAATTTGCGGCTGTTATCGTTTGCCATAGAAAATACCCTTGTTAAAAAAACGTTGCAGGTAACCCTTTCCCTTAACCGATCTTCACCAAAAACAATAGGTCGTGAGTACTCTACAAATCAGCGCTGTATGCAAAAAATTATTTGATTCTGTTTGAATTTGCGGCTGTTATTGTTTGCCATAGAAAAAATCTACACACACACACACACACACACACACACACACACACACACACACACACACACACACTTTTCGAAAAACGACTTTTTTTCATGTTTTGAGTGTAGTACAATCAGAATCTGCAATAATGTCGAACACGATTTTTTTTGCCATCACCATACTTCCATTTCCTTAAGGAATATGGAAGTAAAACACATGACTCTTTTAACACATTCGTACACTTTTTCACCCAAAATGCCCATATCTTATGTGAAAATCCCAAATAATTCTATCTATCAACCCTTCTGGTACAACTAATCTCCAATCACGCTCACCCCTTCTACTTTTTTGAACAGAATTCCTTGATATATTTGGAAATGTGTGTTATATTCAGACCCATCTATATCCGGTTCTAAACTAGCAATTATTTTACCCGCTTTTTGTCTGCTCTTTGCATATTCTTAATATCCCTTAACTCCTCACCAAAAATTCTATCTTCCCTTGTTAAACGAAAAATTTCTATCTCCTTAAGATCCTTCCCTGTTTTATTTTCTGTGACATCTACCCTGGAAAGAGTGTCTGGTACTTTATTGTCTGTCCCTTTAATATACTCCCATGAAAAATTATACTCCTGTAATGTTAGTACCCACCTGGTTAGACAGCTATGGGTTAATCTACAGGTATTCAAAAATGACAGTGTTTTGTGGTCTGTCCTGATGACTGTCCTGTTCCCTAAGATGTATGTGCGGAACTTTCCCACAGCGAACACTATACTCAGTAACTCCTTTCTGTAGTTGTGTAATTCCTCTCAGCTGTCAAAAGGCATCTGCTGGCGAAAGCTATTGTGTGGTGTTCTTTGTCACTATCCTCCTGGTATAATTCTGCTCCCACGGCAACGTTGCTGGCGTCAGTCTGTAAATAAAAAGTTTTCAAAAATCAGGGTGATTCATCATTATCATGTTCAAAAATTTTCGCTTTATCTCCTCAAATGCATCCCTTTCCTTCTCTCCCCATTTGCACTGTTTATTCTTCTGTAAAATGGCACTTAGCCGTGATATCGTCTGTGCATAGTTTTTCTGAAATTTTCTATAGAAGTTACACAGACCAAAAAACTAATTTAACCAGAATTAAGGAAAATTGAGGTCACTGTCTGACCACACTAGCTGCAAGAAGTATTGGTGAATTATTATCAATATCACATGTAATTATAAAAGAACAACCATTGCAAAACAACCTTTAAACTGTAAAGATAAGTTAGACTTAAAAGAACCACATAAAGATGGGTATATCATTAATTCAGAATTAAATCATAATGACATGGCATACTAAGACTATGAACAATAAATGTTACATTAAAAACAAGCAAATATTGTATTCTAATGAAAACTAAGCTGTCCAGAGTTGTAATGGACATCTCAGAATATCTATATCACTGTAAAAAAGTGAACAGGACAAATTATGTCAATAAATAAAGTAAATCTAACTGACCATGCTCTAGGCCATAGAAAGCATGGGTCAAATATAGTAATTTTATTAATCTTAGACAATCATGGTACTAATTATTATCATAAATGAACTTCAAAGGAACCATATGATAAAATGTAATCATCATTTGGTCAATTGTAGTAATCAATCATGTAAAAATATAAGAAAAATGTAATAGTCATAAGTAAGGAATTAACTTTCTTATTATTAAACTCGCACATGTCTTGTGAGGACTTATTCTAAAGAACAGATTAATTGTAATAACATAATGTGATCATATTAAGTAATACTCATATAACAAAGACGTTAAACCAATTTTAAAGGAATTAAATTTATTTTGGAAAAAGCGAGAATACAATAAACGGAACTCTCCTACCCGAAGTCATTAACAATTTTCTGTAAATTCACTAGGGGGGTGAAATGTAACCTTTTTGAGATTTTAGATTAAGCTGATACCCGATATTTTGGGATAGTTAATATTTTATTATAATCCAGTATGCCTAAAGTTGTGTTCATATTGACAATAATCAATTTAATAACCATGTTCATTATAGTATAAACATTTTATGTTAATTTTATTTTTAAATGTTTGAATTAGTATGCCTAGAGGCAAGCCAAGGTTGATCACAGTCAATGTTACGACTGTAGTTTCATAATTTTGAAACCGTTTCAGATAAAATTTTAGCGTAAAAATTAATTCGTTATGCGTAAAGCAAGTTAAGATTGACCATAATCGACTATATATGTTATTCAATGGTAATGACTTATAAAACCACTTAATATGTTTATTGTTTATGATAATTAACTCCGCCTACTAAATGTTAAACAGTAGCGTCGACATTAGTTCTTGTTTTTGTATTTTGCAGGCTCAAAGGAACCACTGAAGAACTGTAAACATAATGAACCCAGGTTCTAGAATTATATTTTAAATTTGATGTTCAATAATTTAAATAATGTTCAAAACCCTGAGATTAAGAGCAATATTAAAACAGTAAAGTCAATGCCTGATTAGGCAAACCGCTTGTATTAAATTTTAAAGTAACGATTGCCTATTGTCTAGATTGTTAATAAAAATTAAAATTCATAACAGAAAAAAGAGTTGACGACTTTTTATTACTTAGACAGTACAGTCACGAGCTAGATTCAGCAATACTTTCACAGGTGGCACCGTAGAACACTGACCCGATTATTTACAAATTGGTCAACCGTCGAGAACTTCAATTACAGTAAGTAAATAACTTGTGTTTGTTTTAGCAGAAACAGAATCTGCGGCGATCTACGAACAACCACGGACTCCTGCGAGAGAACCAACCACAATTCATCGACAGCTTTTTTCACTACAGACCTTCTAATTACACACACCATTAAACAATTTACAAATTTCCATTAAAATAAATACTTTTAAATAGGACTGACAATTCCGGCTACTTACACCGTCAATCAATGAATTTTTCAGTGAAGGGTTAGTGAGGATCAGTCAAAAATAACACAAATTTTAACTTATTTGTGTCGACGTTTCGACAATGTTTATTGCCATCATCAGGACCTGTGTATGAATACAAAAGAAATGTCAAACTACATATACAAATTATCTCAACTCCTTCACATATACAATGATAGTGTATAAATTAAGTTCTGTGATATAATTTTCTCGTTTTCTTAAAGAAAACATTTGAAGATGTAAACAAATTATCTCAACTCCTTCACATATACAATGATACATTTATACGCACGCACACGCGTGTGCACACACGCACGCACACGTTCACCCAAATAATTGTTCTGTTGTGTTTGACATTTCTGTTGTATTCATACACAGGTCCTGATGATGGCAATAAACATTGTCGAAACGTCGACACAAATAAGTTAAAATTTGTTATTTTTTACCGATCCTCACTAACCCTTCACTGAAAGAATAATCCATTATAATACCAAACAATAGTTGCCTTAGAATACTTCCCTAACTCCTTTTGTAGTTACCAGGCTTGCTGCCATACAACCTCCAATCCTTACCAGGTTTTCCCATCCTGCAATACAAACTTAGCACTTCCTTCAGCATTTTATCATTCACTCCTCTTTCTTTGATGAACTCCAAACTGGCCACATCTTATCTCCACTGCTTTCACCATGATATGGTATTGAAATTAAAATATAACTGTTCAGCTGTACTGTTTATAATTTTATTATGTAAAAAGAAATATTTACACTAATAACAGTGTTCTTTTCATTACATATATACGACGATGACATTACTACATACACACACATTGTCAACAGTTGTCACTGACTAATAATTACATTTTGAATTAAAATTTGTTACTTTCGTTTTACACAATTAACTTTAATCTTTCACAATAATAACTGAACAATAATCACATAAAATAAATATATTTATTTGTATATATATATATATATATATATATATATATTTACCAATATATAGACCTGGAATGATTTAAAACAATACATATAATACATGCGCAGTTAGAGTGTTTGCTTTTAATTCCTTCTTTTAAAAGCAATTGTGAGAATTGACATAAGATGTGAACGTTTGTCTTTATTACATCTAATAGGGAAGTAAAATATATTATGTTTGAAGAAAATTTAACATTTTCGTTTTGCAGACAGATGTAGCCTATATTCAGACTCTTGTGGTGCATCTAAACACACGAATTTGCAACACTCAGTAAAGTTGTTAATTGCACACAACGGCGACGACCAGTTACGAGGAATCTGGCGGTGCCAATATTGGTAGTGTAGGAATCACCGTATTGTCCAACAGTCCTGAATTGAGCAAAATACCTGCAAAGTAATAACGGTGTGTTAATTGACATTAACAAACACATGTAAAGTGGAACGTTGACAATCTTGATGTACCATAATTATATTATACAGTAGATGCAGGTTACTGTGATCACTTTCGGCCATAGCAGATTTGATATCAGTAATCGAATGATAATAATAAGCAATAGGGTAGTACACAGCTTCATAATCACGATGTAGTAGATCGTTAGATACATGGCAATTATACTATACATGACTGTGTAAAGTTCTGTATTCTTATACTGGAACCTACGTAAACAATACCACGGCTAGACAAGTGGTCACATCACTAAATCCTTCACTGAAAAACAAACTGATTAAAAACATATGAACACGCTTTTTCTTCATATAACTGGGATTAATACAAGTAAAAATAATGTGATTTTTACTTCCATGTTCCTTAAGGAAATGGAAGTATGGTGATCACGAAAAAAAAACGTGTTCGAGATATGGGCTGATTCTGTTTGTACTACCCTCAAAATATAAAGAAAAGTCATTTTGTGCAAAGTGTCTGCGTGCGCGCTTATGTGTGTAGAATTTTTTCTATGACGAACGATAACTGTCGCAAATTCAAACAGAATCAAATGTTTTTTGTATATGTGCCCGAGTTGTAGAGGACTCGAGACCTGTTGATTTTGGTGAAGATCAGTTAAGAGGAAGAGGTAGTTTACCAGCAACATTTTACATTTTAACAAGAGTAAAGTACTTAATTTTGATAAATAAAGTATCATGAAAAGAAGGTCATAATAATCCACTGTAGAAAGGTAGATGAAAATCTATAAATGAAAACGGTGATGGAGGGGGAGGGGGTAATTTTTTATATGTGTACTACAAAGAAATAGTTTCTATAGAAATATTTCATTTCAATTTGTCAAACATAAAACTCGATTTACAAGGTGGGGGATATTATTTTAGAAATTATCGAGCTGAATTCAAGTAAACGATTTTAAATATAAATCTAAGAACATGGAAGTTATGTATGGTTCTAAATACTGTTTTTTAATACTTCTTTAGGTTATGTTTGTTTTGTCTACTTTAGGTTAAGTTGTTGTCTGTAGGCCTACATGCCTCCATATTGTATTACTCCACTTTTTTTTAAATCATGACCGTCTTTTAAGAATGAACAAACTATATCATCGGCTTTTTTATGTGTCAACAGACCAAACAGCGTCATTTCCCAACATTTCTTCTTCTTGTTCTCCCTCAAGCATTAGGCCTGTTGCCAACAGCTCATGTTCCACTGCCATCATAAAGAAATCAGCCATGTGCGTTTGTATGCCTTTGTTACTTATCTAGCCAAGGCATGCAGACAAGAATGCTGTATTATTTGTCCCCAGCAATATGGGTAGGTAACCAGACCGAGTCGTGACCTTGAGTAGATCCTACGTCCACTGAAACGTTACCACTGTGTTAACCCCCGATATCCGAACATTTCTACACCATAATTTCAAAGCGGATTCCACCTGAGGAACATTTTCAATGAGTTTTCTTTTGCATCCACAAGATTATTGTGTTGTTTTTGTGTCAGTAAGACACTGATTGTATTATTGCAAATTTTGCATACAAGAATAATGACATTTTCAACTAAGGTGCAAAATTTCATTCTGTCATTTTTGATAAATCAATGGATCACTCTCAAATCTCGAGTTTTCCACTGATACTTAAAAAATAAAATAAAATAAACCTCCGCTCCACAGTCCGTTAAGGACCAAGGCGTACGGCGTGGCTTTTGTGTTAGTGTGATGGTGCATGGCTAGTACTACGCGCCACCAGCCGCTAGTTGTGGTATTCACGGCCAGGAGGCGGCACTGTTATCTCAGCGCCTACTCAGTTTGCCTCACGACGCTGAGTGCACGCCGTATGGAGCCTCCGCCAGGAATTGAACCCGGGACCACGAGCGCATCAATCGCCCGCGTTAGCCACTAGACCACCTGGAGGCTCCCACTGATACTTAATTTTTTTTTTTTTAAATACAAAAACACCTCATGTTTAAAACTACACTTTAACATATAGTAAAATCCAAAATTTAATTAAAAAACATTGATATCAAAGCAAATACTCACATGTAATGACCCAAAAACTTACGCAGTATAGAAAACAGACATGTTTACTAAATGTACATAACGCAAAACTTGCAAATGTATGAAAGAGATTAACCATATCCAGCTGTTCACTCACAGTATATAAGTATAGTTAGCAAGTATGGGCTTGATAAAAAAGTGTGTTTCTCCTTTATCAATTATTAAACCTAAAAGGCTGTAGCTTAATGTTTGTTTAATAAGTAAAATATATAATGAATTTGTCAAGTATAATTTATCGAATAAACTAACAGGTATGTATTGTAAATTAATAACATGAAAATTAATAATGCTTTAGTTCATCATCATTGTCGGTGATACAATTCACTGCTGAGTTTTGATCTCCTCCAACGATCTCGATTTGAAGTGATGGCTCTCCAGTCCCTAAGTCCAAATAGTTTGGTAGCATTGGTCACATCATCAATCCATTGAAGCTTTGGCCTGTCTCTTTCTTCTTCCATCCAGCTGCATTGTCAAGACTTTTCCTTGATATTTCCCGTCATCCTCATCAAATGTCCAGCCCACCTCATCCTTATTAATTTATTATATTATAATATAAAGTCTACATCCCTAAAAAATGTGTATAATTTTATATTATAATGTACCCACCACACACCTGTTTCACATATTGGACAATAAATTCTCCATAATAGCTTACTTTCTAAAGTTAAAAAATATCTTTTCTTTGCTTATAGCCCATGATTCTGTTCCGTATGTCAAGACTAGTCTCACTAAATTTTTAGAGAGGGTACATTTTGTTGATCCTTGATAGTAATGCACTTCTCATCCGCTGTAACAATTCAAAGAGCATCTACTTGCTGCCACGATTTGCTGTTGGATTTCATTTCTAGTATGAACGCTGTAGTTCAGAGGACTTGATGAAAGTGATAACATTATCTGACCGTTAACATTATCTGTGATCACAATAAGCAGCTTCTACTGTACTAAATTTATCAAAAAATTAAAAATAAAACTGATACACAGACGTGTATAAATTAATGAAGGAAGTTTTAATGTTATTAAAATAGGTGCTCACCCGAAGGATGTGCAGCGTTTGTGGGCTGACTCTGGGATACTGGTACAAGTTGTGGCTGAAACAGACATATTAATATGAATTACTTTCTCTCATACCTCCAGCAGCAGATCTGATTTCAATATTGGTGTAGTAATATCTACTTCAAATAAATGGTTAATTAACATGTAGTAGTGCACCCAGCATTGGTTGGCTTTGTTGTACGTAACAAAAAAATGTAAGTTGGCTGTGATTTTAGTGAAAAATGTCTTAGTAATTACTGTGTTTAAAAGTCATGTACAAATATTTTTACTTCCATGTTCCATAAGGAAATGGAAGTATGGTCATGGCGAAAAAAATCGTGTTCGAGATAACGGCAGATTCTGATTGTACTACCATCAAAACATGGTAAATGACCAACAAAATGTCATTTTTCGAAAAGTGTCTGTGTGTAGAATTTTTTCTATGGCAAACGATAACAGCCGCAAATTCAAACAGAATCAAATAATTTTTTGCATACAGCCCTGAATTGTAGAGGACTCAAGGTCTGTTGTTTTTGGTGAAGATCGGTTAAGGGAAAGGGGTAGTTTACCGGCAACGTTTTACGTTTTAACAAGAGTAAAGTGCTTAATTTTTATAAATAAAGTATCCTGAAAAGAAGGTCATAATAATCCACTGTAGAAAGGTAGATGAAATATCTACAAATGAAAAGGGTAGTTGAAGGGGGGAGGGGGTAATTTTTTTTATAAATTAAAATGGTAGTTGATGAAGGAGGTAAATTTTTATAAGTTTTATATGTGTACTACGTTATTGACAACAAAGAAGTAGTTTCTATGGAAAAACTTCATTTCACTTTAACAAAATTCTATATTTTTCATTTTAATTTAAATCACGTATGAGTGAAAATATATCGTTCCTGGTACGCAAGCATATCTCAATGATGTAATGTTTACTTTTCAAAGTTTTATTATTGTGATTACCGCAATAAAAAGGCCAGCAGGACACACACATACACATAAAATTCGCGTTATTTCTGGCCTCACTCATGTTTATTTTCTTATGTTTGCACGCTTTTTAAATGGAAAGTGCTGAAACCCACACCAACACAACACGTGCAAGCCGAAAAGATGGACATCGATTTGCTTCCTGTGGATCGCTGGGCAGTGTTGTTGTATTAAAGCAATTAATACAATCTGTGTACTTATTTATATTATGATATGAGAGTTATAAACTAATATCTGTGAAAAATATATAAATATTTTTCTCCTTTGGAAAATTGTTTGCCCCTCCTTGAAAATATTTTGACCTCCCTGATGGCTAGTTATTTACTAGCCTGTGTGGAATATAGCGTTATGACATGGATCAGAATGGTGGATGTTAAACAGGAGACACAAACGTATTAAGAAAGAAACGTTTTGATGAGAAATTTAATTATACGGGTGAACAGAATAGTCGTTCAGGAAATCAGAAGACAAATGGAAAGAAAGAAATCAAGACTCGATTTTAAAAAAGCAAAATAACTAGTATAGTACTGACAGCCAAGACTTTGATAACACTATAGACATCCCTCGGCCCCTCGCAGCGAGAGTCCAATTTCATTACAGGAATCAGATCGCAGCTACCTTTAGCTAGCTATTCGTTCGACCTACAGACATTTTATCCAAAAGTACAGTCCTTCCTCACGAAAGTTGAGGATAGTCTTAATCCACCTGACATGGTGGTACCATTTTAGCTGATACGTAATTTCTTCAAAACTCAAGCATCCATTTAACATTTAAATGATTTTAAATATAAATTTTAGGACATGGAAGTCTTGTATGGTTCTCCATACCGATTTTGTTTAGTATGTAATGACTGTAATAACTACAGTGGAATATGTTTGGTTTATACTGGATACAAAATATAGTGTTACATAATACGGAAAAAGTGTTACACCATTACAAAACATTCTACGTGTTTCTCGGATGTTCCAGTGGAATCCGGCTGTAATGTTGTGTGCGTATGTGATCTCAACATGCATTAGCGAGACTTTTCTAGACTTCGCCAGCTGCATGCACTGTGTCAAGGCCGCAATCAATTATGTTCTAGTGTACCGGTGATGCATAGTATGGATGTTTCTGGAATTTTGGTAGGGTATAAATGCAAGTACTCAGCGACGCTCAGTTTGCAGTCACAGTTTTTTAGTGTCGCTATATTCCAGTGTGGTACGAAGTATTGTGGCGAAGTGTTAAGTGTTTTATATCTGTGGCGGACAATTGTAATACAATTGTGTTTTATACTCGTTGACATTATTATTGTGTATGTTCAGTTCGTAGTCCTTCAGGCTTTCGACTGGTTTGTACCCTCCCTGCATATACCCGTGGTGCGTGTGATACTCTCACAGGTATATGGGACCTACAGTTTAACGCCGGATCCGAACGGCAATTTTGGGGGGGGGTTATACTAGGCAGGATACCTCTCACTGGGTTGCCATTACCTTGCGAGGGGGAACGGTCGTAAAAAAAAAAGATTGCGTATGAAAAATGTTGACTTGATCTGTTGTAAGAGACTATCTTGTTGATTACAAACTGTTTAATTCTGATAATTAAAGCTGTATGATTAGTGACTTAACTGGTGTCTAGTATTTTGTTTTCCACTGTACTATACGATGATTTTGTATGTAACGGTACAAATAGGTCCATATAGGGATTTTGGGTAAATAACAGGTATACATTTTATTGTAAATTAAATTTTCATATTCCTTGAGTGTAAAGTTTTCTAACGAGTGATACGGCGTAGTAAGTAATGAAGGGTTTGCGTCAAGGTCAGTGGCGTACCTGAGAATCGACAGCAATTTGGACATAACAACCGACCGATCCTATGTAAACGTCATCTAAAAAATGCCATACGTAATTGCTGCACCTTAAAAAACAAAGACGTCATCAGCGAGAACAATAGAACTGATGACGCAACAACCCTTTCCACATCGGAAATAAGCGCCATATTGTCGTTCTCAGTCGACAAAGATCTTTCGTGCGAACTGCACGCTACAAAAATTGCTGGCCAGCAAGTCTTTAAAGTAACAACAGCGATGTAACAAAATGTGAAATTAAACCTGTGTTGAGAACTAAAAAGTATAAAATGTAACGTAGAGCCAGTGTGTGCAGTTAAAAAGGAGAAACATTTTATAGTTCGGCCGAACAACAGCTGAAACATGAGTGACGCCTGACTCGATCGTCGATCCAGCAAAGCAGGGAAGTAGACACTTTCACAATATCAACTACAAACCCTTATTAATTGAGCTCAAGTAATACAGAAAATGTACCGTTTTATTAGTATGTGTGAGGGTATGAATGAGTGTGTACCGGTACATATATAAATCACAAAGCATTGGTTCACGTTATGTGATTCATATAACTTGATAACTTGAATTATTAAAACTGCAGTAATGGTCTAGATTCATTTAAAAATGTAACAAGGGTAAGTTGAAGTCAAAAATATATTACGTAAATGTATCATGCATGAAGGCTGAGGAGCGGAAATGTGGCGCAGCCATTTTGTATTGGGATTTGGTAAAAGGAGAATGACTCCATTTTGTTTTGGTTACTACAATATAAAATTTCAAATAATTAATAAACACTAGTTTTATTCAATGCCATTAGAGTCGATTATTTCTCTACAACCATTATGTTTCTCGCTCGTTTATAGAACCCTGGAACCCGTAAGTAAAATATATTATGTTGGCAACAACACAACATGGCAGCTGATTGGCCAGAGTAAACACAGTAAAGAAAGTGTGAAATGTTAACGATAATTAAAAAAGGTAAGTCAAGTAAGAAGAAAGTTAATAAATGTTTCGCCCGAACTGGGACAAATTTAAAAAGTCAAGTGTGGGAAGTAAGTTAACAAATGGCGCCCTTACAGTTGGACATTATATAAATAAATTTTATATAAAATAGACCTGCATGAGGAAACAGAATGTTTGTTGAGAATGGGTATGTAATTAAGATACATAAATAATAAGGTTAGTTTATAACCATATGTGGTAGTGGTAAAACATAATGAAATAGAATATCTTTCTGATAGTAAGTCTGTGTAATAAGTATATATTATATATAATAATATTTTGAAAAGATATATAAAATTTCAAGATGACAGAGAATAATGACAATGTCAGCTTAACTGACACTGAAACTGAGAGCCAAATGAATATAGAATTAAGCGGAACTGAGTCGAAAATTATGGATGAAGTAATTCATTCAACACCAGTCCCGATCAAAAAATCTGAGGATCAAGATATAATGAAAATGATCCAATTGCTTTTAGAGAAAAATACAATGTTGTGTACTAGTTTCAATGAACAGAGGGTAATGTTAAATAAATTTGATGTAAAGTTAGATGAACAACAAAGTGATTCCAATGTTAAATATGATAAAATAAATGCTAGATTTGACATTAGTGATACTAAAATGAATGATAAATTTGAGATGCAGAATAATGAGATAAAGTTGATGAGAGGGGAGATAAAACAGCAAAATTTTAATTTCAATAAACAAATGAATGAAATTCATGAACGTTATCTATATATATAAAAGAGAAATACCACTGACTCACTGACTGACTCACTGATTCATCACGAAATCTCCGAAACTATAACACCTAGAAACTTGAAATTTGGCATGTAGGTTCCTTATGTGATGTAGGTATCCGCTAAGAAGGGAATTTTGGAAATTCGACCTTTAAAGGGGGAAAAGGGGGGAAAGTTTACCTGACTGACTGACATAGAATCAACGTAGAGCAAAAACTACTGAATGGATATCAATGAAACTTTGAACATAGCTTCATCATAGGTCTTAGGTGCTCACTAAGAAACGATTTTAAAAACTTTCACTCCTAAGGAGCAAACCCCCCCCCCATTGTATGTATGTATGTTCCACATCTCCTCCTAAACCACTGGACCGATTTCAACCAAACTTGGCACAAATATTTTATGCGACAGGAGAACCAACATAGGAGAGGTGCTTTTTTTGATGGGGTCCTTTGGGGGTTCTTTGGGGTCTTCTACATCTCCTCCTAAATCACTGGACCGATTTCAACCAACCTTGGCACAAATATTTTACGCAACGGGAGAACCAACATAGGATAGGTGTTTTCTTCGATGGGGTCCTTTGGGGTCTTCCACATCTGCTCCTAAACCACTAGACCGACTTCGACCAAACTTGGCACAAATATTTTACGCAACGGGAGAACCAACATAGGATAGGTGTTTTTTCGATACGATCCATTGTGGGGTCCTTTGGGGTCTTCCACATCTCAATGTATTCAGATCATAGTGTTCAGACAATATAAATGCGCTTGCTTCAGTTTGAATTTAAAAATTGATAAGCTAAAATCTATAGAGGTATTGTATTGTTAGAATAAGTTTAGGAAACACTAATTTAACAAATATCTTATTTCAACATTAACACAATGGATTTATAAAACGACAGTTAAATACCCAGCGCGTTCAAATACTGTAGACATTTTATTGAAAACTAATTTAGCTGTTCGCCCTCTCCCAGAGTTAGAAATCGAGCAGGAGCATCACGCGCAACAGAATTCTACTCCAGTTATAAGAATACAGTTTATCACATGTTCTTAAACAGGTGCACTACAGAGTATTCCTCCAGTGAGAATGCGAACGTAACAATATAAGGAAGATTATACAGTATACAAGTAATATAACGTTAGAACAAGAATAGGTGCCTATGAGCCTATGAATAAATTATGAACCCGAGCAATGCTGGGTAAATCGGCTAGATATAGATATTTATATAAGCCAAATACCACTGATCACGATATCTCTGAAACCAATGAATGGATATCAATGAAACTTTTAACATAGCTTCATCATAGGTCTTAGGTGCTCACTAGAAACGGTTTTAAAAACTTTCACTCCTAAGGGGCAAAAAACCTAATACTGAAATTTATAGCGGGAATTGCATACTTGGTAAATGAAGTGGTTGACATCTCAGTTTATGGAAACCCCGAATACATTTAGTCCTGAGTTTTTAATCATTGTTTTAAATTGAAAAAACTTCGTTGTTTGCAGGTTCTTATAGTCGAGAAAATTTCGAAGTTCAATTAATTAATAAATGTACGTCCTTTTTTTCTCGGAAACGGCTCTAACGATTTTCTCGAAATAAATAATAAATAGCTGTTGCTATGAATGTAAATAAACAAACTAAGAGTTGAGAATTTGTACAATCTATCTAATCCTATAATATTAAGCGAGCAATAATTGTACAATTACGTACAACGTGAAACTCCGTAGCGAAGCAACGGGTATTTTGCTAGAGAGATAGCAAGTAAAAGTAGGGCAGAGTAGTGATACATTCACTAAAAGTTTAATCATAAATAAACTAAAATAAAAGAAATTAAATTCGAAAATGTCAGTAGACAAGTTTAAGTAAAGACAAAAAGAAAAATTGTATATAAATGAAATTTAACTAAAACCAAAATTTGTAAAGAATTATTTTTCTAAAAGAAGAAACAAAATAACAATAATTATTAGCCTATTTACAAAACGGTATCTAGGTTACCTAATAAAAAAGTATAAACATTTATTGGTTACTAGGAGTAACTGACTAACAAGAAATATTAATTGTTAAATGCAATTCAATGTGAGATGAAAAAGTGTAATGTCCTATAAAAGTTAAATAAATTTCAAAGAATATTCGGAATTAACCACTTCTAAATTAAGAAAACAAGTCAGCACTAGACACTACATCCGAGATGTCCATTGGAATAAACTGATCCACACCAGAAAATCGATGAACAAACAATAAATTCTGCTAATATCAGCTCAATCCAGACGTCATCATTGAAAACCTTTTGGTGAGATCGTTTCTGTTTACAAGTTAACTAAATTACACCTCAACTACAAATCTAAAACACTAGAAACAGCACCATCTCTGTAAATTCATTATTTTGGTTAATAATACATGGTTAATAACATTATAGCCATACTAAGTAAATAGTGTTTGTTTTTTTTGTCAGTGAAGAAACGTAGTCTGCGCTCTAGTGGTCAAAAATCAACTGATTATTACAGATTATACAAATTTTAACATAATTTATCTAAAGTTTGATACAGACCAATATGCTAAATATAATAAAATAACAATAACATAACAATAATAATAATAATAACTTAATAATAATTTAACATTATGTTAAATATAATAAAATAACATAATTACCTACGCTACGCTAAGTCAGTCGGTCTGACCGGTTTGTGCGCTCTCGCTTTTTTAGTTAAGTACCTAAGTAAGCAGCTACGAATTTTGATACCTATCAAAATTCAGCTAGAAAATGGACGAGGAAATTGAGTTTATAATAAGCAATGGATTACAGATTCCTTACCGAATAGTAAAGATAAGTGGTGATGGCGCGTGTCTCTTCTCCTCCCTGTCCTATCTGGTGCACGGCGACGTTTCAAGGGCCGCTCAAATTCGTGCAGAAATAGTGAATCACGTGTCCAATAACTGGGAAAGGTTCAAATGCTTTACTCACCAGCGGTCTGGAGCTGCTTATGGTACCAAACGTCTGTACCTCGCCGAAATGTCTAGGCCGTACACATATGGGACTACTTGCGAGCTCAAGGCTGCTGGAGAAATATTTCCTTATGAGTTTCAGGTGTTTCAAGGTGGCTCTATTCTTGCTATTTTTGGGGAGGCATTACAGGGAGTCAAAAGAATTCGGTTCACTGGAGATTTCAATGAAGGGCATTTTGATGTTTTAATTCCCTTGGCCGAATCAACACACAATACAGTTAACTTAGAATCCCCGAATACCAATAACCCAGTGGAATGTCAACTGAATTTGTCTTGCACTGTCTCCCAGTCCCAATCCTCTCCTTACGTTGACCTCTCCAGTCCAAGTTCAGACGAATCTGCTGCTTCAACTATAGCATCAGTCAAAGGGAAAAGAGGAAAAAAACGCAGAAAAAGGTTTACAAATGCAATCAGGAAAAAACAAGTAAGGGAAGCTGCTACCAAATATGCAAAAAACAACCCAAAAGTTCATAGGGAGGCAGTCAAAAAATATACTGATAGTCAGTAACCATGTAACTGGTGCCGTGCACTGAAGTGGAAGGATGAGACTCCTGGTTTGTGTTGCAATAATGGTAAGGTCCAGCTTCCTCTCCTTGAGCCCTATCCTGAACCCTTACACAGTCTCCTCAATCACCAGCATGCAATTACTGAGCACTTTCTTCCTGCTACCCGGAAGTACAACGGATGCTTCCAAATGACGTCTTTTGGAGCCAAAGAGGTAAAAGAAGGAAACTTTATGCCAACTTTTAAAGTACAGGGCCAGGTCTATCACAGGATAAGGAGTCTTATGGCTGAGCCTGAGCAACAGCCTTCATTTCTCCAAATATACTTTGTTGGTGATGATGACAAAGAGAGGGTCATCCGTTGTGGAATATACCCTGGCGTCAAGCCAGGATTGGTTAGCCAGCTGCAAAAATTACTTCATGAACACAACAAGTATATTTTGGATTTTAAGGCTGCTGTTGTTTCTGTTCCCAAGGACCAGAAGGAGTTTCAGGTAGTTATTAAAGCAAATGTGAAGCCTTCTGGAGAACACCATGGTCGTTTAAATGTTCCAACAACTAGAGAAGTGGCAATTCTCATTGTCGGCCAGGATTTTGATAAAAGAGATATCGTTCTCCATAGCAGAGACAATAGATTGATACGAATCAGTGAGACGCACCGTGCCTATGATGCTCTTCAATACCCTTTGATGTTCTGTCGTGGAGAAGACGGCTATTCTATAGACATACCACAGCGCGACCCAAAGACAAAGGCTCCTCTCAAGAAAACTGTGTCTGCTACTGACTTTTACAGCTACAGGATAATGGAGCGTGATGGTGAACAATGCAACCTACTGCTGTTTCGCAACCTTCTCAACCAATTTCTGGTTGATATGAATGCGAAAATTGAAACTGAGAGACTCAATTGGATATGTAACAACCAGAAAAAGCTGAGAAGTGAGAATTATGTCCACCTGAAGGATGCCATGAGTAGAAAGGACGGCCAGTTATCAGAAATAGGCAAGATGGTTGTGCTGCCGTCCACTTTCACTGGAGGACCCCGATGCATGCATGAGCGAACTCAAGACGCGATGACGTATGTGCGCCATTTTGGACGACCGGATCTGTTTATTACGTTCACTTGCAATCCAAAATGGCCGGAAATCACAGAGATATTGACACAAGGCCAAAAATCTCACGATAGACATGACATAGTAGCGAGGGTTTTCAACATAAAAGTGAAGCATATGATGAAACTCCTCACTAAAGGTTACATCTTTGGCCCTACTAGGCGTCACATGTACTCCGTGGAGTGGCAGAAGCGTGGGCTCCCTCACGTTCATATCCTTCTGTGGTTGGAGGAGAAGATAAGGCCAGAGTCCATAGATAAAATTATCAAAGCTGAAGTACCTGATCCCAACCTAGATCCAGCCCTCCATGAGATTGTCAAGACAAATATGATTCACGGACCATGTGGACCGCTTAACAGGAACTCACCATGCATGGTGGATGGCGCCTGTACAAAGAATTACCCATGGCCATTCTTAAAAGAGACTCAGACAGGAGAGGATGCCTATCCTAAGTATCGCAGACGGTCGCCGGCAGACGGCGGATTTACAGTAAAAATCAATGAGGTTATTCTTGACAGTCGCTGGGTAGTTCCATACAACCCCGTCCTGTCTCGCACATTCTCAGCCCACATAAATGTTTAATATTGCAACTCTGTCAAATCAATCAAATATATCTGCAAGTATGTGAATAAAGGGTCTGATCAAGCAGCGTTCACCGTTAAAGATCTGGACGAGGTGACAAGGTACGAAACAGGACGATACATCAGCAGCTCTGAGGCAGTCTGGCACATCCTCTGCTTCCCTATTCATGAAAGGTTTCCTCCTGTTATGCACCTTTCCGTACATCTAGAAAACGGTCAAAGAGTTTATTTTACGGAGGACAATGTCATTGACACGATAAATAATCCTCCAAAAACGACACTTTTGGGATTTTTTGACCTGTGTAAAGTTGATGCCTTCGCAAGGACCCTTTTATATTGCGAAGTTCCGTCCTACTACGTATGGAAAAGCAATCAATTCTGCAGGAGGAAGCAAGGTAAAACTGTGACAGGCTATCCAGGGGTAAAAAAAGATCAGATGTTCGGTAGAGTATACACTGTCCATCCTGGCAATGCTGAGTGCTACTATTTACGCCTCCTCTTACATGAGATCCGCGGTCCTGTATCATTTACTCTTGAAGAAGCTTCTATCTCTGACTCTCCTAATAAAATTCGTGAGCTATTTGCCATAATGTTAGTATTCTGCCAAGTGGCAGACCCCCTAAAATTGTGGGAGAAATACCGAGACAGTCTTGCGGAAGATGTTAGAAGGTAAATAGAAAGAGAGCGTGGAGACGTCCAATTAGGCCAGGACATTGTTTACAACCAATGCCTTAAGCTTCTTGAGGATACTGTCATATCCATGTCGGGTAAAACACTCAAAGAGTTCGGTCTTCCAACACCATCACGACAGCAAGAAACTTCAATCATCAAGAAGTTATCAGCAACCATCAATACCTGAACGAACTGTCCTATGATTGTGTTCGGTTGACTGAAACAGTGGCTGTAAATGTTCCAAAATTAAATCAAGAACAAAAAGATGCCTATAACGAAATCGTTCACAGTATTAATTGTGATTCTGGGAAATTGTTCTTTCTGGACGCTCCTGGCGGAACTGGGGAAATGTTCTTGATAAATCTGTTGCTCGCCACAGTTAGGCGCAAAAGGAATATCGCAGTTGAAGTTGCTTCATCAGGTATTGCAGCTACCTTGATTGAAGGAGGAAAGACTGCTCACTCTGCATTCAAGTTACCCCTTAACCTGAATCATTTTGAGTCTGCACTTTGTTATATTTCTAAGCAGAGTGATATGGCACAGGTGCTTCATGAAGCTAAATTAATAGTGTGGGATGAGTGCACTATGGCTCATAAAAGAGGCGTTGAGGCTCTGAACAGAACACTCCAGGATATTAGAGACCCCAAACGCCTTATGGGTGGAGTTACAGTGCTTTTGGCTGGTGACGTCAGACAAACATTACCCGTTGTTCCACGAGGGACACGTGCGGATGAACTTAAGGCCTGTCTAAAGTCATCCACTTTATGGCCTAATGTCAAAATACTGTCCTTAAGAGTTAACATGCGTGTCCACCTTCAACATGATTTGAGAGCAGAGGAGTTTTCTAAATTATTACTTGATATTGGGGATGGAAGGATTTTAGAAGAGGAGGATGGAAAAATAAATATTCCGAATAATCTTTGCTCCGTTGTAAGAGATTTAACAAGCCTGACTGACAAGATCTATGGAAGTAATATTCAACAGAGTGGTGCAGATTGTATATCATGGCTCAAGGAAAGGGCTATTCTTACTCCAACCAACGATTCAGCCAATTCTATCAATAATCCTCTACTAGAGAAGCTACCTAATGAACTCGTGAAGTATGAATCTATTGACTCGGTAGTGTAGGTACAAGATGCGGTCCATTATCCTGTAGAGTTTTTGCACACACTCGATTCACCAGGAATCCCACCACACGTCCTCTACCTTAAGGTTGGTGCTCCAATCATGCTTTTGCGCAATCTAAATCCACCCAAACTCTGTAACAGCACTAGGTTTCAGGTAAAAAATCTGTACAGTCACGTGATTGAAGCCCAGATTTTCACAGGCGTCAGTCAGGGAGAAACTGTCTTCATCCCCCGAATTCCAATGATCCCATCGGATTACCATTTTGAGTTTAAACGTCTGCAATTCCCGGTTAAAGTTTGTTACGCTATGACGATTAATAAGGCGCAGGGACAGAGTTTAAAAGTGGCTGGTGTGGATCTCAGGAGTGACTGTTTCTCCCATGGCCAGTTGTACGTGGCGTGCTCGAGAGTCAGTTCATCTGATAGCTTGGTCATCCTCCAGCCAGAAAGGAAAACCAGGAATGTTGTTTACAGAGAGGTCTTGGAAAGATAGCAACTGAAAATCATAGCAGTAGAATTAAGGAACTGAAAATCTTCTAACTTACTTTTTAAGTTTCTTGAAATACACGGAAGGACATAGGTACTGTAGACAAAAATATTCTTCGACGCAGACGAAGTTGCGGGCAACAGCTATAGCTAATATACACAGAGAGTATACGAGTACACCGAGAGATACATTAATGTTTATAATTTTCATGAAAACTGAATGATTTTTTATAATTATGTTATCAAAAATTATGTTACATTGGGATTATGTATCAAACTATGAGAACCTTTGTACTCTAAAAACACTGTAACCACAGAAAACAATACTAAGTGTAATTATAAAAGTGCAGTGTACAAAGTGGAACATAGTATGTTATGTGAAAGAGTTAAAAAACATTGCATTTCACAAATTTGTGAAACAAATACAATTCACAATATGTTATATAAAACTATAATATTAATGATAAGTTGTAGTAATTTTGTTTTGTTTAGGCCACAAAGGCAGTATAATTGTAATTTCTATTTTATTTTTATTTATGTTCAAAGGAATCCAGGGTTATATGTATAAAATAATAATAACAGCCAGATAAAACTATGTCAGAGAGATAGCAAGTAATCACGTAAATTTATTGTATTAAACTACAAATAATGTATGGCATTGATGAGGAAGTTGTTATTTAATCATTCTGTACTCTTTTTGCGGGCGAAGCCGCGACGGGTAGTAGTGCTAGTGAGAATATGAAAGAACAAATAATAGAAGTAGTCAGTCAGAAGTTTGATAAACAAAATGCAAGAGTAGATGACATAATTAATAACTTTAAAATGAATAAAGTAGATGACAATTGTGAGATTAAAATGGGGGTAGAAGGTAGTAAAGAGACTGATCAATTAAATGAAAATAAAGACGGTCAGTTAACATATAAAGACGATAAGGTAAGTGGTGTTGAGAATTATGATGATGTAATTAAAAATAGTGGTGATGAAATTTTAGAGGAGGTAGAATGTAATAATGGAATTTTAGTACGTAGGCTTTCACGGCCAGTGTCACTATAAATACTTAAAACTTCCGGGCTGAAAGGCCGTGGTCGAATGCTTGATGTTGTGTAGCTAGACGTTTCGGCCACACCACCGTTTCCCAGTTCACTGGGCGACTTGTTCGGCATACCACCTATTTCGAACAATTTTGCTACTGAAGATGGCCACCGGTGGTGTGGCCGAAACGTCTAGCTACACAACATCAAGCATTCGTTTTAAGTATTTATAATAATGGAATGTTAGTGTGTGTTGATGAGTTAAAGAGAGAGTGTAAAGAGAGTATAGAGGTAGAGGGGTTGCAGGGGGTAATTTTTTTCCCATGGTGTTGTTGGGGGTGAAGAAGGGTCTTCACGAGTATATTTGGTAGATGAAAGATCTACAAATAATTGTCCTTTGAGTTTTAGTGGTGTTCCTGAAAGGACCAGGAGGTGTTTTTATGATTTAGAGCCCCCTGCATATATTAAGAGAGAAGTGTGACTTGGGGTTATAATGAGGGATATTTTGAGAGAGAGAGAGAGAGAGAGAGAGAGAGAGAGAGAGAGAGAGAGAGAGAGAGAGAGAGAGAGAGAGAGAGAGAGAGAGAGAGAGAGAGAGGTATGGTGATAGGAAGATAGAGTTGTTTGAGGTTGGGAGGAGTTATACAGAATTAAGAGAGAGAGTGAATAGAGAGAGAGTGGATAATTATAGCAAGTACTTACCTTATGTTGAAACGGATATAGCAACAGTAGTTAATGATAATGTAACTTACCTGACTGTAACAGAGAATACTAAAGGAGAAATTACCATACACGATGTCGACAGGAATTTCGGATTGATGGTATGCAATAATATTTGTATTATCAATAGTATTGATACAATGGAAAAAAGCAATGATAATGATTGTTATAATTATAATAATAAAATGTGTCTGTAATTATAAATGAATGGTGTAGCCGTAAGATCAGGTTATTATTTGATGATGGAGGGTAGATATTGTGTTGTTCATGAACATTTAATTATTTTAGTTTATGGTGATGACTTGGCTAGATTATGAAATGAGGTGTGGTAAACAGAAAATTAAGGATGAAGAATTGTAAATAAATTTATAGTGAAATTAATTGAGTTTGTGTTGTGAAATGTATTTTATGTAAACAATGTGTGCATGTAGTAGAAATTGATTTAATAATGATAATAATATTTTAGCAGACTAAATAAATAATGAGAGTTTGTAATAAATGAATTGTAATTGTTTTGGAGTAAGGTAATTAAAATAACTTGTGTTTTAAATAATTGATTGAATTATTAAAGGATTTGAGATTAATTAATTATTGTTGTACAGAAGAGATTCTCTAATGAATAGTAAATGATTAAACATGTAATATGTTTGAATATTGAGTTATATTGTTATTAGGAGGTAAGTGATGAATTTTCTAGTGTAATTGTCAATGATCATATTGAGGTAAAAGGTGGAAAAAGATAGAGCTTGGGTGATAATTATTTCAATAAGGCATGTAAGTTAGTCAAAGTTAATTTAAAAGGGTGTTAGAGAAAATAAGAATTTTGAAATAAAAGTAATACAGAAACAGGGTAGTAGTAGGGACACAGTAGTGGGAGTGCATATATGTAGAGAAAGTGAGTAATGTAATTAGAGAGTAAATAGTTGATGGTGATATTTTGTAGTGAGGGTGAGGTGGTAAGCAGTGATCAACGTGCGTCGTTGGGCAGGTAATTGTGAAGGGTCGAAGAGTGTTTGCCGAGATTATGGGAAGGGCAAAAGGTTATAAATGGAATTGCCAGGTTTGGGAACACACATCCTAGGTACAAAGAGGGTATTAGGTATTTTATTCTAAGAGGAGGATAAATTGAGGTAAGTGGAATTAGTGTTGAAGGGGGTTATTATTGAGAGATTGGTGTCACCCTATGTAAATCTGTTAATGGTTGTTAGAAGGAAGAAGGTGAGTACGGTTATATATTATAATGCACATATAAATCGAATCATAGTGAATAACTGAAAATCACCCAAACAAATAAATGATCAAAATGTTAAAAAGAAAATTCATAGTAGAAATGGCACAATAGATGTTAAATAAATAAAGGTTGACATAAAAAGAGTTAATAGAATGTTCAAGTTGTAATATTCATAATTTTATATACAAATTATTTAAAGGTGATAGACCCGTCTTAAGGTTATAAATATAAATTCAGATATTATATCTGGCATTTAAAATGTAAGGCCGAAGCAAGGACAGGAGACGACAAAATTCCTCCCTACTTTCAGTCTTTGTGGAAGCAACTGGGCGCTACAGTCCATGGGGGGCCATAGTGTGTGTGGAAGGAGGTTACTAGTTGGGTAGTAACGTTTTAGTGGATATTAAATATATAATGTTGATGATGCTGATCATAAAAGGTAATTATGATTTTGTATTAAAGTATTAGGATCATGAAAGATGATTACTCATTTTCAAATAGATAGACTGTTCGAAAGTAGTGAACTTGTGTTTGGTTCCATATACAAATTATATTAATGAGTTGTTTTGTTTATTCTCTTAAATGTAAGTAATTGTTGGGAATATTATGATGTTAATATAAAGATTTATATTTCGTCTTGTGCAATGAGAAAGAGTTAAATATTAGCGACTGTACTCAAAATTTTCATAAATATTTTGGAAGGAAACAAGAGAAGGATACATCTATAATAAATCTTGTTTTCATCTAGGTATTAGAGATATTAGGAGTTAAGGAAAAAACCAATGCTTATTAACGTAAACCAATACGCAGCTAAGGGGAAACAGATCAGTTAGGGATATGGTATTATATAAGGCCACTATTTGATTTTTTATTCGATGTTTCAGAGTTTGGTGATGCTGTGGCGGCGGTCCTGAACTGGCCAGCATGTCAGAGCAGGAGCGTTAAGTGCCTGACTGGCCTTGCGGTGTTGGGATCTCGAAAGATAAGTCCAGTAAGGTCATGCAGGTACTGTCACAATCACTGGACCACGGGGTAAGTTATCGATATTCTTTTTATATAAACAATACAGGGGGTTGTGATGACATTTCCTAGCTGATCCATTTAGGAAGTATGAATGTGTCAACGAGAGATTTTATGCTGCGTCATAAAACCTCTCATTGAGGGGGTTTTGTAACGGTACAAATAGGTCCATATAGGGATTTTGGGTAAGTAACAGGTATAAATTTTATTGTAAATTACATTTTCATATTCCTTAAGTGTAAAGTTTTCTAACGAGTGATACGGTGTAGTAAGCAATGAAGGGTTTGCATCAAGGTCAGTAGCGTACATGAGAATCGACAGTGATTTGGACATAACAACCGACCGATCCTATGTAAACGTCATCTAAAAAATGCCATACGTAATTGCTGCACCTTAAAAAACAAAGACGTCATCAGCGAGAACAAATAGAATTGATGACGCGACAACCCTTTTCACATCGGAAATAAGCACCATATTGTCGTTCTCAGTCGACAAAGATCTTTCGTGCAAACTGCACGTTACAAAAATTGCTGGCCAGCAGGTCTTTAAAGTAACAACAGCGATGTAACAAAATGTGAAATTAAACCTGTGTTGAGAACTAAAAAGTATAAAATGTAACGTAGAGCCAGTGTGCAGTTAAAAAGGAGAAACATTTTATAGTTCGGCCGAACAACAGCTGAAACATGAGTGACGCCTGACTCGATCGTCGATCCAGCAAAGCAGGGAAGTAGACACTTTCACAATATCAACTACAAACCCTTATTAATTGAGCTCAAGTAATACAGAAAATGTACCATTTTATTAGTATGTGTGAGGATATGAATGAGTGTGTACCGGTACATATATAAATCACAAAGCATTGGTTCACGTTATGTGATTCATATAACTTGATAACTTGAATTATTAAACTGCAGTAATGGTCTAGATTCATTTAAAATGTAACAAGAGTAAGTTGAAGTAAAAAATATATTACGTAAATGTATCATGCATAAAGGCTGAGGAGAGGAAGTGTGGCGCAGCCATTTTGTATTTGGATTTGGTAAAAGGAGAATGACTCCATTTTGTTTTGGTTACTAAAATATAAAATTTCACATAATTAATAAACACAAGTTTTATTCAATGCAATCAGACTCGATTATTTCTCTACAACCATTATGTTTCTCGCTCGTTTATAGAACCCTGGAACCCGTAAGTAAAATACATTATGCTGGCAACAACACAACATGGCGGCTGATTGGCCAGAGTAAACATAGTAAACAAAGTGTAAATGTTAATGAAAATTATAAAAGGTAAGTCAAGTAAGAAGAAAGTTAACAACTAGACTGTCGTAACAATATGCAAGGATCATAAACCACCGTCTGCAGACTGTTTCCAAGCATCTTATTTTGGAAAAAATAAAATGGCTTCAGGAAGACCAGATCTTGCTTTTATTATTACACAAATTATTGAGAAGCATTGTGAGTTCAATAAAGAAATGCATGTAGCTTGCGTTGACTCTGAGAAGACCTTTGATAGAGTAGATAGAAATTTTCTGTGGTAAATATTAGAAAAATACGAATACTGACAACTTGTAACAACTATACAAGACCTATATAATGGAATATCTGTTAAAAATAATTGCAGAATACCTCAACAAATGTCTGACAATCAAGGTGTTAGATAAGAGTGCAGTTCATTACCTACTCTTTTTAACATTTATATCGACAATCTGGCAAGGAAATGGACACATCTAGTGAAACTGGTATTAAGTTATCGCAAGACAGGTATTTGAATGTGCTGTTGTTTGCTGGCGACTTGCTTGTACTTCAAAATACAGAATCTGATTTTGCAGAAATCTGTTGTTAAACTTAATCATATTTACAAACAATACAATATGAAAATCTCCACTATAAAAACAAACGTAATGGCATTTTGAGGCAGGGAACCAGTTAGAACAAAAATAATGATTAGTGATCGAATTCCAGAACAGGTGAGCCACTTTAATTATCTGAGAAATGATACTGGCTATAACAGGAATTATGCTACTGATATTAAGATAAGTTTCAGAAGATCTATGGGAAAATCAACCGTGTTTTTAGAAACAAGGTATGTCGAGATACAAATTTAAGTTGTACAAAGTTATGGCAGTCCCTATCCTGTCCTATGGGTGTGAATTGTGGTCAAGAAACAAGACAGTAAAATACAGGCCTCGGAAATGGTATTCTTGAGAGGAGTTAAAAGATGTTCTAAACTTGACTGTACAAAGAATGATGCCATGAGATAAGACTTACAAGTTTAATTTGAATGAAAAATTAAAAATTACAAAGAATGGTGGAAAGAACACTTAGAAAGAATGTCACATTCCAGACTGGCCAAACAAGTCTACAAATATAAACCTATATGGCACAGGTGTGTGGGTAGACCCAGAAAGAGATGGCTGGAGGATGTCTGAAGGTGAAACAGGGAGAACCTTGCCTGTCCTGTGTTGTGAAGATGATGATGATTTTTATAGATATTAATTTAATTTGATAAACTACGCTGAGTTCTTGAATTATCATTACTGCCAAGCTCTGGAAACGCAAGGCAGTTTTAAACTCTTGAGCAATGCCAAGGAACACGTTATAAAGACAATTTTCTTAAGAGAAGTTCTGTACTTTTCCCTTTTAAAAATAAACGTGATAGACAACATGGTGTTAGCAGCAAATATGCCATTTCCAGTATCCAGGATGTGATGCTATTTATGAATTTGGTAAAAATACTGAACAAAGATTCCACTAACTTCACATAGTAAATAGTACTATTAGACAAACGTGTAGGTGGTTAGGAAAACTACAGATATGTCGAGAGTTATGCAGACATACATATAAATTTTATTTTGTCATGGTTGCACCTACATTTTTGTATGGTTCTGAAACATCGGTTACAACTGAAAAGGGCACAAGTAGATGAGATGATACGAGGTTTGTTCTAGAAATGTTCTACCAGCAATTACACAATAAGGCATGAACTTGGAATTTTTTATACATAGTAGAACTAATGAACATAAAATGAGATGGACAGCAGATGCTGACAGGAAAACAGCTTTTATCAAAATGTAAAATATATTTGGGTGGAGGAGTCTTCGTAAGAGATTGCTTGATGGCGGAGATCAAAACACATGACGTTTCACCTAACCTTTGGAGGAAGAAGAAAAAGATTAATTTAAACTGTTTTTACTCATATAACTTTTGTGCATTTTAAATTGAAGATGAATTAATGTGAATGAATGGATGTCTGATGTGAAGGTTTAATGTGAAGAGGTGAAGATGGTAGAAGGTGAGGTCTGCTTGCTACTGACAGGCACCAAAAGATTTCACATCTCCCATCTTGTCCACATATTTGTGCACTTCTTGTACAGCCTACCTAACACTTGTTAAAGATCTGACTTAGGATGTACACGTAACTTGATCGCTATATTTTTAAACAACAGTCTATATACTACTTGTATTTTTTACCATATCACATAAAAACATCAAAATTTACCTGATAATAATTTCACAGGTTCATTTTTCAAGTCTTAAGAATGTTAAATTTAAAACATATATCTTCTCCAAACAATGTTACAAACAACCTTCTCCACAAAATATCTTCAGTAACAAAAATGATATTAAAAATCTTCTTCAGTATTATGTGGTCCCAAGTGAGCATGCAAGCTTTTACTGAAATAACATAAAACTGTTTATATAAATTAAAGAACATTTTTATGAGATTCTTAAAGCTAAGTAAAAAATATACTAACAACATCTTGATAGAAAAACTGTGCCGATGACGTCAGCTTAACTGAAGAATCACCAACCCCAGGCAATGTGTTTGCAAACCCTGAGTAAATAGGCAAGGCCGCGACTTGTGGTGATGTCTCCTGTGTCTCAGGAACACCTACTGACTTTTCCACTGTAGGCAATGGTGGATCTGCCACAGTGGTTGCAGGGTGTGACTCCACCGGAGGAACTGGATACAACACTGGTTGTACCTCTGTGATAACTGGCAACGGTACCACTGGTACTGGTGCAGGCATTGGTTGTGGCGGTGGTAGCAATGCCGAGTCCTGAGTTGCAGTAGTTGTCGGTGGTTTTAGTACATTTGGCGGTTCAACTTCAGGTTGCGGAACTGGACGTGGTGGTCCTATTGGTGTTGAAACTAACTGTAACAATGATTTTTTAAAATCATTTCCACATTTGTTACAACCAAAGCACACGTGTGCAAAATATCAGTCTTAACTACCACCTCAGGACTTCATCATTAAATGATGCAATTAAAAGGAAAAAGAAAGAAGCTAGAAAAATAATTACTTGGAAAGCTAACTGGTTTTAATCCCATTAAACTACTCATTAAATCAACTGTTTAACACATCACATTCCCAGTTGAATACATTATTTTCCAACTATACGGTAGAAATAAACACCAGAGTAGAGAATACTGAGTCTAAAGATTTGAAATTTTACTATAATGTTATTCTATCTGTTGAACTGAACCGTCCAGTTTATGAACTGAAGAATAATGCCATAGGTTTTTGAGAATGTGCGTATTCATAAGTGTTTTAGCTTATACCATACACTGCCAAGAATTGCTATAGAATTTGAGATTGCCTCACTTTATTCTCAAGTAGAACTATACAAATCTAGTACATATTCAGTGCAGAAACAGGCTGCCAAATATTAATTTTTTTATTTCACATGGCTTACAATTTCTTAAACAATACACGTACAATTACAATATCTACTTGTACATTCATTTATAGATGAAAGTATCCACTTTGCTGCTGGTATCACTAAAACTGTATATAAGTTAAAGGAATTATTAATTTTTTTAATCCTAAAAATGCTCATGATTCCAATACTTCACATGTGCCAGAGAGCTAGAATTCAAAGAGTTAACCAACATTAATCTTTTTCTAACTCCATGTCATAATCATAAATTTCTCTTGGGGTTTAAGAAGAACATATTTTTCACTACCAGCTAATGCAATTCTCAGCTCATTGTACTTGCTAGAGTACCTAATACTGTAAAAATTATGTAACACTTGAAAAGGTTTTACATAAGAAGAAAAGGAACTGTTTTAAATCTATTTCACAACATTTTCAGAAAAAGATAATATAATTTTTGGAAAATTAAGCACCAATAACAGTTATCATTTACGTAAGATGTTCAATACCTGTCCTATGTGAGGGAAGAGAGGTGTTGACGGTTGCCAAATGCTTGAGTGAAGAGAAATCTTTTGTATGTGCCCACTTACAGATGCTGCATCACTGTGCCTACGGAAACAAAAGAATACCACAAGATGTACAAGAGAAAGATCCACAAGAACCTGAATAATGAAATGTGGACAATAAGAATGAGACAGGAATTATATCAATGAAAGGATAGCACGAATATCTGTCTGTAACAACGGTCTGTAAACTTGGAAAGAATGAAAGGGAACAGAGTAGTGAAGAGAATTGAGCACAGGAAGAGGAAGGCCAAGAAAAGTACAAAAACCTTACAAGGCTGTTAGTTCATGGTCCATCAAGATTAAAGTTTTGACCATGCTGTTTATCAGCTTTTGGCAACTTTAATCTAAATGACAGAACATGCCCTACAATCTACAACGTTTTACACCTATAGACACCCGCTGTGAAAGCCCATCTTCGTAAAGTGTTTAAATTCAGTAAAAATGTATTCACTTTGAAATGTAAAATAAATCTGTGAAATTAACTGTTTCTTGTCCATTTTCAATCATATCCCTCCCCTTCTCATCCTACCAACCTTGGTTTTTTTATCAAATAATGTTCAGCTTTGTAGCTAAAAGTTCTGGTCACATTAACTACACAGCAACACATTTACCTTGTAATCTGAACTGGAGCAGAAGTAACAGGAACAGGAGTGCTGACGGCTGAAGTCGAAGACGGTGGAGGAGATGGCGATGATGATTGTGGTGGCACTGGTGTACTCATTACAGTACTGTTTCCAACTGCAGATGGAATGTCACTGCCTGATGTCGACTTCACTAACAGTTCTGCTGTCAGAATGTTCACAGTTAATTGTACAGAACAGAAACCAAAGATTACAGTTGGTAAGATTGTAATCAGAAATATAAATGCATCTCTTACCTGAAGCATGTGCTTTGAAGAGTTCCTCCCTCAAGTTAGGCAGAAATGTGTTAATGCGTTCCCACGTCACATCCCACAGTGGCGAGCGGTCTTCACAAGAAGTAAACACTCCAGCCGAATCCATCACTAGCAACATGTTCTTTAGGGATTCAGGAACTGCTTCATACTGTGAGAAACAAATTGCTTTATCAAAACAAACATAACACATAGTTCCGGTGTTAGGATAAGACAATGTCACTTGGACAGTTGCATCTAGTAGCCAAAAAGTTTTGTGAAAGTGATCTGTCCGAGTTTATGCACGCACTGTATGCTAGTTCTGTTCACTAGGAGCCTAGCAAATGCTAGCAGAAGCTGCTGTTCCATAAATACTGACTACACACTTATTAAAAATAAGAAAGCTCAAAGAAAATATCCACCAAGAGTGAACCACTTTTGGATACTCTTTTTGCACAAACAAAAAATAAGTACCGTGAAAATTTGTATATTGGCAATGTACTCAGATTTTTGTAGAAAACACACAATGACACGATGAGAAGAGAGATGATTCAGGTCTATGCTCTCCCACCTAGATTCTGATTCATACTGATGGATCCAAATGTCATCAAAAATCATTATTTTGTCTATAAATTCATCATTTTTTTTAACACATAGATCCCTATCCTCGTAGCAAGGCTGCCTGCTCTTGTGGACTGAGCATTTTTATGTTAATCTGAATCTAATTTAAAAACCAATTTTTTAATTATTCCTAATGTACATATATTGCATGAAAACTTAAATACTCCTCTTTTACATAATAATAATGTGTCCAATAACATGTCAACTGTATTATACTGTAGGCATGCTGTAACTTTCATTACTTTTTGGTATTTATTTATTAACTATTTTGAAACTTCCACTTACCTTCAATCTTCGATCTGGCCGGATCGCATAGTGGGGACGAACCCAATTCGTTCGACGAACTTGACAGTACATAAAACGAAATAAGGTTTTTGAAAGAATTTAACTCTCAATATTTATCATTTGAAAGATAGTAGTTTTTAATTTTTACTGTTGTTGAGCATCTTACATGTACAAAATCAAAAAATTTGTTATTCTCTACTCTGTTTTTAAACTTGGAATGACAGACTTATACATAGATGATTATTAATACAAAAACATAATTACCTTACCTTCTCTATATAACACACACATACATAAATATAAACAGCCCAGCCTGCCTTTCTCACAGATATTACTTTTAATTTATTAAAAACCCCATACCATTTTAATCCCCACAGCCCTTACACTTTTATTAGAATGAATAAGCTCCGGCAACATGGTCTTCGCGCACACCCATTGTTCTTTTAAATTTCTTGTTTTCTTAATGTCTGAAAAATATCTGGTTCTGTTGTACACTTTTGATTGACCACGGTCACATAAATTTTTACTGTTGTTTCACTCTATTATCGGTAAAACATAAAATTTTATACGGAGCCTAACTTGGCTCTGTACCGGCCGGTACGCACAGAGTAAGACTGGGAATCGTCCTTTGTTGAGCGGTAGGAAGTTCGTATTCACTGCCAACAGATTTTGTCGCCGTTCATAGCTAATTTGCTGTGGCTTATTAGCTATGACTATAACACATAGTGTTTTTTCCTAGTGTTTGCCGATGATATTAGGCATGGCCACTCCGACGTCACTGAAAGTAGGCGGTCCTTAGCTGCATTTCCTGCAGGTCGGCTAAGGAGACGGTGAATAGATTTGTTCTCCAGGCATCTTGGTTTTTGGACGACGGCGTCACTCCGAGCGCGGACTTGTACTGCGCGTGAGTGCGTGGTCACATTTATACAAAGTTCTGAGAAATTTAGGGTGGTGCATACCTTGACAGATTACACAACAGAAACTGCGTCTTGTCTTTGTTCTCAAACTGTTCTACTTGCCACGTGTTCTGGTTTGTTGGAAAATAAAACTTTCACAATATTTTTTACAAAACCCCAAAATGAAATAAAATGAAATACCCCATATTTTTGACACGTTACAATACCCCCCCAATGAGAATTCTGCTGTCCAAAACAGAAGAAATCTCATTGATAAAACCCCTAAGAGGATCGGTGAGGAACTGGTGCCAACAACCCCCTTGTTCTTATACTTAATGGGTACACGACCCCCCTGGCTTGGCGACTATGGACGCATCTGAACGAGATCACTGGACTTCTCCGTAAGAGATCCCAACACCGAAAAATCGAACAGACAAGTACCACAGCACACCTCACCTTCTGACATGCTACCCCCCAAAATCCTCAATCCCGGGCTTAGATTATGCCAGATCCTCCACCGATATGTTTCCCCTTGTATGCAAGCTGGGCTGCCTTTGGCAGATACTGGGCTCACACACACTCACATTACATACTGACATTACATATTATAAAAGTGAAAAATTTCTCAAATGTTATTTGAATTACAACCCATTGGTTGTTTTCAGGTAAAATCGATTCATAAATTTTGTATAAATTTTAAATTATTCTCTTCCCTGGTTTCTGTTTTTATTTAAAATAAATTGATTTAAACATTTCTTATAGTTAAGAACATCCTTAACCTAACATGTGAATACTTAGAGTCTAACAATACAAGTCAATACAATAAATCAATAAAAATAAACATGGTTAGTAGACAAACAATAAAATAATCAAAGCTTACAAATATTCATTAGCTGGCAGGCGCAAAAATCAAGATTTTTTTTTTCAAAAAAATATTTTCCAACAAATTTTAAAATTCAAAGAAAAAATTTAAATTTATTAAAAGGTTTCCTTTACATATAGAAATTATTTACAATTTGTTTAAATTTATCAAAAAAACAAAAGTTACATGGACTTCCTTCCTACACAAGCTTAGTATGTATATGACCTCACTGTCAGCTGATCCAAACTAGGTCAAGTCCAAAACCCTTGACCTACATGTGTTATGTATAAGTTCTATCTGAAAATACATTTAACATCTGTAATATTCTAACTTGAACCACAAAACATAATAAAACAAAACATTTAAGATAACAAAATATTATTATAAATAATAAGCAAATTGACATTTCAATTCTTCAAAATAAACGTTACAACTTTACATTATCAAATTCTATCAAAGTTTTGTCACTGGTTTCAAAATAAAAAAATTTTATATCTTTATTAAAATCTCTTTCTTTGCTTAACAATCTCATTCTACATTACTTTGGGTGATTTAAATTATTTATTCTCATTGACTGTACTACTTGATCTGTATACATATATCAACTTCCTCCCTTTGATTCTAACCTCTAACAACTGTAACTCACATGACACCCATCTCTATCAAAAACATCTACCAATCACTCTCTAACCCCAACTTATCATTAAACTCAAATCGCCACCTTCTCTCAATATATAAAAAAAATACTCTCTAACCCTTTGTACTTGGGATACGTGTCCCCCCCCCCAAAAGCTCATTTCCCATTATCTGGTCCCTGGATTCTACCTGAGGCGACCCCTTCCCCACTAAATCGGTCCTATCCCATCCCAACCAATCATTATGTTGCGGACTCCTACATTACACTACCCCCTTCTACAAAATTGCCATCCCCAAAATCTCAATCTTATTACCTTACTTCAACTACAATAAAATAACATCATTAATTATAAACATCAATATATCACTCAAAACTCTACATAGATTCTCCATTACTACTGTGTCAACATCAATACTTCTCAAAACTCTATAACATACATTAACTCAAAACAACATTACATTAACTCAAAACAATATTTTCTCTCTACTACCCCTTTAACTTTAACTTCAACTTGGACAGATCTATATGTTCCACAAAATATTCATCACCCAAAAACTATCTTTTATTAGCTTTCACAAATTATTACTTTATTTCTCATTACTTTAAATAGCATCTGTAATACATTGAAACATTACATTAAACATTAATTACCTGGAACATTTACAACCAATACCAGTGACATGTTATTGCTGATCAGCTGATATTCCTAACACAATGAAAACACATCTCAAAATTGAGCAAATCACATGAAACATATATGTTTATCAATCCTCACATCTATTATGTTAACTGCCTGCCAGTCAGTTTAATTATTTACTTAGTTGAAAACATACACAAATTATATAACACATATACTTTATATCAACTCTTATATCTAACCTACTAAAATACAATATTACCTTTAAAAATTATACAATGAACACCTTATAGTGAATGTGTGAGCAGCTAGTTATTTAAACAGAGCACAGGCATTTTTATTGGATCAAAATTTTAGTTAGCAATCTTTACGTTATCAAATTTAAATTCGTGACTCGCCTGAGTCACCTCCCATCCACACACTCTATTGCAAATTATGTAAGGCTGTGGCGCCTTTTCGCTTCTACAAAGACTGTATATTTTGGAGTAGTTTGACCTCTCCGTGTCCTTGCTTTGGCAGTTACATTTTAACGTCTGAATATCAACATATTCTTGTCTATAATTAAACGCCCTTAAACGGGTCTACCACCTGGCTTTGCTGCCCCCATGCGGGCAGAGTGGTAGCCGCTGTTCCATAGTACCTGGATTCCCCTAAATTTCACCCCCCTGTCAATTTCAAAGTCCACCTTGACAACGATAACAGCTATGGTCAGTTAAGGCAGCGCGTAATGTAATGTGCCCCAACCATAGCTTTCAAAGCTAAACCAATTCCACAGTCAGGGTTCGGTGAGGCCGTGACCGCCCGAAAAGTTGGGGAATCACAAGTAAAATACCTTTTGTAACACTAAAATTAGTAATTTATACTTAAATGACATTATTAGTTTGGATGGTGTTTTAACCTCCTTTATATGTAAGCTTAACCTTCATTAACATAAAATATTAAATACAAAATTTACAACCTCCTACCATTGCAGTTCCACACTACACTGTTATGTCACTTCTTTGGGCACCAATCTACTCCCCAAAACTATCCCCACATCTTGTATTGACAACAAGTCTTTACTTCATTTCACATATTTTAAAACGTTCCCATGCTCACTGATAATAAAACTTGACAATTATATTTGGTCACTTAATTCTAAGATTTATTTACATTTTATATTTATAACTTATATTCTAGTGGTCAGTATCCCCGCCTGAAACGGGGGTGTTTTGCTATGAGGCAAGTTTGGGGACAAATTCAGATCTGCTTTGTGAAATTACTCCCCTCATTTAATCCCAACTCTTCTCCCTTACCGCTCTCATTTCTCCAGACCCGCCGTCTGAACTATTGCCAAATCTGCCTCTCAGCAAAACTCTTCATTTCGGCTTAAACAAAACTACTGTCAATGGCTCAACTTTAATTTTGCCATTGACAGTGAAAAATTGGTTAAATTGTACGCACTGCCCTGTATTTAGGTGTAGCCTCCTTTATGTACAACACTCTGAGGCAGTGCAGGCACGTGACAGGTACATCAATCTTGTTGCACCTCGAGTGTATTAATGATAATAATGCGTCACGTACCTTTTGGAGTCCCCCTCCCCGTTCAAATATGTGTAATGAGTTTTCTAGTTTCTACCAATTTTGGTGGAGCCGGACCATCCTTGTTTTCACCGCCCGAAGGAAGATCCGCCAACCATGGCCCGCCTCCAAGTTCCGAATTTCACGGCCAGGACTGGTAAGATCGTGACCGCCCGAAAATGGGGAAGGATCCCTTCTAAAAACATATAGAAAAAACAATTAAATTACATTCATACACTTAATCATTGATAAAAATCCTCATGCTGACCAAAATAATTTCAAATTTGTAGCGTTGTGCGTTCCAACTATCTCCCTCGTTTCTCTATTCTGTAACACATATGAATTCTTCATTTTTACCTCTATTATCTCGTACGGCCCCTCATAGGGTAAGAAAACTTTCTTGATCTCCTTATCTTGAGCACTCGACAAATCGTGGCGTCGCACCAATACCAGCTGTCCAACCTTGTACTGCGTCCACTTACCTTTCATATCATGCCTCTGTTTTCTCTTCTCCCCTTTGGTCAATAAACTTTCATTCGCTAGCCTAAGTTTTACCTCGCGACCAATAGTGTTGGTTTCTGGTGGATACTCAATTAATTGCTCCAAAATTCTCTGCGGACGCTTCCCTCTTACTAACTCATAAGGTGTGAACCCTGTCGACTCGTGGGTGGTGCAGTTAAGCCAATTTTCAATCTTCTGAACATAGAGTGGCCACTCGCTGTGTTTGGCGTGGCAGTATGTTCGAAAAATTCTCCCCAACTCCCTCATGACTCGCTCCGCCTGATTGGACTGCGGGTGATACACTGCGGTGTGCTTTGGGATGATACCTTCCCATCCGAGAGTCTGGCGCCATCTCCCGCTGATGAACTGCGGTCCATGGTCGGATAAGATCACCTTCGGCTTTCCCACGTTGATCATGTAGTCGCGTGTTATCTTCTCACTCAGCACCTTACTTGTTGCTCGCTTCACGCTATATAACCTTACATACTTGGAAAAAGTGTCAAGTACAACAAAAATATGCATCACTCCACCCCTACCCTTCGGCAATGGGCCATATAAATCTACAGCTACTAAATCAAATGGTTTTTCTACTTTAATGTAATTTAGTTCTCCTTCTAACCTATAATTCACAACTTTAGATTTCTGACGTAGTTCGCAAACTCTAAGTATTTGTCGGACGCGTTTTTCCATATTTTTAAATAGACAAGATTCCTTTAATACATTCACACACTTTGTAACGGTACGGAATTGTGAGCCACCCCAGTTTAATTTCATATTAATTCAAATATCATTTTAAGCACTTTCCAAATTGCCAGACTTTCACCTGTAAGGAGCCTCCAGTACAGCAATGCAACATACATACAGTCAGCCAAAACAATTGCCAGACGCATTGCGTAACCGCCAGCAACAGCCTTGTGACACAGTCTCCAGTCTGCTGTGTGTCATCAGAGAGAGTGGTAATAAGCAGCATACAGTGCAGATAAAAACTACATAGTGGCCTCGGGTGTAAGATAGGCCGCAGTTAAGAGTAGGCCTATCTTTGAAAATACTAAAACTAATACAAAAAACTGTATAACGCGCGGCCAACCTAAGCGAGCTAAGTGTTCGAAAATATATGTCGGCCGACAAAACAACACTAAATGCTATTTTAAAGTGAACTAAAGTAATAGTGGCGCATTAACTTAATTTGAAATAAGCAATAACAGTACCGCGGTTAAACAGTGAAAAACTAAATCATGGTGTGTTAAACAGTGCATTCACAGCAGAGGTGCAAAACAGCGGAGTTCTTCAGACGTTAAGTATTAACCGAGTTTTAACCAAGATTATTTTACCTTTTTCCCCAGAGTATAATTCAACATAAATAAATTATAAATCTAAAATGTAAATCAGAGATCTCGAAGTGGGGTTTAAATAGAACGACAAAATCAAAGAACGAATGTGTGTGAGTGTGTAGCTAAATCACGTATTGGTTCATTACAAATAATAAATAGTTGTGGTATACCATAGTTGTCATAAGCTAGCTAATTAGGAAATATTTTGTTACTATGTTTGATTTCACAAATTGTTGCTCATTCTACAAGTATTTAATCTAAATGTCATGAAAGAGAGACGAAGTAGTTATTTTGAATAATAAATCAGAGGCAATTTGTTTTAGCACAAACGGTGTATTTGATCTTTGCCCATATCAAATCCAAATAATCCTTTTTGCAGCTGTTTTCGTCTGAAAGACTTTGGAATAAAAACCCGAAGGTAAGAGATAAATATAATTATACTTTTGTAATTAATTCGTAGAGTTACATTTGGCCCCCGTACAGCGACGCGAGTATAGGTTACAACCTATATTCGCCAGACCTAATTAAGCTGCAGAAAGGGTTATTTGAGAGGGAGGACGCTTTGGTAAATTAAATATAAAAAGGGTTAAGTCAATAGTGGATAAGATTAATATTCTTGTGTAACATTATATAAACTTGTATAAAATGGCAGCGAATAATGACGATGCCAATGAAGTAACTAATGTTGACAATTTTGATGAATCGGCCATTATGCATAATATTGAGGTCCACTTGACTCCAGATGGGAGTCAGTACAATAAAATAAAACCAGATATTACAAATGAAATAAATAATACAGATGATTCGGGGATCCAAATAACCCCAAAATTGAATAGGGAAAATAAAATTAATAATGAAGTCAGCTTCACTGACAAAAATGTAGTAGCACAATCTACCCCAACGACAACACGAATTAAACCGTTGTCAATGGAAGATATGTGTAATTTCATGAAAACAATATCTGATAACTTGAGTAGTTTTAACGCGAAATTGGATGAACAGAAGAGTGACTCGGACGCTAAATTCAATGTACAGAATAGTAAATTTGATATTATAAATAGTCGTTTTGATGCAAGTGATGTTAAGTTCCATGAGTTAAAGGGCGATATAAATAATATTGACCAAAAATTTGATAAGCGTTTATGTGAAATGAATACAAAATTTGATGAGCGTTTATATGAAACAACAGAGTGTTAAGTTAGAAGACAATATTAATAAACGTTTAAATGAGACGAATGAATGTTTCAATACATTTAAAGAACAAATAATAGAGTCAATAGGAGAACAGATTAAGAGTAATAGTAATGATGACAATAAAAAAGTAATAAGTGAGAGAAATAATGATGATATAATTAAGAATGTAGTATCAGAGAGTGATATGCTGAAAATAGATAGTGAAACAGTAAGTGAGAGTGAGAAAATGATAAGTTGTAATGAAGTAATAATTAGTGTTGTTGAATTGGAAAAAGAATGGAAAGAAAGAGTAGATGAATGTGTAGGGCAGAGAGTAAATTTTCCCCTTATTTGTGATGAACCAGAGTGTTCAAAATTGTTAGTATTGGAGGGCAAGAGACCCTTATTAGTGAAAGATTTGAGTTGTTTATTTTTGTTGAATAATTTTGTACCCTCTGCATGGAATGAGAGAGAAAGCGTGATATGGCATTATGATGAGAGAGATTTAAATGGAGAATTATGTATTGACAAAGAGATAGAATTATATAAACTAATGAGAAATTATAATGAGTTGAAAGAGATGTTAGAGATGAAATACTTACCTGTTAAAATAGAGAATGAAGATTATTTTGATGATACATGTTTAAACGATAATAATTTACCTTATGATGAAAAAATAACTGACTTGATAATGAATATTACTGATGGAGACTTAACCGATGTACTCAATGTTGACTTAGTATATGATTATTATGGTAAAATGAATAAACAGAAATTGTATGGTTACAAAACACAAGATAACCGTATACGGAATGTAAATAAAATTGAAAATTGTTATTTGAAACCCCGATTAATTTTTGACGATGGAGGTTGAAATTCATAAGTGAACAATTTTAAATATGTTAATATAGGGTAATGACCTAGCTGATTTTTGATATTGAAGTGTGACACAAATGAATAATTATTGTTGAAGAGTTGTAAATACATGTGTAGTGAAATTAATTGTATGTATTATAAAATGTTGAATGGTTTGTATGAAATAACATTGTTGTTAAATGTTTCAGAGGTTACACGGAGATATTGGTGTGTGTGTGTGTGGTGTGTATTTTGTATTCATGTCAATACGTGGATTGTAAGTATAAAGTCCATAATACTAATCAGATAGAATAAAATGCTTACAGGTGTGAAAAAATGTTGATTCAATAATATGAATTGAGATAATAGCATTAAATAGAAATTGTAATTAAAAGAGAAATAATAATTGAAAGGTGAATTAAAATTATATTTGGTTCGAATTGCAAGAAAGAGATTTTGACAAATATGTTAATAAAAAGATTTATAGAAAGGAAAATTTTTGCAGGAAGTATATATGCCAGTACATGATGTAACCAGAATGTTTATACTATGCGAGTCTTGCAGACTAGTGTTTATATAAACAGGTGTGGTATGTTGAGACTAATGTCTGGAGTCACGCTTGGTGACAATAACAAAAAATGTTGTAGTCTGCTGAATCAGTATCTTATTGTGATAGAAAAGAATTAAAGTAAATTTTTGTTAAAATAATAATGAGGTAATTATTGTAACTAATAGTTTGAGAAATTAAACACCATTAAATTAATTGGGTATTCAAATCAATAGAAACAATGATTTTTAACAATGAACTTAACTTTATTTTCATTTAAATTCAAATTGGAATTATAAATTAAATGCTAATTGATGCCAATAATGATTAAAACATTTATTTAACACTGACAACTGATGGAAAATGTTCAGGATGAGATAGTGTCTGGAAAATAAGATGTGTATATTACTGTCCAAGTAACTTGTATCAATGCTAATCTAGATTTTATATTTTAACTGTAGATTCCCCACCTAAGTGCGGTCATGACCTCACCGGATCATGACCGTGAAAGTAGTTAATTGTGACAAATCATAAATTTTACTTGATATAACCGGCTTGTGGTTTGTTTATTTTGTCAATCCGGTGGTTTGTTATATTTAGTAGGGGGGTTATTTTTTGGGGAATCTACCAAATTTTGGAACAGGTCTATTTTCACCCAGATAGGGGTGGTAGTCCATTAGGGGTGTATAATATAAAAAGAATAGTAGGTTATATGTATACCGAATTTTATTGTAATGCCGAAGCAAGGATGGGGGTGGAATAAAAGAAAAAAATGTCCACCCCTTCCGCATCAGTCCTTGTGAAAGCAACTAGACACCACAGTCTAGGGGGGGTAATAGTGAGTGTGGATGGGCGGTGACCCAGTTACAGGTCACGAGGGAGATGTGGGTTACGGCGAAAAAGGCCAAGAAGCCTCGTGCAGACCACATTAAAATGTAACGGGTATCAGGGGTTAAGGGATTAAAAGGGGGGTATAAAAAAAAAAAAAAAATTTTATAGTAGCTAAGTATAAATGGAGTTAATGTCCTTTTGTGTAATTAAGGTGTTATTTTGGATGGGCAACATTGTATGGGGAATATTATTCAATTTAACTGGAATTTATGTGTATCATTGTAAACCAATATTGTTTTATTAATATTATTCTTTAGGGTCTATAATATAAAATGAGCCAGTACGTTGTCAATGAACCAGTACGGTTAAGAGGAAACAAATCAGATGTGGGATATGGAGTGATGGAAGGCTGTTTGTTGATTTTTTTATTGAATGTTTTAAAAGTCAGGCGATACTGGGACGGGTATCTGTTCGGTTTTTCGGTGTTGGGATCTCGAATAGAGAAGTCCAGTAAGATCGGATGGGTGCTGTCGCAGTCGCCAGACTAGGGGGGTAAGAACCCATGATTTAGTAGTGTTCAGGGGGGTTGCGGTGCCATGTCCTCACTGATCCTCTTAGGTTTAGGCAATAAGAGTTTGAACGCCTCGGCCTTCAACCTCTTATTGGGGGGGTATTGTAACGGTACGGAATTGTGAGCCACCCCAGTTTAATTTCATATTAATTCAAATATCATTTTAAGCACTTTCCAAATTGCCAGACTTTCACCTGTAAGGAGCCTCCAGTACAGCAATGCAACATACATACAGTCAGCCAAAACAATTGCCAGACGCATTGCGTAACCGCCAGCAACAGCCTTGTGACACAGTCTCCAGTCTGCTGTGTGTCATCAGAGAGAGTGGTAATAAGCAGCATACAGTGCAGATAAAAACTACATAGTGGCCTCGGGTGTAAGATAGGCCGCAGTTAAGAGTAGGCCTATCTTTGAAAATACTAAAACTAATACAAAAAACTGTATAACGCGCGGCCAACCTAAGCGAGCTAAGTGTTCGAAAATATATGTCGGCCGACAAAACAACACTAAATGCTATTTTAAAGTGAACTAAAGTAATAGTGGCGCATTAACTTAATTTGAAATAAGCAATAACAGTACCGCGGTTAAACAGTGAAAAACTAAATCATGGTGTGTTAAACAGTGCATTCACAGCAGAGGTGCAAAACAGCGGAGTTCTTCAGACGTTAAGTATTAACCGAGTTTTAACCAAGATTATTTTACCTTTTTCCCCAGAGTATAATTCAACATAAATAAATTATAAATCTAAAATGTAAATCAGAGATCTCGAAGTGGGGTTTAAATAGAAAGACAAAATCAAAGAACGAATGTGTGTGAGTGTGTAGCTAAATCACGTATTGGTTCATTACAAATAATAAATAGTTGTGGTATACCATAGTTGTCATAAGCTAGCTAATTAGGAAATATTTTGTTACTATGTTTGATTTCACAAATTGTTGCTCATTCTACAAGTATTTAATCTAAATGTCATGAAAGAGAGACGAAGTAGTTATTTTGAATAATAAATCAGAGGCAATTTGTTTTAGCACAAACGGTGTATTTGATCTTTGCCCATATCAAATCCAAATAATCCTTTTTGCAGCTGTTTTCGTCTGAAAGACTTTGGAATAAAAACCCGAAGGTAAGAGATAAATATAATTATACTTTTGTAATTAATTCGTAGAGTTACAACTTCCGTGCCCCAAAATGCCCGTATCTAAGGTGACAGTCCCATACTATTTTCTCTATCAACCCTTCAGGTATAACTAACCTCCAATCTCTCTCTCTCCCCTTTACTTTTTTAAATAAACTCCCCTGAAATACTTGAAAATATTGTTTATATCCAAATTCATCTACATCCGATTCTATACTAGTAATTATCTTATTTAATTTACTATCAGCTCTTTGCATTACATTTATATCCTTCAATTCTTCCCCAAAAAGTTTATCTTCCCGGGATAGTCTATAAATCTCTATTTCTTTAATATCTCTACCCGTTCTATTTCTGTCTGTGTCTACTCGTGATAGTGTGTCTGGCACCCTGTTCTCTACACCCTTAATGTATTCCCATGAAAAATTATACTCTTGAAGAGCTAACACCCACCTGGTTATCCGGCTGTGTGTAAGTTTACAAGTATTCAGGAATGACAGCGCTTTATGGTCCGTCCTGATGATGGTTTTATTACCCAGCAGATACGTACGGAACTTCTTCATGGCGAACACTATACTGAGGAGCTCCTTCTCGGTGGTAGTATAGTTACGCTCTGCGGCTAGCAACGTCCGGCTGGCGAAGGCAATGGTTTTGTGTTCTTTTGCCTCGTCCTCTTGGTACAGTTCCGCTCCAAGCGCTATATTGCTGGCGTCTGTCTCTAAGTAAAATTTATCATTAAAATTCGGATGGTTCATTAAAATCATATCAGCGAACTTATTTTTGATTTCGTTGAACGCTGCTCTTTCGTTATCGCCCCACCTCCATTGTTTGTTCTTTTGCAGCACTGCGCTGAGTCGGGCCGTCGTATGGACGTAGTTCCGCTGGAATTTCCTGTAAAAATTACAGAGACCAAGAAAACTTTGCAATTGTTTTATATTTTTAGGCTCCGGAAACGTCAGGATGGATTCTACTTTATCCGGATTGGCACGTATCCCTGTAGGTGTTATGATGAAACCTAAAAAATGTATCTCCGTTTGCAAAAATTTTGATTTGTCCCAATTCACTGTCAAACCTCCCTGGTATAACTTCTCCAATACATATTCTAAATGTTCTACATGCTCTTCAAATGTTCTAGAAGCTATCAGAATATCATCAACATATATAGTTAAAAAATCTAAGTTATGGGGTTGCAAAATTTCGTCAAGACACCTGATAAAACTGGCTACGCTGGTGTTCAATCCAAACGGTAATCTTTTGAATTGATAATTTTTTCCATTGAACAAGAAAGCAGTATATTTCCTGCTATTCACTGCCAACGGAACTTGCCAATACCCGGCGGTTAGGTCTAAAGAGGTCATATATTTCACACCACTGAACTTCTGAAAAATTTCTTCTATAGCTTCGGGTGACTCCCGGTCTGGAATGATAATTTGATTGATTTTGCGGGCATCTAAACACAACCTAACTCTACCATCTTTTTTAATCACTACTACTAAGGGGTTAGAATATGGTGATACAGATCGCTCAATTATATCTCCCTCTAACATTTTCTCTAATTCAATCTGAACCGCTCTTCTCTTCGCATATGGCACCGGATAACTTCTTTGCACACAGGGTGTGTGTTCCCTTACCTTTAACTCGCATTCATAGTTTCTGCCCTCCCTGGTATATCGGCAAACACTTCTCTAAAATTCTCTACTACCCGCCACAACGATTCACGTTGAGAACTCCCTATTACGCCACCCTCACTACAAAATTTACGTGCTCTCTCATTCCATAAGTGGTCTACATTCTCCTCACATTCTATTTTACTCTCACTACATACATTCATACTAACTTCCATTTCTTGTTTATTACCCCGATTATGTATCACCCTTACCCCCAAAATTCTTACCACATCTAACACCCGCTCAAAATTAATACGGACTGGTTCCCCTTCACTATTTAATTCTAACACCCGTTTATGAAAATCAATCACCGCCTTATGTTTAATCAGAAAATCATTTACCAATATAACCTCAAGATTTAATCCCCGTACGACTAGAAATGTATTGTCGTATCCTACCCCATTAATTATCATATTTAAATGTACTTGTTTGGTGACTCTTTTACTCCGAACTCATGTAATACCTACAATCGTCACCCCCGCTACTGGCAAAGATGGAATATTTTTATTTACTTCTTTTAACTCATCTAGTACGTGTTCAGAAATAACAGAGATTTCGCTACCTGTATCTATTAAAGTTTTAATCTCCTTACCTTCTATGTTGATTTTCACCTCGGTCAGTCCATTCTCCCGTCTCCCTGCTTCGAAATCTTCCTCCTCCAATAATTCCTCAGATAAATCCGTTATAACAACGTTGTTTCGATATCTGTCATCCATTTGGACCCCAGAAACTTCAGGCGACAACGGTCGGGTCCGGTGCTCCATTGTCTCTCTTAGTTTCCCGCAGACGTGCTCGCCACTGCTGTGTTGTATCCTCTTCCCCGCTGGTTTCCTTGCTGTTCATGAGCGTTGCCTCTCGGCGCTCCTCCTTGGTCCTCTCCCCTTCGTTGGTATGCCTGGTGGTTCTGCGTGGGTTGTTGTCCCTGTCGCTGACCCGGTCTCTCCCTCCTGCATCTAAAACATAAATTTTGTATCGCATAATTCTCCTGTGAACATGCTGGACAAGTCCATTTTGGTCCTCGATTATTTTGTTCTCGTCTGGGGTATGCCGGTCCATTTGTAGGCCCCCTCGGCGGTCCCTGATTACCTCCATTATTTCCATTCTGCTGGTTCTGACGGCGACTCAATTCTTGGTCCCGGATGTTCTGAAACACATCTAAAATGTTTTCTAGTTCGTTAATATTGGCTACCTCCCGCGTCATTAGTGTTATTTGTACTTCTCTTGGCAAATGCTTACTTATATGCCTCACGAAGGATCTAAATGGCAATGGCGGTTCTAAGTACTTCGCCTCATTAAATATTCTCATCACATACCCTGTTATATTATTATTGGGCCCCCCAAAATTCCCGGTTCCCATAATTCTGCTTCGTAATACTTCTTGGTCTTCTTCAGACCAGTATTTATTTCTGAATGCGGACTCAAAACTTTCAAAACACCCCCATTCCGTTTTGTGTACCTCGGCCCATATCTCCGAACTACCCTTGAAGCATTTTAAAATTTTTAATAATTGAACTTCCCAGCTATTAGTACTAAACTTATTGAACTCTCTCACTCTATTTTTGAACTGCATAGGATGTACTCTTTTGTTGTCACAACTGAATGTCTCTAACTCAACTTCACTGCTTACGTCACGAGTCATAATTACTCGTTCGGTAACAGTGTTTACTTGTTGGCTGATGGCCATGCTCAATTCATTTTTAACATTCATTAACTTAAGGTTACTATCAGATTCAAGGTCACTTATTGTATCGTGTATGGTCTTAAATTCAATCTTACAATTATTTTCTATTTCTCTTATTTTACTATTATTATTTTCAATCTGACTCATAGCATAACCAACCTTACATTCAGTATTGGTGTTGCATTCATTGATTTGTTTCTCAACAATTGTATTTATTACTCTATATTGTTCCGTGATCTGTTTCTCTACTTTATTAGTTATATCATTGGTTATATCAGAAACACGGCACTCTAATTGCTCATTTATAGACTCTGACAATTGTGATTTCATACTTTCACAACGTTCATCAATATGTTTCTCTAGTACACGACTCAAATTATCAAATTTTATATTTATATTCTGTTGAAACTGAATATTCTGTTCTTTAATTTCATTAAAAATAATATCATTTTAATATTCTGCTGTTCGCATTTTATTTTCTGTTCTTTGAATTCGTTACTTAAAATCTCAAATTTCTCGTCATTAGTATTAAAACGACTCTCAAATTTTTCGTCAGTTCTATCAAAACGTTTATTTAATTCTTTGAATTGCTGCAACATAATACTCATTATATCCATGTCATCGGCTTGTTTATTTTTATTAGTTGAAACTGGGGTCAACTGAACCCCAGAATCAACATCTGTTTCGCTTAATCGTGTTTGAGCCGCAATCGGAGTGGAATGAACGATTACATTACCGCCGACAGCTGTTTCTGTAACAGCGCTCGGCCCACTTGTCAGCATACCACTTTCATTCAGCGACTGCGACTCAAGGTCACTTTCACTCATAACTGAATCTATTACACTACTTTTTTCTGTGTTCTCAGACATTTTTACTTGATCTATTTTTTCTTACGTAACAACTGCCAATGATTAGTCTTTTTTCAAAACTGATATTTTAACATATACAAAATCAATTTTGCTTTCGCAACCGTACTTCATTCAATGTACTGTCAAATGTAGGCCGGTGTAACACAACCTTTTTTGTTATATTACATCCTGGCGTCACGGCAACAATTGTAACTTTCATTACTTTTTGGTATTTATTTATTAACTATTTTGAAACTTCCACTTACCTTCAATCTTCGATCTGGCCGAATCGCATAGTGGGGACGAACCCAATTCGTTCGACGAACTTGACAGTACATAAAACGAAATAAGGTTTTTGAAAGAATTTAACTCTCAATATTTATCATTTGAAAGATAGTAGTTTTTAATTTTTACTGTTGTTGAGCATCTTACATGTATAAAATCAAAAAATTTGTTATTCTCTACTCTGTTTTTAAACTTGGAATGACAGACTTATACATAGATGATTATTAATACAAAAACATAATTACCTTACCTTCTCTATATAACACACACATACATAAATATAAACAGCACAGCCTGCCTTTCTCACAGATATTACTTTTAATTTATTAAAAACCCCATACCATTTTAATTCCCACAGCCCTTACACTTTTATTAGAATGAATAAGCCCCGGCAACATGATCTTCGCGCACACCCATTGTTCTTTTAAATTTCTTGTTTTCTTAATGTCCGAAAAATATCTGGTTCTGTTGTACACTTTTGATTGACCGCGGTCACATAAATTTTTACTGTTGTTTCACTCTATTATCGGTAAAACATAAAATTTTATACGGAGCCTAACTTGGCTCTGTACCGGCCGGTACGCACAGAGTAAGACTGGGAATCGTCCTTTGTTGAGCGGTAGGAAGTTCGTATTCACTGCCAACAGATTTTGTCACCGTTCATAGCTAATTTGCTGTGGCTTATTAGCTATGACTATAACACATAGTGTTTTTTCCTAGTGTTTGCCGATGATATTAGGCACGGCCACTCCGACGTCACTGAAAGTAGGCGGTCCTTAGCTGCATTTCCTGCAGGTCGGCTAAGGAGACGGTGAATAGATTTGTTCTCCAGGCATCTTGGTTTTTGGACGACGGCGTCACTCCGAGCGCGGACTTGTACTGCGCGTGAGTGCGTGGTCACATTTATACAAAGTTCTGAGAAATTTAGGGTGGTGCATACCTTGACAGATTACACAACAGAAACTGCGTCTTGTCTTTGTTCTCAAACTGTTCTACTTGCCACGTGTTCTGGTTTGTTGGAAAATAAAACTTTCACAATATTTTTTACAAAACCCCAAAATGAAATAAAATGAAATACCCCATATTTTTGACACGTTACAATGCAACTTATGCCATTTTCAAGTCTTAAATTTTTTCACGGCAATATTTCTCCACGTTAATATCTGATATCAATATTATTCAAAAGGTCATCAATTTTATCTTTGGTATGACATTTACATGAATCCGTTATAATAAACCCATGAAATAAAATACTCTGCGCACATCACAATGCAGCATAAACAACACAAACTGGATTCACTTGAAACGAATGTGTTTGCAAACAACTGTTTTCAAACTGGCGCTGCCCTCTGCATTTGTACTGCAGAACTACAATAATAATTTCATATCAAACAAATCTATGGTCGAATTAATAGCCATCCAGTTCAATACAGACACTGCTAAATTCGTGGACACGTCATACTTGTCCATAGGGCTCAATGTGTTAATCATGAAGTCTTGATTATTGATGACTGATTTAGGTCACGTATCTTAAAATAGTTGTAAGTCAGCTGTTTTACATTGATAACAGTGATGCCAACATATTATTTTGAAAATATTTCATGGTTTACTGTCTGGCAGTCACAGAATTTTATTAATTTTTACCATTTTAGGTACTTACCAATAGATCGCTATGCTCAACATGCATGTATTTGTCCATAAAGTCGAGAATTGTCATCCAAAGTGCTGTGAATGTTGGCAGTGTTTGCAGTGGCGTCAAGTGATGCAGGAATACCTGTTGTACCAACATCAATTATCACTAACTGATCACTAACTAACGCTATAACACACATGTTCTCAAACTTATTACCCCTGTGCCCCACATGAGGACATCACACCCTCTTGACAGTAGTACAATGTCAATAAAAATAATTTGTTTGTTCAGCATATGTACAAAGGTTAGTTGAAAATTTCAGAGTGACATTTATAGCATAGCAACAGAATTAAAATTTCTCATGCGTTGTAAAACTCACCTGTTAATTTCCAAATCTATGAGTCAATTTATTCACTGTTTACCAGCTGTTTGAAATTTATGTGTCACTTGTGTTTTGAAAATGAACAAAATTATTCACCGTGCTGTGATTCTTTGTTAAATATGTTTACTGCCAATAAAAATCCAAAATAATACAGTAAATGCATTAAGAGATGCTGCTCTTCAAAAACACTGGTTTGTAGGTGGGCACTTGAGTTTAACATGATGGTATGAGTATTAAATATGATTCTCACAAAAAAAAAAAAAAAACACTAAAAAAGTGTAAAAACTCAAAGTCTGGCACATGCTCACTTGAGATGACCTCAGCAATGTCATCCACTCTTAATCACCGATTGGTCTTCCAACACCATGTATGGTTTTTTAAAAAATGATATCTGGAGTTGTTACACTTTTTAGGTGTTTACTGTGGGGATTATCTTCATTATGCTTGTACAACCCAGTGGCGGTTTCTTATTGTGGCCGGGTGCCTCCCTTGACAGAGAACATAAAAAAAAATTAAATCACATTACCACAGTTAACTTTCTGTCCTTTGTCTCTTGTTTATTTTAAAGATAAAGGATGAGCAATGTTTTTTAAGCGTTGATTTAGATTAGAATGGAAGTATTCATCTGTCTTGCGCGTATTAGGTAGCGTGAACAAAATAGACAGGGCCGTGAAGAGATCTGCGGACTGTTGCCATGACTACGTGACATGCAGTGTGACGTCATAGCGAATATTACCGTTTAATAAACTATGTGTTTGGGCCGCTACTTCACAGCGGCCTGTTGCCAGTTTTTAACAATGGTGTCAGTGTGCCGTTTGTTGAGCGTCAGTTTAATTTTATCATACGTGTTTTTGTGTTTTGAGTCACGTGTCGCCTACAAACATGAATAGACTCAGTGTCTTAATAAAAACAAATTTTACTGGACTTTCTTTAGAAGATAAAATAAATATTAAAAAATTAGGCCAGCCATCACCTAATCTAAATTTAACACAAACCAGTGAAAGAAAAGCCCAAAATAGGACATTTACTCGGCATTTCTCAACAGACATTTATAATCGAAATAATTGGATATGTGGGTGTGATGTTTCGAATTTCTTGTACTGTTTTCCATGTGTATTATTTTTCAACCCTGCAGGAATAGAAAAAGATGCAAATTGGGCCAGAAAGGGCATAAAAGATTTGCATCATCTTCCTACTAAAATTAAAAAAAACATGAATTATCTCGAAGCCATATTAATGCATGTACACAACTGGCTTTACTAGGCGAAGTAAATACTTTGAGACAGCTTAATTCAGCTTATCGGACACATGTTCTTGAACATAATGAACAGGTTAGAAGGAACCATTATATTTTGAAACATATTATTTGTTGCGTAAAATTTTGCAGTGCTTTTGAGTTGGCACTTAGAGGTCACCGTGAGAATGAAGAATCGGTATATCGTGCAATATTTACAGAATTAGTTGATTTTTCTGCAGAACTTGATGTTGTGTTGAGAGAACATCTGTAGAATGCTACAGTGTTTAAGGGGACTTCTAAAAGTATACAGAACGATTTTTTAGATAGCATGTTGGCTGTGTGCAAAGAAGAAATTTATAATCAAATAAAAATTCCGATTTCTTGGCTATTCAATGTGAGGAAACTACAGATGTTATGAATTGGTGCCAAATGGTACTAATATTTAGATACATTTTTGATGGAACTGTTCGTGAGAGCTTTTGGTGCTTTAGAAGAATCAAGGATAAATCAGCAGAAGGGATACAAAAATGTATAGAAGATGAAATTGATCCTATAATTATGGAAAACCACAAAAGTTAATCGCTCAAACATACGATGGGGCAAATGTAATGAGTGGGGCTACAGGTGGTGTTCAAAGTTTTATTAAGAAGAAATATCCTTATGCTCATTACTTACATTGTTATGCTTACCAGCTTAATCTCTTGATCCAAAATGCAGCATCACAGCATGCTAAAGCGCGAGTGTTTTTTAATAATTTATCAGCAATTCCCACCTTTTTTCAAACTCTTCAAATAGGTGCGATATGTTAGAAGAAATAGTCAAGCACAGGTTACCAAAAGTAGCAACAACCAGATGGAACTATAACATTAGGACAGACAATACTGTGTTCGAGAATTGAGAGAAGCTCATAGAAGTGTTTGAAGAGATTGAGGATAAATGCCTAAGAAGCGCTAATTCTAATGAAGCTTCTGGTCTCAGATGAGCCCTAGAAGACCCAGAATTTTTGTTTTGGCTCACATTTTTTCATAAACTTTTGCCTCATGTTGGACATTCTTTATAATCAAGTCCAGAAATAAGGATAGTATCCAACTTCAAAGAGAAATAAGGATAGTATCCAACTTCAAAGTGATATTCCAAATTTTGAGATTTGTGTTAAAAACATTAGAAACGAGACTGACACTATTCAAAGCAATATTGAAGAAAATTTTCATTCAATAAAGAGGAGAACAAAAGAAGATAATTTACCAAGAAGTGCGTTTGCCAAAGAAGTGTGTGATGTAATTATTTTACAGATGAAAGACAGATATTCTCATAGCGTGGCCATCTGCAAGCAGCTCAGTCGTTTAATTCAGAATCAATACCAAAATATTCAAAAGAATTTCCAGCGGGCATTTTGGATACAGTGTGTTCTTCATATCCATTTCTAGACCAGACTCGTTTAAAAACAGAATTAGAAGTTATTTACTCATGACCGGACTTTAGTCAAATAAAGCCACAAACTTCCTTACATTACTGCTGTAACATAATCTTACTGATATTTTCCCGGAAACTATAAAAATGCTAAAAATAATTTCAACAATGCCAATGACAACTGCAGAATCAGAGTGTTGCTTTTCAACTCTTATAAGAGTCAAGACATTTTTGCAAAATACTATGGGTAATGATCATTTAAATGCATTGGCGATGATGTCCATAAATAAAAATTTAATGCAAGATATTGACAGTTTCGATGACAAAGTGTTGGAAAAGTTCGTATCTATGAAAAATAGAAGGGCGGAATTTACTTTAAGAAATAATTGGCTTCATTCAATCCACTTTCCATTTCAGGTAAGATTTTACATTGTTAAAATTTTTTATGATTGCGCCCCTTGTAACGGTACATAAGTCCGTGTAAGAATTTGTCGGTACAGGCAAAATTAATTTATTGTGATTTAATGTATTAAAAGTGGTGAGGTTAAAATTTCCCAATATATACAATACAATGCAGTTTGCCAGAGCAACTCGACTTCAAGGTCACTGGCCTACGTGACATACGACACATATTCAGACAAAGCAAGAATCGAACCATACGAAAACATCATAATAAATACGACAAACGTAACAACTGAGACGTAAGACAATGCCGTCATCAGCCGTGAACAAAAGGTTGATGACGAGTAATCCCTTCCACCTGCCGAATTTACAACATAATATCCGCCCCAGTCTTCAACCTACATTCAGTGCAGTAACACGCTACAAAATTCGCTGGCCGATTATTGCCAGCCAAAGTGTTTCAAACAGTACAAAAATGTAATTAAAAGGTAGCAAGTACCATTAACTAACCAGAAAAGTAAAAATGTAAAGTAAATTCAGTGCAGTGAAGGAACAGACTCAACAGTAAAGTTCGCCGACCACCTGCTGGAAATGGAGAGCGTCTGAGGAGAAACTGCGACGTCCAATTCAGGAAAGTTCAAAATTTATAACCATATCAATTTTATAATCTGAGCTCAAAAAATTCTAAATCAAAATATGTACCACTAATTAATGTATGGGGAGAGAGAGAGAGAGAGTGTGTGTGCGTGCGAGAGAATGCCAGCATCTACAAGTTATACAATGAGGCATTGGTTTGTGTTGTAATATAATCTGATACGTAGTAAATAAAATCAATGATAACTGCAGTTTAATAAAAAATACTCTTGTTATAAATTAAATACAGGAGATACAAGAAATGAATAATTAAAATTGATGTGTAGTTAGTTGGGCGGAAGTACATAGCCGCCATTTTGTTTTGTGTGTATACGACTCCATTTTGGTTTTTGTAAATTCTAACGATTGAAATTCAGACACATTAAACCACAAGTTTTGTTGAACCTAAATGTTGTTAGACTTATTATTTCAAACGCCCAAACTGTTTCTGTGCTCGCTTAATAGCGTATCCTGGCCCTTAGTGAGAAAAGTAATGGTGGCTACAAAGCCACGTGTGCATACCGGATGTGTCTCTTGAGTTACAAGGTAAGTACAAATAAAAATATTATTAATAAAAAAGTAAAAATAGGGAATTGTAGTTACACCCTCCAGGTGAAAAGTCACCAGCCGCCACTGGTACAACCACATTTAAGCTCAAGTGCCCACTTACATAAAACCATTGTTGTTGAAGGTGTAGCATCTCCTACCACATTTACTATTTTCCTGTGAATTTCCATTGGCACTAGACATTTTTTAACCACTGATTCAGTCACACATGATGTTTGATTTTGTCCATTTTTTATAACATGCACGGCACATAAATTTCAAACAACTATAAACAATGAATAAATTGGAAGACACATTTGGAAATTAAGAGAAGTTTACATGTGATATGAACCTCACAACACACACGAAATTTTAGTTCTACTACTAAACTACAGATGTTGCTCCAACCCAAAATTTTTTTCATCTAACACTTGTACTTTCTTGCCTACAATTATGTATAGACATATTTGAATGTTCTGTAAGGAAATGAAAACAGCATATTTCAAACCTGAAAATCTTTAACTAAATAAATTCAGTATCTTTCTCAACACAAATTACAGTATAAACAGAATTTACATATCTGCATTTACAGTACCACAAATAATTTATATTATCATGCTATACACTTTATTTCCTTCCAAATACTTCCAGTGCCCAGATGGGGTGGTAATTAGTACTTAGGGAATCTACAATATACAGAGTTGCATTACGTTACCTTAGAGAGTACAGTGGCTGCTCGCATACGAGTCTCCTCAAGTCCAGGCTGGTCCTGTGAGGTCAGCGGCTCCAACAGTTTGTTCAGCAGAGGGAACAACACTTTGTTAAAACAAGATTCCCACTCATCACCTGACAGTGTTTGTAAGTCATGTACAAGTAATGCTCTCTGCAGGTATGTTATGGCACTCATACGAACCTGTAACGAACAAAATCACACTCATAGTGTCGGCCATTATAGAAATTTATCACTTCACTTAGTTCGAATACAAGATGAACAATATGTACAAACTATGTATTATTATGTTCGCTATCATGACTAGCCCACTGCCTGCTTCAATCTTACAATTATTTAAACTATCATTTTGTAGGTTAACCTATATATCTTATTCCTGTCTGGTATATAACTTCTTTAACAATGCTTCCTCTTCTCGTTTAATTCACTCGATATGCCAGTGCCACAACCAGGGTCTCCTATTTCATATGTTGAGAATGGATGAAGAGAACGAGTAACAATCTCATAAAAAAAATATTTGGTTCATCTGGCTCCGGATTTACAGGAAACTGGCTAGGACTACATGTGACAATCAGGACTCTGTTTCCAATAACAGAGAGACCCAAAGAACGCAGGAAGCGGAATTCTATACGAAACCTACAGCCAATCTGGAGGCTCTTAGGTGGTAGTCCCACCACTACAATACTCTACAAGATGGCGGTAACATCTTTAGGTGAACTATGGATATTTACTTTGATCTCAAAAGAATGGATGTGAGGGGTTACACTGAGATGGCAAGGGACAGGAAACTTTGGAGAAGACTGGTGTTGGAAGCCAGGGCTTACGTTGGACTGTAGTGCTGAAGAAGAAGAAGACAGATATTTACTCATAATTCCCACAAAAAATTTAACAGGAGTTATTTTACAAGACATTTTTTTCAACTTCTATGAAGCTGTCAGATGAGACCACTCCCCCCCCCCAAAATAACATGCAACGCTTGCACAGCAAACTTTCACCAACCACGTACCACTATGTGGACTTCTTACAGATAGTCACTGTTGGATAGCAAATGTGTAAGTATGTTCACATGCATGCCATTATTCTTGCTAAAGGGCATAATATAGCCGAAACTCATCATCACATGACTAATGTTTATGATAACCATTTTCTGAGCAACCGCTGTATATATGGTAATGGTGAAGAAATATTAGAGAACGACAAACAGATGTCCACGATGAAGGCAGTCAAAGGATGAAGTTTACATTGACTGAAGATGCTGTTGAAAAAGTGAGTAAAGGAGTTCATGAAAGGCACTGATTCAGGACTTCATGACATCAGATATTTCGGACTTTGGTCTCCAAATGGTTAATGTGGAGTGAAAAAAATCTACTATCATACTATTTAAACACTTTCAAGACCTCAATCGACAAATGTACAGGTACGCATGACTGCACAAGTTAGCAATGCTTGTCACTTCTTTTAGTGTATTTCCCACGTTGTTTTAAATACATATTTCTTGACCTGTGTGTACTTCAAATTATGGCCTATGTATTATACATTTTAATTATACAAGTTAATTTCATATTTTGTTAATAGAGCCTACTCGTATGCAAGTTGTTAAGCTTTCACAGCTGGCTTCAACACCGAATAAATTATTATTCTCAGCCGGGCTGGGAGGGCATGTTCCATAGTTGTCGTTATTGACAAACGTTTCAATCCCCACAATCGGAGTCCATCAACGATGGGGGTGTAATGTTTGTCAATAACGGCAACTATGGACCACGGACTACCAGCTCAGCTGAGAATAATAATTTCAACAGAGCCTACTCGTGTTTGAAAATAAATCATTTGGAGCTGTTATTCCTCTTCTTATGATAGTTCCTATCCATTCCGGATGTTGGATATCATACAGATTATTTAACTCTGTATGAGTACGTATTAGCAGAGTGCTTTTACTGAATGTTGGTTAGAGTGTTTTTACACAAATCAAATCAGACGAATACAGTGGAACCTCGATATAACACCCCTGTGATATAACGCGACCCTTGATATAAAGCTCATTTTTCACGGTCCCAGCAAACTAAATAGTTAAACTTGGGACCTTTATATGAAGCGACCCTCGATATAAAGCGCTCTTTGGCCGGTCCCCAGAAGAGTGTTATATCAAGGTTTCACTGTATAAACTTTTTTTATTGTCACTTCGAAAAAAACACTTTGGATTTATTTTTAAAAATCTTCAGTTTATAATTTTATTTGAGTTGAATTTCTCCAACGAAACAAAAAACAGCATATTTATAACCATTCTATTGTATTTCATTTACTTACACATAATGTTCAGCACATTATATAAAACAAGAAAGGGACAAGCTTCTTAAACAGCAACACTTTGTGCCCTGAATATGTTCAATTGTCCAACAGTAATCCTGGAAACACGTAAAAACTGTACGACTCCTGGGACATACAATGTAAAAACGCATACTCCATGCCCACAAGTGTTAACAATAATATTACAGCTAATGTTAATTACTTGTCTTCTAGAATCACAGCACAGTCTTGCAATGCCTTGCAGCAGCGGACACCATCCCTGTGCCCACAACGACGTCAGTTCTGTCTCCGAGTTCTCCTCGGCCCACCACCTGTAGATCTGAGCTGTCCTCGTATGTAACGTGTGCATTAAGTCTAACAGCTGTTCAACATAAAATACACAAATGTTATATAAGTACAAAACAGTTAAAAATTTAACAATATGTTGTAACTGATGATATGCTCAACAAATGGAAGCTAAATAAAGAGTTATATGTCATATAAAAACTTCTCAATGGGGAATAGAATTTAATAATAAACTCATGAAAAACAAACACTATAGCCTGAGCAAGAGTAGGCAGCTAATGTGATGGTATTAATGAATAGAGGGAGGACAGAGACGTAGAGAATTCACTAACTTGAGTGAAGCATAGTGTGTCACAGTGAAGAATGGAGGGGGGGAGAAAACAGATGGAGGCTATAGCAAACAAAACGTTGTGCTATTGGAAGTTATTCAAAATATAATGAATTTACAAAGTTAGCAGTCAAAATGTTCTTGATAAAGAAGAAAATTGAAACAATTGAAATGAGATTTGGCCACATTTATTGATATGAAGGCTTTTAAAAACAATAATTAACAGTTACATTAAGGCAGCGGTGCACAACCTGCGGCCCGCGGTGCACAACCCACGACCCGCGGGCCGCATGCGGCCCTCAACCTCACTTTATGTGGCCCGGAGGAAAGAATATTAGAAGTCTACATGTTTAAAATTGTGTATGGAAATTTACCCAGATTTGTTGGTTTGATCGGGAATTAGGTTGACCAAGGTCAGGTGGTGGTGGTAGTGGGGGACACTCGCTGTCTGCGCATGTGTGAACTAGGCTGGCAGCTGGCAGTAGGTATTTTTTTTATAGAGTATAACGGTAAAGCAACATGCTTAATTTGCAAAGAAACCGTGGGTGTAATGAAAGAGTACAATGTGAAGAGACATTACGATACAAAACATGCTGGCAAATACACAGAGTGGACGGGACAATTGCGAAAGGATAAGGTAAAAGAATTCCAACGTAAACTAACAAGTCAACAAAATCTTTTCCGGAAAGTGACTGTAGCGGGGCATTTTTGGGCATACCTGGGGTAATGACATAATTTGTATTTTTTTTTTATTTATAAATAATAAATAAATAAATAATAAATAACATAATTGGCAATAGGGACAGAAATTATAGACTTGGGGAAATTTCCTGTTTAATATACAATATAAGCAAACAAGAATAACAGTGGCAGCATTGACTGTGACAATTATTTAATGATATGGTGTGGACAATAACAGCCAACAACTGTACCAAGGACAATGACGAACCCGGAAAACGTAAACACGTTACACAACCAGACATCAGGCGATGTGTTGCGTCTGCGATTTATATAACAACTGTGTGTCATCGGTTTCGTCAGAGCCTATCCTGGGTGTGTCACGCCAGCAACTGTGTGACGCACCGAACAAAGAGACAGTCGGAAATTAACATCTCAGCGGACCAGACGCAAAATAAACTGTCGCGTCTGCCCGGCTCTCGCCGGTTTTCGGGCGAAGTTATTCTGTGTTCGCCGACGCGCCCGCAAAACCATAAAATGTGAATACTATATTTTAAAACATGAACTAAAATCAAAATTTCGTATTAAAAGTGTAATTAACAGTTTATATATATAATAACAGTTCGATAGTCATGGAGTGAAGTAAAGTGCGCACGTAAAACCATGTGACGGTTTCAGGAATAGTAATCGGCTTCAAATTCAGCTAAGTAGCCATGTATCAATGAGATTTTAATAAGGGTTTTTCAAAATTACTGGCGGAATGGGGAAATCAATTTTGATTTCATAATCATAAAGTATAAAATATTTAAAATGAGATCTCTAAAGTAGCTATGTGTGTGTGTGTGTGTGTGTGTGTGAGAATATAGTTTTACTATAGTTTATAGTAATAAGAAGGCTGGTTTGCGTTCCCATTATAATTCTTAAAAATGTATTTCAAGAATCTGTTATTGTAATGCGAGTAAGTAAATTAAAAGAGATTCAAGGTAATCAACAACTATTATTCACGTTTTGTCAATTATTAATTCAAATTTTGTCTGTATGATTTTATTAACATGAAATATGAATAATAATAAAGTAATAATAACGTTTAATTATTGATGAACATAAATGATTGTTATTATTTCAGCAACCACATTCTGTTCTCCTAGTTCGCTGAAACGAACCTTGGTAAATTATTTTCTTACAGTTGGTAAGATGGCGCCCGAGAAATATACAATGTTTGTTAGTTAATTTTATGTGATACAAAAAGGTAAGTAGCTTCACATTTGGCTGCCGGCGAACAGGGACAATTTATATAATTATTTTATATAAATATAAGCCTACGGGGAGAACAGAATGGTTGTTTGGAATGTGTATTTACGTATGTACGTAAATTAGACGTAAGAGGTTATGTTCAAGATGGGTGAGTAGAATATTTTTCAATAAGTATATGTTACGTATAATAAGATTATATGAAGATATATATATAAAGAATTTTTTTTAAGAAAAATGGCAGACAATCATGAAACTGTCAGCGTCACTGACAGTGTAGATGAAAGCCAGATAAGCATAACTGAATCTCAAATCATGCATGAAGGTGTTCACTCAACACCAGTCGCGAATAAAACGGCTGAAGATAATGATATGATTAAGATGATGAAATTGCTTTTTAATGAACAGAAAAACGATATGCAAGAGTTCAAAAGTAGTATCAATGAGAAGTTTGATATCCAAAAGAATAGTTTTGAAGAGTTATTAAAAAATCAGAATAAAGAGTTGAAACATGAGATACAAGAAATGAATAAACATTTAGAAAGCACTAACGAAACAATAAGAAACAGTTTAAATAAGTTAGAACAGAAGTTCGAGAAATTAGGTAACAATGTTTTAAATATGACAAAATGTAAAAATGACGAAATAGTAGACAAATCTGAGAGTATAGTGGGGGTGAAGAATAATGTAGAAGCAAATGATGAAAATATAATAACAAATAGTACTGATGAAGTTTTAGAATGCAATAATGAAATGTTAATGAGTGTTTATGAAATAGAGAGAGAGTGGAAGAATAATGTAGTAATTAAATGGGGACAGAGGGCAAATTTTCCCCTTATTGTTTATAATGATGATGATGATTTAATGTTGTTTTTTCAGGGCAAGAGACCCTTATTGTTAAATGAAGTAATGTTGTATAATGTTGCACCCTCTGTCCGAAATAATTGTGAGAGTGTGATGTGGTGCTATGAAGAAAGAGAGTTATATATTGAGAATGAAATAGAACTATATAAGTTAGAAAGAGATTATAATGAATTGAGAAAAATACTAGAAGGGGTGATGATGAATCATGTGAAATACGTACCTGTTGAAAGAGAGACAGAAAATAATTTTGATAATATCTTACCTGACTATAATGATTTACCTGACGTAGTAGTTGAGGAATACAAAACCGAGAAAACAATTTACCTGACGTTAACAAATAACACTGATATAGACTGGAATCCTAACTTATGGTAACAAGATTTATAGTGGTACAATGGATGAAATAGAGTTGATAGATTATTATGATAGTAATGATTATCATAATTTGTGTGTTGATAAAAATGATGAATGTTACAAATACACTAGATATATATATGACGATGGTGGGTGAGCTAAAAGATCAGTGTTGGGACATTTTTAAATATTGTAAATTTTTGGTAATGACCTTGCTGATTTGGACATCTGAAGTGAGATACACTTGAACAGTTTTGACGCATATTTTGTAAATAATATTGAATTCATTTGTGTGTATTGTGAAATGTTAGAAAAGTAATGTGTATATGTTTTAGAAAATGTTGTGTTAATAATAATAATATTATTAATATTTTAGCACTCTAGTTAAATAATAAAGTAATTATGAAGATAATAATTAATGATTGGTAGAATGTTGATAATAATTGAAATATGTTATTTTAATAATCAAAAGAATGTTTAATTTCAATAATCAATTGAAGTAAATAATTTGAGATGTTTAGATATTGTGATTGAATGTTATGTGTTTGAATTTTATAAGGTAATTAAATTGTGTAATGAGATTTTAATTTAATAATCATGAATAAATAAATAAATGTTAAATGGTTTATTTGGTGGAATTTTGTGGAACATAATGATTAAAAATATATGTTAATAATAAATTTAGAAATTTTGAAAATCTGATTGCAACACAGGATAAGTCAATAATGATGAGAAATAAAAGAGTTAATGAAAAATTTTAAATAATGTTTATAAATTTTTAGATAAATTAGTTAAAAGAGAATTGTTTGTTCAATGTATATTTGTGTATTATGTTATGTAATGTATTATACAAGTGTGTGTGGCTGGGAGGTTATCCAAGGGGATAACGTATTAAAAATTTGATATATTTTAATTAATAATGATGATTTGCTACTCAATAATTTTGTTTGAATTTAAAAAATAGATGCACTAAATACTTCTTATATTGTGTTATTATGTCTTATTGTGTTGATTGCATTAGTATGTTAGGAATAAGTATTATAAAAATATAATATTATGTTTTCAATGTGTTTATAGATTTTAAAATAAAATGAAAAATAGTTGTAATAAGTAAAATTTTCAATAGGTTGTAAAAGATAGAAGTGGGTGATAGTAATTGTTTGAATAAAATGTTTGAATCAGTTCAAGTTGAATTTTGTGGGACATAGATTTGTCCAAATCGAAGTAAGAGTTAAAGTAATAGTGGAAATGAAAATAATGCAATGTTGTTTTGAGTTAATGTATGTTATAGAATTTTGAGAAGTATAAGTGGAGACACAGTAGAAATGGAGAATTTATGTAGAGTTTTGAGTGATATGTTGTTGTTTATTTGTTGATGTTAATTTGTTGTAATTGTAGTGAGGTTATGAGATTGAGATTTTTTGGGGATGGCAATTTTGTAGTAGTGGTAGTGTAATGTGGGAGTCCGCAACATAAGGGTTGGGACGGGATTTGGTATAGTTTTAGTGGGAAGGGGCCGCCTTAGGTAAAAATCCAGGGGCCAGAGAACGGGAATTGAGCTTTTTTTGGGGGGGGGGGAAACACGTATCCTATGTACAAAGGGTTAGAGAGTATTTTTTTTATATAAGAGTAGAAGGTGGCGATTGGAGTTACAATAGTAAGTAGTTAGAGGTAGAGAAGGGTTAGTAAAATTTTGATAGAGGGGTGTCATACTAGTTAGAGATTTTGTAAGGGAACGTTAGAGTAATAAAAGGGGCAAGATTATGAGTAAATGCCAAGTGGATAAAGTAAATTATAATGAAATAAGGAATAACGGAGAATCACCCAAAGTAATGAAATGGAATAATGATGGCCATAATTGAAAAAAAAAAAATAAATAAATAAATTTTGTAATTTTGAGAATAGAATTAATAAGAGTAAATCAAGTTTAAAAGTAATTTTTTGATTTTATATGCCAATTTAATGATATAAAGTGTGTAACATTTTAATTGTAAGTTGTTTATTTTAAAATGAATTATTAATGTACTGTGTTTTCTTATGTTAAGTTATGTTAGGTATTCTGATATATACATGTTAGTAATAAGTGAGTAAAAACAAAACCAGTGCTTCTTAGCGCAAACCAGCACCGCTAGGGGGGAACAGATCAGTTGGGGATATGGTGTTGTATAAGGCCACTATTTAATATTTTGATTTGTTGTTTCAGTGTTTGGTGGTGCTGTGGCGGCGGACCTGAGCTGGCCTGCGCGTCAGAGCAGGGGCGTTGAGTATCTGTCTGACTCTACGGTGTTGGGATCTCGAGAGAGAAGTCCAGTATTGTCATGCAGATGCGGTCACAGTCACCGGACCAAGGGTGAGTTGATTATTCTTTTGTGTAAACCATACAGGGGGTTGTGGCGACATATCCTGGCTGATCCCTTTAGCAAGTATGAATGTGTCAATGAGATTTTTTATGCTTCGGCATAAAATATCTCATTGAGGGGGTATTGTAGCGGGGCATTTTTGGGCATACCTGGGGTAATGACATAATTTGTATTTTTTTTTTATTTATAAATAATAAATAAATAAATAATAAATAACATAATTGGCAATAGGGACAGAAATTATAGACTTGTGGAAATTTCCTGTTTAATATACAATATAAGCAAACAAGAATAACAGTGGCAGCATTGACTGTGACAATTATTTAATGATATGGTGTGGACAATAACAGCCAACAACTGTACCAAGGACAATGACGAACCCGGAAAACGTAAACACGTTACACAACCAGACATCAGGCGATGTGTTGCGTCAGCAATTTATATAACAACTGTGTGTCATCGGTTTCGTCAGAGCCTATCCTGGGTGTGTCACGCCAGCAACTGTGTGACGCACCGAACAAAGAGACAGTCGGAAATTAACATCTCAGCGGACCAGACGCAAAATAAACTGTCGCGTCTGCCCGGCTCTCGCCGGTTTTCGGGCGAAGTTATTCTGTGTTCGCCGACGCGCCCGCAAAACCATAAAATGTGAATACTATATTTTAAAACATGAACTAAAATCAAAATTTCGTATTAAAAGTGTAATTAACAGTTTATATATATAATAACAGTTCGATAGTCATGGAGTGAAGTAAAGTGCGCACGTAAAACCATGTGACGGTTTCAGAAATAGTAATCGGCTTCAAATTCAGCTAAGTAGCCATGTATCAATGAGATTTTAATAAGGGTTTTTCAAAATTACTGGCGGAATGGGGAAATCAATTTTGATTTCATAATCATAAAGTATAAAATATTTAAAATGAGATCTCTAAAGTAGCTTTGTGTGTGTGTGTGTGTGTGTGTGAGAATATAGTTTTACTATAGTTTATAGTAATAAGAAGGCTGGTTTGCGTTCCCATTATAATTCTTAAAAATGTATTTCAAGAATCTGTTATTGTAATGCGAGTAAGTAAATTAAAAGAGATTCAAGGTAATCAACAACTATTATTCACGTTTTGTCAATTATTAATTCAAATTTTGTCTGTATGATTTTATTAACATGAAATATGAATAATAATAAAGTAATAATAACGTTTAATTATTGATGAACATAAATGATTGTTATTATTTCAGCAACCACATTCTGTTCTCCTAGTTCGCTGAAACGAACCTTGGTAAATTATTTTCTTACAGTTGGTAAGATGGCGCCCGAGAAATATACAATGTTTGTTAGTTAATTTTATGTGATACAAAAAGGTAAGTAGCTTCACATGACTGATGACTCAGAAATTGCAGTTAAAGCAAGTTTTGTTGTATCTAAAATTTTAGTTAAAAAAGTGAAGCCGTATAAAGATGGAAAGCTAGTTAAAGAATGTCTGGAAGAAGTAGCAAATATAGCTTTCCCGGAGAAAAAAGTATTATTTCAAAAATTAGTCTTAATCGTATGACAGTATCCAGAAGAGCAGAAGAAATGGCATCAGACATTGAAAAAACATTGAAGGAAAAAATATTAGAATTTAAGTTTTTTTCATTGGCCATGGATGAAAGCACAGACGTCATTGACACAGCACACTTCCAATTTTTATCCGTGGTATTAACGAAGATTTTCACTTAACAGAAGAATTACTGGCGTTAGTTCCTATTAAAGATACAACCAAAGGTTCAGATATTTATTGTGAGGTGAAAAAACATTTTGGAAAAGTACAATTTAGACCTAAAACTATTATATGGCATTTCAACAGATGGTGCGCCAGCCATGGTGGGAAAGAAGCAAGGAGTAGTGAACTATTTAGCAACAGATTGTAAAAACATGGGCAATGATATAGTCGCATCCACTGCATTTTACACCAAAGGAACCTTTGTGCACAAACTATTCATATGGAGCATGTGATGAAAGCAGTGATCAAAGTAATAAATTTTCTTCGTTCCAAAGGACTCACTCATCGCCAATTCCGAGAATTCCTATTACAATTAGACACCTAGTATGATGATGTTCTTTATTTTACACAAGTTCGTTGGCTTAGTGCAGGAACAATGCTGACGAGTATATTACCTGCGTAAAGAGATAATTATCTTTTTGAAAAGCCGTGATGAGAATCTGGTAGCAGACTTTGAGAACAATGAATGGGTGTGTGATTTATCTTTCTTAGTTGACATAATCCAACATCGTAATGAGCTAAATACCAAACTTCAAGGAAAAAATAACATGAAACACAATCTGTTTTACTTAATAAAATCATTTGAGGTTAAACTGATTTTATGGTAGTCACAGCTGATGTCTGGGCTACTGACACATTTTTCTATTATGAACAGTTTTGCAGCAAGTTCTGAACAACCCATTAACTTCACTAAATATGCCTCACTTATAGAGAATCTTCAAAATGAGTTTAAACGTCGATTTCAAGATATGAGAAAATTTGAGAAATTGTTTGATATGTTTGCTCTACCATTCACTACTGATGTTGAGATAGTGCCCATTGATTTCCAGATGGAGCTAATTGATCTTCAATCGAACTCTGAACTGAAGACAAAATTTTCTGAGGTTTCTCTACTGGATTTTTATAAAAATTACTTACCTGAGGAAATGAAAGCATTGAACAATCATGCTCTAAAAACGGCAAAATTATTTGGAAGTACCTATTTATGTGAGCAGTCTTTTTCTTTGATGAAACAGATCAAATCAAGAGGTCATTCCCGTCTGACTGATGAACATTTGGAGGGAAACTTGCGAATTGCTGTGCCCAACATTGAACCCGATATAGACAGACTAGTGAAAAACAAACAGTATCAAGTCTCTCACTAGGCTCTAAATTAGTTTCCTCTTTAACAAATAATAGTTTTGTGCTTTCTTTCAAATTAATAATTTTATTGCAATTGTGTATCTTTTAAAAGTAAACTAAAAAAAGTAAAACTGATTTTTAAAATGACGTGTTTTTTAAAAGATTGTTTTAAAAGTGTTTCTTTACAAATTAAAATTTCGATTTTGGAATCTGATGGCTATATTATTTTTGTGACCTCAAACGTTTTTTCAGGTGAATTTTTAATTATTCAATAGAGCTAGTTTAAATGTAGTAATGTAGTTTACTTACTTACTTATGAGACATGTTAGAAAACGCTCTTCAATTAGAAGCATTATCTTTCACAGAAATGCTACAGGAAATATTAGGATAATATTAGGTAAAGGTTAAGTAAAGGTTAAAGGTTAGGTAGGTAGTTGGCGAAATGGAGGGAAGTCGCCTTGTGGCCCGCCATGATCATTTAAAAGTTTTTAGTGGCCCTCGGATGTTGAAAGGTTGTGCACCACTGCATTAAGGGAATAAGAAATTAGAACTTTGCTCGGCCAGCCTAGATGGAAGGAGAAAATATAGCCTTCCAGTGGGTTCCAATCCACTGTGGAATTGCACGGTATGAGTGGGGCAATGAAATCTCAAAAGCATCTGCAAAAATTCAGCCAAATCAAATGCCTCAAATCGAAGACAATACAGGAAGAATGGAGGGAGGGAGAGTGAGTGAGTAACTCTGTGTGTGTGTGTGTGTGTGTGTGTGTGTGTGTGTGTGTGTGTGTGTGTGTGTGTGTGTGTGTGTGTGTGTGTGAGAGAGAGAGAGAGAGAGAGAGAGAGAGAGAGAGAGAGAGAGAGAGAGAGAGAGAGAGAGAGAGAGAGAGAGAGAGAGAGAGAGCTGTGAAATGGGGAGATGGCTTTTTCACCTACAGCCAACACCAGAAGACCACAAACTTTATGAAAATGTCTCAAAAGAAATCGCCACCATAGCAGCATGGGTCAGAACACGGGACATATAATCATGGAACAAAATTTGTTCGGTTTCAACTGAGCAGTTATCCAAACTGCACACCCTGCAATGAGCAAAAAGAAGAATACCTAGCTCATATCCTCCTGGATGGCACATCCACCAATGCCAAGAGAAACAGACTGAGAGCCCTTATTGGTGACCATAGGAACTGGAGGATATCCTAAAATCAAGGCTTTATAGGGTCCAGCAGCTGTGGTGGCATACTCCAAACACCGGGCCATCGGCATCACCTGGTGCCAGATGCCTGACTCAAGAAGCAGGAAGCAACACTAAGGGAAGCCAATTCCCAACAAAAAAAGTAGGTCAAACCTATGCTAGCAAAACATCGACAGCTTCTGTCAAATCAACTGCCAGAGACTGAGAAAAGAAGCGTTGCCAGTAGCTATATCCACCTAAATTCAGGATATGACTGCCTGATTACCTCTTCAAACTCTATGCAAGCAAAACAGACAAATTTATCCTCTGCAAGAAACATGAATCAAGAATGGACAAAAAATATCTTACTTACATGCCCAAAGCTGAACAGAAGTTACTAAAGGAAAAAACTCAACTGGTTTTTATTGGAACACAAAAAGTTAATGGATTAAATTTTCCTAAGATCTGAAACAAAATATAATCAACAACACTGTAATTTCGTACGTCAAAATGCAGATGAAAACACAAAAGTGGAAGGAGGAGGAGGGGGAGTAAAGAAACTTTTGTGAACATCATCATTATAATTTATTACCTGTATAGGAACCTGATGGTATCCACTGGGTAACTCTTCAGAATCACTCTCATCAGCATCGTACGGGTTATTGGTCGGACTGCGCGCTCTGTACGTTTCCTCTTTCTTGCGTGACACCGTCTTCTTTTTGACTTTCATCGATGATTCTTTCCCGTGAGACACTAGGGATTTCTTTGAACCCTGACTTCCACTTTTAGGCCCTGCACAATACACATGTTCATTTGATTTATATACTGTCATGGATATAGAAAAAAATATATCAATATTTTATATACCACACTACCATTGGAATGAAGGTTAACAAAATTTCATACCTGAGTCAAGGCTGGCTTCAACAAAGGTCCGAATGCAGTGAACACAGTTCTCAAAGTTGTACGGCGTTATGTGCGCCACATCACGCACCAGGAATGCCATACTCTCGCAGCACTTGACAAGTGAAAACGGATCGTGTGACCCGAGTTCCCTTTCCGAACTTGGAGCAAACTGCGTCAGTGTCAGGGGTTTGGTCATCAATGGTTGAATGTCCCCTTCTCTGCCAACCTGCATCACAAGCATGTGCGTTTCCTTTATTTCTGCAAACCTTTTCTTTTATATAAAACAAAATGGAATGAAAGAAGGGAATCTTTAAAGATTAAAATTGGGAAGGATAATGTACAGGAAGTGGCTGAATGTAAGGAAGGTGATCCATTTTAATTATTTGGTTATGATAGGAATTATATTAATGTTAAGTTATGTAAGTTCCAGACAATCCGTGTGGGACAATCAACTGTATTTTTTGAAACAAGGTACTTCTAGATACAAAATTAATGTTCTAAAAAGTTATGGCAGTTCGTACTGTTCTATGGGTGAGAATTATGGACAACGACCAAAAAACAAGACAGTAAAATACAGGCCTTGGAAATCGCAGTCTTAAGAGGAGTTAAAAGGTGTTCTAAACTTGAGCATACAAAGAATGATTACATAATAGAAGAGTTACAATTTTTACCTTGAATAAAAAATTAAAAGATTACAAAGAAAGAACACTTAGAAATAATGTAAGATTCCAGACTGTCTAAACAAGTTTGGAAATACAAACCTATAGGGCACAGGTGAGTGGGTAGACCCAGGAAGAGATGGCTGGAGGATCTTTGAAGGCAGAACAGGCAACACTTTGCCTATGCCGTGTTGTGAAGATGACGAAGTGGCTTAATTCAGTTGCCTTTTGATGTACGCATGAACATCACATTAACGTGTATTGGACTATTCAGTTGTGAAACTTTGTTGTGTGAACATGTGTTGTCTATGACTGCCGTAATCACAATATCCTTCCACATTGTGAAGACTGGGCTGTCTGTTTCAAGGTCATATCCAAAAACTCCTACAACTCATCTGCAGTTATGACCTTTCTGAGGAAGTTTGGGTTACTGTTAGCGGTATCGAGCAAATCTTGTGTGCAACTTAGTATGGAATTCTTTTTACTCTTGCAACAGCAGCTGTGGCACAAATTTTGCTGTTGCATGTTTCATTCCAAGATCTTCCATCAAAATCTCCGAAACACAAGATTGTCAGATCTTGCACTGTCAACCATCGATTTTCGTTGACTGCAGCATGTACGATTCAACATTTTTGGGTGTTCTGCTTGTTAAAGGCCTTCCACAACCTGGATCCCTTTCAATAGATTCCCAGCCATCTTTAATGTGTTTGTAACAAACGTGTATCTGTGTATCACACATTCAGTCCTCTCTCAGGGCGTTCTTAATCTTGTGATAGTTCCACAGACAAATGTTCAAGTTTTACTCAAAATTTAATACAAATTAATGGTATACTAACGGTATAGTCGTTCATACATTATGAATACAATAGTCACAGACATGTGTTTACACAACACAGTCTCACATATACGTGAATAGTCCAATACGTTAATGAATGTTCAGACATGTGAGAAAAGGTTCCGTCTGATTGGCTACTGAGTTACAATACAGGTTTGTACAACCGGTTCCTGTAATATTCAAAATGATCAGATACTTTTTTGGCAAGACCTCATATCAAATTTATAAATAATAATAATAATATCATAATAACAATGAGAAATATAACAGAAACAATGAGAAAAAGAAAACTATTGTTTTTTGGACATTTATATAGAATGGACGATAATAGGTTAACAAAGCAGATCTTCAAATATCTGTGGGGGAAGAAGTCAACATCAAGTTGGATTAAAGAAGTCCAAAAGGATTTAGAAAAAAATAATATACACACAGAAGAAGCATTTAAAAGAGAAGTTTTTCAGGCAAAAGTGTTAAAAATGGAAGGAGTCCAGGGTAGGAGAGAGAAAAACGCAGGTTCAAAGTGGACTGAAGACAGGAAGAAGAGACACAGTGAAAAGATGAAAGAATATTGGAGAAAAAGGAAAGAACAAAAAATAAAGAATTGAAATTGGCATGTGGTCCTTAAATAGCCAATACAAAAAAAAAAATAATAATAATATCACAATATACGTTTCAATAAACAAATTGTTTAACATAGCAAATACCCATTATTTTACCACCACTATCATATCAGTTCATACCTTCCTCTAACCTCTACCCTCCAATTCATCTAACCATCTCCTTCTCACTGATGGTTTTTAATAGCACAATGTTGTTATTGTTTATCGTCAGATACTATGTTTCAGTTATACTATGGGACACAGCATTGTAAGCTTCGAGGTGATGCAATAGTAACTGCGGTATTGCCATGTCGCTTCACTCACACTCACGGGCGCGTTACACTACGAAGCCAAACAAACAACGTCAGCGCATTCACATACAATAGAGATAACACACACACACACACACACACACACACACACACACACACACACACACACACACACACACACACACACACACACACACACACACACACACCTCACGCTTCTACATCGGTGAGCTACTACGATCAAAGAGAATACGTCAGCGCATTATCGTACAATAAAGATAACACACACACACACACACACACACACACCACAAGTCCTCTTCTTTCCACTGTTTTTTTCTTTCTTTATATAATTTTTGTGTTGTTTTCAATTTTGTAAGTAATTATTTTCTTTATTCTTTAGTAATATGACAATTCTCTTTACATTTTAGTTGTTTTTAAAACAGTCGTTACATTATATGTTATTTAATGAAAAACTTCATTTTTAAAAATTTAGTAAAGAAAAATTATACACATTATAATAAAAAATATACACAAAAATTAAAGCATTATAATTATTTTTAAATTCTTTCAATCAGAACTGGATTCGCTATCTTCTGAACTTTCTTCTGTCACTGCAATCACCATACGTTCTATAGCCAAATCTCTAGTAGCATTCTTTCTGGTAATCGTCCTTTTGAAGCTCTTCGGAATGTTGGATGCATTTTCTCCAGTCTTCAACCGTTACTTTAGCTATCGCTTCGTCCATCAGTCTTTCAAGGTCGACCATTTTAAAAGTATTATTTCGATCGGCCACATATCCTTTCACCTGTGCCCACACCAACTCAATTGGGTTGTAATGTGCATGATAAGGTGGAAGGCGTACAACCTCATGACCCATTTCGTAGGCTATTTGATCAATTTCATATATTTTCAGCTCATTTTTTATTTCGTTTTTGTTTAGCAATTGAGCCCTCGTATCTTGCATAGAAAATTCAATTTTATGATTTCTCAACCATTCTTGAATTTCCAATTTTTTCCAGTTTGATTTAGGAGCTTTCTCAGCAAGTGCGGAATGATAACTCGCGTTATCCATTACTATGACAGAACTTTCTTCCAGTAAATAGAGGAAGTTGACGAACCACTCTTTAAAAAGTTTCGAATTCATTTCGTTGTGGTAATCTGTATTTAATGAAGATTTTTGTGCGTGGAAAATTAATTTGCATTCCTTCGCGAACCCTGTTTCAGCTGACCCCGCATGAAGTACAATTAATCTCCCACCTTTTCCGACTGGCACTTTTAAACCACCCCTTTCCTCTGGGTCCTGCCAAATCATTGATTTGCTGTGATTTTGGTTCACCCATGTCTCGTCCAAATAAAATATGGGCCTTTTTAAAATGCCATTCCGAATTTGATGCATTTTTCTCAGAAAAGTAGCGCGAGCACAAGCAATATCTACTCTTTCCATTAAAAATTTTCGCCCGTCATTACACTTTTTATATTTAAATCCAATCTGTTTCAAAATTCGCTGCACTGATTTCTTGGAGCCCCTAAAATTTATTTGTTCAGCCAACTGCTGTTGGATTTTTCCAGATGTTGGGTATTCTCCACATTCATAAAAACTAAAAACACATCTTCGCACAACATCTTTGTCGAAGTTGTCCAAATTTGTTATTGTCGGCTTCTTTTTAAAATGCTTCCGCAGCGTACCAAACTTAGGTTCATTTCCTTCACACTTATCTGCGTCTCGCTTTACGCCTTGAACTGTCGATCGACTTACTCCACAAGCTTCGGCAGTCAACTCTTGAACCCTTTTAAAAGTCAACGTTTCAACCTTTTTTGGATCGTCCGCGAGACTCTGTAAAAAGTTGTAAACATTGGCAATGATGTGTTTTCCTTGCTTCCCTAAGTCCTTTTTACCAGATCTTCCTCTGTTTGATGACATTGTAGGAGTTTGAGGAGCCTCAACAATTTGTAAATTATTATCATTCATCGTGAATAAGCCTTATATAATTATTAAATAACGGCAATAATACAACATAACAAAAATAATTAATAAAAAGTTTAAACGTGTAATCCTAGAGCTACTGAATGTAATATGTACGTGGGTAATGTTGAGAAGATGGACATGTTTATCATGTAGCAAGTGGAATGACATGTCAATGGAATGTGAAGTGTTTGCAACAGACCTCCTCTCCCCCCCGTTACCTACGCATACCATGTGTAACACGCGACAACGCTGTAGGGCGAGGGGCGGGGAAGAGCTGTTACTATTGCGTCACCTCGAAGCTTACAATGATGTGTCCCGTACTATAGTGGTTACATGTTTTTTAACTTCTGTGGTCTTAATACGATACATACATTCTACTTCTAAGGTTAGGTTAGAGTTATGTTAAAACGTATTGTACAGACCATAATCCATCCACCACCAGTGTTAGGTGACAATTCAGGGCTAGTAGTGTTAGAACTGGATGGTATATGCTGACTGCGGCTCAGTTCAGAATCAGATGTGTACCCTCTTTCATTTCCTATTCCGCTGTCGTCTTCTAAGGTTCCAATTTGTCCCACTTCTCCATCAGATTTTGCTCCTAAGATATACAGCAATAAGTGAATTGATTAAATTTACTAGGTACCATTATCTAAAGTATTATTATCAGGAAAGCTAGCAAATTTGCTAACTAATAATAATAATTCATTGATTGCAAAATAAATACACAGAAACAAATGAAGCAAGTATTTTGTCAGATTTCATTAACCATGGAGAAAGTCAAAGAACACAATGAAATACAGTTTATATGCCCCGGTCTCTTTTTCTTTGTGTTTTGTGAATTTCTCCATGACAGCTAAAGCTGTTATGATGAAATATTTCACACTACTCATCTATATTTTAGAATTTGGTTCTTTTTAGAATTTGGTTCTAACAGTTTTGGAGGATGGTTCTAACAGTTGTAACTTTACAGAATAGTGGTAACCAATCACCAGTAGCAGTGACAATGACATTACTATGATTTCAGCCACTCCTCAGCAATAACTCACAATACACAAAAATTAGTTTATATATTATGTTATAATAGAAAAAGTCATAAGACATCAGTTTTGTATGCTGTATGACAAAAAGAAGATTAATTAATAACCGACGGCATGATACATAGCATAAAACGTAAGGCAGATTCTTCTGTCATAATGACCAACACGGCATGACAGCACAGATGCATTTTCAGTCAATATGACCAACACGGCAGAGAACGTGTAAATAGTATCTGACGAGCTAATGAAAAAAATTGTAAAAAACAAAATATTCATTATTTTCCTTATCAGGCTCCACCACTAATATTGTACCAAAATTCTTATCATTCGTGTCTCTAGTAGAAAATAATGCCAATGAATGAAGCAGTGGAATATCCTTACCAGTATCATGGACAGGAGGTTTGCCAACGACTCTTGGAGGTGGTGCACCGGCCCCAACACATTCCAGTAACGTGAAGATAATGGCCCAGTCTGTCGCTGAATGTATGTTTGCAGCGTTTGTTTTCAACAATTCATACAGCCCGTAAGAAATCTGTCGAGCCACCCTGCTCAACGTTGTCGCCTTCAGAAGCAGCAACATACGTAATGACTGAAGAACCTGAAATTTTAATTAATGTTGTAAATAATTTTGAAATGAACTACAAAACAAACATTATGTATAGACAAAACTTAATGTGAAGGTAGTAAAATAGAGGAAGGCCAAATGACACGTAGACATGATGGAGACAGTGGCATAGGAAAAACGTCAATCAAACAGGCACTCTTCTTTCCAAATCTAAACAAACATGGAGATAAAATTATAAAAAACTTGTTACGTGTCTTTTCTATATTTAGGAAAAATTTGCTGTCTTTGGAAGATATATGTCAACAGTTACCTTTTCCACAAAAATTTACAAATAATTTAAAATAAATTACTTCTTCTTTTTCTTCTTATTCCAATCCTCTTCTACCACAAGGTGTAGAGGTTGAGCAGAGAGCACCTCACACTGTCCTCTCAAGTCACTCTTCTCTGGCTCCTGGGTCTTCTCCCAGCAATTCTTGCCTGATACAGTTGTTTTGGAAGTCTATCCCCTTCCATCCTCTGAACGTGTCAAAACCAGCACAACTGTGCTTTCTTAATCTTTGAAAGGTACTGTCTTAAGACTCACTCTTATAGTAGTTTTCAGACTCAATCTCTTCTTGTCTTTCCTTCAACCTTCCTGAGATATCTCATCTCCACAACTTGGAGAGAGATTAGATGCTTCTCAGTTAGAGCCCAGGTTTCATCCCCATAAGTAAGAACTGGCACATACGTGTTTTTGAAAATGGTCATCTTAACTTTCTTCGAAATTTCTGCCTTTACCAATGAACTTGGTCTTTAGTGCATGGAAAAGTCTCGAGCCACTGCTTAGTCTCGAATTAATTTCCGCATTGATTTTACCATCCGAGCTTATTATGGAGCCTAAATATTTGAACTCTTGGCCTTGTTCCAGTTGCTTCCATTTATGATAATCCAGTGTTGTGCTGGCTCTCTGACAACAATCATTGTCTTCGTCTTTGCCAAACTTACTTTCAGTCCTCTTCTTTCCAGCTCTTCCACCCAAACATCAAGGTTCCTATGGAGTCCCTCTTCTGTACCAGAGAGTAAGGCTACGTCATCTGCAAATGCAACAGCCCCAGCTCGAATTGGGTGAGGCCTCCAATTCCCCACATGGAATCATCTAATTCTGCCCTTGCTGTTTTTTATTACTTCATCCGTTAGCATTAAGAAAAGTAGTGGACTAAGAACATCACCTTGGCGGACTCCTGTCCAAGTTGAAAACTCCTGTGATTTTAAATTGGATACAAAACTTTTATATCTGTTGTAGAAACTTCGAATTCTTACAATTAGTTCTTCACTCATGTAAGAACATGAGTGAAGAACTTCTTTCTCTTAAAGCTACCCATATTTTTTTTCTTGGAACGCTATCAAAGGCGTTTTCTAGGTCTATAAAACAGATATGAACCTCTTTATTGTACTCTATTACTTTCTGTTATCTGCCTAATAGAAAATGTAAGATCTGTAGTACTTCTATTAGGCCTGAAACCATATTGCTCCCCCTCCAACTGGTCCTCAACTCCTCTTCTTAATCTACTTTCCAATATTCTGCTGTAAATCATACTAGGTACACTTAACAGTGAGATTCCTCAATGATTTTGACATTAACACTGTTGCACATCACTATAGAAAAATTATTCCAATTAGTGCTTTCAAGCTTCACAGCTCATCATCAGATCGGAAATGTGAAACTTCAAAGCTCTAATCAGAATAATTTTTCTATACTGGCGTGCAACAGTTTTAATTCTGTTTGTGATTACATCCATTAACACAACTTTATTAATTAAAAATTTTGACATACTCTATTGTGTCCTTTCTTGTGGATTGAGGACAGTACAAGATGTTTTCCATTCTTTCGGTATTTTCTTTACTTTCCAGGCCAACCTTAAAACCTTCAGCAAAAGCACGACTATACTGTTTACGTTTTTCACAACATGTTCCTGTAAGAGTAAACAAATGAAACTTTGTTGTAAAACAGAGTCTCTCTCTCTCTCTCTCTCTCTCTGGCCCTACAACAACTTCTTTATAGTAGACCCAAAACATCTAACAAAACTGTCTTCCTAGCAGACTCAAAAGCCGCCATGCAAGCAGTTTATTCCAACAGCCAGCCAAAGCACAGAAGATAAATGACACAAAACAAGTTGTAAAATACCTACAGGCTCTCAACAGAACTGTTGTATTTCAGTGGGTTCCATTTTGTGTTGGACTAGAAGGCAACAATATGGCAGACAAACTTGCAAATAAAGCCACTACAATATGGACAAAAATACGCCATTACAAGTCAACTCATTCAAGAAAATCTTGAACCATAAAGTAATAGAATAATATACAGAAGAATCTGGCACATTGGCTGCTATCAAGGAATGGAGAGACATACATAAAGCTGGACTGGCTACAAGAGCAAACCCAGGAAGGATGCAGTAGCAAATTTTAGACTAAAGACTGGCCACAACTGTCTTGCGGCTCACTTAAGGAAGATCAACATATACTAGACCTGCAACTGCACAATACACCATTGGCCAAACTCCAACATGGACAAAGAACACCTACTACTGCCCTAAGTTTGACATAAATCAACAGACACTGAAGAACTCCTCCAAACTCCACTGGAAATAACCAAACAACGATGATGAAATAACTTCTCCGACGTTATAGGAACAATGACAACAACATGAATGTAAAAAAATTACCCTTTTATTTCCAAATGAAGAATAATTTTGTTCATAAATGGAGACTTGTATAGTACAGACTGTTTGCAACAAAGTAAATATTCGAGGGATGCAATATACTTTCAAACATCAACTTTAAAATATATGAAGCCTGCAACATGAAAAAAAGCAATTTATTAAAGTTTAAAACTAAATATCTTGAATTTGACCTCATTAAGCTAGGACCCCTCACTGCAGTCCTATTGTCAGTCTGCTTGATGGAGTAAATACTGTACATAGGAGAGTGCACAAACCAAAAGGTGACATAAAACAACCTGACAATTGACAATGTAGCTAAAGGAGATGTGTGAAGAGCAGCAAAGAGAAAAGGAGTGAAGCGGAAGGGTGTGAGAATAGCTGTTGCACAAATCAGGAAAAGTGGAAACAAATACGGAACTGGCTTGAGATAACTCGATTCCCAATACAAGGGTAAACAGGCATACAAATTAACTAAGTGTAGCTATACATTCAATCACCGACATTTATACACTTAACAAATTTAATAGTACATTCAACCTGTTCTAACATAAACAAAAAAATGGAATGGAATCCTCAAGTGGATTGTCAGAAAACAAATGGTGCCAACCATGTATCTTGTCACATTTGTGGGCCTTCAAAGGGGCACTGGTAGGATGGTACTGCAACTGTGGCTAGTGTTCTGCTCGGGCCACGGTGTGATGTTCAATGGCTGGCCTCACTGTTATTTCTCCGCCGCATTCCTCTTCATTTGGCAGCGCGATGTAGAGCTCACTGCTGTCCCAGTCCATGGGCTTCACTTCATCTTCTTTCTCCTCCATCTCACTCCTCTTCTTCCATTACTTGCTTCTCCCTCAAATTTGGTAACTGCAGTGATAGGCAGCGAGCTCATCAGAGAGCTGCCAGCTCCTGTTTGGCTTGTGGTGAGTACTCCATTTCCCGCCAGGTATTTGCGGCAAACCTATCAGAAGGCTCACAGCTTTGGTAAGGTTCGCTGCAACCACTCCACGCTGGGATGGGGTACAGATGTCTGTTACTGTGGTCATAGCATATACCAGTTTGGCCCGAATATAAGACAGCCTCACATATAAGACAACCCTAGATTTTTGAAGGTGTTTTACACGAAAAAAAAAAAAGGGCCTGCATATAAGATGACACTGAACTTTTTGAGGTGTTGTATGAGAAAGACAATTAAACGGTCTAAATATCATCATATGTTGAAGTCACATTAAGTAAATACGGCTATTTTATATTAAAGGTGAAATTATAAGTGTTAAAGTACCTTACTGTTTTTAGTTCTAGTCATCATCCTCATTTTCTTCTTCTTCTCCAAGTTCATCTTCAGAATTGGTACTGGAATCAGATTCATAACTGGAGTAGTCATTCCACAAAATGTCATCCTCACTCTCATCCATGTTATTAGAAACACATTTTTTAAACCCCTTTACAATGGATCGCTTTTGATTTTTCCCCAGGCTATGATTATTCTTCAAATTCCCCAGTAACAGTTTCTTCAACTTGCCTGTCGAAGTCAATGCATGGTTTCCATTAATTAACCAGTCACTATAGTTCTTCCGTAAGTAGTCCTTAAATGGTTTATTAACAACCACATCTAAAACTTTAAGATGAAAAGTCATTCCCCCAGGGATTATAACAAGATAAGTGTTCATTTCTGCAACCAGCTTCTTTATTTTCTTGCTTGTGTGACCATGAAGGAACTACCTCTCTGCCCTAGTAAAGTGGCTGGCCAATGTCCCCAAACCACCTTAAGCCAGTCTGCTATAAGTTCTCCAGTCATCCACCCCTTTTCCTGTGCTCTAAAACAATCCCAGCTGGTAATTTTCCTGCGGAATCATTTTGCTCTTCAAAATAACATAAGGCAGAAGGTTTCTTCTATTGGCAGTTACTCCTAGCATCACAGTAATGCGTGGCTTTTTGTCGCCTGTTAATAATAACAGATTTTGCACCATTTCTGTCCACAGTAACATTTGACAGCATATCGAAAAACACTGGTGTTTGGTCAGCATTTGCCATTTGATCAAGCAGGTAACTGTGGGCTCAGTTTTATAATATATCACTGATAAGCGATCAATTTGTCAGTATGATCTGCAGGTAGGTGTCGCGACATCGTAAACACAGATCCGAACTCCGCATCATGTGTTTACACCAGCCCAATTTTGCTAAACAAATGGGCCGTTTTATGTACTGTCGTATGATAAATTTATCGTTCCGTATTCAAAAACATACTGTGGTGTCCTAGGAAACGCATCCGATAAAATATCGGACGAGTTGTTTAGATATGTGGGCCGTAATTGATTCGTTTATGCACTTGCATGCAAGTTTTTTATCGTTTGACTTTCAGACATCAGTGCAGCCAACCTGCCTGCCTAGTGTCAGCGAGGCCAGTTATGCCAAGTAATCAGTGGTATTAACGTCGTGGTGTAATATTATTAATTTGTTTTGTAAATATGGAAGACGTTACTATAGAAAGGCTCACTGACGAAATTCAGAACAGGAGAGCACTATAGGATCCCGCTTCCGAAGCTCATAAAAACGAACCGATATGCGGCATACAACATGCACAGATTTATTTTCTGTACTGAAGATGGCAACACTGAAAGAGTTTCTTCACGCACACTTATGATATCTTTTATTTCTTGATAAAAATTGGAGTCAACTCGGATGCAAAACTTATCATACGATTTGAATCGGATGCATAAACGAGTTAGGTTGCACATATAAGACGAGTATGGTTTTTGGAAGGGCATTTTTAGGAAAAAATCATCGTCTTATATTCGGGCCAATACGGTAGTTAAACTTCTGTAATTCACAAGCCCATATCTTGAATTTTCTTCAGTTTTAGTTACATTTGTTTTCCTATCATTCTCGTGTTTTTCACATATAAAATTCTTTGTGACAAAACAGCCACCGTTTGCTTCACATAAATTGTTTTACTAGCTTTGCATTTTATATTATATATTAAACAAACCATTCATACTGTTACGATGGTCTACTGATCGTCATATGGTACAGTGAAGAAAACAAAATACAAGACACCAATTAAGTCACTAATCACCAGCTTTAATTATCACAGTTAAACAGTTTGTAATTAACAAGACAGTCCCTTACAACAAGTCAAATAAAAATTGTTCACACACAATAAAAATGTCAACTAATATAAAACACAATTGTATTATAATTGCCCCACACTATTATAAAACACATAACACTTTGCCACAATACCTCGAACCCAACTGTGTAAGTCGCCACTCAAACGCACTGTGTAATCGCTCGACAATAACTCGCAACTCAAATGAACTGAACGTTGCTGAGTACTTGTATTTATAACCCACTGAAAATCCAGAAACGTCCATACTACACATTAACAATAAAGGAAAATATTACAGTGTAATTCATTGTGGCCTTGACAAAGTGTGCGCGGCTTCTGGCACAGTTTAGCTAACACGTTGAGAATCACATACGCACACACATTACAGCCGTATTCCACTAGAACATTCGATAAACACGTAGATTCTTCTGTAATGTCGTAATAATACTAACAATCTCAGGTGAGTAGACTGACATTATTTTTTTAATAAAGGATGGTGATGAATAAGAGTTTATTATTAGCTCTGATACCGAGCACCACAGATATGCAGGTCATATGTGAGAAATACACACATACAGATAAGACTTTGCCAAGCAAGTACAGTCAACTCCCGATTTTCCAGGATCGGGTCAACCGGGTTGTGGATCAACCGGGAAAAATATGATTTTAAAAAATTGTAGTTTTAGCAAAAATATTGATACATACTACGCTTATAATGACTAATTTATTACAGTATTCTTAAACCTATTATTTTCCGTGTATTACTGTAGCAAATAAATCATAGTTGTAATTGTTATAAGCAAATGACAGTCTGTTTAATGAGTTAGGATATAATTTGACGGCCTCTCAACACTACGCGCATGCACAATTGGAAGACACAATGCACTGTATCAAATCGCACAGTTCATCTTATCGCGAACTGGCTTTAGGTGCAGACAGAGTGTAGCGGCATGTGCAAAGTTTGACCTTGATAGTCCAGTCAGTCATTCTTTGCATTGTGACTCGGTAATTCGTGCTTAACCGTATTGTTTACCTCACGTGTTGTTTTGTTGTGTTTGCATGTTTTGTTTGTGATTCGAGTTTCGAAATGGATAAAAACTGTAAAAGGATTGTTTTATCGATTCAGAAAAACTAGAGATTATAGAAAAATATGAGAAGGGCCAAACTGTTAAATCGTTAAAGGACGAATATGGAATTGCTGATCAAACGGTTCATGATCTGGTTGTAACGGGGCAAACTAAGGGGTTTTGTAATGTCATAATTTTCTTGTAACAATTTGTAGCCAACCATGCTAGGCAACACTTTCAGATCACCAAATGTGTGACTTTTGTGAACACCCAGTAGTCAGTTCGGTGTCATGCTGTGCAAGGTACAAAAGCAATTATAACATTGGAATGTGTAAGAGCACGCGAGTGCCGCCCTTTGTGACGTAAAAGTCACGCACACGGTCTCCTTCCCGCCTTACACGAGATGTCGAAAAAGGCGAGAGACATTCACCAGCCAATCAGTGAACGCAAAACGGGCAAGGCACTCTATCAGACAATGAAGTGGAAAAACAGCGAGTCCGATAGCCATTTTGGGCGCGGCAGTCGGCATCTAACTTCAGAACTGCACGGATGTGTTAACGCATGGTTCAACAAAAACCGTGCTCGTGAACAATGTAAGCCGACCGACCAAAAAAGAAAATGTTATCTAAATTGTTTTAAAATCAGTATGAGAGTGTAATGTGAACCGACATTCAACGACATCAGTTTTAAACAGTTCAGAACATATTTCGGAGTGTCTCGTCCAAGTAATGAATTGGCAGTGGTGGTGAAATAATTGGACAATGGCTACAACAAGGATGAGTACCCTTTAAAACTTTTAAACGTTTAAACATATAAGTAAATTAAACAACCGCCTACTAAAATATTTTAAAAACTAAAAGAGCTTAATAAATGCGGGGGGGGGTATGGATATGTAAAAGAAAATGAGAAGGGGTTAAAAGTACTGGCTTGCCTTTGTTAACATGTAATCTAGTTGGATAAGTAATTTTTTTTGTTTTTAATAAGTGTTTCATAGTTAACTGCTAAAAAGAAAGAGTAAGAGAAAGAAAAGTAAAGAAGAACTAGAAATTTTGAAAGAGTAATAAATGAGATGATTATTTAATGAAAACCATGTGTTAGCATAATTATTTCGCCAGTCAAACCCAGTGAATCACTTCTATAGTTCACAGGTTTGTCCATATAACCCTGGGTAATCCACAAGGTAAGTGAGAGAATGAGATATTGTGTTTTTTTTTTTTATTAAATAATATGAAAAGTTACATGGTTAAGAAAAAGGTGGAACTTTTAAAATTTGCGTGTTCTTCTGACTCATCATCTGGCATGAAGAAATGGAAAACTATGAAGAAGTCGACGTACGAAGACTTGGACCGAGCTTTACTCGAGTGGTTCAATAATAACGAGCACAAGGGAATCCTGTAAGTGGACGCATATGCGCCGAAAAAGCTAAGTTTTTTTTAAGCTTTAGGACTAGAAGGAAATTTCAATGCATCATCTGGTTGGCTGACACATTTCAAATAATGTTACGGCAGAAGAGAGTTGGAAATTCACAGAGAAAAATTGAGTGGCGATCAAACGGCAGCAGAACAGTTTTGCAAAGACTTTAATCAGTTTGTTTTGGATGAAAATTTACAACCAGCACAAATTTACAATTCTGACAAGTCAGGATTATTTTGGAAGTGCTTACCGACAAAAACTTTAGTGTCTGAAAATGAAAAAAGTGTGCCGGGACACAAAGTTAGTAAGGAACGAATAATGGTAATGTGTTGCTCTAACGCGACTGGGACATATAAACTTAAGCTCCTAGTGATAGGAAAAAAAAACATGATCATTTAAAGGAACACGAGCAGTTAACATGCTTGTAATTTACTACAATCAAAAGAAAGGTTAGATGAATAAAGACATTTTTTATGATTGGTTCCACAATAAGTTTCGTCCACAAGTTTGAGAGTTTCTAAAATCACAAGGACTTCCCCAAAAAGCAGTGTTAGTATTAGACAATGATAAATCACATCCAAGTGAAATGTTAATCAGATCCAACGATGGACAGATCGTTGTTAAATATTTGCCACCCAATGTTACAGCCTTGATCCAGCCAAGGGGTAAGGGGTAATAGCTACTGTAAAACGTAACTATCGGTCAAGTATTTTGAGAAAGTTTGTAGAGGAAGGGAACGATCTGAAGATGTTTTTTAAGGGACTAAGTGTTCTGGACGCGATCTACAAGACTGCAGCTGTGTGGGACAAAGTTAAACCCACTACGATGACAAAGTCGTGGAAAAAAAATATTTCCCGACATATCGGAAGATAAGGATTTTGCTGGGTCTGAGGATGATGTTGCAACCTCAGCTGACTTGGCCCAGTTAGCAAACACTGTCCCAGGTGGTGAAAACGTTGATCAAGATAACATAAATGAGTGGTTTGAAGTCGACGCTAACATCCCTGCGTATGAGGTTTTGACAGACGACAAAATATTGACGTGTGCGCAGGGCATAGCAGAAAGTGAGAGTGGTAGTGGCGAAGAGGGGTAGGGGAGTGAAGAATGTGTTTCCGAGCCCAAAGTTACACACGGAACAGCGCTCAATTCTATAGAGGGGCTTCTTGACTATTTAGAAGGACAAGAAGACACTTTGTTGTGCGACAAGTTGGTTTTAAGCAAAATAAGGTCGTCTATTTTAAAGAAAACAGCAAGTGCTAAGAAGCAAAAATTATTACAAGATTATTTTCAGCGTGTATAAACACTGACTCTGTACATATTCTTCTGCTTGTAAATGTACTATTTTAATACACAAAAACATGATTTGACTAATTTTTGTTGTGTAATAAAAGGTATGTACTACTTTATTGTATACACATATTTTATTTTTAACTAAGACCTTCATTTAAGCACTAGGTTACAATTTTTGTTTAACAGGGATTTTGACTTATCCGTGATCACCCTGCCAGTGATAATCCCGGATAATCGGGAGTTGACTGTACCTGCAGATTGAATGACGATATGGCATAGAGTAGCAATGTCACTACTGGGTCAAGGGCAGTGGGGGCTCGTTCATAAGGTTCAATGGTTCAGTGAACTCCCTTAAATAATCTAAATATGTTTAAGGATTTGTTAACAGTCGCTAATCTCGAGTGTTAGCGACAGAGACAAATAGTTCCGATGAGGCCCGAATCACGCTGACCAGAAATTTTAACATTTTCATAATACCACCATTCGCCATTATTATGATTTTTACCACATGATTTGACCATTTATCTTTAGTTTTGAATCAGATTTCTCTATTTCATTTAGAATGCAATGAAAATGTGTGCAGTAAAGTCTTAAAATAAAATAAAATAGTGAAGTAATTGTATTCTGAAAATAAAGTGTTTAAAGTAGTCATTAAATACTTATATGAACGTTATGCTGATCAATGCGTGTATAACCTTCAAAGTGTTTGCTGGTAGTTTTGTGTGTTAAGTGTTCAGGTACTTCTTACTTTTGTGTTCAGTTCATTGATTTGGTAAAATGAATAGTGTTCAATCTATTTTAAAAACAAATTTTTCTTCTCTCTCTATAAAAGATAAATGCAAAATTAAGGAACTTGGTAGGCAGCTTCCTGTTTTAAATATTGTAACATGACATAAGGTAGTGAAGATCCAATGATATTTAACTATGAAAATAAAAAGCTGAAGACAAGAATAAGAGGCAAAAACTTATAAACTCAGAGAACAATAACCCAATAACCCAAATGACAAATGACTGATAAACTGACAATGACCTGACACAATAGATCGGATAAATACAAAAGGAACCACGGAACAATGAAGAAGAAGCTAAGAACTAAATGTAACCAAGACAGTAAGAATGAACATTGTAAATCCCGAATAATGACCATTATTCTGTAGGTTAACAAATGAACTAATGTAATTAGAGTGGAGATGAGATTTACTTAGGTCAATAATGTTAATGAAAGATAATAATGTTATGTATATTTTATTGATGAAGGAATGTGTTTATAAGTATACGTTAGGGAATTAATAATCCACACACCCTAATAAATAGTGATGAATATAATCAAAATTAGTAAACATACCCTAAGGCAAATCAAGGCCACAGTTAATTACCCAAAAAGTGATCATTTGTGAAGGGAAAATAAAATAAACAATTGTAATCAGTAACCCCATAATGATACCAACATCAAAAACAACCCAGTGAATTATTAAGTGAGTGGAAGAAGGAGTATATTAAAATAAAGTGGTAACATGTAGTGAGAGCATGTTGCACATAGTAAGTGAAACTGTATAAGTCAAAAACCTTCTATGAAGGAAAAAGTGTAGTTGGTGAACATCAAAGGTATTCTAATTAGTAAACTGTGTTAGAATAACAGGAAGACCAGTGATAAACTTTGTATTAGTAAGTAAGAAGAACTTATTATAATGTAATTACAGTAAGCCATAGGTAATAAGGATTATAGAATAAAATAAAATTAAGACATTGGAATGAAGGACAAACAAGAACGATAGACACTTTTTCTAGTGAAGGAATGGAGGAATAGTATATATTGTGCAATGTATAAATTAATGTTAGTATAATAAGGATGTTGTTACTGTTTTAAAAGAACCAATATAATGTAATGAATTGTTAATTGAACCAGATAGTAGAAGGGAGCAAAAAGGTAGTTAGAAGTTATTTCAGGCTTGAACCTGTAAAGAAAATGTTTATTACTATAGTAAGAGGTGGAGTTAGGAACACCAATGTTTATTGCTTGTTTTGTTAAAAAATTGTGTTAAAAATACCAAATGTAAAGGTAATAAGTTACTAAGAAATGTTAGATAGTAGCAGAGTAAAATCTAGGCTGTAGGCCTAACTGTTAAATAAGAATTTAGTAAATTTGAGAACAAATAATAGTCCAATATTGAAGCAGAGTATACCAAATGTTTAAACAAATTAAGTGAGTATCCCTAATACCAAAAGGTATGAATAACAGCCTATTTTGAATAAAATATAAGTAAAATATAAATATGAAAAATAATAAAAATGTAATTAGCTACTCAAAAGTGACCATGAGGGATATCAAAATGACCCTTATCAAAAATTATGAACAATGGTACTCATGTAATAAACCTAGTTATTAAAATAAGATAGAGATCTTCATTTGAAGATATTTTGTAAAATTAAACTAAAATAAGACGTTAAAACATAACAATGACTTAAATTAATGACCAATGAGAATTAGCATAATTTATTAGGTAACCATAGCAACCGAAATTTATTGCCAAAAAACCGTTAGATTTTCGATAGTCCATTATTGACCGACGCCGAGAGCTGATTGAGTAGCTCTCACCCCAAAATTTAATTCCAAATAAGTGAATTTTAACCAAAATCAAAGGAAAGGAAGATTATGATAGCAGCCCAGGGAATCCTGGATAATATATTATTTATTAAATTTGTTCACAACCCATAATTACCCAAAGAAATCAAGAAGACGCCGCAAAGAATAGATGACGACTAATCCCGAAGGAAGATCATAAGGACCTACATCAACTCAAGAAGACGGACGATCGCAGAAGGAGTACGAGGCCGAAGTCTACGAGAAAAACCGTCTGGACGAGATTAATGAGATTCCAAAGAATAGAAGACGACTGGGTCCATCCGGAAGAAGAAGACGGCATCGCAGAAGCTCCATCGAAAGTTGATGAGTATAAACAATAATCCCATTAAACGAATTCCAAATTTTTCGATCAAAAAAAATAAACAATTTTCACTTCAGTGATCACTATTCTGATTTAGAACTGAAGGTATTGGTAATATCACTATTTGAACTTTAATCAGTTGATAATTATTAAATTTAAAATATAATAAATAGTTAACAAACATTTCTAATAGACAAATCCTAACCAAAAATTTTACTAAATCTCATTGATAATTACTTACTCGAATGTGTTAAGGTATTAATTTTTTTGTGTACCTAGTATTAAGGATTGTCATAAATTTGTGTATTTTAGCCGTAGTCAAATATTTCTGTAGCCAAAAGGACTTATTAACACCCCTGAGTAAAACCATTTTAATTGTAAACTAATGTTTACCGTCAAGACGGTTTGTGTACAAAACATTGGAACTGAGCATACCAACTGAACAACTGTAATAGCCGGTGCAAAAAATAAAATTAATGTACTACAAAATAATTGAAACCTACCAAAGTGTTAATAAATATTCTCATTCTGCAACACTGTATGTTTGATTCGAGTAAATTAAGATAATAGATAAGAATTTATTGAAGTGACCGACGCCGAGAGCGGATTGAGTAGCTCTCACCCCAAAATGTAATTCCAAATAAGTGAATTTTAACCAAAATCAAAGGAAAGGAAGATTATGATAGCAGCCCAGGGAATCCTGGATAATATATTATTTATTAAATTTGTTCACAACCCATAATTACCCAAAGAAATCAAGAAGACGCCGCAAAGAATAGATGACGACTAATCCCGAAGGAAGATCATAAGGACCTACATCAACTCAAGAAGACGGACGATCGCAGAAGGAGTACGAGGCCGAAGTCTACGAGAAAAACCGTCTGGACGAGATTAATGAGATTCCAAAGAATAGAAGACGACTGGGTCCATCCGGAAGAAGAAGACGGCATCGCAGAAGCTCCATCGAAAGTTGATGAGTATAAACAATAATCCCATTAAACGAATTCCAAATTTTTCGATCAAAAAAAATAAACAATTTTCACTTCAGTGATCACTATTCTGATTTAGAACTGAAGGTATTGGTAATATCACTATTTGAACTTTAATCAGTTGATAATTATTAAATTTAAAATATAATAAATAGTTAACAAACATTTCTAATAGACAAATCCTAACCAAAAATTTTACTAAATCTCATTGATAATTACTTACTCGAATGTGTTAAGGTATTAATTTTTTTGTGTACCTAGTATTAAGGATTGTCATAAATTTGTGTATTTTAGCCGTAGTCAAATATTTCTGTAGCCAAAAGGACTTATTAACACCCCTGAGTAAAACCATTTTAATTGTAAACTAACGTTTACCGTCAAGACGGTTTGTGTACAAAACATTGGAACTGAGCATACCAACTGAACAACTGTAATAGCCGGTGCAAAAAATAAAATTAATGTACTACAAAATAATTGAAACCTACCAAAGTGTTAATAAATATTCTCATTCTGCAACACTGTATGTTTGATTCGAGTAAATTAAGATAATAGATAAGAATTTATTGAAGTGAAAACCTCAAAACAAGACGTTAGCCAAGTCGACACTGCAGAAAGGCGTGCACCAATCAGGTGGCGAGGCGGCAATATTCAAACCAAATGGTGAGAGATACGGTTTACCCGTAAATGGTAAGAGAAGGCACAATTCGACTTGCTACACGCAAATAACAGTGACAGAATTTATTGAATTTATTAACATCAATCACACACCCATACCAAACCACGAACCCAACGAGCGAGTTAACAAATGCTCAACACTCATGCATATACTATACAAAGATAGAATGACTTACAGAATAACACTAACTAACAATTTTAAACACCCAGAACGGTCATAGTTACAAAGTGGCGCGCCAACTAGTAGGGCTAGGATAATTAAGGAAACATACCTTTAAACTTTACAGATTCTAGCGGCGACTACAGAAATGGAACCGGCAAAACACGGTACGAGATACCAGACGAAGATACGCGAGAAGGAGGCGGAAGAAGGAGCAAAAAGATCAGAAAAGGAGATCGAGAAAGATGTCAGAATGGAAGAAAAGGAGATAACTTCGGTAGAAGATGTAGAAGAATTATTAACTCCTGTAGAGACAGATAAACCCACACAACGGGAGGAAATATTAACTCCGACAGAACTAAAAAGAACTGCGGGATGAACGAAACTAGATAATCTGATGAAAATTATGATGGAACAGTTCGGAACAATAAATGACAATTTCAAGAAACAGGATGAAAAAATGGTCAAAAATAAAGAGGAAATGAAGGAGGACAATACAAAATTATTACAACAAAATAACGAAGAATTAGACAAGAAATTTGAGGCAATAAATGACAATTTCAAGAAAATGGACAAAAATAATGAGAAGATGGAGAAGAAATTGGACAGCACTAAAGAAGATTTAAGGCGGACCATTAATGGAAATAACGAGACACTAAGACAGGAAATGAAGGAGGAGAATAAATTAATAAGTGAAAAAATAGAGAGAAGTAATGAGAAAACCACCGAAACCTTGAGACTAATGAAGGAGGATATTGAAACGCTGAACGATAAGATTGAATATAACCAGGATACATTACAGCAACAATTAACAGAATACAGAGAAGAACTGAAACAAACTGTAATGGAAACGGAAGAGAAGATAGAGAAAACCAGCGAAGTAGTGATGCAAGTCCGAGAAGAAATTTTGATCAAGGTGAATGAAGTTGAAAGCGAGAGTAAGAGGAGGGTTGAAGGACTCCAAAAAGAAACCAACAACAAATTAGAACAAATACAGACCAGAGTCGAAGAGAACTATAGCAGATTGGATGCATCAGTAAGTGAAGTGAAGGACACCACAACCGCCCAAGAAGGGAAAATAGCTGAATTTAGGGCAAGAGAACTACGCCTACAAGAAGAGATTAATGCATTGAAGGACCGACCAATCATGAGCTCACACATATCATGTAGCGAAAATAGAGAAACAATAAACTTTAAAAATTACAAACGCAACCCAATTGAATTCATAGAACGAGTAGAGGAGAACTTAGCCCGAACCAGAGAGACACGGTGGACAGTAATCATGAGCATGATCGACGACATGTTCAAAGAAGTTCACGACAATTGGTGGACGGCTGTGAGACCAGATATACACAATTTTAGTGAGTTTAAAAAATTATTCAAGGACAAATACTGGTCGGAGGCGACACAGCACGTGGTAAGAAATAACATCAGCAACGGCCGATTCGACCCTTACCTGGGACAGTCCCCAACCGCTTACTTTTTAGGTAAGGTAAGCATAGCGAGGAACCTCGAACCTAACATCCCTGAAGAGTGCCTGGTGACACAATTAGCATACCACTACGACGGGGAAATCACAAAAAGCCGTTTGAGTGGAAGAATCAAGACGATTCAAGAGATGGCCGCGTTATTGGGGGAATATGAGCGGGAGAAACATTATGTGTTTAACCGACAAAAGAACACGCCAAACTACAGAAATTATGATAACAGAAATCAACCAAGTGGGCCGCAAGGAAACCACACACCGGCCAATCATCCGCCAGCCAACCCCAATAATTATCGAGGTTTTAATAACAATAATAACAACAATAATTACCCGAGAAACTATAACCAGAATTACCCCAACAACAATAACAATCCAAACCATTCTTACAACAGGGGAAATAACCAAAACGGAGGCGGTTATAACAGGCCCAATAATCAATACCACAATAATAACCAGTTGATACCGAATCAAACATACAGGCGACGGGTAAACTATATAAATGCAGAGAGTAGAAATGACGGGAGACGTGGTTATAGAAGACCGAGGAGCTGGAGTGCTGAAGAAAACAGAAGGAGTCGAGAACAAAACTCGCAATGACCACTCGATCGAGAGAAGGCAAAACACTGAGGATAATCACCCCATCAGATCAGAGGACCGCGCCGAAGGCAACGCCCAACATTTAAACGAGCAGCGGCAGTGAGAATACCACAGGACCCGTCACTGATCCGATCTATTGGGTTATTAACAAGACAGACAAACAAATGACGACACAATAATAATAATTCAGAACCATTATCTGAAGAACATCCGAGAGGAGCTAATAGAAGAAAATTCCACATTAATCAAGCACCCGGATAACGAAATTGCCTATGTTACCGCCAAGGTATATAATGTAAATGTAAAATTTATGATTGACACAGGTGCAAACGTGTCTTTAATTGATATAAACATGTATGAAAAAATTCAAAAAGAGAGTAAGATCAGCTTACCCACGTTACCAGTAAGTAACATTGTTTTAATTGGAGCCACTGGGAGGCAGAACAAAACCATTAAGAGACAAGTGTCTCTAGAAGTCATAAGTAATGGTGAGACACTGCCAATGATATTTTTAATTGCTCATAACTTACCATTCGAAATTCTAATTGGTTGTGATATACTGAGGAAGTACTCTGCAGTTATCGATATGAGACTGTCAAGGGTAACCATGAAATGTGAAGACAGAGAATGGGTAGCAGAATTAACTGGCAGCAAGGGGGTCATACCAATTGTAACGTGTCCAAAATTGGGTTATTTTATTTCTTACAGTTGTGGGATAATTGTATTTTTATTTATTTCATTTTGTGTGGGATTTTATAAATTTATTGTGAAAGTTTTATTTCCCGGCGAACGTTATTTCCATTACAACAGAACACGTGGTAAGAAACAGTGGTGAAACAAAGCAGTAAGACGCAGTTGTTGTCGAGTAACGCGGCAAGGAATTCGCGCCACCCTAATTTTTCTCAGAACTCTGTATATGTGTGACAACGCACGTACTTAACATCTCAAGCCAGGGCACTGTTAGTGACGCCGTGAAACTCCAACGAAGCTGTAAAACATGGCGCTGGAGCGGAAAATTTGTGAGATCAACCAGCCAGCTACAGGAAATGTATTTAAGCCCCGCCCACTGCTAGTGACGTCAACCAGTGCTTAACAAAAATCGTCCACGGCTACCACGCAAAAAACACATTATGCGCCATGCATAGATTGAATAAACCACATCAAATCAGCTATGCACGGCGACGAAAATCATGAGGCATTGCAACTTCTGCTCTGTCTGAGTGTTTGGAGGGAGGCACGTTGGTAACGCTATCCCCAGTCGACTAACAACCCACGCCACGCGTGGCAGCTATCAGTTTTGTGCCCGGGCAAAATTTCATATTTTTTTCTTAAGTCGGCCGACAAAATAACTATGTGAGTTTCCAAAAACATAGATAACAGTGCCTCTAGTGACGATGAATAACTATTGAACGTGATTAAATGTTACAAGCTTGTAAAAAATCCGGAGAATGAAAGACTTTGGTAAACGCAACACGTGGTCGGGTAATACGACGCCACACACGTAATGTCACACACGAATGACTTATGTCATTAATTTTATATAAAAATGGGGTGTTTTTGTATTAGTAAGGGGTGTTAAGAATGTGAGTAGTGAGTGCGCAGGCTGGGCTATTTTAAAGTACGTAAGTAGTAGGAAATAAGCATAGTAAGTAAGCTGTAATAGTTACACAATCTTTAAAACATGTAAAACTTATTTTGGAGAAAACTGTAGTATCTGAAAATGTAATATATGAAAATGTAATATCTGAGAGTACTGAGGAGTTGGTAGAATGTGATTATGAGATGTTAATGTGTGTTAATGAGTTAGAGAGAGAGTGGAAAGAGAGTTATATTCAATATTTCTGATTAATAAAAAAAAAAAAAAAAAAAATTCTCTTCCAAAAAATTGAGAGTTAGATTCTTTCAGAACCTTAGTTCGTTTTATGTACTGTCAGAGTTCGTCGAACAAAATGGGTTCGTCCACACTACGCAATCCGGCCAGATCAAAGATGAAAGGTAAGTGGGAGTTTCAAAATAATTAACAAATAAGAATATCGCAAAGAAATATAAAGTTACAATTGGTGCCGTGACCAGGATGTAATATAACAAAAAAGGGTTGTATTGCACCGACCTACATTTGACAGTACATTGAACGAGGTACGGTTGCGAAAGCAAAATTGTATTGATGTAAACTTACGTAATTATAATGGAAGGTTGATTTTGTATATGTTAAAATATCAGTTTTGAAAAGAGAGTAATCATTGGCAGTTGGTACGTAAGAAAAAATAGATTAAGTAAAAATGTCTGAGAACACAGAAAAAAGTAGTGTAATAGATTCAGTTATGAGTGAAAGTGACCTTGAGTCGCAATCGCTGGATGAAAGTGGTATGCTGACGGGGGGGGGGGGGGCGAGCGCTGTTACAGAAACAGCTGTCGGCAGTAATGTAATTGTTCACTCCACTCCGATTGCGGCTCAAACACAACTAAGCGAAACAGATGTTGACTCTGGGATTCAGTTGACCCCAATGTCAGCCAATAAAAATAAACAATCAGAGGAACTAGATATAATGAGTTTCTTACGAAAAATGGACAAAAAATTTGATATACAGAATGACAAGTTTGATGCAATTGACAAAAAATTTGAGAGTCGTTTTAATACTAATGACGAGAAATTTGAGATTTTAAGTAACGAATTCAAAGAACAGAAAATAAAATGCGAACAGCAGAATATTAAAAATGATATTATTTTTAATGAAATTAAAGAACAGATTATTCAGTTGCAGCAGAATATTAGCGTAAAATTTGATGAGTTGATAAATAATATACAAGACAAGAATGAACGTCTAGAAAGTACCAATAAAATAAGAAATAATTTGAATAAAGTAGAACCGAGTACGAGTAATACAAATGAAAGTTGTAATGGCAATGTTGTATTAGATAAAGAATTAATAAATAATAATGATGTTGAAAATAATGAGAATAATAATGTAATTGAAAATGTAATATCTGAGAGTACTGAGGAGTTGGTAGAATGTGATTATGAGATGTTAATGTGTGTTAATGAGTTAGAGAGAGAGTGGAAAGAGAGTTATATTATAGGTATGAAACAGAGGGTAAATTGTTTACGAGGTAGAATGGGGGGTGAAGGAAGACCTTCACGTATATATTGTGTAGACAAGTGTGCTACAAATAATTGTTTTTTGAAGTTTTTTGTTTTTCCTGGAGAAGTCAGGAAGGGTTTAATTGAATTTGTACCCTCTGTCTGTAATACTTTTGAGAGTGTGATTTGGGGTTATGAGGAGAGAGATGTAAACAGAGAATTGTATGTTAATACAGAAACAGAAGTGTATGATTTGAATAGAGAGTATGATGAATGGAAAGAAAGTTTAGAAATATATTTGAATAATAATGATTATAATGATTTGATAAAAGTAATTAACCAGATAGTGAATGAATTTAATGACGGAGACTTAACAAAAATGCCTAACGTTGACTGGTTTAATGAGTATTTGAGTAAGATGAATGAGTTTAGTTTTTATGGTTACAACACACAAAACAGTCATTTGTGTGGTGATAAAATTGAACGATGTTGTATAAAACCAAGGTTAATCTGGGACGATGGAGGTTAAACTGTAAAACAATAAAAGGCAGTTATTATCATTTTGTTTTATGGTTTTTGACATGGCAGATTTGGACAATGAAGTGCGGAAAAACTGAACAGTAAATAACAAAAATTTGTAAATAAAATGTAGTGAATTTATTTGTGTGAATTGTAGAAGGTCAAGTAAACAAGTGTGTAATTGGGATAATAATAAAATTAATACTTTGCAATTTAAATAAATAAACATCAGAATTAATTTTGAGACAGTAATTGAATAATAATAGTTGTGGATGGTAATGAGTTTTGTACTGTTAATAATTAATTTAATTAAAACAATTTGAAATGTTTAATATATTTTGATTGATTTAAAAGTTATATAATTGAAATTTTTTTGAAGTCAAATGGTTTTACGAGATGAATTTTGTAATTAAATGAATTGTTGGATTTAAACTAATTTTGTGTAAAATGTTTCAGAGATGAGGTGAAAATAATGTGGTATGGTAATTATGTTTTGTGTGTATATCATGTTAAATGGATTGTAAGTATAAAAATTTTATAATCATGTATAATAAAAATGTTTACAGGTGTAATTGAGATGTTAATTCAATAGTGAGATTATTTGAAATAATTGGGTTCAATAAAGTGATAATTAAAAAATTTAATAATAACTGAAAAATGATATATACTAATTATTAATAATAAATTTTGGAAAATTTAAGAAAGTCCAATGGAATAGAGTTATGAATGGGTTAAATGATTATTGATGAAAATATTATATTATAATGTATATAAAATTTTTTAATTAGTTAGCTATTAAGTTGCTATTGCGGGGGTGGCCTGTGCCCTCGTAGATAGCGAAATGGGTTGGGGGTAACAGAGAGTGTTACCTCCATCGGAGGCCAAAATGGCGAAAATGTGCGACACACCTTTTCATGTAAATTAAATTTACCACTGCTAGACGATCGTGTCGCACATAATAAAACGATGTGTAACAGGCAGTGAAATGAAGTTAGATTTCCCCGACTTTTCGGGCGATTACTGCCTTACCAGCACTAATCGTGGATTTGGCTAGCGGCCAGCCATGGTCATATCAAGTCCCTTGACCATAGCTGACTTGAAATTGGTATATAGTAGAAATTCAATGGGGGGCGACAATTAGGGGAAATCCAAGCACTATGGAACAGCGGCTGCCACTCTGCCCGCTTGGGGGCAGCAAAGCCAGGTGGTAGACCCGCATTAAGGGCGTGTAAACATATAACAAAGGTATGTTGATATCTGAACCTTTTAAAATGTAACAGCGGAAGCAAAGACACGGAGAGGTAAAACTACTCCAAAATATGCTGTCTTTGTGAAAGCGAGGTGGCGCCACAGCCTTACATAATTTGAAATAGTGTGTGTGGCTGGGATTGTGGCTCAGATGAGTCACGAATTTAAATTTTACAACATAAAAAATGTTTGCTAATTCAAATTTTGATCCAATAAAATTGCTTGTGCTCTGTTAAATAACTAGCTGCTAAGACATTCAATATAAGGTGTTCATTGCATGCTTGTAAATGTATTATTTTATTGTTGTACGTTAGATATAGGTATTGATAAAAATATGTGTCTTCATTATGTGTGTATTTTAAATAAGCCAATAATTAAATCGTCTGGCAGGCGGTTAACGTAGATAATCAGAATCAGAGAGAGAGGAAACAAAGAGGTCAGAAGCGAATTTTGATAAACGTATATATATGTATATTTCATGTAATTTGTCCAATTTTGAGATGTGTTTTAATTGTGTTAGGGAGATCAGCTGATCAGCAATAACAGGTCACTGGTATATTGGTTTATAAATGTTCCAGGTAATTGAGGTTTAATGTAGTGGTTCAATGTACTACCGATGCTATTTTAAAGTAATGAAAAAAATAATTTGATAAAGTGAGAAGTACAGTAATGATTTATGCCAGTTAATAAAAGATAGTTTTGGGTGATAAATATTTTATGGGACACATAGATCTGTCCAAGTTGAAGTCAAAGTTAAAGTTGAAATAGTAGAGATGAAGTAATGTAATGTTGTTTTGAATTAATGTATATTATAGATTTTTGAGAATTATTGATGTTGACACAGTAGTTGTGGAGAATTTATGTAGAGTTTTGAGTGATATATTGTGGTTTATAATTGATGTTGTTATTTTGTTGTAGTTGTAATAAGGCAATGAGATTGAGATTTTGGGGATGGCAATTTTGTAGTAGGGGTAGTGTAATGTGGGAGTCCGCAACATAATGATAAGTTGGGACGGGATAGGGATCGATTTTAGTGAGGAGGGGCCGTCTTAGGTAGAATCCAGGGGCCAGATAAGGGAATTGAGTTTTTGGGGGGGGGGAAACACGTATCCTATGTACAAAGGGTTAGAGTATTTTTTTATATATATAGAGAGAAGGTGGCGATTTGAGTTAAATGATAAGTTGGGGTTAGAGGGTGTTTTGGGATAGATGTTTTGATAGAGATGGGTGTCATGTTAGTAAAAGTTGTTAGTGGTTAGAGTCAGAGGGAGAAAGTTGATATATGTATACAGATCAAGTAGTACAGTCAATGAGAATAAATACTTTACATCACCCACAGTAGTGTAGAATAAGATTGTTGAATAAAGAGAGAGATTTATAATAAAGATATAAAATTTTTTATTTTGAAACCAGTGACAAAGTTTGATGGAATTTGAAAATAATGTAAAATTAAGAATTGTTTATTTTAAATAATTTAAATGTCAATTTGCTTATTATTTATATTAATATTTTGTTTATTTTAAATGTTTTATTTTATTGTTTTGTGTTTCAAATTAGATTGTTACAGATGTTAAAGGTAATTTCAGATAGAAAGCGTACATAACACATGTGGGTCAAGGGTCTGGAACTTGACCTAGTTTTGAT